>CM073490.1:10735000-11985000 GCA_037074585.1 Biancaea sappan | reverse complement strand
AAATACATAAGAACACCGTATTTCATCTTGAACTCTGCTTATGATGTATATCAAGTAAGAATTTCTACGTACGAATTGCATAAGATCTCGTTATAGTGACTTGTCCACATGATGAATGTATAAAACTTGTAATGTTTACAGTTTCACCATATATTGGTGCCTCCTTCTGCTGATCGGCCTGGACATTGGAATCACTGCAAGATAAACCCAGTGGCGTGCAATGAGGACCAAATTGATATCCTGCAAGGTTGCTTTTCAGTCTACCTCCAATCAACTCAGCAATTCTGGAATTGCTTATATCTATTCAAATTTTTAATGACAAGGTTTAGGTGAAGGGAGGGGATAGGAATAGGGGAACGGATGGTTAATGATAATTTATTTTTCTATTATTTGAGAAAACTTTTATCTCCAAAATTCCCAAATTGGAAAAATTTAGATGGTTAGTTGAAAATTCTTCATTGTTCTTCACTCCTTATTAATAACTCTGAAATAATAAAATGTTTCAATGAAACTTTCACTCCTTATTATCCCCATGCAAACACGTCATTAGGTGTTTGTCATCTTTCTACAATGGGCTTGATTCCTTAAAAAATGTTCTTGCATGTGTTTTCTTGGGGACTTGTCATAAAAAGAAGGAGGGGGTGGGGATTAGGTGTACATCGAGGTAGAATAATGAGATTGTCATGGGTTTAAACATGTCAGTGTTTAAGAACTATATACTACATATATAGTCTTACTCGGCATCTATTTCTTTGTCAATAAAACTGCTATTTCACCGATTCTCTCTACTCAATGTATTTTATTCAGGCTTCAGGGAACACATGCTTGCAAACTTAAGACCATTCTATATGTTCTCAAGAAGAGGGGGAATGTTTATAAACTCGTGCTTTTCTCATTGCCAAAGTGAATCCCAAGATACATGGTTTGCAGAGGATTCCCCAAGAATAAATAACAAGGTACCATCCATACTCCTTGGAGTCAAGACATAATAAACCCTAAATGTTTGCTGCATATTTAGTAACTGACTTCTATTTAGTAACTGACTTCTAATTATTAATTAAGCCTATAGTATGAATGATGTTGGAAGAAGTGTTTAAAATAAGTATTTACTGCTCTATATTCTACAGACTATTGCAGAAGCAGTTGGTGATTGGTATTTCAGTAGAAACAGAACCAAGGAAATAGATTGTGCATATCCATGTGATACAACTTGTCATAATCTTATCCCATAGGTTCCAGGTAATGCCTCATATTTTTCAAAATTGTATACTTTTTTTTCCTTTCTTCTTTTAATTGTTAGATTCATTTCGCTTTGGTTTCTGAAAATAACTGGACACATGAGTTAATTCTCAAAAATTACAAATTTGTTATAAATTAGTCTTTTTGACATCTTTGTCTCCCTTTAAAAAGGGTCTAGCCGTCAACGAATTTTTTATTTTCAAAAATTAATTTGTAAACTCACCAAATTCGAAAGACTAAAGCTAAATAAGCTCAACAATCTAGAGCACCGCCATTTATCTGATCTGACTTGAGTTGAAAATTGAAATGTTTCAGGTTGCTGGAGGGATTGAAATGAAGATTTAGCCCTAAGCTTCTCTAAGATGGGGACTATTGAAGGATTTGAGGTACAGATCTATACAAGATTACAAGTACAGAGTGACAGAATCGGCAGATACCAAATTCTTTGACAGTACCAAGAATGCATAAGAAACAAAGGGAAAAGTTTAGCTTTAGTGATTATTCTACATTGAATCACACTCATTGCTTATTATTTTTCCAATCACTTAATAAAATACCATTTGGCTTTTGTATCTCTTCAATTACACTTCTATTTTCTGAGTTAGGGCCTTCACCTGAGCAAGCAAACTGAACTACTTTCATGTACATTTATGATAGAATATGGAGACAGAAGAAGTGTCTTAAAAATCATCAATGTATTGCCAGTTTTATTTTCTTTCTTTTTTCCACCTCGACGCCGTCCCTATTCAACGCATAGACGCTTCACTTCACGCTGCTAAGAATAGGAGTCTGAGGACAACAACAAAGGCAACCGGTCTTGTAGCCAAAATTCTTTTTCTTTTTGGTGAAGATAAAAAAAACATTAAATAAAGACAAGGGGACAAGGCAAATTGGCTTCGCCCCAGGGAGCCGAAGAGACATGTGAAAAAAACAAAAGGAAAAAGTGGACAATAAACAAAACAGTAAAAAAGCGTGCCCAGAATTACATATGAGAAAAGAAGCCCGTAAGTCGTAACTGGTGAAAGGGAAGACGATGCCACTGAGCTTCGTTAAAATCAATGCATAATGCAGGCTAGGTGATGGATTGTAGACAAGCCACAAGAGAGGGAGGGGTATTTGAAAACTCGTTTGATAAACTTAAATTTAAGTATTAATAGTATAATTAATTTTATATGAATGTGATTTATATTTAAAAATTGTTATTAGAAAAATAATTTTAGAAAATAAATTTCGTTTAGACATTGGTTAGCAAAAATACTTTTAAATGTGTAATTATCATAAAGGATATGAATATTATATTGTTTTATTTTATTTAATTATTGGTACTAATATTTGATTTATATATATTTTAATGAAATAAATTTATGTAGGTTAATATATATTGCAAGTCCTCATAGTTTCACTTAGTAGTAAATTTAGTCCCTACACTTTGAAAGCAATAATTTCAGTCCCTATAGTTTCAAAAGTCATGAATTTGGTCCCTGGAGTTGCTTAGAAGTTAGTTAACCATTAGTCAACTATCTGACCGTGATACGTGACGCCAATTTGGATGATGGCGTCAACTAAAACTCAACATCAGCACCACCACGTAGGCTAAGGACACGTTAGCAAATAAATCCACGTCACCTATATATTCCACGTTAGCAAAAAAAATACCTTTCTTTTCTTCTTCTTTTTTTCATTCTCTTCTTCCTCCATCCTGATATTCGAACGCCCATTCCCTCGTCTCTCTTCTTCCTTCACAGTTTGGGCTCTCAGATCTGCCTCCCTCCAGCTGAGTCTCCATCCGGTTGATTCTCCCTCCAACGTCGTCTCCCTTAGGCCTCTTCTCTTCCTGCTTGCTCGACGTCCCCAAAGCAAACCCTCCAGCGCCATCTCCCTTTGGCCTCGTCTCCTCCTGTTCGGCCTCGTCAGTGAGTTTTGATACTGAACTTCCTTAACCTGGTTTTCATTTTCATTTCATATACTTCCCTTGTAGTTGCTGGTTTGAGTTTTGAGCTTGAAATTTCTGAAATTAATCGAAGGTGATTTTTGAAATAACTAAAATTTCCTAGGAGCATTGATTTTTCAATGCTGAGATTTTTTTATTGTTGGTTTGTCATGAAATGTGAATTGTGAATATGTGATTATACTGATTAGGGATGACGCGAACGGGGGTGGAAGAAGAGAACGGCTCTAGCATATGCGAACGGAGGTGGGTGACTGTGAATAGTGGTGGCTCAGCCGAGGACGGAAGCTACAAGTGCAATGGGGTTCGAATAACTGAAGAGAAGAATATAAGAAGAAAAAAAAGAGAGAAAGGGGCGTAGGGTTGAATTAGAATGGAAGAATGACTTGCAATGGCGTTCAACTATCAGGATGGAGGAAGAAGAGAAGGAAAAAAAAAATAATAACACAAGAAATTCGACTATCAAGATGAAGAAGAGAGGGAAAAAAAAGAAGAAAAGAAATGTATTTTTTTGCTAATGTGGATTGTGGAATACATAGGTGACATGGATTTATTTGCTAACGTTTCCTTAGCTTACGTGGAGTTTTAGTTGACGTTATCATCTAAGTTGGCGCCACATGTCATGGTCAGAGCGTTGACTAATGGTTGACTAACTTCTGAGTAACCTCGAGAACTGAATTCATGACTTTTGAAAACTACAGGGATTAAAATTATTGCTTTCAAAGTGTAGGGACTAAATTCACTACTAAGTGAAACTACGGGGACATGCAATATATTTTAACCTTTTATTTATTTTATCTCTAAATTTAATTTAATTATTTTTTAATAATTATTTAAAGATTACTCTTGAAGTTAAGCAAAACAAGATCAACAAACTTAAATAGAAGTGTATGGTCTAAATAAAATACAAATAATTGTCAATTATTCTACATGTTTTACAAGTTGATAATGAATAGCATCTTGAACATGATCTATTTATAGTGAATACATTATGTTTAGGCTTCGCAAAAAATCTAAATCAACATCAATATTGTCCACAACAATATTGTCAAAGATAGGCGATAAGCAATACCCCTAATAATGGTGCCCAAGCGTATTTCCTAGTGGCCACCACGTCCTTGAACAATGTGGTTAGCTCTTGGGCAAATTGAAAGGTCCTTGTGCCTGAACTTGCCATACTGAGAATATTCTTGTATATTTAGAACTTGTCATTAGAATACAATACACTATGGACCATTTGGTATTCAAGAAAGGAATGGAAAGGAAATAGGAAAATGGAAAGGAAGATATAATGGGAAAAAGAGAAGGAAAAGGAAAAAAAACTTGTTTAGTATGCACTGGAAAAGAAAGAAAGAAAATAAGATTATTTTTTTTAAAGATAATAGAAAATAAATATAAAAGCAATTTACATTTTGCCCTTAACTAATCCCAAGAGCCTTCAACAGGGCCGGTCGACCGGCTGCCAGGGGCCTGGTCCTCTAGTTCGTCTTGCCTCTCTCATATACTCTCTCTCTCTCATTCTCTACCTCTTAGATTTGGCTCTCTCTCTCGATTTCCTCTCTTGCTAGTTCTCTCTCTCGATCTCCTCCCTGTGACTCTTTGCCTCTCTCTTACCGTCGGTGTCTCAGACTCCTCCCTCAGTCCATTAGTGTCTCTGAAGGGACGAGAACTATGCTGGCATGAAGATCTGGATTTTTTAGCAGAAAGATTTCAAAAATGAAATTAAATGAAATGTTTCAGTGCATTTATTAATTTGGTTAATGGTTCTCTGCATTTGGAAGCTTTCAGCTTCTTCCATACCTCCACGGGCAAAGCAGAAGTAAAGCAAAGTCGAGAATAAGGTGCACAAACTAGATGATAGAAAGGAAATTGCAGGTGCACGAAAAATGGCAGTTTCAGAAGTCATGCGTTCTTTCCATTCCCGTATGTGCTTTTTCTTTGCTAAATAGATAGAATAGTTCCGTACAAAAACAATGGAAGAGGGAATGCCAGGTTCTGTTTTCTAGACGCTACAGTAAGCATACCAAACAACGAAAAAAGACACAGTAATGGAAATGCGCTTTCCTTTCCCGCAGAAGCCAGCATACCAAACGGTCCCTAAGAAAAAAATCTATAACTTAGAAATTTAAAATTGATACATACCAATTTTTTTTATCTCACTACTCATACGGGGCATCAAAAATGTTCTTGATATTGTCCCAGCCTAATCTGGTTTCATGTGCAAACAATTTATGTTATGCTTGCCACTATTTTTTTAAACTGTCTCATTTGTTTTTCAATTGAGATTTACTATAATTTTTTCTACTTTGGTTATTGAACTTAGTTAGAATAGTTTTCCACCCCCATTTGATAAGACTGGTTTTATTACGCTCTCCTTTGGACACTTGTTCTATGCAAGCTTGGACAAAATATTCAATTATTTTTGTATCTCAATTAGCCTTTGCCTTATCACTTGAAGTAGGATCTATCGTGGCTTGCTTGTTTTGGAAACTTATTTCTAGTAACCACAAACAAGCATAAAGTGAATTCTTGAAACTAATAGTGCCAAATTAAAAATACTTAACTTAAGTATCACTAATTAATTGGTTATCTATCACCTAATTAAAAATAATTAATCTAAAGTATCACTAATTAATTAGTTATGCATCATCTAATTAAAAATAATTAATTTAACTAGGTGATTAATAAGTAATAGGTGATTAATCAATAATATGTCAACTTAATAGATGATTAATGGTGATTAATGATGATTAGTGTGACTAATCAGTAATTAATTATCTTAATCAATCATCTATATCTATATCTATATAATAGACTAAAACAATTCCACTATAAGGTATTAATTGCTAGTAGGTCATTAAATTATGTATAATAGAATAAATGAGGTAAATTAATAAATTTGAAAAATTAATCACATCACATTAAATGAATTTAAAAAATTAGGGTAAATTGTTATATAATTGGTAAAATAGGTAAAATTTTTTATTGAAATATAATATGTTGTTCTTTGATAAATTAACATTTATTATATACAATAGACTAAATTTAAATGAATAATCTATATAACAGACTAAAAGAATTTCACTTTTGGGTATTAATTATATGTATGTCATTAAATTAAGAATAATAGAATAAATTTAAATGAACAAATTAGATAAATTAATGATATTACATTAAATGAATTATTTGTTTTCAATTGAAATTCAATAACAATTACCATTATTATTTGATTTGAAATGAATTCAATAACATTTATTGCTATATAATTATTAGGAAAAAAATACACTTTACCCTTATAAACTTTCATCAATATGCAGAAAATTTCCATGAACTTTGAAACTGAACAAATAACCCCAATGAACTTTTAAGTTTGTGCACTTTACCCCTTCTATTAAAAAAATCGTTAGTCAAATTAACAGTCAACGCCATGTCAGCCAAAACTTGCCACATCAGCTATAGACATAGCAAAAATAATGCCATGTCATTCATATCCAAATCCAACACCCAAACCATAAACCACAATCCAAAAAGTCGATCCAGCCCGCAATCCAAACCTGCTGCACATTCATTCTCAAAATTAATTACTAAATTTGGTTTGGATGAATATGAGCCACTTCTCCCCCTCCTTCCAGATCCTTGCCTCCATGTCCATCTTCGGCGTCCTCACCATGATGCTTAGTGTCCACCTCAAAGATCGTGACATTGAGTACCATGTAACATAATTTGTGCCATCTCTCACCTATAACAGAATCCACTGAGAGCAAGACATACCCCCTTCGCATTAGATCACATAACCCACTAAAATTTGCTCAAACCACTTCAGAATAATCAAATCAGCTCGAATTAAAGTGTATCACTAACAAAAATAAAAAATAAAATAAAATCTTAGAGATGAACAATCTAATCGAATCATTGTTGAGGAAATCGAAAATGGGCTTGACCAGGATTGCAAACACATAGCTCACAAGCATTCAATCAATAGTATACAAGCTAATTATCATCCATACTAACACCCAATTCAGTATATAAACAGCTAGAGTAACATATTGGTTGAAATAGAGAAGCAGAAGAAAAGCGATACTACCTTTAGCAGAGATATCTCAGAATAAGAGATAAGAAGATATGGGTAGTAAGGATCGGATCAGATCAAATCTATGATATGCGCGCATATATAGGATAGTATTTTAAGGAGTCTATCGAAGATGACCGGAAGAAGGTTAAATGGAAGGGGGAGAGAGAGAGAGAGATAGTGAGTGAGTGAATGAGTGTGTGTGTGAGAGAGAGAGAGAGAGAGAGAGAGAGAAAGAGAGAGAGAGAGTTGTGTGTGTGTGTGTGTGTGAGTGAGTGAGTGAGTGTGTGTGTGTGTATGTGAGTGAGAGAGAGAGAGAGAGAGAGAGAGAGAGAGAGAGAAGAGAGAGAGAGAGAAAGAAAGAGAAAAAGAGAGAATATAATCAAAGGCCAAACAAAAAAAATGTGAATAGAAATTTGCAAATAAGATATTGTCTATGAACACCTCTTTGTGCCCTTCGCTCGCAGATTCACACACAACCCCTTTGGCATCACCTGCCTTCTGAGAAAAAAATGTATTTTTAATGATGAGGACGCCGAAGATGGACATCGAGGCAGGGGGATATGGAAGGAGGGAGAGAGGTGGCATCATGATCGTCCAAACCAGATTCAATAATTGAATCTAAGAATGAAGATCCAACGCATTTGGGTTGTGATTTGGGTCAGGGTTTTTGGGTTGTGGTCTATGGTTTAGGTATTGGGTCTGGGTATGGATGTATGACATTATTTTTCCCATGTCAACAGCTGATGTAGCTAATTTTGGTTGATGTAGTATTGATCGTTAGTTTGACTAACAATTATTTTAACAGAAGGGATAAAGTGCACAAACTTAAAAGTTTGTAGGGGTTATTTGTTCAGTTTCAAAATTTATGGGGGTTTTCTACACATTGATGAAAGTTCGTAGGATAAAGTGCATTTTTCCCTAATTACTATTATATTCAATTTATTATGTTCAATATTCAATAACCATGAATTGTTCGTATTTCTTACTCTTATTATATAAATAAAAAATCATTCTAACTGTCATAAATTGCTCATGCGCTTGTATTTTTTATTCTTCCTGCAAAAGTGTTTTCATTTTGCACAATTAGTCTATATCAATTTTTTTGATGTTCTTATTTTACTAATAAAAATTTGTATGTGTTGTTGTCGCTACTGTCTCTCACACAGTTACAGAACATAGTTGATTATGTAATTCTTGCAAGAAGTGTTTAAAAAAAGTAATGTCAGATAAAAGTCAATTTTACTGTGAAAAGTGTAATGATTACACTTCTTTTATAGTTTCAAGGTTTGTAATTTTTTAAAATGTTAATCAGATGTTGTTTCTCAATACCAATAATTATCATTTATCAATCTCGTATTTGTTACAAAATTGTAGGTTCAAGGTTCAAATGAAGGTTGCTGATGATACATGTAGTGCTTCATTCGTTGTTTTTGATTGAGATATGTGCAAATTTTTGCAGTGTACTGCAAAAGAGCTTCTGAATTTTCTTTATTTGGTAAGTAGCTAGTAACTCCTTCATTATTGATCTTTTCTAAAATTTTTTATCTTTTGGTTAGCAGTGACCCCTTCATTATTTAATAATGACTGTCAATCATTTTTTCAAATGGCACAGTACTATTTTTTATTATCTATTATTAACATTTTTAGAAGGTTAAATTAACATTTAAAATTTAAAATGAGAAGTTTTATTAAAATGAAAAATCTGATGTATTAACATAAATGAAAAATCTACTTAAAATGTAAAATTAACATTTTTATAACAATTTGACGTATTTAATAATAACTGTTAATTGAAAAAATTTAAAATGAAAAATCTACTTAAATTAACATTTTTTATCTACTTATTAACATAATATTTTTTTATTGTTTTTAAATATATTGAATTTCAAATTTCAAATTGCATTTTCAAATACATTGAATTGAATTATAATTGAAATTCAATAACATTAAATTAATCACATCATATTAAACACATCAAATGAATTTTAGTAATTAAATAAATAATATATATTAATAATATATTTAATTAATTAATATAATTTGTAATATCAGGTTTGTAGAGTCTTATATCAATTAATACAATATTTTTTAATCTTGTATTCTCAGTGATTTTTTCCTAAATTACTTTATTTCCTAAAATTTCTCATAAAATTACTTTTTTTTAAATTATGGTATTTTGATTTTGTCTCTTTCAATTCATATACAGGTAAATTTCTTAATGTGTTTAATACTATTTCAGTTAAGACTTTTTAATTCTATTTCTGTTAATACTCTTTAATGTTAATTATATATCCGCTTTTTCTCATATTCATTCAATTCATTAAAGTACTATAAGTAATTAACAATATAAAATATAAATTTAATAATATAAATTATAATATAATTAATGATATAATTAATTAATATAATTTGACACATCATTTTTTATCAATTAATACGATATTCTTTAGCTTTACTTGAATTACGATGTTATAACATTGTCTCTTTCAATACATATTTAGGTAAATTTGCTAATATGGTTAATATTGTCTATGTATATTAATATATACAGCTGGCTATTTATAATATAATTTTAAAATATATTTTTTACAATATAAAATATAATATTATAATAATATATCTAATTAAATAATATAATTATATTTTCTTTTGAATTATAATACATTATATTATAATCTAAAATGAAAAATTGACTTAAAAATACATTTATATTTATTTATTAACATAATAATTTTTTTTTAGATTTTCAAAGGCATTAAATTTCAAATACTTTGAATTACAATTGATTACTGTTAATTTTTTTTTTCCAAATAATGTAGTACTATTCTTTATTATATATTATTAGTAAAAAATACACTTATAAAACACATTAACTAAAACATAGACTTATAAAATACAAATAAGACACATATAAAACATAAAACATATATATATATATATATATACTGTTCGTGGTCCAGTAACAAATATATAGAACATATATATATATATATATATATATATATACATACACAGCATATGCTCTGTGTCCATAAACTGTCCGTTCATCGTCTATGGCTGACTCGATAGCGTCACCTAACTGAGAGAAGATGGAAGAGACGCTAGAGTGGTATACCTTGCTATTCTTGGCGTCGATCGCACTTCTCTAGCGTAGAACAGTGACGAACACAAAAAAACACAAAAAATAAAGTAGAACAGAGCACGTTTCAATCGGCAACAAAAATCATGACATCTCACAGAGAATGGCAACTACTGTAAAAGAAGGGGATGACAAAATTTGTAAGACGCAACATAGAGAAGAAAAGAGACGCATCACACATAGAAGACGCAAAAGTCAACACACGCAGAAGACGCAACACAGAGAAGAGGAGAAACACGACACAATTTGAAATGAGATATAAGAAAAAAAAAGGGAGGATAGTAGAGGAAACACAACAATAATTACACACTAACCATGTAGCAAAATAATCAATTTTCATCCAAAAAATTACATAGGATCGCGTTGATTTCATTCCACGTTTGGCAGCATAATTGATTCTTCTATCTATAGGAACACCCAACCAAACATCTAACTATTTTCTTGCAGCATGCATTTAAAGCCTGAAACATGTATTTAAACTTTTAGGCCATGTTTGGAAGAGCTTATTTAGCTATCTTATAGTATAAGTGCTTATTTACGTATTTGTGAAAGCTTATAGAAATAGCTTATGACATGCCAATAAACTATTTTTAGCTTATTTTCATAAGCTCTCTAGAATAGTTTATAAAAATAAGTTGAAAACAACTTATGTGAATTTTGCCTTCATAAACTGTTCAATTATAAAAATAACTTTTGTATAAACACTTATATGATAAATACTTATATGATAAACGTTTATTGTATAAGCATTTAAAAAAATTATTTGTTCAAAACAGGACGTAGTTTGCCGCAAATCCAAACATCCACGGAAACTAATTGAAGTGAAAGAGGGCTTTTTGGTGTCAACAATCATAATGGTTGATATATCAAAGCATCACATGCTATTTATGTATTACATGACATGTGTGTTTTTTTTTTAAAATTATTTAACTGTCTTTGTTATTATATTTAAAAATATTATAATTTTATGTTAGAAAATAACTTTACTTTAATTATTTTTATTGTCCTATTAAACCTGTCATATAAAAATTAACATTTAATGACGAGTAATTTGGAAAAATAAACTAACCATTAAAAATATATATATATTATGAAAAGTCTTGAATTAATGCTTGAAGACCAAATGGAATTAACGAAATGCTATGACTGCGCAACCCAGATTTTGTTATAACGTCCTCTCAAAGGACTAATAATGTAATTTCATAGAAAAAGAAGCACACCCAAACTACATCCTTTTATCCGCCAGAGACACACCAAGACCACATCCTGTGACTCCTCACCACCTGTTATCATAAGTTTGCAGTTGTACCAAAGCTCCGCGCCGCCGCCACACCCTTGTCCCGAAATTACCAAAACACCCTTCTCATATACCCCTATTATGCAAAGCCTAAACGCAGACGTTTTATACAGATTTCCCACGGTATTCTCTCCTCCCGCATCCTCACTCTCCTTTACCCCATTTTTCTCTCTCACAAGCAACGAGAGCTCGACGAAGAAGAAACATAGGCACTCTCACCGACCCTCGTGGCGGAGTAGGCGCAACTGGGTTGTTCTCAAGGCAATGCCTGACTCGTCTTCTTTCAAATCTGCCGGTGGCGATAGTGATAACAATAATAATAATGGCACTCTTCGCAATTTCAAGCTGAACGAGTCCAACTTCCTAGCTTCCCTTATGCCCAAGAAAGAGATTGGTGCTGATCGCTTCCTCGAGGCTCACCCGGAGTACGATGGCCGCGGTGCAGTCATCGCTATCTTCGGTATCTGTTCCATTCTTCCGCTGATCACCCACTCTACTCACTGTCACTGCACTGACTTCCAGTAGCGATTTTGTTGGTTTTGCTGTTTCTCTTTATATCTGAGCATGGCTTGGTGGTTCAATACGATTACTGCTCTGGGAAATTTGAAGAAAGAGAGAATGCAGAGAGGGTTTCGTAGTTGAGTTGTTTTCGTGTCAGATGAGTTTGGGTGGGTGACTGGTTGTGGTTGTGGGCTCAAAAGGGAAGATAAATATATAGCTCAGTATTTTGAGGTTGAAGAGGACTAGAAACTTTAGTGCCTTCAAGTATGTAGTTGTTTTAGTGCCTTCAAGTATGTAGTTGTTGGGCTATAGTAATTTGGGGTTCGAACTTCTAAAAATGGATTTCCAATGATGAGATGAGACTTTCAAAATTTAATAAGGATTATAAGGAATGTTTAGAAGTAATTCTAATTAATATTTAGAAGGACCAGCCATATTGGAATTGATTATTGTTGTCATAAGGCGATACGGTCATACAGTAATCTCCATCCTAGCACATGGTTGGCTGTTGATGCAAACGGATGGGATGAGAACCAGGAGTAACAATTAAATTGAAAAATTACGAACTTGTTTAACCAAAAATCAGTTGAAATGGGGCCGTTGGGTTGGGCTGATGATAATTTTAAGAATATTAGTGATTAACTTTTCTCCCGTCTATATTAGTGAGTAATAATTAATGGGATATGTTGTTTTTGAGTCTTCATTTGGGCTAACTCCATCCGTTGTACTAATAAACATCCATACATACATCATGGGATGTGTAAGCATATATGTTCATAGCTTGCATTATGTCTTGTTTATTGATCTCTCCACAGTCCTTCTATCAAAGGTAGGCTTACTTCCTATTCATTAATTACTAATTTTACATATGAGTAGATTCAGTTGCAATGTTCATGTGTAGCTCTGTTGGCATGATACCCATATAATCTACTGCTACCAGGAACTTCTGTAGATTAATTTCTAAACAGCATGTATCCTGATATGCGTTGGTGCTATACCATAATTGGGTTTAGGGTTTAGGCTTTAGTGTTTAGAGTTTAGGGTTTTTAGTGCTATACTATAATACTATAGTTGGTGCTGGTTCATATTACAAATTTGTTCATTCACAACATTTGCATGTTTTCAGATTCTGGTGTAGACCCAGCTGCTGATGGATTACAGGTTACCTCAGATGGGAAACCAAAAATTCTCGATGTCCTTGATTGGTAAGTGGAAGACTACACTATGTTGGATAGATTTTAGAATGTTTTCTGGTTTACTAATAAATATCTGATGCCTTTTCCTTCAGCACTGGGAGTGGAGATATTGATACCTCAAAGGTGGTGAAGGCTGACGCTAATGGTTGTATTAGCGGGGCATCAGGTTAGTGCTTGAGAATGTTCAGTTGTCTGTAATTTACGAAGCATGTTAATATGCTAGGAAGAGAATTTGAATTTTTGAATTTTCGTTAGTAGATTGTAGTATTTGTAGGTAACTTTGAAGGTATCCTTCGAAAACTACAAGCATAATAGGAGAAAATCTTAAGTTTCATGGTTCATAAATTATTCAATAGATTGTAGTAATTGCAAGAGATACAGGTGATATTTGTACAGGAGAACTTGTCTAATCTCCTGCTTAACCTGTGGTGACTGCTAGCTACTTATTCTCTAACTCCTACTTGAATGGATTAGTTAAGTGACTTTATGTAGTTTTTCATATATTTCATCATAGAATAACGAAGGATGCTTGAGGATAGGCATAATGCAATTACCTTGAGACTGAGTAGGACAATCTCAATTCGAAGTACCTAAATCCGGTTACTGATACTTTTTATTTTTTTAATACTTTTCCTACTACTACTATGATGTACAGGGTCATCTTTGGTTATCAATACTTCGTGGAAAAATCCTTCTGGTGAATGGCATGTGGGTTATAAATTGGTTTATCAGCTCTTCACGGAAACATTGACTTCTCGGTTGAAGGTAATAATTTAATTACGCCTTGGTGATTATACTTATGGCTAATGGATGCAATTTCCCTTATTCTCCTTTAAATATGTTTTATTGGCAGAAAGAAAGAAAGAAAAAGTGGGACAAGGAAAACCAGGAGGCAATTGCTAAGGCTGTGAAAGAACTTGATGATTTTGATAAGGTTTTGGAAGATTTGCTTGATCCTGCATACATATGCTAGCACTTCAATTTGTATATGATATACTCACAACTTTAACAATATGTGTGGTATAGATAGATTAATAGAGGCAAGTTGTTATATGTGTCAATTTGTTTTTAGTGCATAAAATTTTATTTTATTTTTTTATAGTTTTGGTATGTCTTCCTTGCTTCTCGCTTTGTCCTTGATTGCATAACAAAATAGGTAAGGGAAAATTCTGCTGTTTGGGTGACAATATTGCTGCCTCTTTTCACATTTCGGCATGCTACTTTTGCTATATTTTCTTTTTGGAAATTCTCAGAGAAAGATTGCTCCTCCCCCCTTGAGAACTGAAGGTAAAAAAAAGAGAAAGGAAATGGAAAATGGAGCCTATAAATAAAAATTAGCATTTAGCACTATAACTTTCACAATTGTTTCCTTTTGGCTACTCTAATATAAAGATGAAATAATGTATTTGATTGCTAGTTCTTAGTTTAGTATTTTAATAGATCAAGTTGGCAGTTGCTTTTTATGCTCCTCCTAACTTTGTGATTTAATGTGCTTGCTTGCATTGCATTTTTATTTTCTATAACATATAACCTTGTGTATGACAAATTTTTCTAGCAACATATTAAGGTGGAAGGTGCAAAACTTAAAAAGGCTCGCGAAGATATCCAGAATAAGCTTGACATTCTGAGAAGGCAATCTGAGGTGAGTGCTAAATGTGTTTCATCATTTCTGTTTCTTTTTGGGTTTGCCTGCATTTTTCTCCTTTTGAACATGAAATGATTCATTTGTTGATGCTCTTTAGTTATTTGATATTCTCTTTTGATGTTTGAAATGTATCAATGGAACAATGGTAGAATTATGGGGGTGAATGATGTATAATGGTGCCCTTGCAGTTTTTTATGATATAGTTGTTTTCTAGGGTTCACCATGGGAATCTTATGTTCTTTTCTTTTTTGGCCAGAATCAGCCTTAGGTTGCTTAGGGTGTCCTTTCTTAAATAAGATAAGATTTTCAGTAAAATGTTCAATTGCAAAAAAGTTTAATAAAATAAAATAAAATACTTATAGAATATTCATTGATAATAAAAAGATTAAAATATTATTGTTTTTAAGTTAACACTTCAATATAAGTAGCAGATCAATGTTGTTCCAATAACATGAAAAAGTTATAACCAAAAAGAATTTATTATTCTCAAACTAAAGACGATTTATATTATTCTGTTGTTTATCCTACGTCCGAAAAGGTAATGCTTTTCTATGTTTTAGAGCTACGATGACAAAGGGCCTGTCATAGATGCTGTTGTTTGGCATGATGGAGAAGTGTGGAGGGTGGCTCTTGACACTCAGAGTCTCGAGGATGATCCAGATTGTGGGAAGCTTGCTAACTTTGTTCCATTAACTGATTATAGGTACATATGGTTGCTGTTGTTAATCTGTATTCTAAGTGCTTATCTAAGATGATATCTTTTCTACAGTCTCTAATGGATTTGGCAGGTTTTTATTTTATTTTCTTAATTAAAAAAATATTATTATTGAAGAGAGAGATGCAAAAGAAAGAATAAACCAAAAAGAAAAAAGGAGGACAAGAGATTCTCTTAGGAAATACAAAACTGAAACAAAACCAACCCACAAAGCCCCCAAATAGGGCTAATACAACAAAGCCCTCTAATCCTTATAAACATCTATGCACCCCTTTAAAAAGCCCATTGGCCGAAACCCAAAGAGTAGCAACATAGCGAATTTTATCCCATAACAAATGAGGAGGTAGAGATCGTTGTTTAAAAACTTGGGCATTTCTTTCTATCCAAAAACACCACACAGTTGCGAACATAGCTATTTTCCACAAAATCTTGTTCTCCTCCCTAGTATTAAAACCGGTAAAGTTACTTTAGTCACAAAGAGAGCACCAAGGTCAACTCGGCAAACTGAACTCTCGTCAAAGTAATTTCCTACTTTCAAGTTTCTAAGTGCTATGCATGTTAGACATTGTCAACCTTCACTCTGTCTGTTGCTGCATAAAATAGTGTCTTTGTGTTGATCCTATTTCTTTGCATTGAGATGCAAAAGGATGTGATGTTTTATTTTCATGATTCTTGGTTTCTCTTGGAAGTTATACTTCATGCAATCATCAAGTGGGATTCTACAGAGTGTATTCATAAAGATATACATAATGTTGAAAAAGAGAGAAAGGGAAATGACTATTGTTACTGTCTTTATTTGAAAGCTTCCTGAAGGACCAAATGATCCACAAAAGCTGAATAAATCATGAGTGGGATCTTAATGGGATGGACGAAGGAGTTCTTCTCATGTTCATGTATTTTATATTCCTTTCCTGGAGCAGTTGACTGATAACTTCAATGTTATTTACATCATTTTAAACATTTTAAATGGCGTTTCAGGAAACAGCACCTCTGAAATTATCTGCATTCTCTGCTATAGACATTTTTAGACTTGTTAGTGATTAAAGTAAAACCCAATACAACAGTGTATAGTGAAATTGATTAGGTTCCAGAAGAAAATAAGTATCCTGACGACTAAGCAGGAAGAGATCAAAGGTTCATCTTTATTGGGGTTGAGTTAATTGAATACTCAATTCCCAGTGTACAAATTTATGTGGATTAGCTATGTATTTTTTTGCTGCTTACTAGCTATATAAGCAATTGTCTCTTTACTTCTGGTGATTGTGGTATCTATTTATATAGCTATTTAAAATAATTTATATAGCTATCATAATCTTACATTATTTGAATGTCAACTTATTCTTTCAGGACAGAGAGGAAGTATGGTGTCTTCAGTAAATTAGATGCTTGTTCATTTGTTGTTAATGTCTATAATGATGGGAGCATCTTAAGTATTGTAACAGACAGCTCCCCTCATGGTACTCATGTTGCTGGTATAGCTACTGCATTTCACCCTAAGGTACTGAAATGTAATTGTATTCATATCATGCAAATCTTCAATGAATGGTATACCTTTTAATATATGACATTGTTGGTAGGAACCCTTGTTGAATGGAGTTGCACCTGGAGCACAAATAATATCTTGTAAAATTGGGGACTCTCGCTTAGGTTCAATGGAAACAGGAACTGGTTTGACTCGGGCAATAATAGCTGCTGTGGAGGTGCTTCAACTATGTTTTACTCTTCATATGAATGAGGGATTATTCCATCAATTTTTATCTTGGGCTCTGAGCACTTTCTAATATTACTGTTGCAGCATAGATGCGATCTTATCAACATGAGTTATGGTGAACCAACATTACTTCCTGACTATGGACGCTTTGTTGACCTTGTGAATGAAGTATATTGACCTTGCTTTACCATATGGGCTATTCATGGTTTTCTTTGCTAATTTCCTCTTTCTAAAAATGCTATGGATGTTTTGGTGATTTATATTCAGGCGGTAAACAAGCATCGTCTGATATTTGTGAGCAGTGCTGGTAATAGTGGGCCGGCATTGAACACTGTTGGTGCCCCTGGTGGAACATCTTCAAGCATTATAGGTGTTGGTGCATATGTCTCTCCTGCTATGGCAGCTGGTGCACATTGTGTTGTTGAACCTCCGACTGATGGGCTTGAATACACTTGGTATACTTTCTTTTCTGTGAAAGCTTTCTCATTGGGTGACTTCCTTTCTATACCCTGCTATCTTTGATTTATTCTTCTGGATTTGCCTCAATTTCATGAAACAATTTGCAGGTCTAGCCGAGGACCAACAGCTGATGGAGATCTTGGTGTCTGCATAAGTGCTCCTGGTGGCGCTGTTGCTCCAGTTCCTACATGGACTCTTCAAAGGCGTATGCTTATGAATGGGACGTCAATGTCATCACCATCAGCCTGTGGAGGAATTGCATTGCTTATAAGTGCAATGAAGGTTTTAGGATGTGTTTCTATTGTAGCTTGTCTGATTTAGTTGGTGCTACTTGGCATACATATCTATAATTCTGATATCTATACTTCGTTGCAGGCTGAGGGAATTCCTGTAAGCCCATATAGTGTGGGGAAGGCCCTTGAGAATACATCTGTTCCCATAGGTGATTCAGCTGAGGATAAATTATCCACTGGACAAGGGCTTATGCAAGTTGACAAGTTAGATATTTTCCCGACTTTATCTTCATGAAATAGTAGTAAACAGTAGCATTATAAGATTTTGGTACTAAATCAGTTACTTAATGACAGGGCTTATGAATACATACAGAAGTCTCAGAATATTCCATGTGTTAGGTATCAAGTTAACATCAAGCAATCTGGAAAAGAAAGTGAGTTTCAATTCTCTCCTTGACAGCCCACCCTTTCCTTTCCAAAATACAAATAAGGAAAGATGTAATCCTGTGGCCTATCCCTAGTGTGATTGTCTGTGCTTATACGATTGGTGTTGCATTTTTTGCACTTATTTTAGTTTACCTACTTAGTTGGTAATTGGTAAATAGATATTCTAGTTTCCAGATTCCTAATTACTTGGAAGCCTATTCATAAGTTTTCCGGATGAGTTATATAAAAAAATCAAAATTTTTATATTGTATATGATATATTAATTGATTATTAAAAATAAAAATCTTAAAAAATTGTTTCATGTCACATACCCAAATATCTTATAAACTAAGAAGTATGAACATTGATGTGGGGATGGTCACTGCAACATAAAAAAATCTAAATGTCCCAGGATTTTCTGAATTTTTACTTGTGCTTGAGACATGCTGGACATGGACACTGCTCCTTTTTTGAAGTGTCCAAGTTTCATAACTTATGAATAGGTTTCCAAGTATCAAAATTAGGATGTCCACTTACCAATTACTACCTTAAGGGGGGATAAACAGTTCTGGACATTTCATTAAATTTTATGAAAATTAATGTTTAATAAGAATGTTATAGAGTCCCACATCAGAGAGGTTTCCTTGAAAAGGGGGCCTTATAAGCTTGAGGAGTTCTACCCTCTACCAGGCTAGTCTTTTGGGTGGGTTCGCTCCAAAGGGCTTGTCCTTGGAACCTCTCTGATGTGAGACTCTATCGGAATGTCTAATTCTATGTATCTAGTGTGAGGTGAACTTTGTTTTGCCTTGAATTGAGCCCATAAACCCTCTTAATGGGAGCTTTGTTCAATATGTAGTGCATTGAATGCTTGTTATTTCATGGGGTTTCTTGTCAATGATGGCAGCAAATTCATTTGTCAGGAGTCAGGACACAATTGATTTTCTATAGGATCAAAAGCAGACATAAAGTCATAAACTAGTTAACCCTCTAGTTTCTGCTATAGGTTTTTTGCATTGTGGTCGTTTTTGTCTACCTTCAAGGTTAATGCATTGAAACCATTAATCCCTATCTCAAAAATCAGCTCAACTTTGAATCATCATCAAGCTCTAATTTTGTGTATGGAGGACTGGCTATTTTTCCTGAACAAGTAATTTACTTTCTGTTAGTTCTTTTTTTTTTTTTGAAATTTAGGTTTTAATTTTCTTCAACATTGATAATAAGTTGTGCTGGTATTACAATTTGAGTGCAAGTACATGATAGCTTAACTTGTTAAATTAAGCAAGCATGGTCAAATGTTTAGAATACCAATTGCCTAAAAAGTCCTATGTATGGCCTCTTCAAACATATTTGTAACTGTTTCTTTTTGCATAATGTCGACTTATAGACAGGATGTAGTTCTGCTAATGTGTGCACAAGCACTGCTTTACCTGTGTTCTTGGTAATGTGATGCTACTCCTGACTTAGTGCATAACTAAGGGTAGAAAAAACAATGACATTAAAATGAAGATATTGTATACATGTGTATGTAACTTGTCTTTTTGCTTTTTTCCTTTTTAAGCATTTACATCTAGAAAAGAGCATTTTTATGAAACAGACAAAATTATATCCTTTAATTTTATCGTCGATGGCAGATCCTTTAAAACGAGGCATCTACTTGAGGGAGGCTAGTGCTTGCCAACAACCTACTGAGGTGAGGTCCATAAATTTGGCGTGCATTGGTGATAACAGTATATGTTTGAGTGTGGTCTTGCCTTTGAAGAATGTGATTTGTGAAATAGATCAAATTTAAAATGTGAGGATCTAAACTTTTTTAGCTCATACTTGGTTAGAATGATAGAAGTTGAGTATTAACAAACAATACTAGTTTAGCATGCAAATAGTATTTAACAAATGAGTTAAGAGTCATGTTGAGATCCACTATGACCCTCAAATTGGATTCAGTATTTTGGGGGCACTTTCTCTGGTTGTTTCTACTTTTTACTTAAAGAAAAAGAATATGCATATTGTAAAATTGTATCGCGTAAAACTAAATTTTGATGATGTTATTGTACTCTCAGTCAGTAGTTTTCTTTATAATTTGTGGGAGTACTATAATGATAGTGGACAGTGCAAGTTGATCCAAAATTTCATGAAGATGCCAACAATTTTGAGGAATTGGTTCCATTTGAGGAGTGCATTGAGATACATTCTACTGAGAATACAGTTGTGAAGGCTCCTGAATATCTACTGCTTACTCACAACGGGCGCACCTTCAAGTTAGTTGCCTTTCCTTCATATTGTTTATTTTTATTCTTAGCATACATGGTCCATATTTTCACGTTGGTAGTATTGTATTCACCCTCTAGTGGATTTACTTTGATTTCGCCCTATTTTTATACAAAATCAAACTGAAAATGTTACATTATTGAATAGCGGCATTGGCATTCATTTAAAAGTTATTTTGATGCATGGATGTATATCCATAAAAATTCCATATGCGCATCTTTTATGGGTAGTCATAGTGGTTGTGCCTGGCTGGTATTTTGCTAATCCTGATTCTGTGTCAAACGGTTACATTGCTCATTCCTTTCCAGGGAAATTTTCTGAAGCAGTCTTTTTGTTGCATGTAATCAAAATTTTGGCTGAGAACTATTATTAGGTCCATGGGTTCATTTTTTTTTTTAATATTGAGCCAAAGGAAATGAACTTTTTGTTTCCTGTGGTTGAAACTAGGCATAATTTATCTGCATAAATACTTTAGAGGGACAGAATAATTTAGAAGTTTGCTGTAAAGGGCTCATTGAAAAGATTGAAATCTCTTACAGATGATTGCTGTAGTCATGACCTGTCTCAATATTACTTGCGGCCTCTCCTTGGTAGAGTTATGCTTATCTAGCAGGAGTTATTTTGAGGCAGGCACTTATTTTGTCCTAACTCTTATTAACTATTTCTCTATCTTGGTCAATATGTTGAATATTCTTTGACCCGCCTCTGGATCATATCTCTCATAAAATAAGAACTGATACCTTTTGGTTGTTTGTGAACTAATCACCAAACACCAAACACCAAACACCAAACACCAACCATGTCAATAATATGTTAAGCATACCTTTCTTCATTCTCATAATTCATTTACTGGATTCAAGCGCCTAGTGCACTGGCAAGTTTGTTACAACATATGAATTTCCAGAGATCTGGTGCTTGTATATGCCCTTGTAAGTAAGTGCAATTGTGCATCTTCCTATGTTCACTGAATATGTCGTCCTATAATTGCCATAGGACTGTGTCCATCTTCCTTAAACTGTGCTGGTGAAGTATACCTTTCCATTAAAAATTTTGTTCTTCTTCTATTTGTTAAACTGAGTTTCTGCTCCGTGATTTTAATAGATAGTTCTTGTATCATGAGTGCTTTACACATAGCTTTCTTCCAACTTTCAGTGTAGTTGTTGATCCTACCAATCTGAGTGATGGTCTGCATTATTATGAGGTCTATGGTATTGACTGCAAAGCACCATGGCGTGGCCCTCTTTTCAGAATTCCAGTTACCATAACCAAGCCCAAGGCAGTAACAAAGCTACCTCCACAAGTTTTATTCTCAAAAATGTTATTCCAGCCAGGTACGCATGTATTAAAATAATATTTGTTTCTTTATGCTGGTGGCCTGCTGAGGTTTGGATTTGAGATATACATTGAGTGCATTCTGAGAAAACCATTTGAGTTATTACCCAAGAGCCTTTTCTTTTCTCTAATACAGATTTTGTTCTTGAAACTTTTATATCTTAAATTGTCATATTGCATTTGCTTTCTTGGTTCTACTTTCTGGTCTTTACTTGTAATAGTGAGGCTTACTATTTTTTTCCCCATAATTTCTTGCTTCATTAGGCCACATAGAAAGGAGATATATAGAAGTCCCGCATGGTGCATCTTGGGTTGAAGCAACTATGAAAGCATCAGGTTTTGATACAGCACGAAGATTTTTTGTGGACACTGTTCAGGTATGACATTCAGCTTGAAGCTATGTCAGATTATGTGGATAGTTGTTTACATGCTTGCTGTGTCCAGATATGCCCATTGCAAAGACCTCTGAAATGGGAAAATGTGGTAACATTTTCTTCTCCTGCTGCCAAAAGCTTTGCCTTTAAAGTAGTAGGTGGTCAGACATTGGAACTAGTTATTGCTCAGTTTTGGTCAAGTGGCATAGGAAGTCATGAGACCACCAGTGTCGATTTTGAGGTAACAGAATTCATTTTTGTTTTTGTTTGACAGATTTGTATCCTCTCCCAGATTTTTGGATTATGATTGTCTATGGAATAAACTGAACCTACTAGTTTTTGAATTGACAATGGCATGTAATCATTGTTCCTTTCTCTCGAATGGGTGATAGTTAGGTGGATCTCAGTTCTTTTCTTACTTTATCTTTCTTGTTTGATGGTCACTATTAACTTATTGCATGTTTGTCACTGTTTGAATCTGCAAAACTTACAAAAATTTGTATATCCTACTAACCAAATGATGTAAAAAGCTGTACGAAGGATGGAAGAACTTTGTGGCAATATATGGTTTATGGCTAGAGTGGAATGCCTGTATTTTTTTTTTTTGGGGGGGGGGGGTGTGATGACCTATGGGCATGGGTTCTATATGCAGCTTTAGCCACACTGTATGATGGGAAAAAACACATTATATTTGTCTTTCATGGGCTAAGACCTGTGTTTGAACTTCAATGAATCTAATTTATTCACAGATGTCCTATGATAGATTAAAAAAATTAAGAAAACAGGAATTTCTTGTGATTTGTCTTTCTTTATAAAAGATGCAACTTGTTGATCTATATGAAATTTTAGGTTGCATTTCATGGTATAAAAGTCAATCAAGAGGAAATATTACTTGATGGGAGTGAAGGACCAGTCAGAATTGAAGCTGAAGCACTACTGGCTTCTGAGAAACTTGCACCTATGGCAATTCTGAACAAGGTGAAGTTTGTCATGTTTTCTAATTATCTGATTCATATGCATTCATTTGTAAAGATTTTCCCCTTTACTTTTTTGTGCTTTTTCCATATGCTCACTTGCTCAGTACAATGTGATAAACCTTATAATTTTGAATGTTCAGTTAAGAGTTCCATATCGACCAATCGATGCAAAAATTAGTGCACTTCCAACAGACCGTGATAAACTTCCCTCTGGAAAGCAGATACTGGCACTCACCTTAACGTGAGTTGTTATAAATTCCATAATCTGCTTCATTTGTTTGTGTTCTTTTAGATGGTCTATTCTCAGTACTCTAACTGTGTAGCTACAAGGTCAAATTGGAAGATGGAGCTGAAGTAAAACCTCAAGTGGCATTACTAAATGATCGGATATATGACACTAAATTTGAGTCTCAATTTTATATGATTTCTGATTCAAATAAGGTACATCGATATTTACTTTTCTTTTTTGCTTTTTAGAAGATTTGGGGATTTCTATGTCTCTCTATCATATAAACTTTAAACTGCAGGGTGTTGGTGCTTATATCTACAAATTCTGCTCTTGCTTTGCCAGTTATACCTTACCAATTGCCTTTTGACTCTAAATGCATTTTGGATGTGGAAATTCTAAACTCAGTATCTTATAACATATCTTTAGGACAATCGGGTTTAAAATATACGAAAATTTAAGGTCCCCTATGTTTCAATTGTCTTAGCAAATATGGGGGACCTATTGTAATCCTTTTCGCTCTGTGTCTTTCTCTTCTTCTTAATAATACTTCTCTTTCTATCAAAAAAAAAATTCCAAATATTTAATATCTTATTTCTTGGTTTCCAAGATGCCTAGATTTGGATTCTTGTATATTGAATGGCACCACTGTGAGAACCCTGGTAGGTGGTGTACAGTTAGCACTACTAGTTTCTTGTGTCTCCTTTAATTATTACTATGAAAGAGATGCAGTGCCACGTTCAAAAATGTATATATATATACATACTTAGTTACAGTTTATTCTATGGATTTTAACATTTTTTTTTTTGGCAATTCCTTAATTGCTTCAGATGTTTTTATGTCCTTATTTTGCTTTTTATTTTATTTTTTTCTTTTCTGCTTTTAGCGTGTATATTCAAGTGGTGATGCCTACCCAAATTCTACAAAACTTCCCAAGGGAGAATACAATTTACAATTATACTTGAGGTACATGACTCTTCTGAGTATATATCCTGGATGGTTGCACATGACTTTGTTTCTTGTGGAGCTTTCTGTTCACTTGGTGGTAGATATTCTGCCATTGTATCCTTGAAAGCAAATTATAAATTCGTAGATATTCTAAACTAGTATTGAGCCTATTGGTCTAGTGTTGTGTTGAGGACAATAAAGCCGGAGTATGGATTACAAGGGGAATATTTCTAGACTTTTACAGAAGTTTAGACTAAAGGTTTATTCAACCTGGTACTCTACTCATAATAAATTACTGTTTCAGGCATGATAACGTCCAGATTTTGGAAAAGATGAAGCAGTTGGTGCTATTTGTTGAGAGGAATTTGGACGATAAGGTAGTATATATTTAGAACATTTAGAATTTTTTAACTGCCATTCAATGTTTCTGAATTGGCAATATATTCAATTGTAGATAAGTTGGATTCTCCATGGGAGAGACCTTAATGAAGAAAATTAGCATAAATTACACTTATCTTCCTTAAGGTTATGCTAAATTACACTTCATACCGCTCTTGTTTTAAAAATTACACTTGGCTCTGCTCTAATTTATTTTCTATCATTGAGGTTAACCTTTTGTGGTTCTGCCAATGGGTATTTCTTCCAAAAATAAAATTACTTAATACTCTTTGTTGTCTTATTAAGAATAGAACTATAGTTTCACAGTGGAGCTTAAGATTTACTTAAGTACTTAATTGCCTTTACTATCATATTATAAATAAAATTATTGTATAAAAAGTTAAACTTATTTGACATAGTAAATTGGAGGGAAAGTTTTTGCAATATGTCTCCACATGTCAGTGAAGCTGAGTGTATTTGAAACAAGAAGAGTATCAAGGGTAATTTAGCCAAGGGGAGGTTAGTAACTTACTCAAAGAAATGTTTAGTATTAGCACTAGCATTGTTTACAATTCCTCGGCTATTTCTTTTCCCTCCTTATAAATCCTTAATGAAAAGTTTTTGTAGTTGACTAAAATAAAAATAGTCTTTGTAACCTAGCAATTTCACCTAAGTTTGTCTTTCTAAAATATGAATGAAAGCCCAAAGAGAGAGAGAGAGAGAGAGAGAGGAGTAAATGAGGAAAAGGACCTAGGGATGCTTAGTTAAGGAAAGAATAGCCATGATTCAAAATTTGACTTGAAATTTGAAGTCATTCATTAGCCAATAATTCTTGATCTCCTGGGTCTCTTGACGCCCCTTGGTTTTGTGTTATAATGTTATATATGGTTCACAAGCACCTTAATTTTCAAGGATGTCTTCTATGATGTGCTTTGGAAGTCATAGTTTAATCTTACGAGTATTCTATATACTTAAACATTTGCTTTCCCCTTCCTTAACTCTGGGTTTGATTATTGTTGTTTGATTGTAAAAATTTGTTTTCAATGGGTTTCATGGACCATTACCCTTTTAAGTCCTCAATATGCTTATTGGTTCTGTATTGTGCTATTTGTGAAAATTGAATTATTTGGGCAGCTAACTCTTGGTAGCTTCTTTTCAAATTACCCGCTCTAACCTCTGTTGACCCAGCTTTATTGCTTACGTTTTAACTTTTGTAAGCTATCTAATATGAAGGAAAATATAAGTATTGTTATCTATGATTTTTATTCTACAACTGTGTCAACAGAAAGATCTCAAACACATTGTTATTTACTAAATTTTGAAAGAATTCCTAAGATATTGAATAGATTATGTATTATATAACCTATATTGTTCTGAAAATAAGGAAAGGAATAAATGACTTTCAAAATATTTAACATAAGATAGTTTTGTATTACATTGGGGATTGTGGTAGCTATACCTCTGGTGGTCCTTAATGTAAACCCACGGCTAATGATGGAGATATGTTTCAGGGTCCAGATTAAGCATAAATGGTTGAAAAGTTGAATTGTTATAAAGTAACTTGCCCTGACGTAGCCTTCCAAATAAGTGTGGTAAGAGTATAAGACAGTTTATGTCCTCACCCAGAGCTAGTGTTGGAAAGCACATTTACTCTGCATATTGTGAAGTATCTTAAAGGAGGCTCTGAACTTTGCATGGTATATGGTGATCTTGATAGTTAGAGTAGAAGTATTTTATGGTGCAGATTTAGCAGGATCCTTAATGGATAGGAGACCAACATCAGGGTCTAGGTGAACGCCTTGTGTGTATGTTTATAAATGAATGCCTGTCACCCGACTTGGAGCTTTATTTTGTTGGTAGGATTGAGTTGCATCAATGCAAAGGCTTTTTAGCTTTATTTTGTTGTGTGGGCATCCACCACTTGCGGTCCCAGTACCACTTTACTTGGAGCTTGTGCAACCAATCTGCCTTCTAGTTTTTTTTATTCTACCAAAAAAGTAAAAGAAACCCACCTAACCCAATTTGTGGTTATTACTTCTCAAGATCTCTCCACTTCTTCCTCCACACTTAATTTATAAAGCCTAGTCTAGCAAAAATTTATTAAGTCGTTTATTGACATTTTACTTGCATAGAAATATTTGAAGCAGTCATTAATTTTCATGGCTTGTGAAAATCTATGAGTTACTTCATGCTTTTATATGTATGTTTTAAACAAATCAGTAACTTTTAAATTTATGCATGGTCTCATCTAATATAGTGCTTGAGTGCTTCTGCTGTCTTGAGTAGTGCACCTAAAGAGGGTTAAATCCTATAGACTGCAGTAGAGTTAGATTATGGATGGTGAAATCAATTTTAGAATCTCTAGTTATATCAGGAATTTTAATAAAAATAATTAACTATCATTATTCATTATTTTAATCTCATAGGTCTATAAGATGTTTTTATTTATTCATTTATTTATATAATTCTTTTTCTTTCCAGGAAGCTATTCGTTTATGCTTTTTCTCTCAACCAGATGGTCCATTCATTGGAAATGGCACCTTTAAATCTTCAACGTTAGTTCCTGGGTATGTGTCTGGGATTTTTTGTGACTAGTTCCTAAGGTTTAAATGTCATCTTCTGTCTGTGCTGACTTCTTTTTACTGCTAGCATAAAAGAGGCATTTTATCTGGGTCCACCATCTAAGGATAAGCTCCCCAAGGTATATGCTTCTCCATATTTTGCCTTATAGATATTGCCACTTACAGTTTGTAATAACAATTTTTTATACTTTTCTACAGAATTCTCCACAGGGATCTGTAATAGTGGGAGCAATATCATATGGGAAACTCGGGGAGAGTAAAAATCCAGGAAAGCACCCTGTATCATATCGGGTTGCTTATATAGTTCCCCCAAGCAAGGTTCCACTCTGCCTTATGAAGTTAACTTCCTTAAGGTCATCTTGTATGCGTTATGGTTGCACATGCATGTTGAAGTGTGAATAGGAAGTTGTATCAATTGTCATATAATTTGTGCCCTAAAACATTTTCTAATTACGGTAGTTTCTATTGAAAGGTTGATGAGGATAAGGGAAAAGGTTCTTCCTTGTCTGGCAAGAAGACAGTTTCGGAGCGATTAGAAGAAGAGGTATGTGGCTCATACTTCAGCAAGAGAGCTTTTTTATTATTTCCTTATCTTATTTTATTATACTCATAGCTGAATATTTTTTCTTTTGCATCTACTCATGTATCGATGCCTATGTTTGTCCGTTATGTTGAAAGCCATTTTGTTATATATACTTACAAAAGATATTATTAAGATGGTTATGACTAATAGCTATTTCAACAAAGATTATATATAATGTTGCGGAGATGAAAATTTCCTGGTAGACCTTTTACTTATTTATAACTGCATCAGTTGTCAATGAAGTTGGTTAACTTTCTGGTTTAAACTCTAACATTGGACAACATTTGTATAATATCATTGTGTTTTTACTTTCTAGAAACTTTAATTTGTAGATTCTTCTACACGTGATCTTCAATATAAATTTACAAATTGATCAACTATATAATTACAAACTGGTTCATAACTTAATCAAAGGACAAATCTTGGCTGTGATATGTCATATGTGGATGGTGTGTGCGAGTGTAAATGTGTCTATAATCTTTTGCTGTTTTTAAACCTCACAATGTTGATTCTTTAGACTTCTTATTTTATTTTATTTTTTTGTTATCTTCTTAAAAATACTTAACTTTGGCCATCATTTGTCCATCAGGTAAGGGACGTAAAAATTAAAGTGCTTGCAGGTCTTAAACAAGAAAGTGATGAAGAGTGCTCGGAATGGAAGAAGTTGTCTGCGTTGCTTAAAGTCAGTAGTTGTTCAATTTACCTATCTTATCAATTTACTTTTTTTTTTAATGACTGACATTTTTAAGTATTAGGCTTTTTTTTAGGCTATTATGGTGAGACTATACAGAAATTTGTTATGTTTCTTTGCAGTCTGAATATCCGAAGTACACTCCATTACTTGCAAAGATTTTGGAGGGTTTGGTTTCGAGGAATAATATCAAAGACAAAATCCACCACAATAAAGAGGTAAATTTTGCTGTGAGCAACTGGTTAAAATGAATTATGGTCGCCTGTCTCATTTCTTCCCCCCCCCCCCTCTTTTTCCATAAAAACTGGAATGCATTTGAGCTGTTCTCTGGAGCTTTTGGATTGTTATTCTGTTGGAATTTTACGTTCAGAGTTGCAAGATCTTAAGGTTGCCATGGTTTTGGATCCTTGTGAGAGTAATACAGATACAAAATACATATAGCTGAAACTTGCAAAGTTGTTACCATTAGTCAACTAAATAATGTGTATATGTTTTACATCTCAGTTTGCCGTGATATGACACTAAAGAGTGTCTTACAAATTTTCTGTCTCTGTTTTCTTTTGAAGTGCGTGATGTATAGCCCACAGTCTAAGCATTCATCTCCTCCCACTTCCATCCTATAAAAGGCTAATTTTTTTGTCACTGATGGTTACACTTTGCAGATAATTGATGCAGCAAATGAGGTGATTGACAGTATCGACAGGGAAGAGTTAGCTAAATTTTTTGCACTAAAAAATGATCCAGATGATGAGGAAGCAGAGGTATCCTTGTTCCCCATGCCTTTAGTAATCTAGTTATCCACTTCATCCACTTCTAAATTAGAATTCATTGAAATTTCATCTATATTTTACACTTAATTGTGGTGTAGGAAAATGTTGAATATTATTGACTCAAAATCTGATTTTTACAAGAGAGGCCTAGGGTTTATATAAATCTAGCTAGGTCAATAAGAAAGGAAATAATCAGCCCTAATGAATACAAATTAATTCTAATCAATCTTCATAACAAAAAAAAAAAAAGAAACAA
Organism: Biancaea sappan; assembly: GCA_037074585.1. Taxonomy (NCBI): domain Eukaryota; kingdom Viridiplantae; phylum Streptophyta; class Magnoliopsida; order Fabales; family Fabaceae; genus Biancaea; species Biancaea sappan. The sequence goes on along the minus strand of CM073490.1, from coordinate 11,955,037 downwards.
ATCAAAGATCAAATATTTACAGGAAAGGAAACAAATCAATCACAATAACAGAATAAAATTAGAATCCCATGTGGCACTAGTAGACCTTGTAGACCTGGATTTATTTTACCTTTACCATTAAGAAGAACCAAATTTTTATTGCTTTTGTCGTGGAAAAGAATGTTTAGCATTTACTATTTGGAGCATTTTTATACTGAAATATATATATGGGGAATTCTACAGAGCACATGGTGGACCTTTGGGTGGGTTGGACTATCTTCAAAAAGTTGCATAACGAGTTCAATAAAACATTATTTTAATAATTTGCAAATTTAATATGTTGTAAAAATATTTCCTCCTGTATATTCACCTAATGCCTGGTAAGGTGGTAGCAGCAGCTGCGAGGACAGGTCAGTGTATTCAGGAATTAATGAGATAAAACAAAGAAAAAGTAGAAATAGGGAGAGCAGACAGTATTGAAAAGAGAGTTTGCGAGAATCTTGACAAAAGAATTTCCAATATGCAGTCCGTACGGAGTGGACTGACCTCCAAAGACAAATAGATTCAATAATCAACTGATGTCCTATCTACTGACAGAGTAGCTATTTATAGGAAACTAAACTCCTAGGACTTTGACTAAATAGTTGTAACAGAAGCTAAAAAGTAGGAAACATTATAACAGTAAAGATAACGTCAACATGAAATAAAGATGAGGCCTAAGAAATAGCAACTGATCTGGATGAATCTTTAAAATGGGTTCTGATCTACAAGTGTTGTTAGTGGCTGCCAAAAATCCTCCTAAGAATCCGAAACCACTTGCCTCACTTCTTTAGGATGTGATCTAAGTGTGCAGCTGGCCTTCTGAAATATGTGCGCAGCGGTGGTGCTGTAACAGGTGGTTACCAAAGTTACATATTTTTGCACTGTCCTGAAAACAGCTACAAGACATTTGTGTACCCACCATCATAGCTGTCAATGCGAAGCTGCAAGTTTCATTGATGCTCATGCTCCTAGTTGCTATTCTTTTTGACACCTGTGCATTTTCTACCATAAATCCCATTTCATTTCTTGACATTTGTGTACTATCCTGAAAACAGCTATTTCATTGATTCTCATGCTCCTAGTTGCTGTTCTTTTTGACACCTGTGGATTGTCTACCATAAATCCCTTTTCATTTCTTGATGCTGTTGTGATGCATTGTATAACTGTTTTACTTGTTCAAATCTGTCACTATCACTGCCATTTCAAGTTGGGGAGATGTAGATCCTTTTTTTTTTCCTTTCCTTTTTTAATAAAAAAAGTAAAAACAAAACATCCTCAGGAAAAATACAGAAAGGATAGAGTAGAAAAGGCAAAACAGGAATATAAAAGAGCAAATTGAACGTAATGCATAGTGCTAATAATTAATCACTCATCAAAAGTTGGAAGCCAAACTAAAATGATAATAGTGCTGTTGAAAGACTAAGACGATTGAGGTGTGCCCCAAAGCAATAGTTTAGCTTTTATATATATATATATATACACACTTAAAATAATTGCTTTTAAATGCGTTCCAGAAGTGCAATTATAAGGCAAATAGTTGGCAATTATTGTTTTTATCTTACTGTAGAAAATGAAGAAAAAGATGGAGACAACGCGTGACCAATTAGCAGATGCACTGTACCAAATGGGGCTTGCACTGGCAGAGATTGAATCTTTAGAGGTTAGAGATTTTGTCTGTTTCTGATGATGTGCAGATCAGGGTGAGAAATCATGCTGATGATATTGTGATATTGAAATGTTCAGCCTGTTCTATTTTCATGTTAGATCAAATTGAATACTTGTTTTATCCTAGTAGCTGTTTAAAGATGTGCTTAGACTATGGTCTTGTAAAATAAGTGCTCTCTTCAAATAGGAAACGTTCATTTTTCCTTACATTCAACCATGAATATCGTGGTGTAAATGCTGCTTTTTTTTATCAAAATATGATAGATATGATAACTTTCATGATCCATTGCTTGTTGCGTGCATGTGCTTATACAACTATATAACTGGAAGAGTTTATTTAATTATGATTATTATGGGAAAAGTCTATGGCTTTCACATTCGCACTCTAGTTTGAGTCATTTGCATTACTCCTGTGTAGAAGATGTCAAAGGAGTCAGTTCGCACTCTAGTTTGAGTCATTTGCATTACTCCTGTGTAGATGTCAAAGGAGTCAGTAACCTTAAATAAATCATGCTTTCCATTATGATAATGGTAAATTTTTATCAATTTTTCATGAAATAAGAGTTGGCAGACTTGGTGTATATTGTCTAAGGAGGTGGATGAGTCCATGGCCGCAACGGAAGGAGCAAAAAAATCTGCGGACAAGACTGATGAGGCATCTACACCTGATGATGGCACCCATCCAGATTTGTTTGAAAAGAACTTTGATGAACTGAAGAAGTGGGTTGATGTGAAGTCCTCCAAATATGGAATCCTCTTAGTGACACACGAGAGGCGCGGTAAAAGGCTTGGGACAGCATTAAAGGTATTTCCTTTTTACATTATTTGCAATTCTTTCAAAGGCTTTGGCATCTTCTATAAGTTGCTGTCATGCAGGACTCCTCACTATTCAAATTATTAATTGCTAACAGTATCCTTGGTTTCATTCTCCCTCGCCATATTTAGGTTTTAGCTACCCATCAGCACATCTACTTCCACTGGTACTTTTGCTACTATAAGAAAGAAAAAAAAAGTATGTTTGAAAATGAATTTCCTTGTCTCTTATGGCCAAAAAATAAAAAATAATAGTGACAGAGCCCAGAACCTTTGAAACTGAATGACACATTTTATTGATAATATATTCCACCTCAGATAACTCTAGGTAGAAGGATTACAAGCTGTAAAACAGAGAAATAACAGAAAATGCAGCAATGCAGCAACCAGACAAAGAAACAGATCACTGATGAAAATCAATAGGGAAAAACAAGGGTTGCTAGGCTTTCGAGAGGCTAGCATTCTTCCCCAACCATTCCTCATCTCCCCCAATTCCTTTTTATGACATGGTTAATTGGGGTTTTCTGGACAAGGTTTTATGTTGGAAAAGGTTTGTTGAATGGTGGAGATGCTGGGTTAGGGGTTGTTTTTCTTTAGAGGTTTTTCTAGTTATTGTTAATGGCCAACCTAAATAGTGGTTTAAGGGGCAACGCTGATTGAGGCGGGGTGACCCTTTGTCTCATTTTCTTTTTACGCTTGCGGTTGATGTGTTAAGTCGCATGTTAAGTAGAGGCTCTGATAGAGGGGTTTTTCTTGGTTTGTAAGTTGGGTTGGATGGGTGTCATGTGTCCCATTTGCAGTTTACAGATGATACTATTCTCTTCTTGCTTGATGATAGACAAAATTTCATTCATGTGATGACAATCCTTCAGGTTGAGTTGGTGTCAGGTCCCAGTATCAATTTAGATAAGAGTGGTCTAGCTGGGATTAATGTCCAGGACAATTCCTTGCATGAGTTAGCTGTGTTAGCTGGCTGTGAGACTCTGTGTTGGCCTCTTACGTATCTAGGTGTTCCCTTAAAAGGTAACCCTTGAGTGAAATGGAGTCTTTTTGGGACCTCGTGATTCAAAGAATTACTTGAAAGCTTGATAGTTGGAAAGGGGCTTATTTCTCTTTGGGAGGGAGAATCACTCTAGTTCAGGCCTCCTTATCTGGCATGCCTTTGTATTTCTTGTCTTCATTTAAGATTTCGGTTCGGGTGGTGAATAGGATTGAGAAGATTATGAGGGGCTTTTTATGGTCAGATGGAGGGGAGAGAAAAAGGGACCATTTGATTGGTTGGGAGATGTGTTGTAGATCAAAGGAAGATGGGGGTTTGGGTCTTGGTAATTTGGTGTCTGAAAACTACTCTCTTTTGGCTAAGTGGTTGTGGCGTTTTCCTTTGGAGCCTAACTCCCTCTGACATAAGGTGATTAAAGCCAAGTTTGGCTTACATTGGAATGGTTGGGATGCAAATTCGGGGGATGTAGTGATTTCTCAGGTATATCATTCTTTTTCTCCTTTGTTGTCTCTTCGTGTTGGAGATGGGTCTCGCTTTCGTTTTTAGGAGCATTGTTGTATTAATCATTCCCCTTTCTTGGAAAGGTTCTCTCGTCTTTACTCTTTTTTTTTTTTTTGATAGAAAAAGAAATTTTATTAATGAGAAGAGAGAGAAACAAAGGCAAAAGAAAAAAAAAAATACATCAGAAGGAGGACAAGGGATCCTCCTAAGATAGAACTAAAAGGATAGAAAAAACTAAAACCAAAAGACGTCCCATAAGGCCGCTAAAAAAAAAGAGAATTTAGTACAACAACGCCCTCCAGTCCCTATAAACATCAGAAAGAGGCACCCCCTTGAAAGACTCATTGGCCGAAACCCACAAAGATGCCACATAACGGATGCGGTCCCATAACAAATGAGTAGGTAGACCCCGATCATTAAATATTCTGGCGTTTCTTTCCAACCAAATGCACCACACAATTGCGAATAAAGCTGTTTTCCAAAGAATTTTGTTATCCTTCCTAGAACCAAAACCAGTAAAATTGGTCGCAAGGAATGCAGCAAGGTCAGTTGGGCAAACCCAATTCTCATCAAAAAGACCAAAAAGCCTGTTCCAAATGCTCCAAGCCACATCACAATGAAGGAACAAATGATTGTTTGTCTCTGAATGTCTCAAGCACATCACGCAAACATTAGGAGATAAAGCCATAAGAGGCCGTCTGATTTGCCACAGATCATTTGTATTAATTCTATTGAGCACTGCAGACCACAAAAAAACCTTTACCTTTAAAGGCGCCTTAACTTTCCAATAAGACCTTTGAAAAAGCGAAGAAACAACAGGGTTACGGACGAGATGATTAAGAAAAGAGGCACAAGTGTACGAATCTGAGGAATCCAACTTCCAAATTCTTTTATCAAGATGAGAGGAAAGGCGAATAGGATCCAAAATATCAAGCATCAAGGAAAGATCTGGCAATAGTCTATCATTTACATTTCTGGCGAAATGGAGATTCCAACCAGGTTGGTCCCCTTGCAAACAAAAGAAATCTGCAATAGGGGCATCATGCAAAGAAGACAAAGAAAAGAGACGCGGGAATCTTTCTTTAAAGGGGGAAGGACCAATCCAGCAGTCCTCCCAAAAACGAAAACGGGAACCATCACCAACGATGAAAGACAAAGAAGGAAAAAAAATATGGTATACCTGGGAAATTGCTTTCCAAGGACTTGCATGCGTAACGACACCTCCCAAATCAGCGTCCCAACCATTCCGATGAAGCCCATACTTAGCTTTAATCACCTTATGCCATAAGGAATTAGGCTCTAAAGGGAATCTCCATAGCCATTTAGCCAAAAGAGATGTATTTTTAGACATTAGATTGCCAAGACCCAAGCCCCCATCTTCCTTAGGTTTGCAACACACCTCCCAGCTAACCAAGTGGTCCTTCTTCTTGTCCCCTCCATCAGACCAAAGAAAATCCCTCATAACTCTCTCAATCCTTCTAGCCACTCCAACCGGAATTTTGAACAGGGACAAAAAATACAAGGGCATACTAGATAAGGATGCTTGAATTAATGTCAATCTTCCCCCTAAGGAAAAGTAGGAGCCTTTCCAACTATCAAGCTTGCGGGATATTCTTTGGATAACAGGATCCCAAAAGGAAGCTGCGCGCGGGTTACCTCCTAGGGGAACACCTAAATAGGTAAGAGGCCAATTGAGAACCTCGCAACCCGCTATCTCGGCCAACTGACCAAGAGAGTCATCTTGAATATTAATGCCAGCTAAGCCACACTTGCCCAAGTTAACACGAAGACCCGAAATCAGTTCAAAAATCTGAACCAGCGATAACACTCTAAGAAAATTTTCCTTATCCTTGGGCAAGAAAAGAATTGTGTCATCAGCGAACTGCAAGTGAGTTACTTCGCAACCATTTCCTTTTACCGAAAGGCCTCTAATAATCCCTCTATCAGAACCCCGCTTCAACATACGGCTAAGGACATCGGCCACCAGAGTAAAGAGAAAAGGGGATAGCGGGTCACCTTGTCTAATCCCCCGTTGCCCCTTGAACCAAGCTTTAGGCTGGCCATTAATAATAACCGAAAAAGCCACTGAAGAAAGGCAACCATTTATCCAACGCCTCCATCTATCGCCGAAACCATTATGGCGGAAAATCAGGTCCAAGAAATTCCAATTGACCGTGTCGTAGGCCTTCTCAAAGTCTAGTTTAAACACTAGTCCCTGTTGCTTTCTATGTCGGACATCGTCAACTAACTCGTTAGCAATAAGGCTAGCATCAAGAATCTGTCAATCAGCAATGAATGCACTTTGGTTTTCTGATATGAGATTCCCAACAACCGCACTCAATCTCTCGGAAAGCACCTTAGCAATGATCTTGTAAACACTAGTAACCAAGCTAATAGGCCTGAAATCCCTCACCTTAATGGACCTGTCTTTCTTGGGAATAAGGGTGATGAAGGTAGAGTTCATATTGGTCGGAATACGGCCAGTATGAAAGAATTCTCTAAAAACTTTCATCAAATCTTCCTTCACTATTGTCCAACAGGCTTGGAAAAAAGCCATGTTGAACCCGTCAGGCCCAGGAGATTTGTCCGTATCCATCTTCCAAATGGCGTTCCTAACTTCTTCCTCCTCAAAAGGTCTTTCAATCCAAATACCCTGATCATTGTCAATGGGAGACCAATCCAAACCATCAATCATCGGCCTCTCGGGCATCTCTTCAGAGTATAACTTTTTGAAAAAACTAGTCACCTCGTCAGATATTGCCTCATTGTCCTTAACAATATTGCCATCAACCACCTCTAGCTCTTTTATGAAATTCTTTCTCCTTTTACCATTAACCACCTTGTGGAAAAAACTAGAGTTGACGTCACCCTCATAAACCCATTTAATTCTACTCTTTTGGCGCCAGCTTATATCTTCTTTTTTGCAAATGTCATCCAAAGCATTCTTGAGAGTCACTTTACGCTCGACAAGACTCGCCTCAAGCCCACCCTGGCTCTCTAATTTGTCAAGAGCATCGATCTCCTTGACAATATCTTTCTTCTGCATTCTAATGTCCCCAAAAACATCTAAATTCCAAATCTTCAACTTCTCCTTCACAAATTTCAGCTTCTTCATGATCTTAAAACCCTCCCAACCAGGTATCGTGCTTTCTGACCACCACTTCTCCACATTGCTTAGAAAAGACCGATGGTGAAGCCACATATTTTCAAATCTGAAAGGGGTAGGACCCCATTTAACTCTGCCGGTCTCAAGGATGATAGGAAAATGGTCAGAAACCAAGCGGGAGCCCACTTCCTGCATAGGGTCAGGAAAAAAATCCTCCCATTCAGGGGTGATCAAGAACCTGTCGAGACGAGAAGAAACAATTCGACCCCTGTTGACTGACCAAGTAAATTGTGCATTGGAGAAAGGGAGGTCCCTTAGCCCGCAGTCCCTGATAAAAGAGTCAAAACCTCTCATGCTAGCATTGATTCTAGATCCTCCTAGCTTCTCATTGGGGAAACGCACAACATTAAAGTCGCCACCAATACACCAATGAGGGTTACAGAAACCGTGAACATACGATAGCTCCTCCCAAAAATCGCCCCTCAGCCGTTGGGCCGTAGACGTTGGTGTACCACCAACACCCTTTGTCCTTAAAATTAAGTAACACCGAGAGAGAAGAAGCACCCTCAAGCACTTCCACTTTGGAAGCGACCCGAGTGTCCCAAATAATTAATAGGCCGCTTGAAGCACCAATGGAAGGCAAAAACACCCAATCCTTGAATCTGTGATCCCATATGCTTCGCACTAGAAATCTATCCACCTTCCCAAGTTTAGTTTCCTGAATCAACCCAATGTCTGGATCTACCTGTCTGAAAACCTCTTTCACCTTTTTCCTTTTGTGAGGATTACCAAGACCATTCACATTCCAACTTAGGATCTTCATAAAGAAATTGACTTGCCCTTCCCTCTCATGGGTTTCCCATAATTAATCGAGGAAGCCAACCTTTTTATCTCGCTTTCGACCTTTTTCTTCTTCCTTTGGTAAGTCCTCGGTGATAAAGACACCTTAACCTCGTTTCCGGATTTGTCTCTTAGCTTAAAGTTAAGGGAATCTAACAAGGCTTGTGGGTCCTGATTGTCCTTTTCACCCCCCAATCGATGTAGGAAAATGGAAGGACCCCCTTTGTCATTGTCGTCCCCAGTAGCGGTAGAAGATTTATTTGGGACGAGAGAGTGATTAGTGCCCTCTTGAGCGGTGTCGTTATGCATGCAATTCCCTGCAAAACCAAACCGAGACACACCAAGAGCATTAAGAATAGTGTTAGAGTTGTCTGAACGGGAATAATCAAAATTATCTATTTGGGGATGAAATGAAGAGAGTAGAGGCGCTTCGGGGACATTAGCAGTGCTCAACAAATTGATACAATTCTGTCACAATTCAGGGTCCCCTTTAGAGGCTTCATCAACCTCATTTTGCAAAAAAAGCCTGTGAACATCTTCCAAACCATCATCATTGTCCCCTGTATGATTGTCCAAAGCAGTGAATTGTTGTTCCATTTGTTGGATGAGAAGACCTTCATCACTGTCAAAATCAGACAACGAACAAACTTCATCAAAGGTATTCTCCTCTTCCCCACCAGAGATAACTTCTGTTTCAGTATAGCCATTGGAGGCTTCAGTGGGAGCATCCAACGTGCCAAGAGATGCTGTCTGGATAGTGGGCGATTTTCCATCTGCTGTGTGAGTAGAATGTTGGCTGTTGGATTTTGTTGGCGTGTTCCGGTCAGTTTCAGTGTGGACATCAGTGTTGAATGGGTTGGCAGAGGCTTCCCGAGTCATCCTCCATCGCTGGCCCGAAGTCAACTCTAACGCTCCTCTCTGAGAGTGACGCGAGGAAAGAAGAAGAGAGGGTGGCCGGACGTTAAGGAGCTCCGACGCTCCTTGCTCACCGTCGGCCGGTTCTGTGGAAGTCCGGCCACCAACCACCCTCTGCAATGATCTAGACGAAGAGGCTAGCGCTCGTGGTGTTTGCACCTCCAGGTGTGCCCGTTCCTGGTTATCTTGAGTCGGATGATGACCCGCATACTCCTGAACTGGGTTTTGGCCGTTATTGTCCCTCCAATTTTTCAAAGCCCATCTGGTAGTTGGTGGGCCATAGCGTTTGGCCTGATGGTTTCTCACCTTGTTTGTGTAAGACATGGGCCTTTGAGATAAATGTTCTATCTTCCTACTATTTGGGTCTTTGTCCACAGAGGGAATTCGCACAAAAGCCCAGTATACCCTTCTCTTTCCTTCAGGATCCACCATCACTCTAAGGCTCTTCAAAGAAGCAAAAGTAGGGGCTCTTTTATTGAGGTCTTCCATTTTGTTGATACCCATCACATGTGTCGCTGCTTCTTTGCCCTTTCTGTGAATGCCACGTTGACCGAGGTTACCAAAGTCAGATAAACCTCCCTTTGCGGACCTGTTGACCCAGCTGCTACCAGCACTATTATTCAAATTTTTGGGCATGTCAGAAACACTCCCCGAGGCATGTAAGAGTCCGCCCTCATCAATCTGAAGAGTTCTATTGTCATTCACCACCTTCTTGTTCTTGAGAACATCAGCAAAGGTTCTACTGGCATCTACAACAGAGCATTGAAGTAAAGAAAAACCTCCCTTTTTTATCTTCGAGCATTCAGCCCCTTCAGAAGACACCAGAACATTCAAAGCATGTCCAAAAGACTTCCATCCCCTTCCACCCATTCCTTTGGGGACAATAACAGAGACCCGTTTTCCTCCAATTAGATTAACCGTGATAACCAGAAATTCTCCCTTGCAATTCTTTCCTTTCTCTGCTGAGTAGAGCTTACCCTTCTCTCGACAGCATTTCGGCTCAGTCCCCTTCCACTCGCCAACTACCAAAGAGTGGAGGATAGACGAAAGCCACCTAGCAGAATCCCAACCCAAAAATATGGAGAACAAGAGACCTCTACCTTTTTCAGTAATAGAAATTTTTGGGACATCTCCTTCTCGATTCTTGACCAGATCAAAAGTCTTTGCTTCAATAGCTAATCTATGAATCAACATTTTGATAGGGACCAGTGGTAATTAACGCTAATCAGGTCAGTCTTAACTCTCAAACATTAGCACATCAACTTTCAACACGAGCGCACAGTAATTTTCAACAAGAAGATAAATTCGAGAGACCACCAGCATAGAAAACTCAATAGCCCAGGGTAATGCCTTAACCAAGCACCTTGCTATGTGAACAATTAGGACGAAGACGCACTCTTAGTGTTTCCAAAAACCCAAATTGATGTTCTGGAGTCGGGGTGACTCGTTCTTGGTGACTTTGAGATGGAAGCGCTCCAGCTAGAGACGAGCAGTGAGGGCTGCGATAGAGGGATACGACGTTGAGAGAGGGGATGAGAGACGAAGAGTGACTGGCCGCTGGCGAGAAAATCTGAGGAAATGACGAGCGTGACTGAACCAGAAGGGTTGAGCTTCTCTAGACACCTGAATCACACCACGGGATCATGCCGGAAAAAGGCCGAACACGACGACTAGCCCGATCGGAGACGAAGAGAACGCCGGACGCGCCTTCACGCGCCAGCACGTGGGTACTGTAGCCGAGAACACGTATGGCGCGTGAGGCACACACGCGCCGCCGATAGCCACCGAACTCTCGGGGTCGGCCGGCCGGAGGTGTCTGAACACAATGGAGGGGGCGGTGATAGTCAAAGATCACCGGATATGGGGGCTCCCACCTCACGCGCACTCAGCCTCACGGAAGACATTTTGAAAACGCATATCTAAAACCGGTTTCTTTACTCTTTGTCTTCTCTGCATGAGACCCCCATTATTGGCTTTTTATGTTCTCAAGGGGATCAATTTTCTTGAAATTTTCATTTTTCAAGAAACATTAATGAAAGACTTGTGGGTGAGCTTACTTTGTTCCTGGACATTTTGGATATGTTCCGCTTCTCTTCTCTCCTTGATAGGAGGTTGTGGAACTTGGATTCCTCGAGCTTTTATTCTTATGCTTCTTTTTTTAATTTCTTGCTTCGCAGCCCACATGGTTTGTTACCTTTTAAAAAATTGTTTTGAGAAGTGAAGGTGCCTTCAAAGGTGAAAGTATTTGTTTGGACTGCAGTTCTTAATGGAATTAATGCTAATGATCTGCGTTAAATTAGGTGGTCATCTCCTGACATTTGCGCGTTGTATTTTGAGGAATTCTGAATCAAATAGTCATTTATTCTTGCATTGTAGGTGACTTGGGATATTTGGAATAGGTTATTTAATCTCTTTGAGGAGTATTGGGTTTGCCCGATGGATCTTGGTGCTTTCTTAGCCACTAACTTTATGGGTTTCAAGTCGAGAAAGGAGAATAAGGCTTTGCGGAAGCCGTAACTTTATGGGTTTTAGGTCGAGAAAGGAGAATAAGGCTTTGTGAAAGGCGTCTATGTTTGCTACCATGTGGTGTCTTTGGATGGAAAGAAATGCCAGGGTCTTTAAGCAATAGGCCCTTCCTCCTTTGCTTTGGGATAGAATTCGCTACACCGTCACTCTTTGGGTTTTGGCTAATGGTTTTTTTAAGGAGGTGTTCTTCGAAGATGCTTTTAGGAATTGGAGGACTTTGATGTATTAGCTTTGTTTTTGGATTTTTTGGTTGTTTTTGTGCTTTTTTTTTTTTTTCTAGGAGGATATCTAGTCCTCCTTTTGTATTTTTGTTCTCTTTTTTCTTTGTTTCATTATCTCTTTTTTAATAATATTTCTTTTTCGATAAAAAAAATAGCCTTTTCCATCTATCCTCCACGTGTCCATGCCTAGTTGTCCTTGTTGGTTACGTAGGATGGACCATCCTCACAGCATATCATTCCCTTAGTCATCTAGAATATACCGGGGGTCCATCAAATAGTGTAAGTCTCCTGTTGCCTACGGTTTCTGCAAGTGTTTTTCTACTTTAATGATCAGTAGTTAGGAAAAAGGGACTTCGCTTAGGTAATCTAAATCATAAAATAATCGTATTGTAACCATATCTCCCTTTTAATACAGGTGCTGATTGACATTATTCAAGATGATACAGAGCCTGCCAAAAAGAAACTCTACGAACTAAAGCTCTCTTTGCTCGATGAGATCGGATGGACTCATTTCGCTACATATGAGAGACAGTGGATGCATGTGCGTTTCCCCCCGAGCTTACCCCTTTTTTAGGGTCTTTCCAGGTTTTATGAGCTGATTGCTTATATGGCATCAGCTTAAACCTTACTCCTTAAGATTGAGATGAGCTTCAGTATCTTGGGTCTTCCTATTTCTTGGATTTGATCTCGACTCTGCCTCTTCCTGACACTCCACCCCAGGTCATGGATCACTTGGGAAGTCGAGTATTCGGTTCATGATCCTGGATGTGGCAACCCAGATTAAGGGATTGCCAATTGCCATTACCTGACATTGATTTGAAAATTACAGAAACCTTTTATTTTCATTTGATAACACTGCCACTTGCAACACCAGAAGACTTAAATTTCTGTGTAACTACTACATCCAGGTAGTAATTTGATCTTCAATCCTTCCTTGAACTATAAGCAGTAGATAAATAACCATTGTTTATTGTCTTTTTTTTTTAATGCTTTTAATTTTTTTAAAAAATTGATTTTACACTTCAGTTTTTCTTAAAAATATTAGGAATGACTTTCCGTTTGTTTTTTTATTTTTTTTATTATTATCGATATTTATGCAGGGAATTTTAAGTCGGATCAACCTGTGATTACATCTGTAGTGTTTTGAAATAGGTATAGTAAGTGCGTCCTCATGAAATACCAGTGCATAAGATTTTAAGTCACTTCTAGAAAAATTAATTTTAAATTTTAAAAGCGGTTGCGTTGTGAATGATTGAATGTTGCAGAAAAAGAAAAAAATACATAAAAAAAATATAAAACATAAAAAGGAACGCAATTGCAATGGTGGCATTTGCATGTGCTGCCATAGCTTCATGTGTTTCTGTTCCCACACCACAAATGGCTATTTATTATTTACGGATTTGCATAGTTGACACAAGAAGAGCCAAGCAAGGCTCATTGTATTGTCGCGTCATGTGAAATTCACGTTTCTTGCAAAATTTGAAACTCCTCCATCTCCATGTTCCTTTCACGTGCGCATCGTACCAGGTCCTAAAAAGGCAGTTGCTTGCTAGTTTAGTTCCAACTATTTGTGCTTGTCTTTCTTCTCCCTTCCCCCCCCCCCCCTTCCTCCCTCTTCCTCCTCCTCTGCCAACTAGATATGTGGTGGCTAATACTCATGATGCAAAACACAATATTCTCACATCCAAAAAGGCAAAAAGAAAATAACCGCAGAGTTAATTTTATTCTCTCTTAAGGTAAAAATTAAAAAAAATCATATAACAAAAGGTAATTACACCGTACCCATAAATTAACTGAGAGGCAGTTTATTACGCTGTAGTTTCAATGATGCCATTGATCTTTAAATGATTTAGTCCATGTTTTAAAAAATAGTTGGGTAAACTTATATTTTGGGTAAATTAAACTAAGTTTGGCTAGAAGTAAGTTGGAATTGTTTCATGATAAACCAAGGTTTTACTGAAAATTAATTTTGTAAATTTTCTCCTACTGCAAAAACGAAAGAATTTTTACGTTGTAAAACAATGTTTCCAGTTTCAAACTTGGTTTTGATTAAAACCACTACTTTTTCAAGCAGGTGCTTAAAAGTGTGTCATTTCTTTTCATTTGTATTATTGTTATCACTTAACTCTTGTATATTATTCAGAATTTTAAAAATATAATCGCATAAATGTTGAAATTAAGTAGACAGTTCAAAGATTACAAGCACTAAAGAATACTTAGAAAAAAAGAAGATAAATGTTTTTAATAAAAATGACAAGGAATATTTTTGAAAAATTGCTCTTAATATTTTTGTACATAAAATGGCGTAGCCTCAAATCATTTTCGCTTGGTTTGTGAATCAATGTTAGGAAAATAGCCCGACAAAATCTGCTTTTTGGCCTTTTGGCTTATTGATTTTTCTTACCTCGCTAGCCAATTCGGTTAAGCACATTGTCAAATCTATCCCTCGCGAATTCGTAACTTGCTTGATTTTGATTGTAGCGTAAAATGTGGGGAAAAAAACTGAAAAAGAAAGTTGAATGAACAAATTAATACTCACGCAAAACACTAAATAGTCTTTGTATCAATGGACAAGAATTTCTCTCTCTCTCTCTCTCTCTCTCACTCGCTTTTGGATCCTGTCTTAAACATTAATAATAACTTGTTGGTAGATATGTATATGGTACTCATGAATTGTCAAGATTTTTTTAAAGCATATATTAAATTGTATTTTAGGCCCTCAACTTTACTGAAGAAAAGCAATTTAGTTCATTTTGTTTCAAGTAAAGCAATATTAGCCTTCTTATTTTTATTTCTCAAAAATTCTCAGAACCATTTATTTATTCCTTTTAGTGTTAATTAAAGTAACGTTATCTCTCAAATTAATAAAAGCTTATATTTGCCATTATGTAATTGCTTTTGCTTTTCAAACATTTAGAAATAAAAGATTAATTTAATCGAAATGAGAGACTAAATTACATTATTTAGTAAACAAATTAGAGATACAACATTGCTCTAATAATTAAAACCGAAAATTAATATTACTAAATTACTTTTCATTGAGCGAGAACAAATAAAAGAAAGAATAGTTAACATCACTTGGTATATACTCTAATATTCTACTTTTACAACTGAATCAATGAAGGAATATGGATTATATATAATCAAAGAGGTCGAACAATTAGAGGAAGTCCACAAGAGGGCCTCAAAGAGAGCATTATAGAAGGAGAATGATGGTAATTGGGTGAGAGTTCAAAGCTAAACCTCGAAAGAAGTAGGGTTATCAGAGTCTTATATTCCATGAACGTCAAGTTTCTGCCCACACACATCCTCCCTCCGAACCCAAATGGCAGGAACCCCATCTTGTGGCTGCAGCCACCGTTCATGTCGTCCCTGAACCGCTCCGGCCGGAACTCGTTCGCATCTGGACCCCACAGCGCCCGGTCGTGGTGCATGGCCACCACGTCGATCCACAAGTTGGTTCCTTTGGGCACGATTTGGTTGTCGCCTACTTTAATGTCCTCTCTTGCTTGCCTTTGAACATTTGGGGCTGTTGGGTACAGTCTTAGAACTTCATTCATCACGCACGTCATCTGCAATGTCCACATGGTCATCATCATTAATTTCAATGCAACATCTTAATTATGTTATGCATACTAAAAGAAAAAAAAAGATTAAATAAATTTTTAAAAAATGTAATAAATAATTTAAAAGAATCAATTATATAACAGTAAGTCTTAAAAATTAACTTTGTGCCATATTTTTATTACAAAACTTCATATTAAATACTTAAAAAATTATACCTAAATCAATCTCACAAAAAATTTACTTGCAGCTTGCTTTCAAAAAATTAGCATAATTGTTGGATAATAATAATAATAATAATAATAATAATAATAATAATAATAATAATAATAATAATAATATGCTTAATCACATATGAATTATGATAGCTTTATAGGTTCAATATAATGACTTTGGATATATATGAATATATAGTCAGCTTGACTAGCAAAGCCGTTCTTCAATTTTCCTTCTAATATTAATGTTATATCCCAGTCAAATTTCGGTTACTGTTTTTTTTTTTTTGGGGGGGCGTGTTTCGTGTGTTTATGTGTAGATCAGTGTTTTGTACAAGGTTAGACAGTCAAGGTTGGTCCTTAGCTAGCTCTAACAATAATTGATAAAATTAATGACAACAACAAAGAATATTCAAATTATTGAATCTACAATTTTTACTGTTCATATTTGTCCTTTTTCACACTATAAATTAACGGTCAGAAAACTGGACCAAATTATTTTTGTTCAGTTTGAATCAGTAAACTAATAAATGTTTAAATTGGTAAAAAATCAATCGAACCGGTCTCAAACCCATAAATTGACTGTTCAACTTTTTTGAATTTTTGAATATTACTAAATATTATTATGTATTTTTAAAAAATTTCAAAAAATTTAAACTATTAAGAGAACTTGGTATAAATATATATCTATAACATGTATGGAATATTTTAATATTTTAAGTACCATTAATTCAACTGCAGTTGAACTACAATTCAACCATTAACTTTTAAATTGGTGCCTCGACTCGACTGGTTTAATAACCGATTCGATTTTCTAAATTTTGCTATATAAATTTGGATCTAGCCAGCACTCTTGCTTCATAGGCTTTCTGTTGGCCTGGACCGCTTTACTTTGAATTAATTATTTGATTAATTCAATCGTTTCGACCTAGCTAAGCAATTCTTCCCATGCATGTATAGACTTTGACCGAGTTGATATATTTCAAATAGTGTGTGGTTCCAGGAAACAACTACGTACTAGAGTAATGACGACTTTGAGTTCAAATTCTTTTCAAACTAGTAACGTAGAATTGTAGAAAGAAACTAGATGGCCTATATACATACCTAAACCGTAAGAATTATTATTATTTGTTTCATACGACGACAATATTATTTTACTTTGAATTTTAATTTGAGTCGTCCTTATCTACTCTTCTATTGAAAAAAAGGTATTGGACTTCTTATTCAATTTAGCCTCTTCATCTCACGTTCCCAGAAATGAGATATATAATAATTTAATTTGGAGTAAAGTACAATAGTTTTTTTCCTGAAATTTTATTAAATTACATTGATATATCTTATTTAAAAAGTTACTAAATTAATTCCTCTTAACATTAGATTCATGTTGTCAAATTTTCATTTATTATCTTATCTCTATATGAAATTATTTTTTTATACAATTGTATAATTTTTAATTTTTTTGTAAATATCTATATATGTGATTTCGATGAAGACTTTTTTTTCCTATAAAAAAAGAATAAAAAATAAAAAAATTTCACTGAAATTTTGTTGATATCACACTAGAGATTTTACGCAAGATATTTTTTTAATGCCTTACCCAAATTTCACTAAGACCAAGACTACCGATATTATATACTCGGCCAAAAAAAAAAAAGACGTCATATAGACATAGTGAGATTGAAAGGTTATATGTTACCTTTTTGAGCTCAGAAAGCTGGTTGATATCAATCTCGTCAACATTATCACCCACCACTTCTCTTATTTCCTCTCTCAATTGGATCTGCCACTCTTGATGCGTAGCCAGAAGCAGCAATGTCCATGTGATTGCAAGTGCCGTTGTCTCATGCCCCGCAAAGAAAAACGTCTTGCACTCATCAACCAGCTCTCTTGTCGTCAACTTCTGACCATTTTCCTTAAGCAATAACCCTAATAAATCTTGCTCAGGTTGAGTCATTTCAATTGACGACTTTGGTTGCGTCGTTTGTGTTGACGACTTCCGTTCTCTTATAACAGATAATAGCACCTTGTCGATTTCCTTGCCTAGCTTCTGGGCTTCGAGGGTCTTTTTGACGTTCAAGCACTTGCCAAATGGAACACCCACGTACCTTGTGGTCTTGAAAAGCGTCATTTGGAGGGCTCTTAGATTTTTAAACACTTCCCTTGCATTTTCGCCTTTCATGCCAAAACTTGTTCTTGCTATGATCTCTCCGGCGGTGGCGATGATCTCGCTTTCCACGTCGATTTCGGGTTTGCCGGAGCTTATTTGCTCCGACCACCTCTCTATCATTTGCTTTGTTGAGTCCACCATCACGCTTGCCATGGCCTAACACGCAAGATCATGTAATTAAATTATTTAACCAATAAGAATGGATGCTTGTAACTGATAACTTTTTATGTTTTCTTTTTAAACAATGTTTTTTTTTTAATCGTTAGATACTCATTAAAAGTTTTGACTTAATATATAATAAAATAAAATTCGAACTTCTTTGCTTGGGGAATATCCTCTTATGATGATAATATCAAAGAAAGATCAGATGACCATAAATAGCAAAAGAAGCAATTCTTTCCCCTAATTAACTATTCTCGGTGGGCTATTTTTTAGTATATTTTGTCATGGCATCAAAACGACGAAATCAATGTCTGCCACAACCATTTTAAGCAGCATTTTACATACTTTTGCAAAAGCCACGCACGATGCTGTGTGATGACATTATTTTTGTTGGAAAAAGACTCAATGGTCCAAAGCTTATGCTTTGAATATATGCACACACTGACACACATATTAATTCCGGATAAAAAGAGAAGGGATTTCATAATCGGGTTTTGTTATGCAGAGTATATTTAGTTATTCTTCAAAGTAATGTCTATATATGCATACATACACATACAATTTGACTTAAAAGAACAATAAAGATAGGAAATTACAAATGTTGAGAGCTTTAGTTGTATAGGAGGATAAAAAGAAAGAGTTACTAAAAATTATAATATGCGTAAGAAATTCTTTAAAAAATTAAATAAATTGTAAAAAATAAACAATTATTTTTAGGTTAAATTATAATTTGATCCCTGTAATTTTACCAAATTTGTAAATTGGTTCCTATACTTTATTTTTATATAAAATGGTTTCTATAATTTCTTCATTCATGTAAGTTAGTGCCTGCCTAGTATAGTTAACTTTGTTATTAAAACAGTGCTACATGCCCAGTTATTAAATTTTGCACAACTTTACCGTTATGTCAACAAAATTCAATATAAATGCTAGGTTAGGAAAAATAGAAATTAAGGACAAAATGAGAATTTTGTTGATATGACGGCTGAGTTCTGCAAAATTAATGATTGGGCAGCAAAAGTTAACCATACTGATAGTAGGGACTAACTTACATAGATAAAAAAATTATAAAGACTATTTTACATGAAAATAAAATATAGGGATTAATTTACAATTTTAGTAAAATTATAAAGATCAAAATTATAATTTAACTTTATTTTTAAATACCATACACATGTTCTGAGTGGTTTTAAACTATACCTAAATTTTTTTCCTATATATATTTTTTGAGAGAGAGAGAGAGAGAGAGAGAGAGAGAGAGACCTTGAGGTTGAGGGGAGAGAAAGCAGGGGCAACAACGCGGCGGTGACGAACCCAGTCGTTGCCTTCGACCATGACGAGACCATTCCCAAACATTGGGTCTCTGTCGTTTCTGAATACATTGGGCTTCCCCCATCTCTTCGCCACCACCTCCGACGCCATCTTCTTCACCATTTCTGCTTCTGCTATGTACAAAAATGGCTCTGTCCCCAGCCAGTACACAAACACCTTCCCTGCACAACACAAATTAAACCACAATTAATGAATACTTCCTTCAGATATTCATATTAATATAATCTCTCTTAATTATATATATATATATATATATATACCATGGGATTTTTGCCACCCAGAGAAGTAAGGAAACACGGATGGGTGTATATCATGGGTCACATAATTTTTTGAGGAACAACTCTTTGAAGAATCGGAAGAAGTATTGGTAGTACTACTGTTATTGTTCTTCTTCATCTCTTGGATGTTTCCAAAAGGAAAACTTGGGGTTGGCCCTCTAAACCCACATCTCTTGAGCTTCTGATGCGTTAGAATGGGCCAAACCCACCAACAAAATGTTAGCTTCAACAGGAAGAACAGAACTGAAGCTGCAATCAAAGAAAGAGCCAAAGGAAGCCCTAAATTAAACCCCATCTCTCTCTGATATTGTATGTACGAATATGATCTGAGTTGGTTGTGAAGAGCAAAGTGATATGAATAATGGGTATTTATAGAAGGAGAATGGCGTCGGTGAATTGCGTGGGTGAATAATATTGTGTCCATGTTTGAATATGTATTCTTTTTAAATGTAGTCTCTGATGAGACTTGGACTCACGCCACACTCGCTGTTTTTGAATGTTGGCCTTTTATGGACGGCCTATTTGTTCTTTGCTTTCAAATAGGGGTTAATGTGTTATCGACACACTGTTGCTAAAATTATTCTCACACTATCACATAAAGTTTTATATGAGTAATTATCTTTTAAAAATTCAATTATGACCTTTAGAAAAAGAGTCTAGATGCTCTTGAAAATAATAAAAAGAGTACAATATTACATGATTTGCTTACTTTTCAAAGTAATTATCATTAACGTCTAGTTTACTTTTTTTAATTTAACAATTTTTCTTAAAATGCTAATTTTAAAAATTATAAAATTTAATCATAATTATTAATTACACTTTTATTTATTATCTATATATCTGTATAATAGACTAAAATAACTCCACATCTAAATATTTAATGTACACATTAATGACATAGTATTGTGGAAAAAATATAATTTGTTAATTATATAATTTTTAATTTGAATACATGGTAATTAAGATTGACTTGATTTTTTCCAATCAACGACTTGATTTTTGTTATCTATCACTACTAATTTTTCAAAGATTAAAATGAGCCGATTAAATTTGACTTTGATTTCTTTTCAAATTAATGAAGTTTCTTTTCTTTAATTTTGACATATGATAACATTTATAATAAAATCCCTTAGCGATTTTGTCACATCCCAAAAATTGAACATGTGAAAAGATACTACTCATTTAATAAAATTCTCAAACATAAGTTATTTACATATATTCTGTAAGGTTTTACATTCAACCTTAATCATTCATTCCACACGACAGAATTATATTTATCTGATGAGCAAATATAGGCATACATAATCTGATGTTTTTATCTCATCGCAAGCCTAGGAGACCTATAGAAAGTACAGAGCGTTCCTAGTATCCACATTAATAAGTACTGGTATCCCACCAGACAGAAATAGAGGATAATTCCAAGGGGCTTCTATTCTTCAAACGGATACTCTTCTTCCTTGTTTTCTGTATCTGAAAAGATAATCATAGGGAGTGTGAGTTTATTTAAAAACTCAGTAAGTAAATAACTGTACTACATAAAATATCAAAAGTACAAATACCACATTTACTCATATAATTAATTGTCTTATACATCGAGTAGTATGGGACTCTAACCCTTTTAAATTGGTGAATAAGATTTCATAGATATACATCGAGTAGTATGGGACTCTAACCCTTTCAAACTCGTGAATAAGATTTCATAAGTATACACCGAGTAGTATGGGACTCTAACCCTTTCAAACTCGTGTATAGGTTTCACAGATATGCACTGAGTAGTATGAGACTTTAATCCTTTCAAACTCGTGAATAAGATTTCATAGGTATACACCGAGTAGTATGAGACTCTAACCCTTTCAAACTCGTGTATAGGTTTCACAGATATGCACTGAGTAGTATGAGACTTTAACCCTTTCAAACTCATGTATTAGAACCCGTAGATCTTTACTCATTAATAAAATAATGAGAATTTATCACATAGTACAATTTTCTTGAAACAAATTAATTTATACATACTCTTGTTCCTTTGAATTTCTGTAAAAATATATCATTCATCATATACTGTCATATGAAAAATTGATTGATTAATATTCAAATACTATTGTAAATGAGATTTATATTGTACTTTGACTAGTAATATCAAACTAGCTTAGCAAGGTTATTCACTCACCTTGATGTTTGTCCAAGTTTACCTTGTTCCACACTAGAATTTGTGTAGGAAAATTTCATAGTAAAATATATTACAAGGAAACATAAGAAAGGAAACAAAATCACGAAAATACGCAAAATTTTCTGATTGCTACAGTAACAGTTTGCTACAGTACGGTTCACTACAGTGACGGTTCGTTACAGTGACGGTTCGCTACAGTACGTTGACTGCTACAGTACCGTTGACTGCCGACACTACAGTAACTGCTACAGTAACTCGAAAAATTTTTCCTGAATTTCTGGTCGCTACAGTAACTCGAGTTTTTGCAGAACTTTCTCACAAATTCATCCTTTCCTTTCTTGTTTCAAAACCAGAATTTCAACTCCATTGACCGATATAACTCAATCCTAACTCAAAATAACTTCTAAAACAACTAAGATTCATGAATTATCATCAAAATCTTTAAGAATAAAACCTCCTCTGATCTTCTATATAAATTGAAATTTAAGGAAAATAATGAGATTAAAGCTTACCTTTGATCCTTACAAAGCTTTTGAACCGAACAAATAATCAAAACTCTGAAGATCAAGGAAAAGATTTGAGAAGAGGATGAAGAAATGAGAGAAAACGCTTTGCTTCGGTTGCGTGAGAAAATGAGGGGGTACTATTGAAGCTTTATATTAAATATTTCTAATGGGTTATTGAATAACCCATGAGTATCAATAACCCAACATCCAAACCCATCCAGTCAATTTACAATAAATGGACTAATTGACCATTCTTAAACCACTTTTTCATGAACTTCATCATTCTTAGAATATATCCCACATGGTGCAAACAAATGTGGATATTTTTTTCACATTTCATCTTCTGCCTCCCACGTAGCTTACTCGCGAGAATGATTTCTCCAAATAACCTTGACAGTAGGAATTTCTTTAGTACGCAATTTCTTGACTTTTCTATCAAGAATAGCTACTGGTACCTCTTCGTAGGTGAGAGTTTCATCAAAATGAACTTCTTGGGGTTGAATGACATGAGAAGGATCAGGAAGATATTTCCTTAGCATGGACACATGAAATATTGGATGAACTCCCTCTAGGTCGGAAGGTAGGTCTAGGCGATATGCCACATTACCCACTCTGTCTACAACCTCATATGGGCCAACATACCTCGGACTAAGCTTGCCTTTGTTCCCGAATCTCATTACTCCCTTCATAGGTGAGATTCGTAAGAAAACCATGTCACCTATTGCAAATTCAAGGTCACGTCGTCGTTTGTCCGCATAAGACTTCTGTCTACTCTGAGCAGTTAACAACTTCTCTCTGATCAGTTTAACTTTATTTATATCTTCTTGTATCATCTCAGGTCCAAGTATTCTGGTTTCACCAAGTTCAAACCAACCTATAGGAGATCGACACCGTCTCCCATATAAAGCCTCAAAAGGTGCCATCTGGATACTGGCTTGGTAACTGTTATTATAAGCAAATTCAATAAGAGACAAATGATCTTCCCAACTTCCATTGAAATCCATCACACAAGCTCTTAGCATATCCTCTAAGGTCTGAATTGTCCTTTCGGACTGTCCATCAGTCTGAGGATGGAATACTATGCTAAAATTCACTTTGGTACCCAAAGCCTCTTGAAAAACTTTCCATAACCGAGAGGTAAACTGAGGTCCTCGGTCTGATATAATGGATATTGGTACACCATGAAGTTTTACTATTTCTTTAACATAAAGTCGAGCAAGTTTTGTTACACTGAAAGTGGTATGAACAGGAAGAAAATGTGCTGACTTAGTAAGTCGATCCACTATGACCCATATTGAGTCATTTCCTTTTGTTGACCGAGGTAAACCTACTACAAAATTCATAGTGGTCATTTCCCACTTCCACTCGGGAATATCTAGTTTTTGCATCAAACCAGGTAGTCGTCGATGTTCAGCTTTAACCTGCTGACAAGTCAAACATCGAGCTACAAAGTCAGTCACATCTCGCTTCATGCCCTCCCACCAGTAAACTTGTTTCAAGTCCTGATACATTTTCACAGCACCAGGATGTACAACGTAGGGCGAACCATGAGCTTCCATTAAGATTTCATGTTTCAAAGATTCAATGTTGGGGACACAGAGTCTCCCATTAAACCATAAGACTCCTTCTTCATCTACCAAGAAACTTGGTGCTAGACCTTACCTTGCCTTATCTCTAATTTTGACCATATCGATGTCATTTTCTAAAGTTGCTTTTACTTTTTCCACAAGGGATGATCTAACTGTTAAATGAGCCAGAAATGTACCTGACTCAGTGATCTCAAAGAATACTCCATCAGCTTCCAATTCTTGTAGTTCATGTATTAGAGACCTCCTTATAGTGGCAATGTGAGCTAAACTTCCCATAGACTTTCGACTTAGAGCATCAGCTACTACATTTACTTTACCTGGATGGTAAAGGATGGTACAATCATAATCTTTCAGAAGTTTCATCCACCTTCGTTGCCTTAGATTGAGATCTCTCTGCTAAAAAATGTACTTAAGGCTTTTGTGATCTGTAAAAATTTTACAAGTCTCCCCATACAAGTAATGTCTTCAAATCTTTAGGGCAAACACTACAGCTGCCATTTTCAAATCATGAGTGGGGTAATTCAATTCATGCTTTTTAAGCTGACGTGAGCCATAAGGTATAACCTTACCATGTTGCATCAATACACACCCTAAGCCTATTCTTGAGGCATCACAGAATACAGAGTAACCCCCTGGTCCTGATGGTAGGATTAAAACTGGTGCAGAAGTTAAACACTCTTTCAATTGGGTGAAACTTTGCTCACATGAATCATCCCAAATGTATTTAACATTCTTTCGAGTTAACTTATTTAATGGGAGAGCCGTCTTAGAGAAATCTTTGACAAAGCGACGGTAATACCCTGCTAAGCCAAGAAAACTACGTGCTTCAGACACAGTTGTCGGTCTAGGCCATTGTTTTACTGCTTCAATTTTACTTGGATCTACATGAATACCTTCTTGGGAAATAACATGTCCCAAAAACGTCACATGACTCATCCATAATTCACATTTTGAGAGCTTTGCGTACAACTGATGCTCTCTCAAGGTCTGAAGCACTATTCTTAAATGTTCAGTATGTTCTTCATGACTCTTTGAATATACCAAAATATCATCAATAAATACAATTACAAACTTATCAAGGAATGATTTGAACACTCTGTTCATTAAATTCATAAATGCTGCTGGTGCATTTGTCAACCCAAAAGACATCACAAGAAATTCATAATGTCCATACCGTGTACGAAAAGCAGTCTTAGGTATATCATCATTCTTAATTCGTAACTGATGATATCCAGACCTTAGATCAATCTTTGAGAAGTATTTTGCTCCTTGAAGCTGATCAAACAAATCATCTATCCTTGGTAAAGGATACTTATTTTTCACTGTGACTTTATTCAGTTGACGATAATCTATACATAATCTCATAGAACCATCTTTCTTTTTCACAAAAAGAACATGAGCACCCCAAGGTGAAAAACTTGCGCGAATGAACCCTTTGTTCAATAAATCTTCCAATTGTTCTTTGAGTTCTTTTAGCTCAACAGGAGCCATACGATAAGGTGGAATAGAAATTGGTCGTGTGTCTGGGACCAAATCAATACTGAACTCAATATCTCTTTCTGGCGATAATCCAGGTAAATCTTCTGGGAACACATCTGGGAATTCATTAACCACATGTATGTCTTCTAACTTCTGTTCTTTCTTTTCTAAATCTTTGATAAAAGCTAGAAATCCCTGACATCCCTTTCGCAACATACGCCGGGCACTTAACATAGATATTAAAGGAAATAACTTTGTCACGACAATTTATAGTAGCATGACAAGAAGATAGCCAGTCCATCCCTAAAATCACATCAAAATCTAACATATTGAGAATCATAAGATCTATTTCAGTTTCCATGCCTCCAACGATTATTTTACAAGAACGATAACATGTTTTAACCATCAAAGTCTCTCTCATCGGTGTGGAAACCAAGGATGGTTCTTTAAGAGTAATCGAATCAAATGTAAATCTCTTGGCAAATAGGGGTGACACATATGAGTGAGTAGAACCGGGGTCAAACAAAATACGTGCAGCAAAAGTATTGACAGATAAAATGTCACATCCCAAAACTTACATGTGATATAAACATAAAATACCTAGGGTGTACCTCCGTGGTACCCCATAATCTCTGTGAACATTCTTAATATCCATAATTATGTGAATCATAAATATTCTAAGAAAGATATTTTGTATACATATTCAGAAAATGTTCAAACTTCAAACACTATACAGTACTATACAACCTCCCAAGCCTAGGTGACCTACTAGATTACAGAGCGTTTCCTAATCCTTACCAATTGTTTACCAGACAAAAGTGGAGTATATACTTAAAGGCTATAAATTCTTCTCCTCAACCACTGTATCTGAAAAGATAATCATGAAGAGTGTGAGTTTATCATAACTCAGTGAGTAAACAACTGTACATGAAAATATCATAAGCACAAACACCACATTTACTAATACAATCAATCTATCATTTATTTTAAATAATTATAGTATTATATGCCATAAATACTTGCACTGAGTGACTTGGGAATTTAACCCTCAAACTCTTTGTGCATAGGTTTTCACATTTATACACCGAGTAGTATGGGACTCTAACCCTTTTAAACTCATGCATAGATTTTCACATTTATACACTGAGTGATATGGGACTCTAACCCCTTTCAAACTCGTGTATTGATTTTCACAGTTATACACCGAGTAGTATTGGACTCTAACCCTTTCAAACTCGTGCATAGGTTTTCACATTTATACACCGAGTAGTATGAGACTCTAACCCTTTCAAACTCGTGCATATATTTTCACATTTATACATCGAGTAGTATGAGACTCTAACCCTTTCAAACTCGTGTATTAGATCTCGTAGATCTTTTGCTCATCAATAAAATAGTGAGAATTTATCACAATATAATTACTATGAAATAAATGAATTTACACATATTTTTATTCCCTTGAATGTCTATCATCAACCATAACAATCATCATATATTATCAACAGCGAGATTGATTATTTCTCACTTCAATAATGTTATAAACAAGACTTGTATTGTACCTTATCTAATAAGATCACATTAGTTTAGTAAGGTTATTCACTTACAAAATGTTCCAATTTATTCAAGGAACAATCACATCTAGTTCTTTAGTCAACTAGAGAAATCAATTCTCAAAGGTAATAAAATACCTTCCAATGATATTATACTTTTTCTCAACCTGAACACACACTGATAATCTTATCAATTTCACAAATAACGCAAATGGGATTTATATTGTGATTTGACTAATTTATTAAATTAATTTTGCAAGGTTGCCTACTCACCTGGATTCCATGCTCTTAGCGCTCCCACCTTGCGCCCCAAACATCCCTATTGTAACCAGTTAAAAACCATTAGGGTTACAAAATAGAGAAATTTTCTATCACTACTCTCGGCCTTTACTCATATCTTAAGTCATAACTTCTAACTGGTAATGAATTTCTAAATGACATTTATACCATTGGAAACTAGACTCAAAGAGCTTTCCGACGATATAAAGTTTGCCCAAAACGGAGTACGGATGAAGAAGTTATGACTGATTGAAAAATAAGCTAAGGCTTTTCAGCATACCTGGCGCCTAGGCGCCACACATGGCGCCTGGGCGCCAACACATGCCTGGCGCCTGGGCGCCACACCTGGCGCCTGGGCGCCAAGTCCCTTTTCTTCCCAAAATCTTCTGAACCTTGGCGCCTGGGCGCCAGGATCGCGACCTTTCGCGATTCCTCTCGGTTTTGGCTCAGATCCGGCCAAATCTTCACCGTTTTCCATGATTTCTTCCATAGGATCTCACCCTTAATGTATAAGGAGCATTTAGACACCAAAAACACCAATTTTAATCGAGAAACGAAACCACAATCTCGATTTTTACCCCAAACTTTCTGAAAATTATAAAATAGGGAAAAGCTTGAGAAATGGAAATTTCTACCTCAAATCCTTGCTTTCCCTACGTTGCTTGGCTCCTAGAGGCTCGCCCCGTAGCCCGAGACCCACCCTCCAAGCTCGGTTATGGAGTTGGAGTGTAGAGAGAGAAAGAGAGGAGAGAAAGTAAAGAGAGAGAGAGGAAAGGAGAAAATGAAGAAAATTTAGGTGAGGCCGCCTATTTACTCGCCCGTGATGAAATTATCACTTGCTTTTCAATTGACCCTCAGTTAAGATTAGTAAAAACAAATTCATAAAATCTCACCTCGGGTGATTCTAAATCCTAATTGCCCCATAATTTTCTTCTTTCACTTTAGTCCCTCTCAAAGTCTCAAATTCCACTTTAAGCTCGAATCCATCATCCTTTTGGTACCGGACTTATAATTCATTCCCATAAGCTCTATTCTTCTTCTCAGGTTCCTACTTGGTCATTTCTCAAAAGTACTCCATACTTTCTTTTCTTTTCATTTTAGTCCTTGAGAATTTGTAAAATGTCCCAAATTAAAATTTTTGAAATTTCTATTTCCAAATTTCCTTCACTAATTCAAAAAGAACATTTCTCATGTAATTAAATTTTTCAATAAACTTCAAATAGACTTTAAATATTCATGAAAATTCTTGGGATATTACATAAAATACCTGTAACTATAGCATTGGATGTTTGAGCATCCTGTCGGGTTAGAGCATATACTCTTGCATTTCCTCTGCCAGCAGCTTGTTTTCCACGGTCACCTTGGCCTCTTCCAGAACCTCTTCCCATACTACCCTCTATTGAAGGGGTTGGTGTTCGAGTAATAGAAGCAGAAATAGATTGTGGTCGAGGTGGCAAAGTAGACCCTTGACCTGGTCTTGTCATGAGCTGAGGGCACTCCCTTATAAAATGTCCTTTTTGTCCACAGTGAAAACAACCTGTACCAACAGTGTTTAACCTACATTCTCCGAAGTGAAACTTTCCACATTCAGGATATTGAGGTTTTTCCCTTCTAGCTTGAGTACCTCCTCTACTAGAAGAGCTAAAACCACCCCTGCTATCTGAATGAGGCTTAGCCACACTGGCTGTAGAATAAGATGACTTAGTAGGAGTGGCTGGAGCATGTTGTGATGCAGAAAAGGGTTTCAAAGTCTCTGAGTCTTCCCCTTGATCAAAAGATCTCTTATATCTAGCTTTCTTCTTTTGATGATATTCTTCTTTATTCTTTGACCTCTTTTCTATTCTTTGGGCCACATCAACAGCTTCTGAGTATGAAGAGTAATCGTTCATATTGGAACCCACCTGATCATATAAGACATCACGAAGTCCTTCCACAAACTTTTCTATTTTCTTCCTTTCAGAAGGAATGATTTCAGGGGCATATTCAGATAATTTAATAAACTGAGCTGAATATTCATCAACAGTCATGGTTCCCTGCCGAAGATACAGAAAATCCCTGGCCCTAGATGATCGTTCACTTGTCGGGAGAAATTCATCCATAACCAATCTATAAAACTTCGTTCACATAACTGGCGGTGCGCCTTGAATTCTAGCTTTCTTCCAGTTCCTCCACCATTTACCAGCCCTACCCTTTAACTGAAAGGAAGTGAATTCTACCTTTTGAGTAGGAGAACACCCTATAGCATCACAGATTGCTTCACAATCTTCAAGGAAACATTGTGGGTCCTCTTTGGGATCTTCCCCTGAAAAAGTAGGAGGCCTCATTTTCTGGAATTCAGACATTTTTACCTCCCTTACATTACCTCATCCAGCTAACTGAGCTGGTGGTACAATTTCAGCTTCAACAATAGGAGGATCCACTGGCAGGTTAGCTTGTGCAACTCGACCTCTCATTTCAGCCTCAAATCGGTCAAATCGTTCATTTATCAAATTAATCACATGTGCAATAGTTGCATTACCAATGTGAGCATCAGGTTCGACTCTCCTTGCTTGATCACTAGTTGCGCCCTCAGTATTTTGAGCATGTAAACTATCACCACGGTTAGGATCATCTTGCACATGTACTGGTGGAGTTATGGCCCTCCTTGGACCCATATGCTCATTATTATTAGAAGATCCTTCTGACATTGAACTGTCAAAGATCTACACACATAACAAACAATTTTCAGACATAAACAAAATATCACTTACTAGCCCCACTGAAAAGTTATCTATAAAATGACGTTATACTCTACAAGGTCTTTTATGGAACCTAATCCTATGGTCATGCCGCGGCTCATGACAATAGGGAAGGGCCCACAAAGATCACTTTGCTCTGTACTTTATAGGGGACCTATAAAACCTATCCTCTGATACCAAATTGTCACATCCCAAAAATTGAACATGTGAAAAGATACTACTCATTTAATAAAATTCTCAAACATAAGTTATTTACATATATTCTGTAAGGTTTTACATTCAACATTAATCATTCATTCCACACGACAGAATTATATTCATCTGATGAGCAAATATAGGCATACATAATCTGATGTTTTTATCTCATCGCAAGGCTAGGAGACCTATAGAAAGTACAGAGCGTTCTTAGTATCCACATTAATAAGTACTGGTATCCCACTAGACAGAAATAGAGGATAATTCCAAGGGGCTTCTATTCTTCAAACGGATACTCTTCTTCCTTGTTTTCTGTATCTGAAAAGATAATCATAGGGAGTGTGAGTTTATTTAAAAACTCAGTAAGTAAATAACTGTACTACATAAAATATCAAAAGTACAAATACCACATTTACTCATATAATTAATTGTCTTATACATCGAGTAGTATGGGACTCTAACCCTTTCAAACTGGTGAATAAGATTTCATAGATATACATCGAGTAGTATGGGACTCTAACCCTTTCAAACTCGTGAATAAGATTTCATAGGTATACACCGAGTAGTATGGGACTCTAACCCTTTCAAACTCGTGTATAGGTTTCACAGATATGCACTGAGTAGTATGGGACTTTAACCCTTTCAAACTCGTAAATAAGATTTCATAGGTATACACCGAGTAGTATGGAACTCTAACCATTTCAAACTCGTGTATAGGTTTCACAGATATACACTGAGTAGTATGGGACTTTAACCCTTTCAAACTCATGTATTAGAACCCGTAGATCTTTACTCATTAATAAAATAATGAGAATTTATCACATAGTACAATTTCCTTGAAACAAATTAATTTATACATACTCTTGTTCCTTTGAATTTCTGTAAAAATATATCAATCATCATATACTATCATATGAAAAATTGATTGATTAATATTCAAATACTATTGTAAATAGGACTTATATTGTACTTTGACTAGTAATATCAAACTAGCTTAGCAAGGTTATTCACTCACCTTGATGTTTGTCCAAGTTTACCTTGTTCCACACTAGAATTTGTGTAGGAAAATTTCATAGTAAAATATATTACAAGGAAACATAAGAAAGGAAACAAAATCACGAAAATACGTAAAATTTTCTGATTGCTACAGTAACGGTTTGCTACAGTACGGTTCGCTACAGTGACGGTTCGCTACAGTACGTTGACTGCTACAGTACCGTTGACTGCCGACACTACAGTAACTGCTACAGTAACTCGAAAAATTTTTCCGAAATTTCTGGTCACTACAGTAACTCGAGTTTTTGCAGAACTTTCTCACAAATTCATCCTTTCCTTTCTTGTTTCAAAACCAGAATTTCAACTCCATTGACCGATATAACTCAATCCTAACTCAAAATAACTTCTAAAACAACTAAGATTCATGAATTATCATCAAAATCTTTAAGAATAAAACCTCCTCTGATCTTCTATATAAACTGAAATTTAAGGAAAATAATGAGATTAAAGCTTACCTTTGATCCTTACAAAGCTTTTGAACCGAACAAATAATCAAAACTCTGAAGATCAAGGAAAAGATTTGAGAAGAGGATGAAGAAATGAGAGAAAACGCTTTGCTTCGGTTGCGTGAGAAAATGAGGGGGTACTATTGAAGCTTTATATTAAATATTTCTAATGGGTTATTGAATAACCCATGAGTATCAATAACCCAACATCCAAACCCATCCAGTCAATTTACAATAAATAGACTAATTGACCATTCTTAAACCACTTTTTCATGAACTTCACCATTCTTAGAATATATCCCATATGGTGCAAATATTCAGTCTAGTCATTTAACTCAATTTTCATAAATAATATTCAAAGAGAACAATTAAATATGAAAATTAAAAATGACCAAAATAAATAACTAAAGTAACGTTGTAAAATTCTAAAATACTCTTAGACGAATTATATTCCAAAATTAACGGGTATTACAGATTTGAAGATCATAATGTGCTATTTTTGAAATTCCTTTCATGCTATAGTTTTTTATTTGAACAAATTTAATCATGTGGGAGACAAGAATTTTAGACCCCTCTCTCTCTCTCTTTCTCTCTATTTAAACAAATTTAATTATGTGAGAGAAGACAAAAATTTTGAGCCAAAAAAAAAAAGAAAAACAACAATATATACACGTACCTCTTATAGTAATTGAAAATTCTATTTTAGAATACAATGTTAATAAATTAAAATGAGTTCATATTTAATGAAAAAATTGAAAATATTCATAAATTTGTCAACCCTCTAATTAATATAATTAGTGATGACCTATACATGTCTGATAATTTGTTCCCTATTCTAACTTTTCAATTAAATATTATTTTTACATATTAAATGTAATTAAATATCTAGGTAATCAAAATTTCTATTTTATAATATAGTATGAATAAATAAATTAATATTAATTCATATTTAATATAAAATATTAAAAATCTTCACAGATTTGTTAACATTGTAATTAATGTAATTAGTAATGACCTACACATGTCTAATAATTTGTTCCAATATTCCAATTTTCCAATTAAATATTTTTTTCATATTAAATGCAATTGAATGTCTCTTATGTTAAATTCTATTTTAGAATATAGTGTAAATAAATTAATATTAACTCATTTAATGCGGAATATTAGAAATCTTCACAAATTCCTCAACACTGTAATTAACGCAATTAGTAATGGCCTATATGTGTCTAATAATTTATTTTCTATTCTAACTTTTCAATTAAATATTTTTTTTTCATATTCAATGCAATTAAATGTCTCTTAAATTAGAGATCTTTATAGATTTGTCAACTATATAATTAATGTAATTGGTAATGGCCTATACGTGTATAATAATTTATATCTATATATCTATATAATATACTAAAATAACTCCACCTCATAACATTTAATGCATACATTAATGATATAGTATTGTGGGTGTTAATTATGTAAGTTTTAATTTAAATATATCTTTAATATGGTAATTAAGACTGACTTGATTTTTTGCCAATAAGTTGATTTGATTTTAATTATCTATCATCACCAATTTTTCCAAGATGAAAATGAGTTGATTGAATGTGACTTTGATTTCTTTCCAAATTACAATAATTTCACATTAATGCAATTTCCTTTCTTTAATTTTTGACATGTGATAGCATTTATATTAAAATCTGTTAGCGATTTGATAATGATAATATGCTATATTCAAAATTTCTCTTTAAATCCCTTTATGCTATAGTTTTCTATTTAAATAAATTTAATCATATGGGAGAAGGTAAGAATTTCGTCAACCTTGAATTAATATAATTAGTAATGACCTATAACTGCCTAATAATTTGTTCTCTATTCCAACTTTTTAATTAAATATTTTTTTTATCCATATTAAATGTAATTGAATATCTCTTCTAGTAATCTAAAATTCCATTTTAGAATACAGTGTGAATAAATTAATATTAATTCATATTTAATGTAGAATTTTGACAATCTTCATAGATTTGTCAACCCTATAATTAATGTAATTAGTAATGTCTATACGTGTCTAATAATTTGTTCCCAATTCTAAATTTTCAATTAAATATTTTCTTTTCATATTCAATGTAATTAAATATGTCTCTTACAGTAATTGAAAATTTTATTTTAGAATACATTATGAATAAATTATTATTAATTCATATTTAATGCATAATATTGAAAATCTTCACAGAATAATCAACTTTGTAATTAATGTGATTAATAATTACTCTAGACATGTGAATCAATAGTTGATGCTGAACAAGTCAAATTATTTTCTGACTGGATCATTAGTATTGGTAAAGGAACTATGAATTGTGAAAATATTTGTAAGTCAACTATTAAAATTTTTGATGACTTACTAATCAAAGTTATTGATGATCCTATATCTCGATTGTAAAAAACATATACCATGATCTCATGAACAATTTAAACAATTTGAGTTATTTCAGAGAAAGAACAATTATTTCTCCAAGGCTGAAAGATGTTGACACTATAAATGAATACATGTTATCTTTACTTCCCAGAGAAGAACAAGAATATTTAAGTTTCGATAGTGTTTATAAAGCTATTGCAAATACTGATACAATGAACGACATCTATACATAATAATTTCTGAACAACATCAGATTGTTTGATGTTCCAAACCATAAACTAAAGTTAAAGATTGGTGCTCTAATAATGTTACTTAGAAACATTAAAAAATCAATGGATCTTCATAACAACAGTAGACTGATTGTGTCGCGACTTGGTAAGTATGTCATCAAAGCAATAATTATCTCTGAAAAAAATATTAAAGAAAAAGTTATATTTTCAGGATGACAATTATTCTATCAGATTTAAGATTGTCTTTTCAACTTAGAAGATGACAGTTTCCAATAAGATTATGTTTTGCAATAACAATTAACAAAAGTCAAGGTCGGTTACTGTCAGCAATTGGTTTGTATCTAGCAAACCAGTGTTTACACATGGACAACTACATGTGGCAGTTTTAAGAGTGAGAAGCAAAAATGGTTTGAAAGTTTTGATACTTGACAAAGATAGTAATCCTACCATAAGAACATTAAATGTTGTGATATCCGCCAATTTTGGAGTATCATACGTTTGATACTATTATGGTATTTACAAAGTTATTTTGGTTGTTTATTTTAGTCATTTTGATTTTCATATTTAATTGTTCTCTTAGAATATTATTTATAAAAATTGAGTTAAATAACTAGACTATATATTCTAAACGTTGTGTGATCTGTGAATAGTAAAATTTATGGAAAAATAGATTGAATTTATTTTACTTGAAAAATAATTATAAGTCTTGTTATATGAGTCAAGTGAGTTTGGATATTGGGTAAGGATACTCACGGATTACCCATTAACCCACCTAGCCATATAGTTTTCATCTTTTCTCTTTCTTCTATTTTCACGATTACACACTAAGAGGCAAGAAGGAGGAAATGAGTTTTCTCCCAACCCTCTCATCAATATCTTCCAACTTTTTCTATTGATCTTTGATTCTCCAATTATTTTTTGGTCTCTTGGAATTCGCCGGAGTTAGAGGTAACTATCATCTTCTTCTATTTCTTCAATTCATCCATTGATGGCCTAAGTGAAGAAATTGGGTATTTTCTTGATTTTTCTATAAATATAGTTTTCTTTACTTCTTTCTCTTGTTTTCTTTTGAGAAGGTTAAGGAAAGTGTTTTATGGAAAAAATTAGCATCATGATTCCATATTTTAACTATAACCCATTTATGTGAATGTTTGAAAAAGTTTGGGAAAAATCATGAAACAACTCAATTTTGTTTTTTGAATTCATTTTTTAACCTTTCAAAAGGTTTTAGAGATCATATTTGGAACTTAGAATGAAGTGAAAGAATCAAAGAGTTGAAGGATGAAAATTTTTTAGATTTTTTTTTCGGAGTTACTGTAGCGTCAGTAGCAGTTAATTGACCATTAACGGTTACTGTACCAAACCGCTATTGTAGTGTCGATAGCGGTTAGTTGACCATTAGTAGTTATTGTAGCAAACCATTATTGTAGCGTCGGTGGTGGTTAGTTGACCATTAGCGGTACTGTAGCAAATCATTACTGTAGCGTCGGTAGTAGTTAATTGACCATTAACGGTTACTGTAGCAAATCGCTATTGTAGCGTCGATGGTGGTTAGTTAACCATTAGCAGTTACTGTAGCAAACCATTATTGTAGCGTTGGTGGTGGTTAGTTGACCATTAGCAGTTACTGTAGCAAATCGTTACTGTAGCATCGGTGGTGGTTAATTGGCCATTAACGGTTACTATAGCAACTGTTAGTTGACCGTTGACCGTTACTGTAATAATAAAAAAATATTACATATTTTCATGATTTTATTCTATTTCTTATGTTTCTGTGTGATATCT
This sequence comes from Biancaea sappan, assembly GCA_037074585.1. Classification (NCBI taxonomy): domain Eukaryota; kingdom Viridiplantae; phylum Streptophyta; class Magnoliopsida; order Fabales; family Fabaceae; genus Biancaea; species Biancaea sappan. The sequence continues at coordinate 11,919,284 of CM073490.1, read as the reverse complement.
TTTACTAGAAAATTTTTCTACATAAATTCTAGTGTGAACAAGGTAAATTGGACAAATATCAAGGTGAGTGAATAACCTTACTAAACTAATTTGGTATTATTAGACAAAGTACAATATAAGTCCTATTTACAAGATTTTTGAAATGTTAAATAATCAACGTTCCAGTTGATAATATATGATGATTGCTATGATTGTTGATAGAAATTCAAAAGAATACAGGTATATATCAATTAAGCTATTTATGGTGGTTATAATGTATAATAAATTTTCACTGTCTTACTGGTGAATAAATTTCTACGGTTATCTATGCACAAAGAGTTTGAGGGTTAAATTCTCAGGTCACTCGGTGCAAGTATCTACGGCACAAATGCAAAGTGATTGAGGGTTTGATCACCCAAGAAATCATATGCAAATCTACAGCACAAATACAAAGTGATTGAGGGTTTGATCACCCAAGAAATCATATGCAAGTTCAAACAAATATAATACTACGGTTATATAAAATGAATGATAGATTGACTATGTTAGTAAGTGTGGTATTTGTACTTGTGATATTTTATATGGTATAGTTATTTACTTATTGAGTTTTTAAATAAATTCACGCTCTTTGTAATTGTCTTTTCAAATACAGTAAGTGAGGAGGAAGAATATCCGACTGAGGATTAGGAGTCCTTTGGAGTTGTTCTCCATCTTTGTCTAGTGGGATACCAGTACTGATTAATATGAATTTTAGGAATGCTCTGTATTTTGTATAGGTCTCCTAGGCTTGTAATATTTTAAATATATCAGATTATGTATACCTGTGTTTGTTAATCAGATGGTTATAATTCTGTTGTATGGAATATATGATAAAGGTTGAATGTAAAACCTTGGAATAGATGTAAACAACTCATGTTTGAGGATTTTACCAAATGAGTAGTTGTAGATATTAAGATATTCCAGGATTTTGAGATACCATTGAGGTTTTCCCTAAAAATAGTATCTTTTCACATGTTCAATTTTTGGGATGTGACAAATTAGTATCAGAGGATAGGTTCTTATAGAGTATAGAGCAAAGTGATCTTTGTGGGCCTTTTCCTATTGTCATGAGCCGCGGCATGACTATGGGATTAGGCTCTATAAAAGACTTTGTAAAGTATTATATCATTTTATGGATAACTTTTCAGTGGGGCTAGTAAGTGATATTATATATATGTCTAAAAAGTGTTTATTATGTGTATAGATCTTTGACTATTCAATGTCAGAAGAACCTTCTAATAATAATGAGCATGTGGGTCTAAGGAGGGCCATAATTTCATCAGTACATATGCAAGACGATCCTAACAATGTTGATAGTTTACGTGCTCAAAATATTAAAGGCACAGCTCATGGCCAAGCAAGGAGATTCGAACCTGTCACTTAGATTGATAATACAGCTATTGCACATATGATTAATTTAATGAATAAATGGTTTGATCGATTTGAGGCTGAAAGGAGAGGTCAAGCTACACAAGTTAACCTGCCAGTAGATCCTTCTATTGTTGAAGCTGAAATTGTACCACCAGCTCAGTTGGCTGAAGGGGGTAATATAAGGGAGGTAAAAATATCTGAATTCTAGAAAATGAAGCCTCCTACTTTTTCAGGGGAAGATCCCAAAGAGGACCCATAATGTTTCCTTGAACATTGTGAAGTAATCTGTGATGCCATAGGGTGTTCCCTTATTCAGAAGGTAGAAATCATTTCCTTTCAGTTGAAAGGTAAGGCTGGTAAATGGTGAAGGAACTGGAAGAAAGCGAGAATCTAAGGCACACCACCAGTTGTGTGGTTAGAGTTTCAAGGATTGGTTATGGATGAATTTCTTCTGGCAAGTGTACGATCATCTAGGGTAAGAGATTTTTTGTATCTAAGGCAGGGACCTTGGTTCGTGCCACAACGATGTCGAATCGTCTATAATTGAATTCGTGGCAATCTTGCAATATAGTGATATACCCAGGTCGTTTCATTCTTGGAGTCTTGTTTCTAAATTGCCTAATTAATTGTTTTAGACACTAATCTATATTAATCTACTCTAATTATCTACTGACTATAGCCTAATTACCACCGGGGGGAAAGGTAATTGCAGATTTAAACTGTAAAATAGGAACTAATAGCAGCTAAACAAAACAGAGCACAAATACTGAACAGAACAGAAGCAAAATCATAACACAAACATGTAATCAGCCATTCAATCCTTAGAGTTTGCATTTATCATCATCTCATCCTTGGTTTATTCTGATCTAATCATACCATTCAGTTTCTAACTAAAATTCCTAGAAGATCTTCCAAGAGTAAATCATATCAGAATCATAATCACAACCTAATATAATTTGTTTAAGCTCCTGACCGAATCATGCTTGATAATCGCCTAAGGCAAGCCATTTCGTTCTACTCACTCCACAACTAGTAAAGCAAGATTACACCTCAAATAAAGATCTTAAAATTGAACCTATGTCTACTCTATCATATCAAAACATAAATAAACATAAGAATTAGAGGCAAGTGCAGAATAGAAATCAGATAGAATTAGAACCAGAAAACTTATCTGTTATTGAGCCAAAGATTCAAAATACAAAGCTCCAGCTCATGCTTGACTAATTACAACACTCTTTAGCCTTCCATGGAGGCCAAGATACACAAAGAGAGGGAAGATGGAGAAAAATGAAAATATAGAAAGTGGAAGAAGACAACTATTCAACAAGTTGCAAATGGCTTCTAGTTAGGTCTTTGTAGCTGCAGGAGAGAGATGGACGAAATTTGCCTCTTGTTTGACCTTAGGAGCTGTCCCTTTCATCTGTTGCAGCGGATACCTTTTTTTATTTTGCTGAAGTTGCTTTTCTTTTACTGTCTGCTGCCTTTGCTGTTTTTGCTTTTGTTTTCTAGTGGTCTGCTAAAAGCATGCTGTTTTGGTGCTATAAAGAGAATAGAATAGTGGGGCCCTCTCCAGTCAGCCCTAGTCAACCATTCAATGCACAGTTAGCATATCTAGGTGGCCTCCAAGTAAGCAAAACGTCCATGTCAGTATTTTTCTTTCCAATAATTAAATCTGAAAATTAAGCACATGAATTAATTGGGATAAAATTATGAAATTGAAGCATATTAATTTTATAATTAATTTACACCCAATAAATCTAAAATATAATATATTAGGAGAGTTCACAATATTTAAGATGTAAAAAGGACTAAGATATGGACTAAATTGTATATAAGAATGCCTGATATCAAATCCCCCACACTTAGCCTTTTTCACTCTTGGGCAAAATCATATTCAGAACACCAAATGACACCAAAGGAAAAGTGTAGAAAGAATGCAAGAATCGAATAATTAAAATTTGAAAAGATTTAACACTTGGAGAAAATGAATCTTAAATTTCTAAAAGTCAAGCATCATGGCAATTATTTGACAAGAATGAATTCAAGTGATTAGCCTCCTCACATGGGAAGTGTTTACTCTCAATTCTCTCAAGTGTTTAGGGGAAATCACTCAAAATTCAACTTATCATAGAATCACTACCATAGGCTTGTCAGGTATCTAAAATCTCGACTACTCATATTTACATGCATACTTGAATCAAAAGGACTTTACAAGGATATAATATAATGTTGGGTGGAAAACAATTCAAGAAACTGAAGGGAAAACAAGGATAAAGTGTGGAAACAATTTGGGGAAATGAGGGAAACAACTTAAGAACATAAAGAGCATTAGCTATGACATTACAAGAGATTGAATATAAATAAATTTTGAGTATAAAAAGTTCTATCTACTCATTTATTTCTTTCTTTCTATTCTTCTTTTTTTTTTTCTGTTTCTCTTTTTCTTTTTCTTTTTCTTCTTTTCAACGTCGACGCATTTTTTTTCAATCACAATCAATTTTTTTTGAATGGCCTTTTTTTTTCTTTTCTGCTTGGAAGTAGAGAGAAATATTAATTCCAAAATATCCCAAAATTTACAAGAATTTCAGCACATCAAATCTTTAAAAGAATTTAAATGCTCTTCACTTCTTAAATTGGGAAGTAAAAACTCTAGTTTGGAAGGAAAAAGTGGTGGAAAATGGAAGAAGGGAAGTGGAACAAGGCACAAAATGGCATACAATGGAAACAACACATGGAATGGCTATTTGGTTGAAAATGGTTCACAAAGAAATGCCTAAATCATTTCTAAGCATGCATATGTAAAATGCAGTCTCAACTAAGATCCAAGACAAGTTCTAGAGTGAAAATCATGATAAGTGCAACACTCAACAAGAAAGAAAAACATTTTTCAATTTAGCTCAAAACCTCACAGTTTAAAGACTATCACTAGAAATTCATTGAAATCAAATTTATTGCCTAGAAAAAATGGTTAAAATTCTAATCATGCTAAAACAATTCAAACCTAAAGTATTCCAGCAAGCATATTTCCACAACAAAATCTTCTTCCAAAGCACAAAAAGAAAGTACTAAAAACTAAACTAAAAGCAATCTAAAATTCTACACCAAAACACAAGTTAATTACTCCAGAAAGTGTAGAAAAAGGCTAGAAACATAACAAAAAGCCAATAAAAGCAAAGCAGAAAAATTTTAAAAAGTGCATGAAATTTAAAAAGCAAAGACTATTTCATTCTCCCCCCACACTTTAATTTTGCATTGTCCTCAATGCAAACAATTATCAGCACATATCATCAAAGAGACATAGAGGACATGAAAATAAAAGAGAGAAAAGGGAAAAGAAGTAGCCTTATCATCAATGGCGTGCCTTTTTCGCGTCTTCCAATTGCGTGGCACTGGCTTCTTCCAGAAGTTTTTCTCAATAGCAGGTTGAATGATAGAAAGAATTGATTTTATGTCACCAACCTAAAGAAAAACATAAGAAGCTCCGCTTGCCATGGAGGGGTGAGAAGAACCAAGAAAAAAACAAAAAGAAGGGGAAGAAGGACAAGGACTAACTAAAACATAATTTAAAACAAAAAGAGAGCTACTTTCTAAAACATAATCAAAATTAAAACTTCTAATCCTACTCCTACTTCTATTCATACTCCTAATAGAACAACAATTAAATCTATCATCTAAACAAGAATTATTATCTAAAACAAAACTATCAATAAAAACAGAACTAACATCTATAACAAAACTATCACTGAAAATAGAACAATCTAAAACAGAATTAAAAATAACATGGATAGAATCAGAATTCACAATAGAAACAGAGAGAGGATTAGAGTCATATTCAGATGTAATTACACATGCACTATCAGATTCAAATGCAATTTCAGATGCACTTACACATTCAGATTCAGAATTAATTGCACATTCAGATTCAAAAGCCTTAAATTTAGGTGCAGGTGCAACCTGAATTTCAAATTCAGATTCAGATGTAAGTGTAGATTTAGGTTCAAATGCATGTTCAGATATAGGTGCAAATGCATGCAATTCAGATTCAAGTTCAGATGCAAATGCATTCAATTTAGGTTGAAGTACAGATTCAGGGGCAAGTACATCCAATTCATGTTCAACAAAATCATCACAATTTCCAAGTTTCAAAGTTTTTTCTATCTCAATGTAAGCATGGCAAGTATGACAATCACAATCAAAATTAAAATCTCCCACAAACTCATTCTTATTCTCCAATTCTAGCACTTTTATATTTAACTCTTCTTCTTCTAAGGGTTTTATTTCTTTTTCTAATTCAAGCTCAATAATCTCATGTTGAATGACCTTATTTGGAGAAGGTAATGGTCTATGAAGGAAAGGGAACTCATCCTTATTAGCTTCCTCATACTCACTTTTCTCACTTATACCACTAGAGGAAGAGGACTTCCTATTTTTCCCATCTAGCTCTTCTAATTCCTCTAATTCAGATTGGAAGGCTAGACCATCATCTAATTGGGTGCCATCATTTAGCGAAATGACACTATCATTGGCTCCTAGGTCGGCCATGGGTGGAGAAAGTGGACTACTATCAAACCCCTGATGGATCATCTCATTAATAGTGCAATCTAGTTGGCCTAATTGAGATTCTAAACTTTGTAAGTTCACCTCAGTTCGCTCTAGGAACAGCAGGTTATTTGTGGCCAACTATTGAATCATTTCTTCTAAGCTTGATTCTGGCTCTCTAGGGGTGGCTGGAAGGGGTAATTCACTGAGCTAATGAGCATGAATTTCGTGCTCATATGATGGATAGGATAAGCTCTCATACCCTAGGTTTGGATGTTCAAATTTAGAAATGTAAGTGGTAGGATAATATGCATACTGTTGAAGATCTTGTTGAAATTTCCTAAGGTCATGAAAAACTCCTATATAAGACTCTGTACTTTCTTGGAATTGAAGATATGGGTTAGTCCTATATGCAGAGAAGGAATCTATGCCACTCACATATGGAGAAGGTGGATGGGGAAAGGGTGGTGACTCTTATTGTTCTTGCCTAAGGGTTAGGTGCCTCAATATAGATTCTAGATCCATGGTCAAGGTCCTAATCTGACTAACTAGAAATAACCTCAAAAATAGAATTAAAGTCTGATTCTATGCCAAAGACAACAATGCTACACAAAAGAAGGAAAACTACAATAATTACAATAACTACACTACATACAACAATAATTACAATACTCCTAGCACAACTACTCTAACCAGCCTACAAACAGGGCTTGTGTTTGATCAAAATTAGCCAATTCTTCTTGACAAACCTTATTATAGGCTAGAAAGATTATGCACACAAGAAAAATACAAAGGAAACTACTCCTAATGCTATTGCTTCTTACTAGCCTATGGAAGGTCCTATCAATTTCTGGATCAAAGGTGGATAAGTATACATGAAGAGACATTCTCATACACTAGGAAGGGCAAAATTCACAAGAAAACATCAAAAACAACAAAAACACTGAAATTGGCAAAAACAGCACACTAAGCTCTAACCGACGAAAACTGCCAAAAAAATGAAGTATTTCAAAAAAATTTGATTTTTCTTGGAAAAATCCTTCACAAGTTGGAGGAACTAATGCAAAAAACAGAACTTAAAAATTCGATCTACAAAAATCACAATTAATTAAAAAATAAAAAAAATTAAAAAATAGAAAAGAGGTCTAAACGATGAAATTTGGAAAAATAGCCACCTCGTACTATGTCAAAGGCTAAGTAGGGATTGCGACTTGCTCAAAACATAGAAAGCTAGTGGTCTACCAAGTTTGAGGTCAATCATAGATAGTTAGGTTTTTCGTCAGTTAGAAAATGACTAGCTTTGACTAGTTTTCGAGAAAATGACTCAACTTGTAAACCACTTCAGCCAATCAAATTAGGACCAAACAAAGACACAAATGAATAGCTAATTAGGTGATTAAGAAACAAACTGGCTCCCTGGCAATGGTGCCAAAATTTTGGTTCGCGCCACTACGATGCCGAATCACCCATAATTGAATTCGTGGCAATCTTGGAATATGGTGATCTATCCAGGTCGTTTCACTCTTGGAGCCTTGTTTCTAAATTTCCTAATTAATTGTTCTAGACATTAATCTACACGAATCTACTCTAATTATCTATTGACTATAGCCTAATTACCACCAGGGGGAGGGGTGATTACAGATTTAAACTGTAAAACAGAAGCTAATAGCAGTTAAACAAAACAGAGCATAAATACTGAACAGAACAGAAATGAAATCACAACACAAACATGTAATCAGCCATTCAATCCCTAGAGTTTGCATCTATCATCATCTCATCCTTGGTTTATTCTGATCTAATCATATTTCATTCAGTTTCCAACTAAAATTCCTAGAAGATCTTCCAAGACTAAATCATATCAGAATCATAATCACAACCTAATATAATTTGTTCAAGCTCCTGACTGAATCATGCTTGATAATCATCCAAGGCAAGCCATTTCGTTCTACTCACTCCACAACCAGTAAAGTAAGATTACACCTTAAATAAAGATCTTAAAACTGAATCTATGTCTACTCTGTCATATCAAAACATAAATAAACATAAGAACTAGAGGCAAGTGCAGAATAGAAATGAGAAAGGATTAGAACCAGAAACTTATCTGTTATTGAGTCAAAGATTCAAAATACAAAGCTCCAGTTCATGCTTGACTAATTACAGCACTCTTTAGCCTTCCATAGAGGCCAAGATACACAAAGAGAGGGGGAAGGGGAAAAACGAAAATCTAGAAAGTGGAAGAAGACAACTCTTCAACAAGTTGCAAGTGGCTTCTGGTTAGTTCTTTGTAGCTGCAGGAGAGAGATGGACAAAATTTGCCTCTTGTTTGACCTTAGAAGCTGTCCCTTTTATCTGCTGCAGTTGATACCTTTTTCTATTCTGCTGAAGCTACTTTTATTTTGCTATCTGCTGCCTTTGCTGTTTTTACTTTTGTTTTCTGGTGGTTTGCTGAAAGCATGCTGTTTTGCTGCTGTAAAGAGAACAGAACAATGAGGCCTACTTCAGTCAGCCCTAGTCAACCAGTCAATGCCCAGTCAGCATATTTAGGCGGCCTCCAAGTAAGCAAAACGTCCATATCAGCATTTTTCTCTCCAATAATTAAATCTGAAAATTGAGCACATGAATTAATTGGGATAAAATTATGAAATTGAAGCATATTAATTCTATAATTAATTTACACCCAATAAATCCAAAATATAATATATTAGGAGAGTTCACAATATTTAAGATGTAAGAAGGACTAAGATAGGGACTAAATTGCATATAAAAATACCCGATATCAGACCCATGTCTATTGATGAATATTCTTCTCAGTTTGTTAAATTATTTGTGTATGCCCCTGAAATCATTCATTCTGAAAGAAAAAAAATAAAAAAGTTTTTGAAAGGACTTCGTGACGCCTTATATGATCAAGTGGGTTCCAATATGAATAATTACCCTTCATACTCAGAAGTTGTTGATGTGCCCCGAGAATGGAAAAGAGGTTAAAGAATAAGGAAGAATACTAGAAAAAGAAGAAAGCTAGATATAGGAGATCTTTTGATCAAGGGGGAGATCCCGAGACTTCAAAACCCCTTACTGCGTCACAGCATGCTCCAGCCACTCCTTCTAGGTCATCTTATTCCATGGCCAGTGTGGCTAAGCCTCATTCGGAGTTCAGGGGCGGTTTCAACTCTTTTAGTAGGGGAGGTACTCAAACCAGAAGGGAAAAACCTTAGTGTCCTGAATGTGGAAAGTTTCACTTCAGAGAATGCAAGTTAAATATTATCGGTACAGGTTGTTTTAACTGTGGACAAAGGGATACTTTATAAAGGAGTGCCTTCAGCTCATTACAGGACCAGGTCAAGGGTCTATTTTGCCATCTCGACCATAATCTATTTCTACTTCTGTTACTCAAACACCGACCCCTTCAATAGGGGGTAGTATGGGAAGAGGTTTTAGAAGAGGCCAAGGAGACCATGAAAAACAAGCTGCTGGCAGAAGAAATACAAGAGTATATGCTCTAACTCGACAGGATGCTCAAACATCCAATGTTGTTGTTACAGGTATATTATCTGTTAATACTTTTGCTACACATATTTTGTTTGATCCCAGTTCTATTCACTCATATGTATCACCCCTATTTGTCAAGAGGTTTGAATTTGATCCGATTATTTTTAAGGAACCATTCTTGGTTTTCACACCAATAAGAGAGACCTGGGTAGTTAAAACTGGTTATCGTTTTTGTAAAATAATTGTTAGAGGTATTAAAACTGAGATAGATCTTATGATTCTCAACATGTTAGATTTTGATGTGATTTTAGGGATGGACTGGTTATCTTCTTGTCATGCTGCTATGAATTGTCGTGACAAGGTTATTTCCCTCAATATGTCAAGGAGGTGTAATTTTGTGTTTCAGGGAGATCAAAGTGATGCACCTTGCAATATAATATCTATGTTAAGTGCCCGACGTATGTTGCAAAAAGAATGTCAGGGATTTCTAGCTTTTTTCAGAGATTTATAAAAGAAAGAACAAAAGTTAGAAGAGATGCATGTGGTTAATGAATTCCCAAACGTGTTCTCAGAAGACTTACCTAGATTACCGCTAGAAAGAGATATTAAGTTTGGTATTGATTTGGTCTCAGACACACGACCAATTTCAATTCTACCTTATCGTATGGCTCCTGCTGAGCTAAAAGAACTCAAAGGACAATTAGAAGATTTGTTGAACAAAGGGTTCATTTGCCGGAGTTTTTCACCTTGGGGTGCTCATGTTCTTTTTGTAGAAAAGAAAGATGGTTTTATGAGATTATGTATAGATTACCGTCAGCTGAATAAAGTCAGAGTGAAGAACAAGTATCATTTACCAAGGATAGATGATTTTTTTGATCAGTTTCAAGGAGTAAGATACTTCTCAAAGATTGATCTAAAGTCTAGATATCATCAATTACGAATTAAGAACGATGATATACCTAAAACTGCTTTTCGTACACGATATGGACATTATGAGTTTCTCGTGATGTCTTTTAGGTTGACAAATGCACCAGTAACATTTATGGATTTAATGAACAAAGTATTCAAACCATTCCTTGATAGGTTTGTAATTGTATTTATTGATGATATTTTGGTGTATTTAAAGAGTCATGAAGAACATACTGAACATTTGAGAATGATGCTTCAGACCTTGAGAGTGTATCAGTTGTATGCAAAGCTCTCAAAATATGAATTCTGGATGAGTCATGTAATATTTTTGGGACATGTTATTTTCCAAGAAGGTATTCATGTAGATCCAAGCAAAATTGAAGCAGTAAAACAATGGCCTAGACCAACAACTGTGTCTGAAATGCGTAGTTTTCTTAGCTTAGTAGGGTATTACAGTCTCTGTGTCAAAGATTTCTCCAAGATGGCTCTTCCATTGAGTAAGTTAACCCAAAAGAATGTTAAATACATTTAGGATGATTCTCGTGAGCAAAGTTTCTCTCAGTTGAAAGAGTATTTAACTTCTACACCAGTCTTAATCTTACCATCAAGACCAGGGGGTTACTTTGTATTCTGTGATGCCTCAAAGATAGGCTTGGGGTGTGTGTTGATGCAACATGGTAGAGTCATAGCTTATGGCTTACGTCAGCTTAAAAAACATGAATTAAATTACCCTACTCATGATTTGGAAATGACAACTGTAGTGTTTACCTTAAAGATATGGAGACACTACTTGTATGGGGAGACTTGTGAAATTTTCACAGATTACAAAAGTCTTAAGTACATTTTTGAGCAGAGATATCTAAATATAAGACAACGAAGATGGATGAAACTTCTGAAAGATTATGATTGTACCATCCTTTACCATCCAGGTAAAGCAAATGTGGTGGCTGATGCCCTAAGTCAAAAGTCTATGAGAAATTTAGCTCATATTACCATACTAAGAATGTCTCTAATTCAAGAACTATAGGAATTGGAGGCTAACAAAGTATTCTTTGAGATTACTGAGTTGGGTACATTTTTGGCTCATTTAACAGTTAGATCCTCTCTTGTGGAAAAAGTAAAAGCAACTTTGGAAAATGACATCGATATGGTCAAAACCAGAGATAATGTAAGGAAAGGTTTAGACGAAGTTTCTCGATAGACGAAGAAAGAGTTTTATGGTTTAATGGGAGACTTTGTGTCCCCAACATTGAATCTTCAAAACAAGAAATTTTAGTGGAAGCTCACGATTTTCCATATGATGTACATCCTGGTGCCGTAAAAATGTATTAGGACTTGAAACAAGTTTACTGGTGGGAGGGCATGAAAGGAGATATGACTGACTTTGTAGCTCGATGTTTGACTTGTCAGTAGGTTAAAGCTGAACATCGACGACCACCTGGTTTGATGCAAAAATTAGATATCCTCGAGTAGAAATGGGAAAGGATTACTATGGATTTTGTAGTAGGTTTACCCCAGTCAACAAAGGGAAATGACTGAATATGGGTCTGTCACGACCCGTTTTTTGGGTACATGACCAATACAATGATCAATATCCCATCACTGTAAGCCTTTTTATAAATTTTACCCACGATTTAAATTATTAGTTATTATCTCTATGTTATAAAAATAACCATTCTTTAATAAATACGAAGAAAATATATCAAATTTTCTTATTTGAAATACATAGAGATGATTTGTATATAATGATAGATTCTCCTTATGAAATACATTATTATACTGAAATATAAGCCAAATATACCAAACCCTTGACCTAGATGTCCTAGACAATTACAGAGCAATATAATCTACAACAAAAGAGGGGCCTACCCGACAGCGAAAAGGTCCGAAGTGATCTATTCTTTTAGTGGATATTCTTCACCGACAACCTGATCTAAACAAAAAGATTTCACAGAGAGTGTGAGCTTTAAAACTCAGTGAGCAAATCAGTCTCACGTTAATAAAATTCAAATACATTACCAGTCATGCAAGTATACCCGAAGGCTCAAACTCAACCAATAGACATAGTTAGAAATCACATACTAGAAGATATAAATTTATCCAATTCAACCAACGATACTAGTACTTATCAATAGCAATATATCGCGGAGAGCGCATATGAGTTGATTCACCAAATTTGTTTATTTCCGCCATGATGCACAATCTCATCCTCTTAGCTAGGGCTCCTTACGGATATGTTACCGACCCGGGCTATATCCTTATTGAGAGAATCGTTGTCTCCACACTCATTAGTTAAGACACTCTTTATATCAGATTTTTTGCCCAGCCATGAGAGGGGGTACTGTCCCGCTCAATCACAATCAATAGTACAATATTTTATATCATAATCAGAAGTACAATGTAATATTTATTCATATAACTGGTATCGTATATATCTATATTATAGGTTTATAAACCACAAATCAATGTAACAATTAAATTATTTTTGGAAAAATTCAAACTTCACATCATCATAAAATACTTGCTTCATTTTATCCATACTTCTAGATTAATTATTTCCCTAAATTCGCAACTCTGAATCCAGTTTACTCCTATGAATCTTGGGAGTGTCCTACGACATACTTTTTATCATCAGTAATGCTAAAACCCTATTAAAACGGGTCATTCCACTCACATAGATTTCGTACGAGTATCACTTATTTAAGCCGTTACGGACAAGAGCACACATGTGAATTTCAGTGTTTCGCTATGGAGATTTTCATGAAAGATTAGAGAAAAAAAGTTATGGTTGTTTTTGTACAGATATTATTCATACATATGATTACTATTCATATATATGGTCACTATTCATACATACAATTACTATTCATACGTATGGGCACTATTCATACCAAAAATAGAGAATACAATCTGTAAAAGGGTACACTAGGTAAGTTTTTAGGAAAGAGTGGAGGGTCGCAATAGACACACTTAAGTACCAGGTCTTTCTTTAGCTAGAACTTTCCTAGACATGTATTCTTCACAGTTTACATTCTATTTTGGTAATCAGAAAATCAAAATAACATATAGGCAGCTAAGGGTAGTTTTTTTGATGTGGAAGATCGGCCAAAGCCGTAACCACAGAACATACTTAAAAAATAACTTCTAAAATTTAAAAGACATAAAAATGGCATAGTATCCTCACCTAAGCTAAAAAGGAAAAGCCCAAAATCTCAAATGCCTAGCGTCGGAGCAAGAAAACTTAAGGAGAGAAGAAGAGAAGTTGAAGGTTTGAGTTTAGAAGTAAAATGGAAAAACCTTTTATAGAAAAAGTCAATGGTACTATTTGACACTATACGCTAATAAAATATTCAATTTACTATTTATAAAAATGACATTTTTAATAAAATAATTCAATTTACTGTGCATGTTAATCATTTAGTTTACTGTGCAATCACGAAAAAGTCAAAGGCGGCTTTACTATTGAGAACTTAAGGGAAAACTATCTTTTCATCTTGAACCTTTAAGTTTTTTTTCAATTCAGTCTTTTCATTTTAGTCCCTGAGGGTATTTTCTCACACAAAACGTCATTTTCTCCTACGAACTTCTTTCTAATTTTCTCTTATGACTAAACCACATCTAGTTCTTGACATTTCGATTGTATAAATGAACAGTACCGTATACATAAATAGTATTATATAGGTGAATAGTACCATATACTGAAATAGTAACCGTAGTTTGAGAACACACCTCTATACTTTATTTTTCACGAGTATTACAGGGTCATAGTGGATTGACTTACTAAGTCAGCATATTTTCTTCTTGTTCATACCACTTTCAGTGTGGCAAAACTTGCTCGACTTTATGTTAAAGAAATTGTGAAACTTCATGGTGTGCCAGTATCTATTATATCAAACTGAGGACCTGAGTTTACTTCTCAGTTCTGGAAAGTCTTTCAGGAGGCTTTGGGTACCAAAGTGAATCTTAGTACAACATTCCATCCTCAGACAAATGGACAATCCGAAAGGCAATTCAGACTTTAGAGGATATGTTGAGGGCTTGTGTGATAGATTTCAGTAGAAGTTGGGAAGATCATTTATCTCTTGTTGAATTTACTTACAATAACAGTTACCAAGCCAGTATCCAGATGACACCTTTTAAGGCTTTATATGGGAGGTAGTGTCGATTCCCTATAGGTTGGTTTGAACTTGGCGAAACTAAAATACTTGGACCAAAAATGGTATAGGAAGATATAAATAAAGTTAAACTTATCAGAGAAAAGTTGTTAACTGATCAGAGTAGACAGAAGTCTTCTGCGGACAACTGACGACGTGACCTTGAGTTTACTACAGGTGATCTAGTTTTCCTACGAATCTCGCCTATGAAGGGAGTAATGAGATTTAGAAGGAAAGAAAAGCTTAGTCCAAGGTATGTTAGTCCATATGAGATTGTGGAGAAAGTTGGTAACGTGGCATACCGTTTAGCTCTACCATCAGATCTGGAAAGAGTTCATTCGGTTTTCCATGTGTCAATGTTGAGGAAATATCTTCTTGATCCTTCTCATGTTATTCGACTCCAAAAAATTCATTTTGATGAAACTCTCACCTATAAAGAGGTGCCTGTAGCCATTCTTAACAGGAAAATCAAGAAACTACGCTCAAAGGAAATCTCTACAGTTAAGGTCATGTGGAGGAATCACTCTCACGAAAAAGGCTACGTGGGAGGCAAAAGATGAGATGTGGATGAATTATCCACATTTGTTTGAAACTTGAGGTGAGATTTTAATTCGGAGGACCGAATTCTTTTAAAGGGGTAAAATGTGATATCCACCAATTTTGGAGTATCATACATTTGATGGTATTATGGTATTTACAGCGTTATTTTAGTTGTTTATTTTAGTCATTTTGATTTTCATATTTAACTGTTCTCTTAGAATATTATTTATGAAAATTGAGTTAAATGACTAGACTATATATTCTTAACGTTGTGTGATATATTTCTATGAATAGGAAAATTTATGGAAAAATAGACTAAATTTATTTTACTTGGAAAAATAATTATAAGTCTTGTTATATGGGTCAAGTGAGTTTGGATATTGGGTAAGGGTACTCATGGATTGCCCATTAACCCATCTAGCCATATAGTCTTCATCTTTTCTCTTTCTTATATTTTCACGATTACACACTAAGAGGCAAGAAGGAGGAAATGAGTTTTCTCTCAACTCTCTCATTAATATCTTCCAACTTTTTTATTGATCTTTGATTCTCCAATTATTTTTTGATCTCTTGGAATTCGCTGGAGTTAGAGGTAACTATCATCTTCTTCTATCTCTAAAATTCATTCATTGATGGCCTAAGTAAAAAAATTGGATATTTTCTTGATTTTTCTATAAATATAGTTTTCTTTGCTTCTTTCTCTTGTTTTCTTTTGAAAAGGTTAAGGAAAGTGTTTTATGGAAAGAATTGGCATCATGATCCCATATTTTAACTATAACCCATTTATGTGAAAGTTTGAGAAAGTTTAGGAAAAATCATGAATCAACTCAATTTTTTTTTGAATTCATTTTTTAACCTTTCAAAAGGTTTTAGAGATCATATTTGGAACTTAGAATCAAGTGAAAGAAACAAAGAGTTGAAGGATGAAAATTTTCCAGATTTTTTTTAGAGTTATTGTAGCGTCAATAGCGGTTAATTGACCATTAGCAGTTACTGTAGCAAACCATTACTATAACGTCGGTGATGGTTAGTTGACCATTAGCGGTTATTGTAACAAACCGTTATTGTAGCGTCGGTGGTGGTTAGTCAACCATTAGGGTTATTGTAGCAACTGTTAGTTGACCGTTGACCATCACGGTAGCAATAAGAAAATATTGCATATTTTCATGATTTTGTTCCCTTTCTTATGTTTCCTTGTGATATCTTTTACTAGGAAATTTTCCTACACAAATTCTAGTGTGAACAAGGTAAATTGGACAAATATCAAGGTGAGTGAATAACCTTGCTAAACTAATTTGGTATTATTAGACAAAGTACAATATAAGTCTCATTTACAAGATTTTTGAAATGTTAAATAATAAACCTTCCAATTGATAATATATGATGATTACTATGATTGTTAATAGAAATTCAAAAGAATACATGTATGTATCAATTAAGCTATTTATGGTAGCTATAATGTGTGATAAATTTTTACTGTCTTACTGGTGAACAAACTTCTACAGTTATCTATGTACAAAGAGTTTGAGGGTTAAATTCTCAGGTCACTCAGTGCAAGTATCTATGGCACAAATGCAAAGTGATTGAGGGTTTGATCATCTAAGAAATTATACGCAAATCTACGGCACAAATGTAAAGTGATTGAGGATTTGATCACCCAAGAAATCATACGCAAGTTCAAACAAATATAATACTACGGTTGTGTAAAATGAATGATAGATTGACTATATTAGTAAGTGTGGTATTTGTATTTGTGATATTTTATATGGTACAGTTATTTACTTACTGAGTTTTAAAATAAATCCACACTCTGTGATTGTCTTTTTAGATACAATAAGTGAGGAGTAAGAATATCCAACTGAGGATTAGAAGCCCCTTGGAGTTGTTCTCCATCTTTGTCTGGTGGAATACCAGTACTGATTAATATGAATTTTAGGAATGCTCTATACTTTGTATAGGTCTCCTAGGCTTGTGATGTTTTAAACATATCAGATTATGTGTACCTGTATTTGTTAATCAGATGGTTATAATTTTTTTGTGTGGAATATATGATAAAGGTTGAATGTAAAACTTTATGGAGTAGATATAAACAACTCATGTTTGAGGATTTTACCAAATGAATGGTTGTAGATATTAAGATATTCCAGAATTTTGGGATACCACTAAGGTTTTTCCTAAAAATAATATCTTTTTACATATTTAATTTTTAGGATGTGACAAATGTAATATATAAAGAAGTTTTTAATAACTTGTGCTAAAGTGTATATATATATATATATTCAAACATATGTGTTATATTTATATTTTAATGAAATAGCCGTGCGAGTTGCCACATTAGTTTTATAATAATAATAATAAAACATTGCATTATTTTTCAATATTGTCATTTTTGTAATGGATATTGATTGACATCAAATTTAAAATATCAAAGTTTCAAATCTCACAAATCAAAATCATAAAAATAAAATCTCAAAATAAACTCTAAATAATAAAAATATTAAAAGTCAAGATTTTAAAATTATTATTTTAAAGATTTTATTTTAAAATAATAAAAGTAAAGTTGATATATCAAAAATCATAAAAGTTAAGATTTTATTCTAAAGATAAACTTGATATATCAAAAAAGTAAATCAGGCGTTAATGATAACTAGTTTAAAATATCGACTAATCATTTAATATTGTATTTTTTATTATTTTTAAAAATCATTTAATACTTCACAATATAGGCACAGGTTAGTAAGACCTGTCATTTAATATTATACATTTTTTGTTATTGAAGCCTGCTAGCAAGTGCCTTTAGAGGAGTATTCATTGCTTTCGAAAATAATAAAAAAGTGTGTAGAAGCAAATAATTAGTAACCTTTTTTTACCAAAAAAAAACAATTAGTAAACTTTTTAAATCAATCATTATTAAATAACTTTTTTTTAATACGACAAGTTTACCTTTAAAGCAATCATTTTTTCATATATTAAAATCATATTGTCAAGAGTTTATTTTAAGATTTTTTTTTTCAATTTGATATCTTAAATAGATGTCAATCAATACATTGTATAATAATAAAGCTGCCAAATTGGGGAGGAATTCCTTGTTTGAGCTTAAAATTAAACAAATTATTTAATCTAATTTAAGTCTTTAAATTTTATAATTAATGACTCAAATTTTAAAATATTATTTTTTTATTTTAAAAAAATAATATTATAAAATTTAAATTATTAATTGTGAAATACAATAATTTAGATTAAATCAAATATTTTACTCAAGAAAAAAAAATCTATAGTCATTACTAATGTCAAAAGACACTTGTTAGTTAGGAAGACACAAGAATAAATAATGCACGCAATAACTTTTCAGAGTCAAAGATTGGACGGTCGGTAATGCAATCAATATATTGGTGAGGACATGACATGGTACGGATATTGTAAGTCTTTACGGTGCGTAGGTAATTCCTCATTATTCAATGGACCTTAAGTTAAACAGACACCACATATTCTTTTGAATCATAATACACGTTTTGATTTTTAAAAAAAAAAACTTTTTCTTCCTCCACCAATATGAGATGATTCAATTGACAAAAAGAATTTAACAGAGTTTTATAATCATTTATATTGAATGAGTTCAAGATTCATGCATTGGTCTAGGAGATGGCTCAATTAAATCATAAAAAGGAGCTGACAAAATTCTCATAATTTTTCATTACGCGTAGGTTTGAATTTTATTGGCGTCCAATTTTCATATTGATGAGTTTTTGCCTCTCAATTAATAGGTCTAGCTTCCCTGTTGATTTTAATGTCAAAGTGTTGCCAATGAATATGTACAGATTGACAAATATGATTGAAGGGGTAATAAAAAAAATTTCAGACTTAATTGCCACTTTCTTACATAACAAAAGTTTCTGTGTCTTTTTTATAAAATATTGAAATTTTTATTCCAATTTGAAAGTTTATAGATGACTTCTAACAAAATCTCCAGCCACCTAAATCACTTTAGTTTCATGCAACTTTTACAGAAAAAGCATACCGCCAGTTTTGTACTCTGATGATCTTCAAATTCAAATTTGACATAGGAATATCTTGAAAGCGATCGATAGGGTAGCTCAACAATAAACTTGACATATATATTTAGAATACTACTTTAAAAGGGTAATAGTTTCACGTTGAAAAGCAAATTATGATAATTATTCCAATACTTATTACAGAAATGAAAATCAAAATAAAAATAAAAACTGGAATAAGAGAATGAGATGGTTAATTTAAAGCTAAGCCTTTTTTTTTTCTTTACGTTGATTAATTAACTCTGTTCGCACAACTTTATTTGGACATAATTAATGCGCGTCTCAAAATTAATGATAAACATGCAGAGATTGACATTTTCAAGTTTCAACTACGTTAGTTGGGGAAAAAAATATATTTTTGATTCACACATTCATTTTACACATTCTTTTCTACTTACTTTTTTCATAATTAATTTGTGATAAAATAATATAATGTACTTTTGAACTGTTAATTTGGAGTAACATGCATAATGCCAAAAGAGAAAAAGTATACTAGCTACAATATTATTACATGTGGAACTTTGATTTATACGTAATGTAATTTGATTTAAATGTAAGTTGATATATCTTGATCGGTATTGAAATTAGATCGAAAAGTCATCTATTCCAACGTAAAGGGCCAACAATCTTCTGCTTTTACAACAAATATTTTCTCTTCATTACGTTAAGAATTAGTTAATGGCGACAATTTTGATTCATTTTTTATGAGAAGGGAAAAGAAGAGAGAAGAGGGGAAGGGGAGAGAGAGAGAGAGAGAGAGAGGGCCGAGAAAGCGCACATCATAAAATTACAAAACTACCATTAATGAAAACAAAAAACAATAGTTCAGACGTCATAATATCTTTAAATTATTCTCGTTTTATTGCTTTTAAAACGCTTATTCCGTTATATCTTTTTTAAAAAACAAGAAGACAACATTTTTATCAAACAGGCTTTTCTTTTGTTTTTGTGCTTTTAAAATAAAAAATTATTTTCAAAAAATAAAATCAAACAGGCCTGTTTCCTTGTATACTATCATATTATCAAATATAATATCATTGTGATATCCATTTCTGATATTCAAAATATTTGACGTGAAGCGATAGTTGACTAAAACCGAAAAAACTCCAGTACGTGAAAAACATGCAGATTATTCATATTAAAACAAAAAGAAAGAGAAGTATAAGCGTTCGATACTATACGCTGCTATAATTCAAATTGTTTTCATTTTTTTCAATTTTTGCGAGTCAAAAGTCAACATGAAACATGAAACACACTTCGATTTAAGTGCAAAGGAGCTTCCACGTGACATCACATGGTACGTAATAGATATTATTCATTCTTTTTTATTTCAAATAAAGCCTTTTATATATGTTTGATTAAATTCCTTTTTGTTTGAAGATTTTGTTTTGGAAGCAAATTTGAAAATACAAAAACAAAAATATGTTAGAGAGAGACAATAGAGATAGAAAAGAGACAAAGGGGGAGAGAGGAGAGAGAAAGAGAAAAGAGATAGGGGAGGGACAGAGAGAGAGAGAGAAAGAGAGAGGGTAGAGAAGAGAAGAGAGAGGGGAGAGACCGAGAGAGCATAGTTATTGAAACCGTCCTGAGCTAACCTGTGGGTTATTAATTATTGATTTAATCGTCGGGTTATCATGTTAATTGTTAAACTGGATAAATAAATTGAAAAAAATTAAAATTATATATATATACCTAAATAAATTTAGAAATAAATTTTAAAAAAGTAAAACAAATAATTTATATGCAAATTTTATACTTTAAAATCTTAAATATCCATAATAATTCATCCAATCGTGGTTAAATTGTGATCGAACTGATAATATTTAAAATACATAAATTAATATACATAAGCACATCACATAATAAATCTCATAAATTAGTAACAACAATATTTAAATGTAATTTACTTTTGCTTAACCATAATTACCTATTAATTATTTAGTATTCATCTCCCTCCATTTTCCAACACCTTTCATTATTTTACTTCATTTTCACTTTTTTCTTTCTTCCCTCTACGTCATCTACAAGTTTACAACCTACTCCTATCTATTTTCCAACACTTCCCACATCATTTCACTTATTTTCACCTTTCTCTTTTTTCCCTCTTAGTCACGGACTCATGGTGCCCCCCTTTCATCTTCTCCCCTCATGTTATGGTTTTCAAATTTTGGTCGAACAGTAGAGATGCAACGAAAGATTCGACCAACCAACCGTGGTTTGTAGCTCTTGCTCTCTCTCTCTCTCTCTCGCTTTCTCTCTTGATTTTTTCCTCCACCAACTGTGCTCTGCTTCTATCTTGAGTCTTGATTTGTGCTTTGTTTATCTCAAGCCTCTAACTCTCTCAAGTCTGTGAATTCTCTAGCCTTTCTTGAAGATTTGACCAGAGGAGGGCTTGAAGGCGAAGGGGAAGACATCAGCGGCTCGGTGTCGTTGAGTGAATTAATTTTTTTTAAAAAAGAAGGTAGCAGGGGCAGGTCAACCAAGCTATAAGTCGGCAGGCTGGCTAAAACCTATCCAGTTCGACCGGGTTCACTACAAAAAAAAAATACTTTTGGTCAGTGGCGTATCCAGGACCCTTGAGTCAGGGGGGGCAAAATATTTAAAAAAAATTAATAATAATAATTAAAAGCTATATATATAAAAATAAAGACATAAATGTTAAAATCATAAAATTTTAATATATTTAATCAAAAAAATTACATACTTTATAATTGTCCTCTACGTGATTTCATGTTTTGAAATCGTTGAATAATCAGCTCATTGTCAATATTATTGAACACATCTCTCTCAATATAAGTCACTAGACAATCATTCATCCACGCATCTCCCATTCGATTACGCAACCTGTTTTTCACAATCTTCATAGCAGAAAAGGCTCTTTCTACAGTTGCTGTAGCAACAGGCAAAATCATTGCTAACTTCATAAGAAGATAAACTAATGGATAAACAATATGTCTTCCAGTTTCAACCAACTTCTTTGAAAGATCACTGATTCCTTTCAATGATGCAAATTCAGCATTGATACGCATGTCAATGATATAAGTCTCAAGTTGATTATCAAGCATCACTAAATCAGTTGGAGAAAATTCACGTGGATAAAACTTCGCAAATTCAATCAGCTTTGCCTTATCAAAAGAAGAGAACAAATTGGTTGGATTCAAACAAGCCATACAAAGAAGTAATTGAGTATTTGTCTCACTGAAACGATCATTAAGTTCCTGAAGCTGCATGTCCACAACAGTATAGAATAATTCAACACGATAGTGATACTCTACTGTGATAGCTTGAGCTTTGCCTCCACGTCGTGACCTCCCTTTAGAAAAAAATATATCTTCCATATTAGGAATGTTAATGGCATGCACATTGCAAAATAAAGTCACTTCTTGCAATAAAGACTCCCATCCATTATCCCTCATATTTTGTAACCGATGCTTTGTGATGTTAACCAAGTTCATAGCATTGATGTCTTGATCTTTCCTTTGCAATGCTTGTGACAATTCATTTGAAATACCCAAGACAATTTTCATCAAATGCAATGTGAATGCAAAATCAAAATCCTCTAACAAATATAAAAGACCATTCGCTTCGGCTCTTTGATCTGCATTTGATCCATCTTCTTTTATAATTTCAAGAACATCAATTATAGCAGAATACATCAATATCAAATTTATCAAAGTTGCATAATGTGAACTCCAACGAGTATCAGCAGCTCGTTTAAGACTAGTTTCTTGATTCAAACCCTACCCACTTACAATTTCTCCTTTTCCCAATGCCTCTCTAATATTGACAATTTGCTTTTCACGAAGCATATCATATCGTTTGCAAGATCCTCCAACAACATTTAATAATGTGGACACTAAATTAAAAAGAGAGGCAACTTCAATATGATTTTTGGCAATAGCAACTAACGTAAGTTGTAATTGATGAGCAAAACAATGTACGTAAAATGCAGAAGGATTCTCCCTTAAGATCAAACTTTTGAGGCCACAAAATTCTCCTTGCATGTTACTAGTACCATCATAACCTTGTCCACGAATTCTTGATGTACTAAGGCCATGTTTGCAAAACAATGCATCAATTGCCATTTTCAATGATAAAGCTGTAGTATCTTTAACATGAACAATACCAAGAAAACGCTCAACAATACTACCATTTTTGTCAACATAACGCAAAGCAACAGCCATTTGCTCCTTATTTGATATGTCACGAGCTTCATCAACAAGAATAGCAAATAATTCATCTCTAAGATCAGACACAATAGCAGCAGTGGTTTCCAATGCAGCAGCATTAACAATATCTTTTTGGATTTCAGGAGCAATTAATTGATGATTTTCAGGAGCATTTTCCAAGACAATGGACTTTACTGATTCATTGTGTTCAGAAAGAAATTTAAGAAGTTCAAGAAAATTACCTTGATTAGCAGAATTGCTTGATTCATCATGACCACGAAAAGCTAATCCTTGCCTTAATAAAAAGCGAATGCAATCAATTGACGCTGTTAAACGCTTTCGATATAAGTCACGAACTTGTTCAGATTGCTTAGATATTGCAACTTCAATATGTTGATCCTGATTCATCAAATCTTGACTCATCTTCCAAGCAATGTTATGAGCACTATTAGGACCTCCAACATGAGATGAGAGCTTTTCTTTCTTATTCCATTTTGTGAATCCTTCTGTCACAAACGTATCACCACCTGATTGTTTTCCAAAATCGGGCCTAAAAAGATAACAACATAAACAAAATGCAGCATCTTTTTCTATACTATACTCTAACCAATTGCCAAATTCACTAAACCAAGAGGGACAAAATCTCCTTAAAGAATTTCCAATTTTTCTTTGGGGAAAATTATGTTGAGTAGGTTGGCACGGTCCTCTTTGTAAATATGCTCTTCGTATCTTATCTCGATCATTAGGATGATATGTTGAAATTTTCATTCGCTTTCCTGGATCTGAAGGCAACTCTTCTAAATTAATTTCAATTTGTTGCTCATTTGATGGTAATTTTCTCTTGAAAAATCTTTCCATTACTAAAAACCTCAAATTTCAAGCTTTTACAAAAAAGTCCCTAACAATTGAATGAAAAAATTATCATCATCAAGAAAAAAAATTTAATGAAACAAATATATTACTCATAGTCCTAATTGCATAATCAGTCAACCAATTTGATAAAATTAGATCTATATACAAGACCTCAAATTTCAAACTTTTACAAAGAAGTCATTAATAATTGAATGAGAAATTAACTACTATAAAAAAAAAATTCATGAAATTGATTTTACAAATATGTTACTCATAGCCCTAATTGCATAAACAATCAACCAATTTAATAAAATTAAACTTATGTATAAAAACCCCAATTTGTAAATTTTTACAAAGAGATCCCTTACAATTGAATAAGAAATTATCCATTATTAAGAAAAAATTTTAAAAAATTGTTTACACAAATATATTATTCATAGTCCTAATTACATAATTAATCAATCAATTTGATAAAATTAAATTTATATATAAAAACCCTAATTTTTTTTGGTGAAAATTAATATCTAATGAAAATATGGAATGAAAACTTGAGAAAGCTTCTGGAGAAGTGAACTCACTGTGGGTCACTGGGTCTGACCGACGATCGTACTGGTGGAGTGGTGGACTGGTGTCTGGTGGTGGCTGGCCGGTGACGGTGAGAGGAGAATGGAGATGAAGTCATGAAATCGAGTGAGGGAGTCGACCGAGGGAGAGACTCAGAGACGAAATCACGAAAAGGAGAGTTGATGGCTGGCTGTCAGGGGCTCAGGGCAGGGGTCGAACTTCGAAGCCGGTGGCGCCGTGGCTGACTGCACTGGCCGGGGCAGCGACGCTTCTGGAGTCGTTGTAGAGGCACCGCCGTCTGCCGCACTACGAGGGGTTGAGGGGGAAGAAGTCAGAAGGCCGAGACTGAGTCTGAGAGGGAGCAGGCCTGAGGGGGAAGAAGTCAGAAGGGCGAAGGGCCGAAGGCCGAGACTGAGAGGGAGCAGGGCAGGGGCACGAGTCGCGCGACCGCGGGGCAGAGTGAAGAGAGTCAGAGACTGAGTGAGTGACAGAGTGTATGGGATTGGGAGGGGGTCGAAAAAAAAAAGTGAGGGGGGGCAAATTAAAAAAAAAATTTTTAAATGAATTTTTTTAAAAGTCAGGGGGTGCAGGTGCACCCCCTCGTGCCAACGTGGCTCCGCCTATGCTTTTGGTGGCGACTTAAAGTCATTTTTATTGCAAAAAAAAAAAAAGAAAATTCGTGAAAAAAATAATTTTTGGTGTCAGCAAAAACTAAGTCGCCACCAAAAGTCACTCGTCATCTTTTTAGATCCGGATTGGCCCGGAAGGTCGACCCGAGATCCATTCGACTCGTGTGGGTCTTGGCCGATCTAATAACTCGCTATCCCGAGCTGACTCGATTTTTTTGTGTGCAATATTCAAGTTTATTTGAAATTAAACCAAACATGTGCATACCTGAGATTCGAACCTTGGTCCCTTGCTTGCAGCCATGTGTGTCTTGCCATTCTGCCACTGCTTCATTTGTGTTATGTAAGTGCAAAATATTATATATATCTATATATATAATCTGTTAAAAATATTTTAGGTCAAAAATATTATAAAACAAAAATAAAATAATATTAAACTTAACAAAAAGCAAATATATTATTACTATTGGAGTTACCACAAAAGTCCAACTTCAACTAATTTCATAAAAAAAAACGATTTCACTTAAAAAAAATAGACTTCAGTTGTCACTGATAATCTAATTTTTTTAAAAAATTAAAAAATTAAAAAATTAAAAAATTAAATTTCTTTTAAATAAAATTAAGAAAAATAAAAAAAATTGAATTTTTTAAGTAAAAAAATGACTTTTTTAATTTTTTATTTTATTTTAAAAAATTTGACTTTTTTTTATTTTTTTTAAAAAGACTTTTGTCGCCACCAAAAGTCTAATTTTTTATTTTATTTTAAAAAATCTGACTTTTTTTTATTTTTTTTAAAAATACTTTTGGTGGCGACTATAGTCGCCACCAAAAGTCTAATCTTTTATTTTATTTTAAAAAATATGACTTTTTTTTTATTTTTTTAAGAAAAGACTTTTGGTGGCGACTATAGTTGCCACCAAAAGTCTAATTTTTTATTTTATTTTAAAAAATTTGAGTTTTTTTTATTTTTTTTAAGAACTTTTGGTGGCGATTATAGTCGCCACCAAAAGTCTAATTATTTATTTTATTTTAAAAAATCTGACTTTTTTTTTATTTTTTTTAAAAAAAGACTTTTGGTGGCGATTAGTCTAATTTTTTATGTTATTTTAAAAAATCTGAGTTTTTTTATTTTTATTTTTTTAAAAAAACTTTTGGTGGTGACTATAGTCGCTACCAAAAGTCTAATTGTTTATTTTATTTTAAAAAATCTGACTTTTTTTTATTTTTTTTAAAAAATATTTTTGGTAGCGACTATAAGTCGACTTTTAGTGGCGACTATAAGAGTCGCCACCAAAACTCAACTTTTAGTGGCGACTATAGTCGCCACTGAAAGTCAATTTTCTTGTAGTGGTTTTAATTGATTTGAAGAGATGACTCAGACGATTCTTGCCCTGAGTTGCGGGTCAACCCGCTAGACAAGTCCAGGTCCAATAACTATGGGAGAGAGGAGAGAGAAGAGAGGAGAGAGGGAGCACATTACAAAATTACAAAACTACCATTAATGAAACAAAAAATTAAAAGTTCATAACATCTTTATAGTGTTTTTTTTTGTTTTTAAAAATAAAAAGTTAATTTCAAAAAATAGAATCAAACAAGCATGTTTTCTTGTATACTATCATATTATCTCTCTCTCTCTCTCTCTCTCTCTCTCTCTCTCACACACACACACACACACACACACACACACACACACACACACACACACACACATAATGCCACTCTAATATAACACTAACAAAATGTTAAACATTGTTATAGATATTCAAAGTATCATGCATGTGAAGTGATAGTTAAGCAAAATTAAAGTTCAGAAAAACTAGACCGATTATTAAACTAACCGAGACACATGCTTAAGAGTCAATGTTCAAAGTGGTAGTATTTAAAATATATTAAAATATATAACTATGTATATGTTATAGATATTAAAATATATAATATATAATATTAAAATATTTAAGACATGTTACAAATATATATTTATACTAATTCTAGATCTTATCATAATTAATAGCTTAAATTTTTAGAGTTTTTTAAAAATATATAATAAAATTCAGTAAAAATTCAAAATTCTAAAAAAAAAAAAAAAGAGCTGACCGGTACCGATAAGAAAGAGAAGTATAAGGGTTTCGAAACTATGCGCTGCTAAAATTCATTTGTTTTTATTTTTTTAATTTTTTCGAGTTAAAAGTCAACAGTACTCAACATGAAACACACACAAATTATGATTCGATTTTCAGTGCATTTTCGTTGATTTAGTGGTTTGGGGAAATTTTCCTGCAAGTACTTGAATTCTTCAGTCAAATACCTCTGGCTATCTCACAAAGCGACAGTACTCTTTAATTTTCTCTCCATAAAAAATCCACAATATTATTATGCAAGAAGTATAACAAGAACAAGTATAATGTATTTTAGGAATAAATTTCACATATCTATGCCTTAAATGTTGTGGGAAATATAGTGCTTTGTTTTCATCTAGTTATGTCAATAAAAGATTTAATTTGGGGTTTCATAAATCTTAGGCGTTGTCACAATGAAAAATGATTTTAAAAAATGTATATTTAAAGTGTTAAAATGATATATGATTTGACCAAATCAATAAAGTTTAGTAACACATCAACAGGAGTTTAATATTAAGCACTAAATTATTTTTAAAATTATAGAGATGTAATTACAAATTTTTAATTATAAGAAATTAAGCTAAAAACGTAATCTTTTGGCAAAAAAAAAACCTAAAAACTAAAATTAATCTATCAAGGTATGGTTGTTCTCAAGGGAGGAATTTTTCTCAATGTTTGTTTCATACACACCGTTCTAAAAATCAAATTCGAAACAGAATAATTGAAATGTCTGACCTGCTTTCGCTTGAACTAACATTCATCATGAACATGTATTTCAATTAAATAGAACCACACGCATAGGTACACACGTGCGTGTGTGTGTGTGTGTGTGTGTGTATATATATATATATGTATGACCGGTAATTAAATAAAATAGATAAGGAGTCTCTGATTTGCCTTAAACACTGAACTCAAATTTTTTTTAAAAAAATCTGATATAATAAGTAAAATAAAGATAAATAATTAAAAGAAATCATATAAACATGCATATCAAACCTTGAATCCATCATAAATTATTCATATGACCTCTTTTCATTAGTTCAATCTATTTATATTAAATAAACACAATTTATCTGAGAATTTCAATGGCAAAGGAGCTTGTAAGAAATTAATGATTATATATATATATATATATATATATATATATATATATATATATATTGCGTAAACAAAAATTCATAATTTGGTAGGTCGATCATTGTCCTCTTTTCCAGCATGGATAAGAACTTATTTTAAACGGGAGATTATTTCTGATCTATTCTTTACTGCAAACATTTAAACGTGCATATATCATCTTTTGCTTTCCATATCATCAGACAGACAAATCAATCAAAAAGAGCAGCCACACCACTTCAAGTTGGGTTTATAGTAATCATTAATTTATTTTGCATGGCTATATTCACAGTACAAAGCACACACACGTACTTATAATAAGTTTTTATAAAAGCTTAGAACCTTTGGTTAAACTTTGACCTAAAAGAAGGAAAAAGAAAAAAAAACGTGGAAATTAAACTTAAACCTTATAGATCATATATATATATATATAGATTAAAAAGAAAAACTGACTTATTATTCACAAGATTTGGTTTTAATTAGGTGTACGTGAGGCTGTCTTCTAAATTAATTTCTTAAAGTTTATTCTTATTTGTAAATTTTTTTTTAAAAGAAATGGGTTGTGAAGTTAAAAATTTGTTCATTTTTCTGGTTATGATGGTTAGGATATAACTTTAACTTTGTCCGAGCTAGCTGCCACATTTAATTAAGGCATATAAAAATTTTCAACCCCTAAATATGTACGTCCTAAAAGATTCGAATAAACTAACTTGTTAAGGAGATATATTATCTCTTGTTAATCTCTTTAATTAGATGAAAATTTGTCCATCTCAATTTTTAAATAAAACGATATAAAAGACCATATTAAAATAGCTAGTTGAATCTTGAATTTCATCATTGATGACATTATCTTAGACAACTTACAAAAGTCACCGACCTTGTCGTGGACTGGAAACAGTGAAAAAGTCTTTTGAGCATCATAGTTTTACATTTTGTGAAAACTACTCTCCCTTAAATTTCACCAAACACTTGTCCAGTCGTTTTTTTTATTTTTAATGTGAAAACAAGAAACAAGAAAACCAAACATAAACTCTTTTTGTTTTAAAAAAAAAAGTAAAAGGGTACTATATGCCCTTAATGTTTAGTTCAATTTTTATGTATGACTCAGTTTTTTTTTGTTCAATTATGCCCTTGATCTTTCATTTTTTTGTCATATATATCCCAAAATGACAAAAATACCCTTCATCCCTCTCTCTTCTCTCTTTGTCCTATCTCTCTCTCACCTCATTAAAACTTTCTTGTTTATTCTCCTAGGTCCTTAGTTAAGATTTTTCCTTTTGTATTTTGTGTAATTTAAAATCATATTTAACTTCATCTAAATCTTTTGTTCTAAAATATATTTTGTTTTAAAGTTAAATCGACCTCTGTAAATTTTTAGATTTATTTAATTTAGTCCCTGTCATGCATTAATCATGTCCATCTCTCGGTTTTGTTTTCCAAACTAGTCCAAAACTTCATTTAAGATGTTTTTAGGATATTTCGGTCGTTTCCATCCCACAGCAAGGCAAACCATGAATTAAAACTCAGTTTTTGAGAATTTTCAAGCTTCACGATACATTTCATGTCATTCTTCCCTAGGCAAACTATGAATTAAAACTCAGTTTTTGGGAATTTTCAAGTTTCACAATATATCTCATGTCATTCTCCTCCTCCTCCTCCTTCTTCTTCTCTTCTAGGTGTATCCAATTAGTTCTTTTTTTTTTTCTCAAAAACTCAGTTTTAATTCTTTGTCTGCCTTGGTCTGGAATGAAAATGATTGCCGAAAATGTCCTAAAAACATCTGAGATGAAGTTTTGGGCTGGTTTGGAAAGTAAAACCAAGAGATGGACGTGATACATGTATGACAGATACTAAAATGAATAAACTCAAAATTTCACATAAGTTAATTTAAATTCAAAACAAAATATATTCTAGAACGAGAAGCCTAGATGAAGTTAAATGTGATCTTAAATCATGCAAAAGACAAAAAGAAAATTTTAGTTAGGAACCTATGTAAATAAACAGAAAAGTTTTAGTAAGGAACGAGAGACGACAGAGAGAGAAGAGAGAGGGATGGAGGGTATTTTCATTATTTTGGAGCATATATGATAAAAATTGAAAGATCAGGGGCATATAGTACCCTTTTGTCTTTTTTTATTCTTAGATTTAATTTTAAAAATTTATTTCATTAATTAAAATTTTGAAGTGAAAATATTAAAATAATTTAACCTAAGAAACATGAATTTTTCAAAACGAAAGATATAATGACACTACTAGAAAAAAAAGTTATGGTAACAGTCAAAATTGCTACTACAAAGAATAAAAACAACTACTAAATGTTATACTAAGAGCTTTTCTTGATTACGGCTATTAAATCAACATTTGCTATTATATCCTTGTCAAAATATTTTTTTTAAACTAACAAACATGTAATTGTCCATATACAATTCCCTTTCGTTAACAAAACAAAAACCACCTCGAAGTTTTTTTTTTAAAAAAAAACTGTTAGTAAATCTTACTTTATGTGACATCAATATATGTTATCATAGTGTTAAAAAAAAAAACTGCCAGTAGCATTTCATTTTTGTTGTTAATTGCTAGAATAAATAAAACTTGCAGTAACTTTTTTAAATATAAAAAATAACATAATTTAAATATAATAAAACACAACACAAAAAGTTATGACTAAACTGACTAGTTCAATTAAAAAATTGTTGAACCAACATTGGTCTAATATAATATTAGATTTGATTAGACTAAAGTTAAATTAGATGAATTTGCTAAACCAATTCAAGTTATATATGTACACAAGTTCCTCTATTTTATAGTATAAAGACAGTTATCAAAATAAGCAGGTCTTATGAGCTGACTTATAGGCCAATAAAAAATAATTAGGGTCAGGTGAAAGAATTATTGACTTATTTTTAAAATAGATCAACTTAATTCGACTTTGAAAATATTACAGTCAAAGCAGGCTATGCCCGACCTAATTTGTTTAAGTAAATCTAATAATTATCTTAACAGTTAAAATATTTTTAACAGTAATTTTTATATTTATTAGTAAAAGATTGTTACTATTGCCTAATTCTTTGGTATACTCATAAACTTATTAATTATGAATAAAATAACTTTTTATTCCCCTTTATAATCGAGGCAACTATGATGCAGATTGAGTATTGATCATTGCCCTTCCTCTCCTCTTTTCTAATATCGTCGTCGTCACGCACCAAAAAAAAAAGGTATATAGTGTATAATAAATTGGTACAATGAAGTAATAGAAACTTTATAAAGCAGGTACGTCAACAGATTCCACTAATTTAACATATTTGCTTTTAGTAACTAATTTTATGCATTGCGTAAATAATTAGCACATTATATCATTTAAGAATTTCTCAAAATTTTCACCAAGAATATACCCCAAAATGATGCTAACTAGTCAGTAGAAGAATATAATAGCCAACTGTCATATATAGAAACTGATAAATAATTTGATAGAGGATTATGAAGATATTATGGGGAAAAAAGAACTCGATAATGGTTTCCTCACACAAGGACAGGAGCATTGATCTCTTTAATCTTCATGAATTCTTTAGCTATTCACATCAATGGCTGATGCAAAACGAGATGCAGAGAAATAGGGATCGGGACAAAGAGAAAGTTCAGAATCTAGATGAAGTTTTTCAAGCACTGGTTCTCAATTTCTTTTTTAATAAAATTATTACATGTCAAGAAGTTTATTTGAATAATTCAATTATGCAATACTAAATTACAAAATATCTTATCATATTTTTATTAAATCTAATAACAAACTTTTAAAATCCAAAGATTAGCTTTTTAATTTAATTTATAAAAATACTCTCATCTCAATTTAATTTTCTTAATTTAATTCATCAGAGATAAAAGCTATCAATTTAGTCTTCCAAACACATCTTTCTAATTAAAATGACCTAGCTCCCAGTGAGACTAAAACAAGATTCTATGTTACTGCTAACTAAGGATATGAACTTGTCCAAGGATTACATTAAAGAAGTTTTATCTTTAAAAGATAAAAACTAAAAAGAAATTGAGTTTTAAAGAGACTGAATTATTAATTTACTCTTTCATTTATGAAAGCATTCCTGACATGTTCTGACCCGACGCAAACGGGCCAAACGTGGTCCGAACATTAAAAGGGACGGTTTTCTATCATATTTCTAAATAATAACAATAAAATAGTGACAAAACATTCACAAATGAATCAATAATGCAAAATTGAATCATTGTTAAAAAATTCAAATATTTTAGTCTTTATTAAAAATTTGATAACAAGCCTCTTAAAACTTTACCTAAATCTTGTCGAAATGAATCATCATCAAATGAAAAGAAAATGTCTATAGATACCTTCATAAGTATATATTACTTCACCCAATATTAGTTAGCAATTGTTCAAACTCTAAAGCAGCAATAATATAACTTCTAATAACGCCAACCTAAATAAGACGATAACTCTATCCTTTTGTGCTTGATAAAAATCATAGAAGGCGGATATTCATGAAATGTGTGTCTATCCAGGCATTCCGTCAGAAAATGTTTCCAAAACAATGTAATGAAAGATTGACCTCATTTTTCACAAAATAAAATTTCATCATAAGCTTGTTAGCAGAAACTCCTAACCATATTTAGGCTATTTCAAACCATTCTTCCTACCTGCTAAACCTATTCTAATTAAGCAATGAAGGACAAGAATCTTTTTTTTTTCTATTACATGTATCACCTATTGACCTTTACTAGAAGAAATCACTAAAAATTATCGTAACAAAATTTACATTCAAAAATCATGGAAAAGCATCAGAGCATCATCAAGTTTCATCAACGAGGACTCCAGGAGTAACCAGACGTTTCGCAGCCTTTTGTATCTCTTCTGTAGCTGCCCCACAATCTTGTCTTTAGGGACATTCAAAAGCTGGAACAAGCAGAAATAGCAGTTCAGTACAAATCAATGGCCATAATTAAACTTAATTCAGGACATAATGGTAATAGGTTGAAATAAAGGACAAAACTTTACAAAAGTTTCTTGTTTGCCATTTTAATGAATTAGCCATATAGTGTTGAACTACAAAAAATCTCTCTATGTCATGTTTTTAATTAGAAAATTTGATAGCAAATACACAAATTGCAGTCAAACTGTTTCCATTTCTTAACATGCCGTTATCACCACAAAGAGGCAATATCAACCATATCATACATTTTCTTTTCACAGATGAAATGAAGTGCACAAAATGTTTACATAGTTTTTCATGTTACATGTTAGTGAATTTATATCCACCTCCAAAGGTTAAAAAAACCGACGCTCAAACCTGATTTAGCTTCAAATAAATACAGAGACTTTCCTCTATTACGCACATTCTCTCTTATAAATACTCAACAGCCTAATTTAATGCAGCACAGGTTACCAAAAGGCCAAGTTAGTGCTTATGAAAACCTAAAGGAGAGTTAACGCAATAATATTTCAAAATAGAAGAGTGAGATCGTAGGTTTGATTTACTTCAGGAGTGATTACAGTATAAACGAAACTATAGTAAGTGAGTAGGGGAAGTGAATGTGATACTATAAATATTAATCTTGTGGTGCAACATGAATTCAAGACAAAATTCATAAGGCCCAAACCCAAAAAGTAATTTAATGAATATTAATTTGATCTTTTTATAACAAATAGCTCAATCTTCTAAGATTTTCTGACAGCTGTTATGCAAAAGGTCATGAAGGAAACAGCATTTCCAATAGTATTAATATTGCTGCTGGTACTGCTGCCAAACTTCCATTTCTACCTACTTCATAAAATATTCTGCATCCAAGCAGTAAAGATGGTATGTCATTTAACAAGTCAACCAATACCAATAAGGATTGTGTTACAGTTTGACGCAAAACAAAAAGTTTCGGAACCAGTGAGGAAGTGGAATTCTTTCTGCCAGCTCTTGCCAAATAGACACTTGTCAATATTCACTAAGAATTCAGATATAATTATGTAATTATAAAAATAATTAACTAAGGTATCATATGATAAACTAAGATCAGACCATCAAATAATATATGCTACACTCACTAGCATTAGCCACAAGATTAACTAATTTGAATTTGTTTCATGTTTTTCTTTTGGCCAAAATTTGTTTGAAGCTCTTTTGGAAAGACAAAATGCTCTTGTTCATTTGCTCTAGCCCGTCATCAGACATAATTTATGCTCCAGCACCAAAGAAAAAACATTTTCCTTAAGCAGTAGGCATGGACAGGCAATACAGATCGGCATATATGTATATCTAGTAACTTTTCCAATTCAAACTAGCAATTAAGTGAAGCAAGATACATACAGTTGTCGGACATAAATACTTGAGAACCGCAAAAGAAAATGGAAACTGTATAAAGGAAGGGCAACCTAGAGGGTTTAATATCTATGTGCTACTAACCTCTTCATCCTTTTCCTGCTCATAAGCCAGTCGTAGGTTCAAATTTAAGGCAGCATGGTACATCTCATCTAGTACATTTTCCCACAAAATAGGTTTATTAACTTTCCACAACAAAAACTTTGATTGCCTAGCTCCCGTCACAACCAATTTCTGTACGGAAGATCGAGAAAAGAAATCAGTCCATATATAAGTTAATTTCCGCTAGGTTGTGGATTCTAACAGGTAAATTGGTTACCTCCATATGCAGGTAGTCATCCTTCCATAACTTGTATAATGTCTTTGGAGCATCCTTTTTTTCAACAAAGGTAGATTCTGCAATCTACAAGGAAAAGAAAAATAAAAGGTCATGACAACAACATGAGTCAGCCCAAAACCTTCGTTTTTTTTCCCCTCTTGCAAAGGGCCAAAGAGGTATATGTAATGACTGAACTATTATAGCATCTATAATGTGACAAACTCAAGCATAAGGAAAAATGACAGCACACTTATATTAAAGTAGCCCCTAAAAAACAAGAAAAGTCAGAAATAAGTTGTGTCTTTTTGTTTTTCCTTCCCTTTTGTACAAGAAAACAGCATACAAGCAGAAATTGATTGATAAAATAGGTTATCGTATCCATACACAGGAGTTAGGAGTTTGCAAAACATAATATACAAAATCTGTCACTTCAAATTGTGTAAATATTAGCATCCTAAGGCATTCTCTTATAATTGGTGTCCAGCAGACTATTTGAGATATTTCTGGAAAATTTTTTTTCCCATCTTATAGTATAAAGCTTATAATAGGAAGTCAAAGACTCATTAACTAGTCAGCTTTGGTTATCCAAGTATTAATAGGAAGTCAAACACTCATTAACTAGTCAGCTTTAGTTATCCAAGTATTAATAGGAAGTTAAACACTCATGTCATTAACTAGTCAGCTTTAGTTATCCAAGTATTAATAGGAAGTTAAACACTCATTAGCTAGTCAGTTTTAGTTATTTAAGTATTAAAAGGAAGTCAAACACTCATTAACTAAAATCTGTTTTAGTTATCCAAGTTTAAAGCATTAACATATAGATAACTTGACAAGTGAGCAGAATTGCTGATATTCTTAGTCAAGTTGAAACAGTTATTCTGTTTTCTGATTTCTCTGACATGAATTCCAGCAAATTCAAACATATATCGTTCATAAGACATTTTTATGACATACCCAAGGTGGAGGACTCCTCCAACTTCCCCCCATCTTTCCCGAGCTTAAGTTGTCTACTCCAACCTTTATCCTAGCCGATAGTCATTGTTATCATCCATCAACAAACACAATTTTAATTATTCATCACATCTTCAGGGTGTTGAATATCACAGATTTTTGAGAACTGATTCTTAATCAACTTTTCAACTTAACTCCTTAACTGATAGCATGACTTGGCATAGGACTTCTGTAATTTTGATTCTTGCAACTGAATCATATCCCATGATGGCATGATGCAACAACGCCAACTTCATTTGCTTGTCTGCCAAAGACCAGTTATGGGTATTTGAAGCGTTGCCTAATAGTAAGTAAATATAAAAAAGAACCCTTCCATACCATTTTACAAATAATACTCATCATATGGATATGTGCATCATATTGCCTTCTTCCATTTTCAAACATCCATCAGAAGCAGCTCATTCAGCATAAGTAAAGGGCAAATAGATCAGATGACTGAAGATCTAAAACCAAAACTTTCCCAAGATAACGATCATATATCCCAAAATTCAAACATGGCATGCACAGCGTCACCAAAATTCTCATCCTCACAACTGCTAAAAATTTTCTAACATGATGATACCCATAGTTGTTTCTACAATTATGTGCTCAGGGTCACAAGAAATATTATTCATTATTTGCTTTGTGGTGCAGCTTCTTGGAAGTTATAATAAATATTAATTTTGGTCACTTCCATTTTCCACTATTTATAATAGTATCTTAAATAAATATTAATTGTTTCCCAGTGCATTCAAAGAAATTGTCATGGGGTAATGTATGTGCATTAAGTTTGACATAAATATTAACACTTATGATATGTTTGGTAGAGTGTGAGGCGAAAAAGAGAGAGAGAAATTGTTCAAATTATTCTCTTCAAAAGAACTAAGCTTTTTTTTTTTTTTTTAAGTTGAGGTCTTTTAGTAAAATACCCCATTCTCATTCTCATTCCCTTTCCCTTTCCTTTTTTCTATCTGCATACCAAACATACTGTTATACATAAGAGATTATTGAAACTTGAGTCTGACTAGGCAAAAGAAAAGTAATGAAATAGCCACAACCGTAAGATGGAGTCAATTGTTACACATTTCATGCATATATATATATATATATATTGATAAGGTTTTTATATTTTATGAAAGATGAAAGGCCAGTTCAAAAAGTCAATTATATTATAAGTTTTTCAAAATTTTAAGTTCAGTATTGAATTTTCAGTTCTAAAATATTTTTAACAAACAGGCCTCTAATAGTTAAATCCTATACAATATAAGTTTATTGCTGCAGCCAACATACAAAGCATCATGTTCATAATAACTGAATTAGGATCTGGATCGGCCAACAAAACATAACCACCTTATCTGTCTCAAGAAGACGTTCAGCCTTGGAGAGCAACCTGAACATTCTGTAGGCATCCCTTCCAAACCTTTTCAACACAATCGACTCAACCTGCAACAAAGAACAAGAAATGAAACAGTTCGACATAAGCCAATTTTGGCATGTATGTAAATTCAAAGAAGAAAAAGAAGAAGAAAATGAAAAAGAAAGAAATAGAGAGAGGAAATAAAACCTCTTCATTTCGAGCTGTTTCAATAATTTTCTTCAGATCTGATGAGAAGAATGAATTTTCAATAACGAACTATTAGAGGAATAAATTAAAAGGAAAAGATAAGAGTTTTTTGACAGGAGTAAATAAATTCATATTGCAGAATAAATCATAGAATGAGGATAAGAGATAAGATTGGCACCAATACTATATGAATCATCTAACATCCTCTGTGGACAACCAAGCTGGACAAGAGATGATCTAACACGATCTATGGTCATAGCACGGCCATTTTCAGTCTTCATCACCTCTGTGAAGATAGTATCCAGCGTCAACGGAACTGAAAGATAAAGAAAACTAGTGAGTCAAAGAGTACCATGAACAGCAGTTGTAGCAGTGAAGAAGAGAAAGCATTTTTTTTTTTCATTTCCCTTTTCACAATTTATTATACAGAGAAAAGAATTAAAAGAAAATCCTGAAAAACGTAGTTGTTTAAGATTAACAAAAAATAAGGAGTGAACTACAAGAAATGGTTGGAACAAAATGAGAATACGAGATTTTCTGAAAAAAAAAAAAAAAAGAAAAGGAGAACCAAGTTTCAAAATGTTGGTGGTTGAAAAAATGGATCATAAAATTTGGTGGTTGAACACCTGTGCTATAGAGAATAACTGCAGCAAACATTATTGCAGAAAAGGTTTGTACATGACATGCAGAAACAGAACTAAAATAGTTTTGATTTGTATGATAACAAGTTAACAAGAAGCAACAATCATTAATACACAATTTGACCATATAACAAAGTGTGAGATTACAATCTAAACCCTAAACCCAGTCTATCTATTGTAGATTCTACTACTTAACATTATATTCCTCCACAAAAAAAAGCCTATACATATGATGATGTATTGATTCTTAAGGTAGTTGTTCTTAAATTACAGAATCAGATGACCCGATATCCCTTATGGTTTAAAATCAAAACACAGGCATAAAATTATAAAAGAACACGTATCAAATATGTAGAGGGAAGTTCAAAATTCACCTTTAATAGCACTAACAAAAATATACATCAACCATGTAAAAATAACTGTTTTACAGTAGACACATTGTGTTGCAAGTGCATTTTGCTCTAGGAATGCAATATATATTCACTGTAGTTAAGATATATATGAGTAGAGGAGAATCAACTCCTAAAAGCCAGGCTGCTAAGGAGGGAGGGCCTCCTACTGTAAATGGAAGTTCCACATCTCACCCCCAGCCGATGTGGGACTCATGCTTTAGCATCAATCCCATCAGTTTGGTAACAGAAGATCGAGGATACCAAGGGGCATACAAACTAGACTCTAATACCACTTGTAGGAGAAAACCCATTTGTTAGATCAAGGCTAATAAGAGAGGAAAATCTCCACTATAAATGGAGTATGTCTCACACCCAGCTGATGTAGGACTCATGCTCCTACATCAATATACCTCTGCTTAATCTATTAAAGGTTCACAAAGTTGTATTCTTCTTAACATAATACAAGAAACAGAATTTTACCTTAAGAGATTAGCATGTCTCGCTGATGTCCAAAGTATCTAAAAGGTGTGCTTTATATATTAGGAATTATGAGTGACTATAAAGGGTGTACAATTGAAAACATTGTCACATTAGGTGACTTAATTCTAAACCATATACATGAAAAATGTTAATTCTAGATCATACCAGGGAAAGGAATAGTTCAATGGCATATGCACAAATAAAGCAATACGGCAACCCCCATGGTGGGGGTGTATAAAATAAGTGCTAAAAATGGACCTTCACTTAACAGCTTAAATTTTTGGGTCAAAGTGGTCCTTGACAATAAGAATATAATCATGCATTCCAAATTATTATAGAACAGAAAAGTCACTGCCAATAATGCTACTCTTTTCATTATTATGTAACCTCACATCAAAGATATGCTGCCTTCTCTGTGGCAACAATATGCTCGTAAATAGCATAAACCTATTGATTTTCTGGTCTTTAGTTTATTTTTTTAAGAAATGGTGTTTATGATCCCTTATGGATCTTGTTATGGGGCCTGTTAGTCCTAGAACTTGTGCGAGAATGGGGAGAGTGAGATGGCAAGATAGGAGTTGTTGGGCCCCCAATCAAGTTACAGTATTACGAGATGAGGGGAACTAAGGAAGATATTGGGCTAAAGGAGTCTTCCCAAGTGGGCCTTATGGTTTACTCCAGGAAAGACAAAAAAGAGAGTGAGTTGGCAGTAGAGAGAGAACCCACTAACGACCAACAGCAGAGTATTGTGGGTGAGGAGGTTAAGAAGGACAGTAAGGGGTGAGAAATGGCAGAAAAGGACTAAGGGACTTGGAGGGAGAGTGCTAGCCTCTCGAAAGCTAGCTGTTATGTGTTCTTGGCTGTTTAGGTGTATTTGTTGCATTGTGTTTAGTTGTTTTGTGAGTTTACGTTGTTGAGAGCGTGTTTTACTGTTGGAGAGGTGTACAATTCTGTTGCTGTGAGTGTCATTGGTGAGTGTATTCATCTTTACCCCACTGGTAGAGATTCATGGTTATTTAAATAGTATTTTCAACTATATTTCTGCTGTATTTGTTGTGTTCTTTATTATTGTATCCTTGGGTTTCCATCAAATTGGTATCAGAGTGGTTCCGACAGGGCATGGTAGGTACGAGAATGGAAGGAAGGGTAGATGGTATAGAACAAGAGGTGGGTTCATTAAGGGGAGAAGTGGCAGCAGTGAAGACAGATATAAACCAAATAAAAATTATTATGATGGAGTTGCAAGAATCTATGTCCAGACTTGAGAATAGAAGGAAGGAGGTGGAAGGGGCACCTGATAGAGAATAATCAAAGTCTAACGCAGGGGACAATAGGGAGGCACTGGAGAGGGAGAGAGACGCGAGCAAATATAGGAAGCTAGAGATACCCATCTTTGAGGGCGATGACCCAATCGGCTGGCTATTCCGAGTCGAACGATATTTCCATATTAATGGCGTGGCAGACGCTGAAAGACTAGAGGTGGCGGCCGTGTGCATGGAGGGTCGAGCACTTGACTGGTTACAATGGCTGGAGAAGCCTGTGACCACTTGGGCTGAGTTTCAGAGAGAGCTTATCGACCGGTTCCACCATTCGCAGCAAGGGGATTCGTACGAAATGTTGATGGCCCTAAGGCAGGACGGCACGGTCACAGATTATAGGGAGCGTTTTGAAAGGCTAACTGCTACCATGAAGGAAGCATCTGAGGCGTGTCTGATAGGGGCTTTTAAAAATGGGTTGAAGCCAGTAATCAAGGCAGAGCTCCAACTTGTGGAGGTTAGGTCACTTAAGCAGTTAATGGGCCTAGCCCATAGAATAGAGGAGAGGAATTCGGTGCTGGAAAAAACAATGGAAAAAAGCCCAAGAAGAGTTT
This sequence comes from Biancaea sappan, assembly GCA_037074585.1. Taxonomy (NCBI): domain Eukaryota; kingdom Viridiplantae; phylum Streptophyta; class Magnoliopsida; order Fabales; family Fabaceae; genus Biancaea; species Biancaea sappan. The sequence continues at coordinate 11,878,180 of CM073490.1, read as the reverse complement.
CTAAACAAACACTTCAGGGTCATGACAAGCACTAGGTTCAGTGGACCGAAGACAGTGTGGAATAGGGTTTCGGGTCACCCAGAACCGGTTCGCACCCACTCTTTGGAAACGAAGGGCAGCACGAACACGACACAGCAGAGTCGCACGATGGAGTTGAAGACTGGTTCGAACAACAAGGGCTCGACAGCAGCGACGTCGTCCACGGCCAGCAAAGGGAGCAATGTGCGACGGATTTCTGATGCAGAGGCAGCGAGGCGGAGGCCCTTGGGGTTGTGTTTCAAGTGCAAGGAAAAGTACAATCCGACCCATCAGCGTAAGAACAAGAAATTAAATGTGATGTTATTACAACACATTAATGAGGCAGGGGAAGTCATGGATGGAGAAGTGGAAGAACGGAATGACGAAGAAGAAGAACCCGAACCACCTGTGCTAACGTCGATGGAGTTGTCAATGAGCTCAGTAGTGGGATTGACAAACAATAACACTATGAAGGTCATCGGGAAATGTGGTGGCGAGGAGGTTATAGTGCTAATTGATAGTGGGGCATCCCACAACGTTATCTCGCCTGAACTAGTGGAGCGGGTAGGGGCTCCTACTATAAATATTGGCACCTACGAAGTGTCATTAGGAGATGGGTATGCCATACGGGGGAATAGAATTTGCCCTGAACTGCAATTAGAGATACAAGGGATCAAGACCAAACAAACCTTTTATTTATTTGAGATTGGAGGGCTGATCTGGTTCTTGGAATTGAATGGCTGAAATCATTGGGGGAGGTGAAGGTCAATTAGGGGCAACTTACGATGAGGGTGAAGATTGGCAAAGAAGAAAAATGCTTAAAAGGGGATTCTACACTCTATAAGAGATTAGTTTCACTAAAATCCATGCTCAGGACAACAAAGAGAGAAGACAGTGGATACCTAGTGGAGTTTGGGGAAATGACAGTAAGAGAAGTGGAAGAAGAACCCCTTGATGAATCGGTGCAGCAGATCCTTGAGAATTTTAAAACTGTTACCACGCCCACTATCGGTCTTCCACCTCACCGAACTCATGATCATGCTATTATTATCAAAAATGGGGAACAACCCCCCAACATTCGGCCCTACCGGTACCCTTACTCACAAAAGACGGAGATAGAGATGATGGTTAAGGAAATGTTGGCAGCAGGGGTTATTCGACCAAGTAAAGGTCCTTACTCAAGTCCCGTGCTCCTGGTGAAGAAGAAAGATGGCAGTTGGCAGTTTTGTGTGGACTACCGTGCGCTCAACAAGATCACAATCCCTCACAAATTTCCCATACCAGCGATTGATGAATTGTTGGATGAATTAGGAGGCGCTTCGATTTTCTCAAAATTGGACTTGAAGTCGGGGTACCACCAAATAAGGATCAAACCTGGCGATGAAGGAAAGACAGCCTTCCGAACTCAGTTGGGCCACTATGAGTTCATGGTTATGCCTTTCGGGCTTACGAATGCACCGGCCACTTTTCAATCACTTATGAACGACATTTTCCAGCAGCATCTCCGACACTTTATTTTGGTATTCTTTGATGATATACTCGTCTATAGCCCGGACAAAGAGACACATTTGAAGCACTTGGAAGAGACACTGAGGATATTGGAAGAGCATCAATTAGTTATCATTTGAAGAAATGTGCCTTTATGAGGAACAAGCTAGAATATTTGGGACACCTAATTTCCGTTGAAGGAGTGCAAGCAGATCCAGAAAAGGTGGCAGCGATGGTTGACTGGCCAGTACCCAAGAATCTCAAGGCTCTTCGGGGTTTCCTTGGCTTGACCGGATACTATCGGAGGTTTGTAAGAAATTATGGCAAAATGGCCGCACCCCTCACTTCCTTACTTAAGAAGGATGCCTTCAAATGGAGTGATGAAGCACAAGTCGCTTTTGAGAACCTCAAACAAGCCATGATATCGGTACCGGTCTTAGCAATGCCAGATTTCTCCTTGCCCTTTGAATTGGAAACAGATGCTTCCGGGACAGGAGTAGGGGCTGTCCTAATGCAAAAAAAGAGGCCAATCGCTTACTTTAGTCAAGCCTTGTCAAATCGGAAGAGGATGAGTTCAGTGTATGAAAGAGAGTTGATGGCAATAGTGTTGGCAGTGAAGAAATGGCACCATTACCTCCTTGGGCATTCCTTCGTCATCAAGACGGATCAAAAGGCACTTAAATTTCTGTTAGAACAGAGGGAATTGGGTGCAGACCAACAAAAGTGGGTGTCCAAATTGATGGGTTACAAGTTTGAAATACTTTATAAGCCCGGCAAAGAAAACAGGGCAGCCGATGCTCTTTCGAGAAAAGGACATGAGCTGGAACTTAAGGCAATGTCGGTGTGGCAATATGATGACCTTGATAATTGGGAGGAAGAAGTGAAGAAAGATGAGAAGTTATTAGCAATTTGGCAGAAAATCATCACAGGCCAGCACCCTCCCGAGGGGTATGTGATAAAAAATGGGTGTTTACTCTTTCAAGGAAGGCTGGTGTTACCTAGAAATTCCCCTTGGGTCCCTATATTGATGGCGGAATTCCACAAAACACCCATGGGTGGGCATTCCGGGTATTTGAGAACTTATAAGAGAATGGCAGCTTTTCTTTACTGGGAAGGCATAAAGAAAGACATACAGCAGTATGTATCCAAGTGTGAGGTTTGTCAGCAAAATAAATATGAAGCCTTGAGTCCCGCGGGCTTACTGCAACCTTTAACTATTCCACAGCAAGTATGGGAGGATGTGACTATGGATTTCATCTCCGGGCTACCTAAATCCTCTAAGTTTGATACCATCTTAGTTGTGGTCGATAGGCTGTCCAAATATGGGCATTTCATCCCATTATCCCATCCATTTACCGCTAAGGAGGTGGCTGGAGTATTTGTTGAGAATGTGGTGAAGTTGCATGGGTTTCCCAAATCCATCGTATCCGATAGAGACTGGCTGTTCATGAGCTTATTTTGGCAGGAGATGTTCAAGCTATCAGGTACTACCCTTCACTATAGCTCCTCTTACCATCCGGAGACTGATGGCCAAACCGAGGTGGTAAATAGCACTTTGGAGACAAACTTGCGCTGTTTTGTAGGTGATAAACCAAAGAGTTGGTCAAAATGGCTAGTGTGAGCTGAGTATTGGTTTAACACCACATACAACCAATCTTTTGGTATGACCCCATTCAAGGCCCTTTATGGGAGAGACCCACCAACCCTCTTCAAGCTTGAAGACACACCCTCGTTGGTTGAGGATGTTGATGAACAGATTAAATTGCGAAATGCAATCATTTTGGAGCTTAAAGAGAACTTAGAGAAGGCCCAACATCACATGAAACAATATGTTGATAAGAACCGAAGGGAAGTGAAATTTAAAGTGGGTGATACGGTGTATTTGAAGCTCAAGCCATATCGGATGAGGTCACTAGCTCGAAAGTCCAATGAAAAATTGAGCCCTCCTTTTTATGGACCATTTAAGGTCACAGAAAGGATTGGGCAGGTCGCCTACCGTTTAGAGCTCCCTCCACATTCGAGGATTCATTCGGTGTTCCATGTGTCTCAACTCAAGAAGACATTGCAGCCCACTACTCATCCACAAGCCCTACCAGCATTTTTAACAGAAGAGATGGAGTTGCTAATTGAGCCTGAGCTTATCAAACAGATCAGAACTCTTACAGATGGCAGCACTGAAGTTCTGGTGAAATGGAGGCATTTACCTGACCATGACAGCACATGGGAACCATACAGCTCTATAGCTAATCAGTTCCCACAATTCCACCTTGAGGACAAGGTGAAACTTCTTGGGGGAAGTGATGTTGGGCCCCCAATCAAGTTACAGTATTACAAGAGGAGGGGAACTAAGGAAGATATTGGGCTAAAGGAGTCTTCCCAAGTGGGCCTTATGGTTTACTCCAGGAAAGACAAAAAAGAGAGTGAGTTGGCAGTAGAGAGAAAACCCACTAACGACCAACAGCAAAGTATTGTGGGTGAGGAGGTTAAGAAGGACAGTAAGGGAGCAGAAAAGGACTAAGGGACTTGGAGGGAGAGTGCTAGCCTTTCAAAAGCTAGCTGTTATGTGTTCTTGGTTGTTTAGGTGTATTTGTTGCATTGTGTTTAGTTGTTTTGTGAGTTTATGTTGTTGAGAGCGTGTTTTACAGTTGGAGAGGTTTACAATTCTGTTGCTATGAGTGTCATTGGTGAGTGTATTCATCTTAACCCCACTGGTAGAGATTCATGGTTATTTAAATAGTATTTTCAACTATATTTCTGCTGTATTTGTTGTGTTCTTTATTATTGTATCCTTGGGTTTCCATCAGGAGTTTTCTTCTTTCTACCTATGGTGCTTGTTCGTTTTAGAAAGAGAGAACTAGCAATCTCTTATCATATTGGTTCGTTGGAAAGAGCGAACCAAAGTCTCTTGAGTGAAACTCACAAATTGGATTTAACTTCTGATATCTTTTATTAATTTCTGAAGAGAAGAATAACCAGTGGGGTATAACTTCACCTTGACTTCCCCTAATGGCAGAAAACTAACCTAAACCTGATAAAAACTACTTCCAATATCTTCCAAAATAAAATAAAATAAAATACATAAATAAACAAATAAAACATAAATAAGTCTGATATTACAAGAAAATATAAAAGGGATGAAAACATAGTTATCGAAATCGTGCGATTCACGACGGTTCGATTCAGAGCTGTGGCGATTCGAATATTTAGGCTAATCGTTTCTTGTCTTGAATCGGCTTCTGAATCGCCAGAATCGTGCGATTCGAGCCGGAACCGGCGAATCGCACGGTTCCGGCGATTCAGAAGTCGGAAGAGACCCACAACGACCAACGCGAGGAAGAAGACGAACTAGGGCCAACGAGATGCGAGGAAGAAGATGAACCAGGGGCTGAAGCGAAGCGAGGAAGAAGAGAAGACAATGCGAGGAAGATGAACTTACCAAAGCCACAGATGACTGAACCAAGAGCTACGACGCGAGGAAGAAGATGGATTGACGCTGAATTAGGGGCTTTTTTAACTTGGTGAATTAACTTTGCTTTTTATTCACCCAAAGGCCAAAACGTAGCGTTTAACTTGGTAGGCAAGTGGTCTTTGGCAGCAGTGACTTGTGGCATGAATTGATCTGATTGGATGTAATTTTTTTAATTGCTTTTTTATTTTGAAACTCAAGAGTCACGGGTAGTGTTACTATTATCTGATTCAAGGCTGAAACATATAAGTGTATAACAGTAAAACTGTCATTCTCCACTCCAACTCTGCGTCAATCTACTGTCTAGTGCTGTGCACTAATTTCTTTCTTTTATCAAAATTTCTCTACAGCTTTCCTATATTTTCTTCTCTTTTTTTTTATTTATTAACTTGCTATGAACTGATATTTATTTTTATAGTTTATTACTTTATTTATGATTTAAATTTAAAAAATTTATTATACTATTTATGTTATAGAATATATCTATAGTATTTTCTATTGTAATCGTGAATCTTATGATTCGATACGATTCACGATTCACGATTCATAATCTAGCAAAACAATTCACGATTCGAATTTCGATTTGATAACTATGGATGAAAATAACTGCTGCCAAGCCCTCCCCTTGAGTTACCTGGCATTCAAGTTCCAGGTTTGGGCACAAAAGTGGAGGGTAACAGTGTTGTCATGCTAATGCTCTACTGTAGCTACTGAAATTGTATTTTTTAAGTTTAAAAAAAAAAATTATGCAGTAGGTAACAAAAACACCTTCTAAATGGTAGAAAAGAGTTACAATGCATTAAAATCTAAAACCATTGACCCCTCATCTTTCTTTGGGTCATAACTCAATTGAGTTGCAAAATATGCAAGAAAATCGAATAAGCAATAATTAAATCCTCATCATTGATAAGCACAGTAGTAGCCATCGCAATAAATTCTTAAAACAAGTAATCTGGTTCACCTGAATTCTCCATTTTCACTTTTTTCTCTGCAGTTCTAGTTGCCTCCAGTATTGCACCTAAGATGGTAGCAGCCCCATCATCCAGTCTTGTTCTAACATTCTCAATCAATACCTAAATAAGGCATAGAACATTTGAAGTGCAATCTTCCAATAAAAGTATCATAATGCTACTCTAACCAAAAACAAGAAATGGAGGGGGTAAAAAAAAAAAAAAAAGCTTTTGCTGTTAAAAGCACCAAAGAAAAAAAATTAGTGTCTTCGAGATCCATGAAAATATTACAATGTTCTACTAATACAATTAACAAAATAAGAGCACAGACTACATGCAAACACAGTTCAATCCAGATTGCCAACATGGAAACATGAGAGGATACGGTAGAATTAACAGAGAAAAGTAATTCAATTCCAATCAGTAGGTCATTTATGGGATTGTTGATAGGAAAGCTGTAGTGGATTTAAATTATTTCTGTCAAGTTACTGTAGTGTTTTCTGTTAAGGGGTAAATTAGGAATTTTATTAAGTTAGGGAGTTATACATAGGATGGGGGTGTGTGAGTGGAGGCAGCAGGGAGAATATTTTGTTAGAGTAGTGGGGCTTTTGCTCTGCTTTTGGGGTACCTTAGTATTCTGTAGGAGCTGAGCTCTGGGGGAGGGTTCTTTGTAATCTTTCATTTTCCTTTAATATTATAGTGTTATTTTTCTTGTTTCCATCAATTGGTCGACTTGCCGGATACGTGATGCAGCCAAAACTAGTAGAGAAAGGAGATGCATTGGAGGCTCAGTTAAATAATATAGTTTTGTATCAGTTTTTTCAGTTTTGTATTTTTACGGGTTCGCTGTTTTTGTTTGTTTCGTACTCTGTTTTTTGCGTCTTTCTGTATTTGCTTTGTTCTGTTAGTTGTTGGTTGGTTTTTTAGTTTGTTATGACCGTTGTCTCTTGGTCTCTAAATGCCTAAGGCATTGTATCAGTAATAACACACAGAATCGTGCTTATTCATCTTCTCTTTCTCATACTCTTTTTTCTCGTCCGTTACTGTTACGACGATGTAGTCAAAATTTTCTCTTGGTATCAGAGCCAGGTTCAAGGCTGTGTTATGGATCATCAATCGTCCCCCTCTACCACTTCTGGGTCTGTGAACTCGTCTGTCACTTACCAGAACAGACCCGGCCCCTACAAGACAACCTTCAATCAAGTTTGTTCCATCAAACTCGACAGAACAAATTACTTGATGTGGAGTTCCTTAGTTCTTCCTATGATTCGCGGGAACAACATGGATGGATACATTCTGGAACCCGTGTCCAGAGATCTTTCTCTTTGAAGGGAATGAACGCACGATAAACCCAAAATTTCAAGAATGGGTTACACACAATCAAATGTTACTGGGCTGGCTATACAACAGCATGACACCCGACGTCTTCTCTCAAGTTCTTGGGTGCAAGACTTCCCAAGAATTATGGAACGCTGTTAAAGAATTTTCTGGGTCACAGAACCAAGCACGTGTTTCTCTGTATAAGAGTGAACTTCAACGCCTTCGAAAAGGAGGCTTGAAGATGGGCGAGTATCTTTGAAAGGTGAAGGAATTAACTGATAATCTTCAAATGGCTGGGTTCCCGCTGTCAAATGATGATTTGATCACCCAAACTTTAGCAGGACTAGATCCCGAATACGGACCCATTGTCGTTCAGTTGGCAAAACGATCTTCTCTGTCTTGGGTTGAACTCCAGACTTCATTGATGACTTATGAAAGTCGTCTGGAGCAGTGGTCCTCTTTGGGCGCTTATGGACCACCTAGTGCAAATGTAGTCACTAATAAACCAAGAAATAACAACTCCAATTTTAATCAAAATTGGAGAGGACGTGGAAGACAAGGCAGATTTAATCGTGGTGGTGGCAGACAGGACAATAGACCCACATGTCAACTTTGTGGAAAGGTAGGCCATGTTGTGATAAATTGCTTTTATCGTTTTGATCAAAGTTTCTCTGGTGTGTCAACAGCAAACACAGAGAACAACAATAGCAAGGATGGAAATTCCTCCCATTCAGCTTTTCTTATAACCCAGGACAATCTTGACAGTCAAGATTGGTATCTAGACAGTGGGGCTTCAAATCATGTCACAAATGATCCAACAGTGGTTGAACAAGGTAAATCAATTTCTCAAAAGACTCATCTTATTGTTGGAAATGGTGAAAAGGTCTGTATAGAAAAGATTGGAAATACTGGAATTGAAGATACTCCTCTAAAATTGAATGAGTTACTACTTGTTCCCAAGATTAGCAAGAACTTGATTAGCATATCTCAGTTATCAAATGATAATAATGTATCTGTGAATTTTGACTCCTCTGGTTGTGTGGTGAAGGACAAAGCAACGGGAAAGATCCTAATGCAAGGGGTTCTAACTGATGGACTATACAGAATAAAAGGAACTTGTGATATGAAGTGTCTCTTGACAAAGAAAGATGGAAGAAGTCAAGAGAAAGAGTTGTGGCACAGAAGATTGGGTCATCCCTCAGAACAAATTTTTAATGATATATTCAAACATTGTAACATGCAAAAACTGATCAATAAAGAAAATTTTTTTTGTGATGCATGCAAGATTGGCAAGATGCAAGCTCTTTCCTTTAAAAGATCTCAATCTAGAGCAGAAAAACCCCTTGATCTTGTACATACAGACCTTTGGGGTCCAGCACAAGTACAATCCAGGTCTGGTTATAGATATTACATTAGTTTTTCGGATGACTATAGCAAATTTTTATGGATTTATCCACTGAAAAGCAAAGGAGATGCTGTTCAATTTTTTGCCCAGTTTAAGAAAACAGTAGAAAATCAATTAGAGAGAAAGATTAAGGTGATTCAAACTGATGGTGGAACTGAATTCAAACATTTTTCTATTATTGCTAACAATAGTGGAATAATTATGAGATACTCTTGTCCTTATACCTCTGTCCAGAATGGGAGGATAGAGAGAAAGCACCGGCAAATAGTTGAGATGGGACTGAGTATGTTAGCTCAGGCTAGTACACCTATGTGCTATTGGTTTGATGCATTTCAAACTGCTGCAAGGCTAATAAATTTTCTGCCTACCACAGCCTTACAAGGAGAAGTACCTTTTTATGTGTTATTTAAAAGAAGACCAGACCTGAAGGAATTAAAAGTCTTTGGCTGCACCTGTTTTCCTTATCTGAGACCCTTCAACCAACATAAATTAAGTTTCCATTCTATCAAGTATGTTTATCTTGGCCATAGCATGGATCATAAAGGTTACAAATGTTTATCATCCACTGGGAGAATTTATATCTCCAGACATGTAACTTTCAATGAGTTTGATTTTCCTTTTAAAAATGGTTTCTTAAACACTAGAAGACCTCAAGAGACTAGAGAAATTATTCATTTGGTTCCCTTGCCTACTCATTGTAATACTGATTTATCTTCCAGTACTGTGCAGGATATGGAAATAGGAGAAAATGGCTGTTCTGATGGTGGTTCAGAACAAACAGCAAGTACTGAGGTTGTTTCAGAAAATCAGAGAGTAGAAGAAAGCATTGAAGAATCAGGACAGAACAGTCCAAGTATTCAGAGAAGAAATCTCAGACCTATGTCCACTCATCCTATGATCACTAGGCTGAAAAGTGGAACCATTCAGCACAAATCTCCTTATGCAGCTTTAGCAACCTTGGACAGCAACGATAAAGAACCTCTTAACGCTACAGAAGCCTATAAAATGCCTCATTGAAGAAGAGCCATGGAAGTCGAACTTGAAGCATTAAGAAAGAATGAAACCTGGGAACTAGTTCCTTATAATGGGCAAAATACAATAGATTGCAAGTGGGTTTTTAAAACCAAGATTGCAGCAGATGGAAGCATACAAAAGTATAAGGCAAGGCTTGTTGCCAAAGGGTTTCAACAAGACCTTGGAATCTCTGTGGGGAAGACATTCAGTCCAGTTGCTAAATTAGCAACAATAAGAGTAATTTTAACTATTGCTGTATCTCTAAATTGGCCTATTAGGCAAATTGATATAGATAATGCTTTTTTGAATGGCAATCTTAAAGAACCAGTCTTCATGAAGCAGCCACATTGTTTTGAGGATGCCAAATTCCCAAAACACATATGTAGATTGAAGAAAGCTCTTTATGGACTCAAGCAAGCCCCAAGGGCTTGGTATGACAAGTTGAGAGACTTTATTACAGTGGGGTTTCCAACATACCAGGTGTGATCACTCTTTATTTGTTTTACACATCAAAAAGCATGTAATAATTGTTTTGGTTTATGTGGATGACATGCTAGTAACTAGTGATAATAAGGAACTTGTGAATTTTTTTGTTAAAAGGTTGAATGATGTGTTTTCTCTTAAAGATCTAGGTGATGTGCATTTTTTTTTTTGGGAATTGAAGTCATAAGGAGTGATAAAGGAATTTTTATCAGTCAAAGGAAATATGTGGCTGATTTGTTGGAAAGGTTCAACATGAAGGGCTCTTCATCCTGTCCAACTCCACTGACTCTTGGCAAGCACTCTCCTAAGGTGAAAGAAGAGCCTCTTGTTAATCCTTCTCTTCATAGAAATTTAGTTGGTGGTCTGCAGTACTTGACAAGCACTAGACCAAACATCTCTTTTGCTATAAATTCATTAAGTCAGCATTTAAGCACTCCCACTACAGTGGACTGGATAAGAGCAAAGCGTACCTTGAGATATCTCAAAGGGTTTGCAGATGTGTGCCTACATATTAAACCATCTATTGATCTTTCACTCATTGGTCTTTCAGATGCAGATTGGGCTACTGATGTGGTTGATAGAAGATCTGTGGGTGGATATTGTGTTTTTTTGGGTGATACTTTGGTGTCATGGTCAAGTAAAAAACAACGGGTTGTCTCAAGATCTAGTGTTGAGGCTGAATATTAGGGCTGTTACTTCTTGACAAGTGAAATAGTTTGGCTGAAATCTTTATTGTGTGAGTTAAAGTGTTCTACTTCAAGAAATCCTGTACTTTGGTGTGATAATCTAAGTGCCAAAGCTATTGCAACAAACCCTGTGTTACATGCTAGGACAAAGCATGTGGAGATTGATCTTCATTTTGTAAGAGATAAGGTGTTGGCTAAAGAAATTTCTATTGGCTATGTTCCTAGTTCAGAACAACCTGCAGATATCTTTACTAAAGTTGTGGCTGGTTCAAGATTTAATACTTTGTGCAGCAAACTCGGGTTGGCTGTTGCCCCTTCTCGTTTGAGGGGGGCAGTTAAATAATATAGTTTTGTATCAGTTTTGTCAGTTTTGTATTTTTACGGGTTCGCTGTTTTTGTTTGTTTCGTACTCTGTTTTTTGCGTCTTTCTGTATTTGCTTTGTTCTGTTAGTTGTTAGTTGGTTTTCTAGTTTGTTATGACTGTTGTCTCTTGGTCTATAAATGCCTAAGGCATTGTATCAGTAATAACACACAGAATCGTGCTTATTCATCTTCTCTCTCATACTCTGTTTTCTCGTCCGTTACTGTTACGACGTTGTAGTCAAGATTTTCCCTGGCTCTCATAGTGTCTGTGGAGGCCATGGGTCCTCGGCTGGAGGGTTTGGAAACATCAATGGGAGAATTTCGTGCTGCATTAATGGAGCTACAATAGACCAACGCAGTGATGCAAAGAACAATGGAAGAGCAGATGCAACAAGCACGGGAGAGTTTTGGTCAGACTCTTTTGAAAGAGTTGGATAAAATAGGGGGAAAAAGGACTGAAGGAAATCAAGAGACTACATGACCTGTAGATGGGTCTTCTTCTTCATCAAAAAGATAGTCAAGTAGAGTTCAGAGACATCCTATCTTGAATCCAATGCAAGATGGATGGGATGAATAATGTGTTTCAGTGAAAAAGGTTGAACTTTCGGGTTTCCAAGGGATAGACCCAATGGGTTGGATTCGGAGGGTTGAGGCTTATTTTAAAGTCCATAATACACCGGATGACTTGAAAGTGAAGTTGTCTCGGTTATGTATGGAGAGAAATACAATACATTGTTTTACCTTGCTAAGGGAGAATGAAGAACATTTAACTTGGGAGAGATTTAAGCAGGCTTTGTTGTTGCACTAGGGAGGAACCATCTACGACAATCCCTTTGAAGAGCTTTCGGTTTTGCATCAAACAGGGACAATAGATGAGTTTATTGAGGTTTTTGAATTGGTTTCTGCTCAAGTCCTACGTTTATAGGAGAACCAATACCTGGTTATTTCATGGGGGGTCTTCGTCCGTACATTAGGCAAAGGGTGCTATCCTTTCACCTGGATACTCGATAGAAGGTGATGCAGGTAGCGCGAGATATAGGACGTGAACTTGAAGGCACCTTCATGAGCTCAGAAACGGCAGCTTATAGGGCGAAAATCGGACACGTAGTACCGGTTCAGCCTTTTGGGTCAGGTTCGACCCAAAAGCTTGATGGGTTGCCCGCTTCGAACCCCGTTAACACCAAATCCCAACAACATAAGTGGGAAGGCGTCGTTTGGGAACCCTTCTTCGTCACTTTAGTCCAGCCTCAGCAACACAAAGGGAACAACATCGTATGGAGCTTCGTCACTTCAGCCTTCACTGTCAAAGGGTTCAGAATGGGGGAGGATGATGAGGAAGGACAAACAGAGGAATATGGTGGAGCGAAGGGAATCAGATGATGTGTCTCTGGTCTTATTTCAGCCTTCAGGACAAGGCTGATTTTAAGGGTGGGATAATGATAGGAATGTCGCAGTGGATTTGGGTTATTTCCATCAAGTTACTGTAGTTTTTTCTGTTAAGGGGTAAATTAGGAATTTTATTAAGTTAGGGAGTTATATATAGGATGGGGGGCGTGAGTTGAGGCAACAAGGAGAATATTTTGTCAGAGTAGTGGGGCTTTTGCTTTGCTTTTGGAGTGGGCAGAATACCTTAATATTCTATAGAAGCTAAGCTCTAGGGGAGGATTCTTTGTAATCCTTTATTTTTCTTTAAAAGTTAGCTGTTAAGAAGAAATAATTAAGTCATTTAACTACTCTACCAAACATTCCATACTCCTCGATGTGGGACTTAAATTCCTATCAATTGTATGTTCGGTTGTGTCCTAATTGACTTTCCATTAATAGGAAGTATTGCACCTAAGATGGTAGTAGCTCCTTCATCCAGTCTTGTTCTAACATTCTCAATCAATACCTAAACAAGGCATGGAACATTTCCAGTGCATTCTTTCAATTAAAAAAAATGGCCATAATGCTACACTAAAAAGAAAAGGGAGGAAATACCAAATGTGTAGGTCAATTAGTAAGAAGTTGTCCTAACTTTACCAAAGGTCTTAAGTTTAAGTACTTGGGAATGCAGCTACATTAGAACTAAGTAGGTAGAGCTTTACCGCCTATTTGGTTTTACTCGACTCGAATCTAAATTAATTGACACCCGTAGTTTGGTGTTTGGATACTGGATGGTTGTTTTCCAAAAAAAAAGGGAGGGAAAAAAGGCTTTAGGTTTTAAAAGCTCAGAAATTTACTGTCTTTGAGATCCATGAAAAAATTGCAATATTTTATTAATATGATTAAGAAAATCAAGAGCACAGACAACATCCGAAAATAGTTCAATCCAGATTGCCACATCCAACATGCAAGCAAGAGAGAATACAGCAGAATTAACAGTGAAAAGAGATTCAATTCCAATCAGTAGGTAATTCATGGGAATATATGCTAGGTTGCATCCGGTTGACTTTCAATTACTAGAAGTATGCATTTGACAACTTGTAAATCACACTGTTTGTTTTTGGAAAGAAGGAAACAACTAAAACCTTAAGTTTTGCTCATTAATCCATGAACATAGTAAATGCACATAAAACCTATTTTTATCAAGGAAGTCCACAGAGCAAATTCCCTTTACCAAATAAGACCAGGGCGAACATCAAAACATAAGATTTTCCCCCCTTAAAGAAAAGGGCAAGCCATATAAGATTGGATTTGCAGGAAAATGTCAAAGGAATAGCAATAGCATGAAGCTGCAGTGGGAAATTATACTGTACAACCAACCTTGTGACGACAACAACGTATAAACTCCTCAAAATTGGCACGAAAAAGAGTCAAATCCTCTTGTGCTGCACTTTAAAAAATCATCTGCTATAAGTTTGTGAACAGAAATTAGTAATACTAGTTGGTTGCTTGACATGACAGTAGTCTTACCAACATTTATCATAGGGGAATCATCTGAATTATTTACTCGGTCTATGTTAAGATCAGTATTTGCTGTGAGAGAAAACCTGATTCCTTCTGCAGGCACAGCTGCTTCTGAAACACGTTCTATGGTCTCTGGTACTTCATTTGTCTATAAGCATGAATTACCAAAAGAGAAAGCATGAACAAAATTCATAGTTAGGGTACAAAATTAAACATTATGGTGCTGCAACTTCAGTGTAAAAGATGATATCAAATCGAAATCATGTATTCATTGCTATAGAACCGGACTGCAGCTATTGGAACAGGATCGTTCATAGACCAGGTGAACATTTCAAGTCAATGGTTTATCCGCTAGATCATTAATTACAACATTTGACTTAAACCCAAATGTTTGTTGTAGCACCTAAAGGGTCAGTAGTAAAGATCTCCAAGCCCTTGGGAAACCACCTAATGGGTCATTGATATGTTACAAAACTAAGAAAATATAGCTAGTAAATTACACTCATTGCTCACATTATCTGAACCTAGCTGCTCTCAATAGACATAACCATACAGCTTAGTTTCAGACTTGGTTTATTTGCAAGGCCATTGTTGGCCTAAATCACTCAAGAATTTTATCACTGTGTTTTTTAATAATATTACAATGATAGGCGTCTCAAATAACTAGGTATAAATCTCAACCAGTGGATTGTGCTAGGTCCCATTATAATACCTCCAATACACGGAATATTTAATCATGGTTAGCAGATTATTATAACTGTATTAGCACTACTGACTCATATATAAATGGTAATTGCACATAAACAATCAAGCTATTAATCCTTAATCAAAGTAAGATATGATTAACTACAGAAATTGACATGAATCAAGTTTACCTTCGACTTAGCACCTCGCTTTTTAGTGTCCTGTTCAACTGGAGGAGAAACAACTGGCTCATGTGCAGGGCAGCGTTCAACATATCGAACCTTTAAAAGTTTTTGAAGACTCTCTTGTACAACATCTATAGCCACAGAATTTTCTGAAAGTGAAAGTACATTAATTTGAGATACACTAATTTGAAAGCGATTTACTATTTTTGGGGCATATAGGTGTGCTAAACCATATTTGAAAACATAATGCTTTCAAATAAATCATTCAATTAATTTTCTGATTATACTCATCATACTATTCATAGATTTATATAACTTCCTTTTATTATTTAGAGTGACCCAAGTTAATCCTTTTAGCATACCATACACAGAAATAGCAAACCAACTAAGCCCACACTCCTTATGTACCACAATGTTAGCTAAGTACCTTTTCATTGCCCCAATCTCCATACCCCAATCCAGATCATACCACACTCCTAGTGATTGTACACATGAAGTCCTTCATATTTAAACCAAAATTCTTAAATTAATAAAGCAGGATCTGAAGACATGATGAAGCTTATTTAAGTCCAGAATACAAGGAGTATAACACAATATTTCTTGGATCAAATAAAGAAAAGTGTCCTCCAAAATACTAAGAACAAGAGTCCATAAGTCCATCAATACAATAAACAAAAAGGAACAGAATTACCCATTAATAGATCAAAGAAAACAGCAATTAGAAAGTGAGATATCCCCAAGTCACTTCTCCAAATAATATTATCAAAGCAAAGTGTAATATCCCAAGAATTTATATGAATATTTAAAGTCTATTTTGAAGTTTAGTGAAAAATTTAATTACGTGGAAAATGTACTTTATGAATTAGTGAAGAAAATCTGGGAATAGAAATTTTAATTTTTAATTTAGGAAATTTTTACAAATTCTCAAGGACTAAAGTGAAAAGAAAAGAAAGTATAGAGGACTTTTGAGAAATGACCAAATAGGAACCTGAGAGGAAGAATAAAGCTTATGAGAATGAATTATGAGTCCGGTACCGAAAAGATGATGGATTCGAGGTTAAAGTGGTATTTGAGACATCGAGAGGGATTAAAGTGAACAAATCTTATAAGCTAAGGTGGCTATGAGCGATTTTATCGAAAAAGAAATTGGTGGGGCCCACGCGTATACACTTCTCTCTTATTCTTTTCTTTTTCTCATTCTCCCTCCCGTAGCTTCCTCACTTTCTCTCTCTCGGTTATGCATCCAAGAGAATTTCTTCATCAACCATTCATGCAATTTTTGCTTGGGGAAGGAAGCTATGAAAGTTAGGAGGATTGGTAAGTTGATGTTCTTCTTCTTCTTCCTCTTATTACAAGACCAATTCCTTTGTTATCATTTTGCAAAATTTTTGTAGAATATTTTAATGGATGAATTTAAGTGTGGATGTTAATCTAAAATATTCCTAGGTGGTTTATGATGTTATTAGAACAAGAAATTTGGAGAAAACTAGGAGAAATTCGTAGAATTTGGATATTTGAAAAAAAGTTAATGTTCTTGATGAAAATTTGAGATTTGAGCTTGGATTGTTGGTAGAAATTGGGGGTTTTGGTGTTAGAACACTCCTTAGACATTAAGGATGAAAACCCATGGAGAAATCTACATGAAGCTATAAGGGTGGAGAATATACATGGAGCGATAAGGGTGGATGCGGCGGGGGCCGCGGGCAACGATCCAGAGGTATCCTGGACGACGCGGTTGGTACGGGAAATGTGTGAAATTGATTTCATTGTTTGCTGTTGTGAATTATTTGAATTATGTTGAAATGTATTTGTTTTACTTGGATATTGTTGTGAAGTATTATGAATTATATTATATTATATTATGATCGATTACGTATGATTGCTGCATATTATCATTATGATGCATGATATTTTTTTGTCATAGTGTTGTGTTGTCTGCTCACTGGGCACGTGGTTTGCTCATACCCCTCTTATTAACATTTTTTCAGAGTTGACAGCTGAAGGTAAATATCTGTACAAGGAATTATGGATCCTTAGCCCATGATTACCTTTTCATTTGTTCAGAATAAATGTATAATAATTAAGTCTTATTCTAAGTTGTATAAATCTAGAACGGGTAGGTTCATTCAGTGATGTAATGTGAATGACTGTAGTGTGTATAGAGAACTCGGTTTGGTTGCATGAAAAAGAATGGTATGATTCTTAAGAGAAAGATAGGCTTACGGAGGTGAAATGAAATTCACTTTCCATGCCGGTCACGTGCTCAGATTTTGGGACGTGACATAAAGCATACTAGAGGAAAAAAATTTTAGATAAGAGAACAAAATATTTTCAGAAAGAAGAATAAATACATGAGAGGGGAATGGAGGATCCTCTAAGATAAATCACTAGAATCAAAACAAGAACAGAAAAGATGGAAACTTAATCGCGCAGCAAAGCAGTCCAAACCCACTGAAGATGAAAGAGAGGCTGCAAATGTTATCCTATACTATGAGGCATCCAAAGACAAAAGAGACACCACTGAAGATATGAAAATTCCTCTCCAATCAAATGTTCCAAACCACAGCTAAAACTGCCATTGCCACAAAGCTTTCCTTTCTTTTTCTGTCCAAAACCTTTGAACCATATAAGGAGAAGCTTCTTTAAATCCCAAGAGCATACCCCATTCTCACCAAAGATCCCAAACATATCATCCCGCAAGTAAACAGCCACTCTACAGTGTAAAAACAAACTGGAGGAAATTTTATACCCATAATATTTCCTAATAGTTATCTAATAACATTCAAGTCCACCTTTCCTTGTGCCAGTTCAGTGTATAAATATCACAAACATAAGCAAGTTCTGCATCAAAATAAGTCCAAAACCTACACTGAGTTGGATGAACATTGAAAAAAAAATGATCTAGCAATTACCCTGATCCAAATCTACCAACACCCTAGGGAAACTTCTGAATTAAAATTCCCTTAACTCTTACTTGATTCTATTCATCCATCTGCTAATTTGGATAGAAGAGATTAGACAATTGATTCTCCAAATATTCCTGTAAATTTTTCCTCAAGCTTCGTACTCACTCTCTGAATAGAGAAAAATTCCTACTTGATAAACCCTCTAGGAAATATGAAGCTCCCTCTAGGCTCATTTAGTTCATTTGGAAAGCAGTAATCAACAGTCAATACCTAACAGACCCACAAAGTCCTTTCACCTAATATGTGTGTTGTGTTGTTCTTGGATTGGAACCAGCTTTCTGTTTCTTCTTGCATTGCCCAGTGGTCACTTCAGTTTGGAGTTAGATCATTTGGACATTTCAAGAATCTTGTGTATATTCTTTGAATTTTGGAGCATGTTCTTGTGACTAGTTTCAAGGGCAAGGACGGAGTAAGGAGAGAAGGGTTTCACAATAGCTTGCTTACCTGTACCTTTGGATTTGGATGGAGAGAGAAACATTGAATCTAAAGGGCCCTTTTCCTTTCTTGGATCTGTAATGAAAAAGGATTTATGTGGGCTTACCTTAGGCATTCAGCTCATGGTCGCTTCTAGGGAGTCTCCCTAATAAATCTAAATATCTAATGAAGGGACTAGATAATTTTGTTGCATTGATGACCCGATCTTTCTCTTTACATGAAAATGACCCAGATTGTATTAATTTGGTTTAAATTCCATACCTTTGTTAAGTATGATAAGAAATCACCTTTTATTTTCAAGTTTCAGCACTATTTCCTTCTCTATAATGATATTTCACCATTTATAAAAGAAAATATATACCTCAACCATGAAATAGAAAAATCCCATTAAGACTACAGACAAACCACAAACATTATGAATGATTATTTCAGGACTGTTAAAGACTCATGATCGACTAACCATCCAAAAATTTCAACTCATACTCTTGAAGAAGACCATATGAGGGCAAACCATCAAGTTAAAATATCTAATCTTCCCATGTTTGATGGATTTTAAGTCAATGAGCATTCCATCTTGAAATCTGGATTTTTTTTTTCCATTCAGGAAACAGACTAAACCAAAATAATCAATCAAATTGTTTGTCACAAATTTTCATTTCCTATTACCAATTTTCTTGACCCACACAACTACAACTCTCCTCTAGAATGAACTCAACATGTGGAACCTGAACAGCCAAATTTAGGGCCTAAATTGTAGCTTCTCAATCATTCATAATTTTTGTGAAATTAAATTGTGTAAAGACTAAGAAAGAAAATGAACAAGATTAGTAGCCTCTCAATCAGTCCTTCTACATTATGAATGCATCTACCATAACCAGTGTCGCATAGAGCATCAATTCAAAAACACCACAGCAGTAAATAGGTAAAGTCAACTGAAGAAAGACAGTATCCCCCTAACATTACTTTTTTCCACATCAATGTACGCCAAATAATACTCAAGGTAGCACACGCACCACAAAAGAGTTACCTTTTCTTTGACTTGCTCTATCAACCATCTGTTTCAAAGTAAGCCTGCCATCACGAAGCAATCCCTCAAGAACCTCTACACACTGAAATAAGATCACCATGTATTCAGCATTCAAGCTTAAACTGAATTGGAAATCCTAATGAAAACACGAGGATAATGCTAAAACTAACTTCTTCATTAAGTTCCCGAGAAACAATCTCCAAAAATTTCGGAAATCTCAATCGATGGAGTATGTTATCAAATAGTGCCAGGTACTGTGTATTAACTTTTGATCCTTCTCTGTCACCACCTACATTTAGTGTTAGTCAGGACATCAAAATTAGGTCAATTTATTCACTTTGAAGGCTAAAAATAAATCAAAATACAGACACACAATCATGAACTCATAAAGTGATAGTGTAAACTCCTTCACTAAACAATATACATATATGAAATTATGACAGTAGACATTTAAATAAGAAAGGCACACTAAATTGTATGCTATATGTGTGTGTGTGTGGTGTTCATGTGTGTACACACCCACACACACTTTTGCAACTTTGGTGCTAACATTTACTAAGCTGATTTTAAAACCTAAAATCCAACTTCATGAAGTAAATTGTAATTGAAAAAGTTAGAAAATTGGAAATATAATTTAACCACCTTTACACTTTATTTTCAGCTTTCAAAATTTTCTTGGTGGCTGCCACCATCCATCTGCTATCAAACTCTTCTTATCCAAATTTTGAAACACAAGATTTTAAGTAAACATTTGCCACCCCCATTCTATTTAGTAAAATCCTTCTTATCCTTATATTCTATATTGAGTCCTACTAATAGAACTGCTTCCTCATTCTTCAGTATGTTCTTTACTTTCCTCTCTTTATCAAAAAGAGCATTGGTTTCATCATCAACAATCTCTTTCAGAAATTCCTATGGTTTATTTTCACAAGCCAAACCAGGGTTATGCCAATAGACTTGCATGATTTCTGTAATTTTGCAAATTTGTAAGGTACAAACACAAAAATGCACTGCTGTTAGAAGTGTATCTATTACCTACATTCCCTCTTATATAAAACTACCATGAACTTCTATGACCTCGTTCTCTCTTAAAAGAAGTTTCCCAAGTTCTGTTTCTCAACGGAAAATGAATCTATACCTCTCTTCTTAAATTGACATTATAGTTGTCTTGTATAATTCTATACTGAAATGGGAAATTTTTCAGTGGCATTAGTGTTTATTACCTTGTACCACAAATTAAAGTGTTTCTTACCAAAATTTTGTTTCTTTAATGATTCAGGTTGCATGAACTCAAAATCCAATTGCCACTTTCTGAGGATAGACTATAGTTCGTTGGCTACTGCAAGTTTTTCACCAAGATTGAAAGTCCTCACACAGTCATTAACTCTATGACAATGGACAAACTCAAGTATATGTTAGAAGGTCAACAAAATTTATCTTATATGTAATGATAACTCACCGTACTACCAGGACTATACATGTTGTAATTTTGCTTTGTGATTTTAATTTTAATATTCTTCTTTTTATGAAAGAAAACACAAACTGAAAAAGGCACAGATATGTCAATTTCTCTCTATCCATTTATTTTTCATTGGATAATTTATGTAAAAATTAATCCTGTTGTTTAAATCTGCATCTACAAATACTTAGATATATAAAAGCCTGTAGACTTCAACAAAATTATGAACCTATGTACAGTTTTTCTTTTGTTTCTATTAACAAAAAGAACAAATAAGTTCAAAGTTTACCCTGCAGGTTCCTCTGCACTGGCTAGAAGAATGATTCTTTTTTATTTCCCCCTCATTCTAGAAGATAACAAATAATTGAGTACCATATAACAATTATTATATGAGTGTTCCCAGGAAAAGCTGTGGGGAAAAGGACTCAAAAGACTGAACTTGTATAGAACCATGCATAAGGTCTTAAAGCTCAGAAGCCTTGAAATAAGAAGAAAATAAAATCATGTAAAATATCACCCTAAACACATTAAGCTAGATTCTCAACCATTATAAGTTTCATGTGCAGAATTCTAACACATCTGAACAACTTATAGATTGCAATTAAATATAATTACCAAAGAAATTGGATGTTTTATATGAATTCTCATCAATTGCAGCCTTTGATTATTTTCATCTGCTTTGCTGTAGCACATCCATGGCATGTCCAAAGTGATTAAAATAGAACAAAAAGTCCTAAGCTATGCGCCTGAGCAGATTGACAAGGGCTAGTTGATATTAATGACACTCACTCAGATGCACAATCCCACAATTCTCATTTGATTTTAGCCTTAATCAAACCCACAACAGTCAGTGATAAAATTTTAATTCTTCACAAATAAGATAGTAGAAGTTCCAACCAACCATAACCCACTTCAACTTGCATAATTCCTCCAATACATCAATCGCAAACAGAGATTAGCAAAGGGCAATAACTTGTGCAGAAGTGCAAATAAATTAATTACATTACATACCTTCTTGTTCCAGAATAAAAGCTTGTACACAGTTGTGCTGGACTAAGACAAGTAAGGAGTTCTTGACTTGCTCCTTAGTAAGCTCCGTGAACCGAATCAATTGGTCCAAAGTGAGGGGTCCCCTCCTAAGGAGGACTTCGCATACTTTCTGCAAAACACACAACGTTGATACCAAATTTAGAATTCATCAATAAATGACTTGGAAAATGCGATGGGTTGAGAAGAAGCAAAGCGAAGAAAGAATTACAGCGACGAGATTGCCGAAGTGATTTGTGATAAGATGGACGGCGAATTTGATGCCATACTGAGTGACCATTTTCTTAGAGTCCAAAGTGTCGGAGACTGATCGGAGAGAGAGGGAAAGATAACGGCGGAGAAATAAATAACGTAAGAGGGGAAAGAGGCGGGAAGTGCAGACGCTTTATCTGATACACCAAAATCTTTTAACGGGCGATAACCGCAAGGGTCTATAGCTCAGTGGTAGAGCATTTGTTTGCAGATTAAAAGGTCATCGGCTCGAACTCGATAGGGCCTTTTAATCGTTATGATTTTATTCTTGAATATCATGATAATAAAGCTTTCATTGCACGCGATGACGCCATCTACAAAAGAGGTTGCAAAATACCCTAAGAGGAAGAGGATAAGGCTTCAATTCGGTCCGCACGTATAAAATATTTCTTTTAATTTAGTCACTTATAAAATTATTTTTTTAATTTGATCAATCATATTTTGATAATTGATAATTTGGTTTCTTACATTAAATATTTTTTAATTTAATAATTTATAAAATTATTCTTTATTTAGTCCTTCATATATAGATATTTTTTAATTTAGTCTTTTATATTAAATATTTCTTAATTTAGTTACTGATAAAATTATCTTTTTATTTTGTTTCTTCACATATGGATCTTTTTTAATTTGGTCCATTTTATAAAATATTTCTCAATTTAGTAACACAAAAAATTATCTTGTTAATTTGGTCCTTTGCATATGAATAATTTTTAATTTAATCCCTTACATATGCAATATTTCTCTTGGTCAATTATAAAATTATCTTTTGAATTTGGCCCTTCACATATGGATATTTTCTCATGGTCCCTCATAAATAAATATGTTATTAATAATATTTTTTGTCAATATGTTATCAAGTCTGTCACATCCCAAAATTTATATGTGAGATAAACATAAAATACCTAATGTGTATCTCCGTGTTACCCCTTAATCTCTATGAATATTCTTAATATCCATAACTATATGAATCATAAACGTCTCAAGAAAGATATTTTGTATACATATTCAGAAAATGTTCAACATTCATACACTATACAGTACTATACAACCTCCCAAGCCTAGGTGACCTACTAGATTACAGAGCATTTCTTATTCCTTACCAATTGTTTACCAGACAAAAGTGGAATATATCCTTAAAGGCTATAAATTCTCCTCCTCAACCACTGTATCTGAAAAGATAATCACAGAGAGTGTGAGTTAATCAAAACTCATTGAGTAAACAACTGTACATGAAAATATCACAAGCACAAATACCACATTTACTAATACAATCAATCTATCATTTATTTTAAATAATTATAGTATTACATTTGTCTGAATTTGCATATGATTTCTTGGGTGATCAATCCCTCAATTACTTTGCATTATGTGCCATAAATACTTGCACTGAGTGACTTAGGAATTTAACCCTCAAACTCTTTGTGCATAAGTTTTCACAGTTATACACTAAGTGGTATAGGACTCTAACCCTTTCAAACTCGTGCATAGATTTTCACAATTATACACCGAGTAGTATAGGACTCTAATCCTTTCAAACTCGTGCATAAATTTTCACAATTATACACCGAGTAGTATGGGACTCTAACCCTTTCAAACTCGTGCATAGATTTTCACAATTATACACCGAGTAGTATGAGACTCTAACCCTTTCAAACTCGTGCATAGATTTTCACAGTTATACACCGAGTAGTATGGGACTCTAACTATTTCAAACTTGTGTATTAGATCCCGTAGATCTTTTGCTTATCAATAGAATAGTGAGAATTTATCACAGTATAATTACTATGAAATAAATTAATTTACACATACTTCTATTCCTTTGAACGTCTATCATCAACCATAGCAATCATCATATATTATCAATTGAGTCAACTAGAGAAATCAATTCACAAAGGTAATAAAATAATTTCCAATGATATTGTAATTTTTCTCAACCTGAACACACACTGATAATCTTCTCAATTTCACAAATAACGCAAATGGGATTTATATTGTGCTTTGACTAGTTTAGTAAATTAATTTTGCAAGGTTGCCTACTCACCTGGATTCCACGCTCTCAGCGCTCCCACCTTGCGCCTCAACCATCCCTATTGTAACCAGGTAAAAACCATTAGGGTTACAAAATAGAGAAATTTCCTATCACTACTCTCGACCTTTACTCACATCTCAAGTTATAACTCATAACCGGTAATGAATATCTAAATGAAACTTATACCATTGGAAACTAGACTCAAAGATCTTTCCAACGATATAAAGTTTGCCCAAAACGGAGTTCGGATGAAGAAGTTATGGCCGATTGAAAATAAGTTAAGGTTTCCTGGCACACCTGGCGCCTGGCGCTTGGGCGCCACGATCGCGATCTTTCGCGATTTCTCTCGGATTTGGCCCAAATCTGGCCAAATCTCCATCGTTTTTCATGATTTCTTCCATGGGATCTCACCCTTAATGTCTAAGGAGCATTTAGACACCAAAAGCACCAATTTTAATAGAGAAACGAAGCCGGAATCTCGATTTTACCTCAAACACTCTTAAAACTAGAAAATAGGGAAAAGCTTAAAAAATAGAAATTTCTACCTCGATTCCTTACTTTCCCTACGTTGCTTGGCTCCTAGAGGCTTGCCCTGTAGCCCGAGATCCACCCTCCAAAGTCCGATTATGGAGTTGAAGTGTAGAGAGAGAAGGTAGAGAGAAGAAAAAGAAAAAGAGAGGAGAGAAGGTGAAGAGAGAGAAAGGAAAGGAGAAAATGAAGAAAAAATAGGTGAGGCCACCTATATACTCGCCCGGGGTGAAATTATCACTTGCTCTTCAGTTGACCCTCAGTCAAGACTAGTAAAAGCAAATTCATAAAATCTCACCTCGGGTGATTCTAAATCCTAAGTGCCCCACAATTTTCTTATTTCACTTTAGTCCCTCTCAAAGTCTCAAACTCCACTTTAAACTCGAATCCATCATCCTTTTGGTACCGGACTCATAATTCATTCCCATAAGCTCTATTCTTCTTCTCGGGTTCCTACTTGGTCATTTCTCAAAAGTACTCCATACTTTCTTTTCTTTTCACTTTAGCCCTTGAGAATTTGTAAAAATTTCCCAAATTAAAATTTTGAAATTTCTATTTCTAAATTTCCTTCACTAAGTCAAAAGAACATTTTTCATGTAATTAAATTTTTCAATAACCTTCAAATAGATTTTAAATATTCATATAAATTCTTGGGATATTACAAAGTCGGCTCAATTTAACAACACTATATTTATATGTTAAAAATTAATAGGAATAATTTCAAAATATTGCCAAATAGAATGTCAGATTCCCAGGAATATAAAAAAATATTCTCAATAATGTGTGTAATTTTTTTTTTTTGATAATAGTCAATAAGACCCAAACCAGATTATATTAAGAAAGAAAAATAGATGACAGCATTGGTCATATGCAACAAAAACCCCTAAAAACTGAAATAGAAAAATGAAAAAGAGGATAATATCTCAAAAGAACTCTGAAACTTATCAAGAGATCTAAAAAAAAGTATACAATAAATTACCAACCACATAAAACAAATCAAGATATACCATTGAAACTTCTAAAGTCGTTTCATCTATCCATCATTAGATCATATCGACAGGTATTTGTACATATTGACTAATAATGAGTTCTGACACAAGCAGATCTGAAGCTCTTTTAAAGAATTGAACCTCAAATAACATCAACTCAAAATACAACAAACTAAACTAAAAACTTACAAATAGACCAAATCTAGATATGAAAACAAAAAACAAAGAGACAATAACTTCTAGAACGAGAAGATGAAAACTCCCACAAAAAAAGACAAAGAGAAGAACTATGAAGGAGAAGGAAAGGGGGGCTACACTCATGCAACCCCTACCGTAGCCACACCGAAGAAGTAGGAGAAGAAGAGAAAAGAAAACAGTCTCAAAGCACTTTTTTCACTTTTTTCCTTTGAGGTACTTACTTTAATATATGTGTAATAAACTAAACATAAAAATGACATAATTTTAAGAATCACATTTTGATAAATGTTCACATTCATGAAAATGTAAAATTCTATACGTACAAAATGCCCCCTAATAGTGTCAGGGAAGCATAGTTCAAAGGAATTTTTAACAAAATGAAATCAACTGAACGTATCTAAAGAGAAGGAACAAAATATGAATTACTGAAAGATCATGAATTATGAGGTGAATTACTATTATATTACAAATTAATAGTTTAAAATAATGCAAAAATTATGGAAAATTAAGCTTCCAACGATCTTCATATGAATTAGTCTTTACTGTTAGCGTTATTTTATTTTTATGTATATATATATATATAGTTATCTATAATTAGGTCTAAATTAATGATCTTTATAAAGTATATTTTGGGTTGGACATATTTGATATATTAAAGTTAGTTTGGGGTATTTGTGATTTAATATTATAATATGTGTAGATACTTGACCCAAATTAATAACGGTGATGGGGCGTTATTATTAAATGGGGTCAACCCATTAGGCCAACCAATTGAGCTTGATAAGTTGGTTAAGGTTCACAACGTTATAAGGATTTAGTTTTTAGGTTTTGAAAAAGTTTATAAATATGAGAGTGTACGACCTAATATCCATCACCTAAACCTAATTTGTGAAAAACTATCCTTACTAACCTTGAAGAACTTAGCCTTTGGGAGATTGATAGCTATGGATGAAGATACGCTATATTTCCTACTATTATTTTGAGTTATTGTTATTATTGTCAATTTGTCTATCAAGATTCTATATTTATTTACAATCAAATCATGATCAGAATGAATAACTTTATGATTTCGCATTTGAGTTTGATCATGAATTTGATTGATTGTGGTTATAATTTTTGTTATAACATCCCTACAATTGGTATCAGAGCCAGATTCTAATAGACAAACTGAGAATAATTGGGATTATCTTGAGTTAGAGTTCATAAGGGATTTTTCTTATAAAACCCTAAATTTGTGTTTTGGTTATGATTGAGAGAATTTTTAGCATTTTTTTTATTGATTATGCTTTTGTTTATGATTGATTATGTGATTTCGAAATACCTTGGGATGTATTTTCAATCAACATAATCCATTAATCAAGACGTCATCTTCTCCTTCATAACTTTTATTCTATGGGACGGTTTCATATATATATATATATATATATATATATGCATGTGTGTGTGTGAGAGAGAGAATCTAGCTTTTCCTTCAATTGGGTTAATGATATGGTTTTATTATTATTGTGTGATAATATCACGTAGATGGTTAAAAAATTATACAACTTGGGATTGAAAATTTTATCACGCGTACGTAATTGTGACAGAGGGAAAGAAGATATAATTTTGCAAATCAATATATGTGATTATAATTGATCTGAATCAATGTATTGATGATGTGTGTATATGTAATTCCCTCTGTTACATTGGCGGCACCCCAGGGAAAAACATCCTCCCAATATGTTTTGGAATGATTGGGATAATTAATTATAATTATTTACGTCATCTCAAATAATCAATTACGATCACATAATATTTATGGTCAATCAATTATATGATTATTATGTATTTAATTGTAATTGAATATTTTAATTTCAATTGAAATTTTGGTTTGTAATTGCTCATCATGAATGTGATTGAAAAAATGAGATTACGGTTTGTAAGTGGGAGAGTTACGTAATTTCGATTTTTAAATCTTGAGTGGGAGAACATTATAAAGCATACATTGAAATTTTGGGATTGAATTTGCTTATCACGATTTTATATATATTTCTTAGTAATTTTGATCATGAGTATATTGATCAAAATTTTGAGTTTTCTTGCAAATTGTGATAACTTTTATTAAGAAATCTAGTTTTTCTTAAATTTAAAATTATGTGTATTTTGGGTAAATTAAAATGGTTTTCACTAACAAATTTATGGTTTCATCAATCCCATATGTGCTTTTTTTTTTAAGGTTTAAGATTCATGAAAATTTTTTAGTGTGATTTGAATCATTTGAAAAAAAAAAATTTTTTTGATTGAGGTTTTAAATCACACTACTTGGGTATTTCATGAATCCTAACCATTTAAAATTGTGTTTTTTTGTTATAATTAAATTGGTTGAACTATTTGATTGCCAAAGTGACTACTTTAAATAAAATTAATTTAATTTTAACAAGAAAAACATTTTAAATGCCTATGTATATTAAATATCTCAAAAGAATTTAATTGGTCAGACTAAGGATAGTTTCAAATATGAAACATTTGGGAAACTTGCTTAGAATATATCGGCCTAAAAGAATTTATATACTAAGTTTGTTTGTGTCACGTCCCAAAATTTGAGCACGTGACCGGCACGGAAAGTGAATTTCATTTCACCTCCGTAAGCCTATCTTTCTCTTAAAAATCATACAATTCTTTTTCATGCAACCAAAACGAGTTCTTTATACATACTACAATTACTCACATTACATCAGTGAATGAACCTACCCGATTACAGAGATTTCTAGATTTATACAACTTAGAATAAAACTTAACTATTATACCTTTATCCTGAACAAATGAAAAGGTAATCATGGACTAAGGATCCATAATTCCTTGTTCCGATATTTACCTTCAGCTGTCAACTCTGAAAAAAAATATCAATAAGAGGGGTATGAGCAAACCACGTGCCCAGTGAGTAGATAACACAACATTATGACAAAAAAATATCATACATCATAATGATAACATGCAGCAATCATACGTAAATCAATCATCATATGATATGATATTATTCGTAGTACTTCACGACAATATCCAAATAAATCAAATACATTTCAACATAATTCAAAAGTTCACAACAACAATCGGTGAAATCAATTTCACACAAATTTCCCGTACCAACCGGGTCGTCCAGAATACCTCTGGATCGTTGCCCGCGGCCCCTGCCGCATCCACCCTTATCGCTCCATTTATAATCTCCACCCTTATAACTTCACATAAATTTCTCCATGGGGTGCACCACCATGCCTTTCCTTTCCAGTCAAACACAATCACAATCATATATAAAAACATCCTCAATCATAATCTTGAGCCACATACACAACTCAGTCATTTACAATTCAAGCCACAACATAATAAATGTGGTTCCAGCAACATAGCATGTATACAACAAAACCCATAATATAGAACAATTATTCAACTCAGTTCACATGCCATTCACAATCCATTATATAACCTCCATTCATGGGAAAATAAGAAAATATAATTATATACATTACCAGACACGTTCCACAATTGTTTATGCTTCATCGTTCCACATCATCCTCTTCAAACTTGGATATACAACATATTTCCACTATGATGCAAAAAGTCAATAACAGATATTTAATCATAGCAAGTATTAACCCACTCACCTGGATTTCACGCTCTCGGCACTCCCACTTTGCACCTTGACCATTCCTATTGTAACCAGACAAAAACATTAGGGTTACGAAATAGAGAAATTTCCTACCACTACTCTCGACCTTTACTCACATCTTAAGTCATAACTCCTAATCGGTAATGAATATCTAAATGAAACTTATACCATTGGAAACTAGACTCAAAGAACTTTCCAACGATATAAAGTTTGCCCAAAACGGAGTCCGGATGAAGAAGTTATGGCCGATTGAAAATGAGCTAAGGTTTTCCGACACACCTGGCGCCTGGGCGCCACCCATGCCCGGCGCCTGGGCGCCATGCCTTTCTCTTCCCCACATGTCCTTGAGAATTTGTAAAAATTTCCTAAATTAAAAATAAAAATTTCTATTTCCACATTTTCTTCACTAATTCAAAAAGAAAATTTTCCACATAATTAAATTTTTCACTAAACTTCAAATCAGACTTTAAATATTCATAAAAATTCTTGGGATATTACAGTTTGTTTTGTCTACATTTGAAAACTATATGTGTAGAGAGTGTTACTAACAAGACATTTATTATGTCCAAAGACTGATAGATGTTGTTGTACTAAGCATCTCTATATCTGGATGAAACCCTTAATATACATATGAGTGTAATGCGAGACATATTTGGGAAATTTGCTTAGGGTATGTTGGGCCAAATGAAGGTATATACTAAGTTTATTTGTTTTTGTCTACATTTGCAAATCATATGTGTAGAGAATGCCACTAACAAGACATTTATTCTGTCTAAAGACTAATAGATGTTCTTATACTAGGCATCTTTGTGTTTGGATGAAACCTTTTAATTTACTTATAATTATGTGTGTTATTAAATACATATATGTATTGTTATGAGCATGTTTATTTTGTTGTTTTGTTTAGTATCTGTCATTGTGAATATCTCTGCAAATATGAACAATATTCCTATGCTAATTGGTACCAATTTCAAGAAGTGGAAAGAGCACGTTATAATAGTACTTAGCTGTCTTGATTTGGACTATACTTTGAGGGTTGAACGCCCTACAGACCTAACCAGTAGAAGTACTACTGAGAAGAGAATTGCATTTGAGAAATAGGAATAGTCAAATGGCATGAGTCTTTAAATCATGCAACGCACTATTCCAAAATCCAGTAGGAGTGGGATTACGGAAGATTTGGATGCTAAGAGTTTCATTAAACAAATCTATAACTGATTCACTCTTAACGAAAAGGTCGAAACAAGTACGATTTTGACTAAACTTGTTTCAATGAGATATAAGGGTAAATAAAACATAAGAGAATACGTCATGGAGATATCAAAACTTGTCGCTAAATTAAGGGCACTAAAGTTAAAGTTGTCTAAAGACATAGTCATGCATATGGTTTTAATTTCTCTTTTTCCACAGTTCAATCATTTTAAAGTTTCTTATAATATATAAAAAAGAAAAATGGACATTGAACGAGCTTATAACTTAGTGTACAAGAGGAATAAAGGTTAAAACATGACAAGGTTGAGAGTGCAAACTTGGCATCTACATTCTGGTACAAAGAAAACCTCTAATAAGAGGAAGTAAACTCAAGAGAAGGAGACTACAATTCAGGCAACTTCACAACATAAAGGCAAACAGAAACAAGATTCTGGAGTTACTTGTTTCTTTTGCAATAAGGCTAGACATTTGAAAAAAGAATGTTCCTAATTCACTACATGGCTTGAGAAAAAGGATATTATATTTAAATTTGTCGATTTTAAGATTAATTTAGCATTAGTACCTAATGATACATGATGGGTAGATTCGAGTACAAGTACTCATGCAATTGTATCTATGCAAGAGTGCGTGAGTAGCCAAAAGCCACTTGATGCTGAAAGATTCATCTATGTGGGAATGGTTAAAGAGTTGTTGAAGCTATTAGTCATTTTAGATTGTCTTTAGAGAACTTATATATATTAAATTTAGAGAATACTTTATTACACCATCATTCAGACGGAATTTAATTTCAGTTTTATATTTGAACAAATTTGGGTATAATTGTTCATTTGGAAATGAAACTTTCAATATTTCTTTAAATTCAAATTTGATTGGTATTGGTTCTTTAATTGATAATCTATACTTTTTAAATTGTGTGAAATCAAACATCTTTGAAATTATGCATATTGTGAATTATGGTACTAAACTTAGCTATGTGATAAAACTTCTACTAAATTATGGCATAATCACTTGGGGCATATCTCTAAACAGAGAATGCAAAAACTTTTGTCAAATGACATTCTATAGATATCTAATATAACAATATGGATATTTGTGGTAGAGTGCATTAAGTATATACTGACAAAAGTTAAGGAAACAGATATATCTAGAGCTAGTAAAACCTTAGAATTAATGCATACTGATGTTTGTGGTCCATTACATACGGCTTTTGGAATAGACAACAATATTTTATTAACTTCATTGATGATTACTCTAGATAGCGTTAGATATGTACTTGATTCATGAGAAGTCTCAAAAACAGTAAATTGCTACTTTGTGTGACATTCTGAAAGGTCAAAGAGTTTTAAATTTTATGACTCTTCGACTAGGTCCTTTCTTGAGATTGGGAATGTCAAGTTCATTAATGATGTTGATTACAATGGGAGTGATCATATGAGGAATGTTGTGTTTGAGGTGGAATATGTTGTTATTCCTATTATAATCATGAGTACACTAAATTAGGTAATATTACCTGAAATATTTGAACCTATGAATTTGAGTAAACTTGAAAACACAATGAAAAGAGAGATCACTCCTATTCAAGAGCAAAGGATTCAATCTCTTGAAAATAGACCTGTTGGGCAGATACCAGATTAAAGATTACATGCTTACTTACCAGAGAACAGATCGACTTAAAAGTCACTAGATATTCCAATGCTGACTTTGCGAGATTTTATCACACCCTTGAGAATGTTCTGTGATAGTAAGGCTGCAAAGCTGCTTTGTGAGAACAACTAGAGTTCGTATAAGTTTGAACATTCAGACATTAAAGTTTTAGTTGTGAAGGAGTTCAAAGTCTCATTGTATTTCTAGACTATGTTAGTATAGACACTATGATTGTGGATCCGTGAACTAAATGTTTACCGCTTAGAGTATTTCATGAGCATGTGGCTCATTTAGGTGTGGTGAAACTTTTAGACAATTGAATTTGTATTCAGTTTGTTATGTCTTACAGATAGTTTTGTTGGATATCCGTTTGTGAACATTTTGATATATGAATTGATGTTATTCATATATATATATTTGTGTTAAGTTATTGCTTTCTCTTGCGGTTTAGCATAAAGTTGAGAAAGTATTAGAACTAGTTGAAAATATGCATGAATAAAGATCATTTACATGTAATTTCTATGCTATACATCCAAACTAAATCTATGTCGTTAACTGTATTAACATTGTGATTATCATTGAGTTTAGTTTCAATATTACTGGTTACGAAAGCCCTTTTGGTTTTGTGCTGATATGGTTAATAGACCAGATTGTTGTAATATATCTTATTAGATAGCTGGTTGTGCACACTAAGGGTTATATATATGTGTAATATGTATGTATACAATATTCAGAATCATATGTAATCCAAGTAGAAGAATTGTTAGCATTATTTTATTTTTATGTATATATATATATATATATATTAAATATATTAAGTACTAACAATTATTGGGGTGGATTTACATATTAATTGATTGTATATGTGTATATATATTAGGACATATATATATATATATTGTTATCTATAATTATGTCCAAATTAATGATCTTTATAAAGTATATTTTGAGTTACACCTATTTGATATATTAAAGTTAGTTTGAGGTATTTGTGATTTAATATTATAACATGTGTAGATAACTGACCCAAATTAATAATGATGATGTAGCGTTATTATTATATGGGGTCAACCAATTGGGCCACCC
Organism: Biancaea sappan; assembly: GCA_037074585.1. Classification (NCBI taxonomy): domain Eukaryota; kingdom Viridiplantae; phylum Streptophyta; class Magnoliopsida; order Fabales; family Fabaceae; genus Biancaea; species Biancaea sappan. Next base: position 11,844,711 of record CM073490.1, on the reverse strand, counting down.
AATTAAACTTGATAAGTTAGTTATAGTTCACAGAGTTATAAATATTTAGTTTTTAAGTTTTGAAAAGGTCTATAAATATGAGAGTGTATGACCTAATATCCTTTACCTAAACGTACTTTGTGAAAAATTATCCTTACTAACCTTGGAGAACCTAGCCTTTGAGAGATTAATAGCTATGGATCAAGGTATGTTATATTTCTTACTATTGCTTTGAGTTATTGTTATTATTGTCAATTTGTCTATCGAGATTTTATATTTATTTACAATATAATTATGATTAGAATGAATAACTTTGTGATTTCTGCATTTGAGTTTGATCATGAATTTGATTGGTTGTGGTTATAATTTTTGTTATAACATCCCTACATTTACATGAATTATTGATTTTCTTTTTTTTTTTAGGGGCTCAACTTAAAATGATAATTTATCACATAAAGCTTTTATATAAATTACCAAAAAAATATTATCAATTGTATGATAATACTTTTTTTATTTTTATTTAATACTTTTTGCATTAGTTTATACTCTAACTAATAAATATTTTTTCTTTCATCCCTTACATAAGGCTAAACCCATTACTTAATACAATTTTATGTATAACAAATAGATATCAAATATCAAGTATTGGATGTCATATCTATCCATTGACAACAAACGATACTACGTATTACAAGACAAAACCCAGTGTACCCCCAAAATTAGTTACTTTGAACATCCACTTTTGATTTGAATTCTATTCAATGTTTTTTTTTTAAAAAAAAATCAACATCCGATATTGTTAAGCGGATATCTGGTATTTATTTGGTGAGACATCGGGAATACTTGCTAAATAGCAATCGCCACCTCCATTATCCGTGATCACCCTTTTAAAGGGGATTTTGAGGGAATTTTGGATAAACAATATCCACCTTTTTTTTTATTTCACCAATTTATGGTTGTTATATATATATTGCAAAAATATTCCTATAAATGTGTCTAATAAAGCAAGCATGGGAATAACACATCCTAAAAAATCTCATCCCTAGTAATCTCGTTTATTGAAAGTGTGATGCTTTTATATATAAAGAGTACATTACATTAATTTTTTAAATTTTAGATAAGTTATATTTGATATTTTTTATTTTAATATTATATATGGTTTTTATATTTTTATATGTATTGTAAAAATCTCTTACCTAATTTATTTTGTTCAAATAAATGAAATTTATGCACAATATATATATATATATATATATATATATATATATATATATAAGATTGTAATATTTTATGCTTAACATAATATGTTCTTTTCTTCTTCTTCTTCCTTTTTTTGGGTGGGGGTTAAAGCCACCGATATCTAAATTAATTACCTGCATCTCCTCCACAGTTACTACTTATTGCAAATGCGAGCGACGGTAATTCCTTAATCAAAAGTAATTACCTCCCTAATTAATCCAGGATGCATTAAGTAAACATAGTACAACAACAACAACAACAACAACATAGCCTTATCCCACTAAGTGAGGTCGGCTACATAGATCGCATGACGTCATTGAACTCTATCAATGACCAACTTTTTAAATATCTCATTTACTAAAATATCCCGTTCAATAATTTCTCTAAGTGTCCTTTTTTGTCTTCCTCGACCTTTTTTCATATGACTCCAAACCATCTGCTTAACTCTCCTAACTGGCGCTTCCAACGGTCTTCTTTGCACATGCCCAAACCATCTTAAACGGTTTTCAACCATTTTTTCCTCAATAGGTGCCATCCCAACTCTACCTCGTATATGATCATTACGGATCCTATCTCTTCTTGTATGACCACACATCCAACGCAACATCCTCATCTCCGCCACTCAAATTTTATGTTCTTGTTGTCCTTTCATTGCCCAACATTCACTCCCATATAAAATCGCTGGTCTTATAGCAGTATGATAAAACTTTCCTTTGAGTTTATCAGGTACTTTCCGATCACAAACAACCCCTGATGCCATTCTCCACTTCAACCACCCAGCTTGTATCCTATGTTCCACATTTCTAATAACTTCGCCGTCATCTTGTATAATTGAAGTGTAATATTGTGTTGTTTAATTTGGAGCTTTCGTGTTCAATACAAATTTATATATATATATATATATATATATATATATATATATATATATATTAGAGACTAATAAATAAGGAAACACACTTGAAAAAAGTAAAAATACTTATCAAAAAATGGTATCATCTATGTATCTTTGGGGTCGTGTTGTTGGCCTCCATTGTAATATATGGGGACAGACACAGTCACAATCAACAGAATATCGTGGTTATCCCTCTCTTTTCAAGTGTCCTATGTTTTTAGAAATTTATAAAATTCAAACTCAAACCACCCAAAATGTTTACCAATTAATACATAATTCAATTTCAAACTATTCTTTGAGCATTGGATTCTATATATATCAATATCATCTAGTATAGTCTACTATAAAAAAAGGTTATAAATTTGTTCATACTTGTCTTTCTATTCTTTTTTATTCCCCTGTTAATATGCATTATTTTCCTTAATCAACTACTTAAGTTTTCCATTAGGAATTAATAAAACGGATGAATATAAAAATTAGCAATTTCCAACGAAGTGAAGCAATTAAAGGTAGCCACTAGCCAGCCACCAGCAAACGAAGACAAGTGTAGATCATACAAATACCACTAAGCTTTCAACACGTGTATGGCTGTTGAATAATCTGACCATTTAGAGAGAGACAGATAGAAAGTTATTTAACTTATTATTTTCTCACATGCTTTTTAGCTTTATTATTATTATTATTATTATTATTATTATTATTATTATTGTTTTATCTAGATATATTAATATATGATTTAACTCAATGACTGACAAGTCTAAAGATATATAATGGTTTGCTTTGCCATGCACTTCACTCTCTTATATATTTATTGAATTTTATTTTTTATATTATATATTATATATTTCATATCTATTTGCGAATATATAATATAAGAGATAAATGGTTAAAAGTAAAGGTGGTGAGGTTGTAGATAAAAATGTAGTTTAAGATGGATAATGAAGAAATGGTAATGATAGGAAAAAGTCATAATCGTATTAGACAAAATGCCTAGGTGATGGGCAGCAGCATTAGCTGTGTGATTGCAACATATAAACCAAATAATGGGGCATTATCTTGTCGGTCCCAAATTTTAATAACACAATTCACTGCACATTAATTGGACCTCTACATTTGTGTTCAAAGTTCAAACCGTATCATCTTCTTCATAATTTCTAATTTGAAAAGTCACTCTACCTTTCTATTCATATACTTTAATATAAGGGATATACATGTATACACATAGATTGGTTTGGGGGCGCTTATATTTAGAAATTTGCTCAATTTCAATTAATTTGTTTTAAGTTAGCTTAAGCTATAAGAATATGAAGTTCTTTCAGTGTGATTGTTTTTATTTATGATATTTGAATTTGAAATATTATTTAAAGAGAACAAGTATCAAATTATTTGAACTAATTAATATTAGTCTCTATAACATATTTAAATTGAAAAAATTATAACTTTAGTTTTTAAAAGATATGTGTCTTAATTATTTAGTTGTTAAAATTTTAAAATATATAATTTAATTCTTAAAATATTACATTTAATTTGTTTTTATTTGATAAAAGACTATATTTTTAAGATCTAAGAATAAAATAATTAAAATAATTTTACTTTTGAAAAAATAGTTTCAAGTGCAATTAATTAACAACTAACTATGGAGAAACAATTTTTTTTAAAAAGAATTTTCATATATGGAGCTTAAATATTTATGAATAAATTAAAAAAGGTTAGAGATGTTTTGAAAAAGTTATTTAACTGAATAATGTTTTGATCAATAAGTTAATAAAATATTATAAATTAATGTTATTTTTACAGGATGAAAATATAGTTATATATATTTTCTAAATAAGGTGTTAATTAGTTAAAATTGAGGCTAACAAAGAGTTTAAACTTCCAAGTACTTATAGCTAATCCATTTTTAAATAATGGCTAAGATTTTTAGGGGGGTGGGGAGGGGAACAAAAGGTTGTTAGGGCAATACAAGTCTAAATTCACAGTTTCTTTTTAATTGCTTTAGAAAAACAGTAGAATAAAATTGTAAAAACATTATTGCCAACTAATAAATAAGTTTTGGGATAATGAGCTCCCTAACAGTCTCCTCAATGTATTAAATCTGGATACTGCAGAAATTAATAATATGCACCTTGGTGTGGTTTTGATAAAAAAAAAATATAAGTTTTGGATTCTATTTTTAAATAACTAACTCAAAAGTAATATTAAATTCTGAAAATAAAATTAATATGGTGTGAGCTTCAAATATGTAGTTTCTCTTTTCTCTCTCAAAAGTAAATAAAACTGATAATATGCATTTTGATGAAATAATACAGCTAAAACATAACATTTTTTTTAAGTTCTTTATATATAATTATCAGGCTTAGTTACTTTTTTTTTTCATAAGCTTCAAAGCATGTATGTAATTTATGTAGTTCCTACTTAATGTAGAGGTCTACCCTCTTTTTTTTTTTTCTTGTTTTCTAGCACTTAAAGGGAAATTCAAATTTAAAACCAAAACTTTTAAGTTTAGGAATTTCATTTAATAGATGACAGAGCAAAAGTTTGAACCTATGACTATTTTCCAAAGGACAATACTTATATATACATTTTATTTTATTTTTTGTTATTAGGTTCTGCACTAAAAGTATAATGTGCAAAAAATTCTTTAAAATGATTAATATGTAATGTCGATTTGTAAAAAAATATACAATTACTTTTAAAAACCATACATTCATCGTGTTTTAATTAGAAAAACATACACTTGTCGTAATTTGATTGAAAAACCTCGTAGTAAAAATATAATTGGAAGTGCAAGGTTATTTCCTTTTGCTAAACTACCTATTCTCCTCACCAATAGACCATTGCCTAATTGCTTTAAGAATTTTATATACATTCATAAGTGAACACTATTAGGTTAGTTTTAGTTAGATCATCCTGTATCTATAAAAAAATCCATTGAACTTTGACTAATTTGACTCAAACTAAGTTAGATCGCATATGTTCACAGTTTTAGAAAAATTTATTGTTGAATCATTAAACCAACTAGTGTATACTATAAATGAGAAATGAATTAGCAGTTGGCCGGTGGCCATTAAGGCCTCTTTTATGTTGATTAATGTTAGTATATATTAATCAGCTTTTATCTCTTGTATGTTGCTCTCAATTTAATTTGGAATCAATGGCATGATATTGCTTATAATGGGTTTTAAGGGAGGCGGCAACGGATCTTTCCTCCAACCACTATAAATATATATAGTCTTATGAAAATTTGTGTGGTGTGAAAGATATGTGATGGAAATACATAAGAAGTATATACTTATGTGATATTTTGGATAGAAAAAGATGTGTAAGAATAAGAGTTCTATTTATTTTCTTTGTGTAGAGATTGCAGACTAAACAAGTCAGCCTTAGGCTATTATATCTTAGAGGTAATACGTCTGTGTACCAATACATCGGGTGATATAACAAAATAATCCGTGTGAGGCATTAAATCATGCGATTTATATTTTGACACCATTCTTCAACTTATTTTATTTTATATTTATTCTTATTTTTTTCAAATTGTTGCTCCATCGGTAGGGTTATGATACCTTGTGATGTTTAGGCAATTTATGATGTTTAGGCATAATTTGATGTCACACCAAGTGCATGTGAGCGTTGAAACAATGGCAAATTGTAAAGGAGCATGGGATAGCATAAAGCCAGCCCCCACCAATTTCTTTTCTTCTATAAATCAGAAACCAACCCACAATTACTTTCAGGACCACACACACACACACACACACCCCTCCATATTCGTTTCATTCCAATTCCAATACCCTCAATTGGTGTGTTGTTTTGGTCCCAACATGAACGTGATGATGTACACTCGCAGATCTCAGTTGGCCAAAACTAAGTACTTGTGTTGATGGAGATGAGTCCAGAGATACCTACCCCAATTAGTGGAGCTGGAGACTTCCAAAGGGATCGCATTGATCTGATTAATTCTTGTAATATATTTACATTCATTACCATATGATATTATATTGGATCATGCCATCCCTTTGGAATTTTCCATCTTCTCTAAATTTAGCTTTCATTTCTCTTCAGTTTTCAGGTAATTAAGATCACATCTCCATTTCTTCTTCTTCTTCTTCTTCTTCTCTCTCTCTCTCCCCCCCCCCCCTCTCTTTCTAGCTTTCTTTTCTTCATTTTTTTTCAATTATACAAGAGGAATTAAGATTAAACTTGCAAACTTGAACTAGCCTTGGGTGGCTCTTCTTCTTAAGGGTGAACTTATACCTTGTTTTCTTGAACTGGGTTACTTCAATTAAGTGTTCTGATACTGCTTTTATAGCTCCAATTATGTGTGTGGTGTGTTCATGTGTGTGTGCAGATGAACTTGAACAACTAATTATTTAAAAAAAAAAAGATAAGAAAAGTTGTTTAATTATCTTTATAGTAATGGAAATTCTGTTGTCTCTTCCTGATCCGTTGCAGTTTTAATTAATTAATCCTTATACGTGCTGATTCTTCTTCTTTATTGCTGAATTACGTAGTAAATCTTCTAATTAATCTCAGATTAATCATTTTTATACTGTGTATACGTTTCACAATTTTTTAACATCTTTTGTGCATAATTAGGAAATTAAGAAGCATATAGGTTTGCTGTTTATCTTATGTAAAAAAGATTATATAATCTCTTTATTTCAAAAGAAGAAGAAAGATGAGAAGAACGGAGAAGCAACCCTGGAGTCTTTATTTGAACGAAAAGGATGGACAATAGAAAGAGAAACCTGTACCTCTCTAAATAAACGTTATTTTAATTAACGTCAATTTGGAGGGACTGAGGGGATAATTACATTTTTCTCCTATTAATATTCTTTTCACAAAATTAATTTTGCCACCTACTTTTCTCAATTTCCCTTAAAATATATGTAAGACTATATTATTAATAACAATTTAAAATTTTCAAAAATATATGGATGACTCTAAAAATTTAATTGATTTAGTTTCTAAATATAATAAATTTGTTACATACTATTATATTCATTAATAAGTCCCCTTAAAGATAGGTGTATGTGTATATATAACCTAGTACAAAAAAAATCTATAGTCTTATAATAATTAATTTATTTAACGTAGATAAACAATTAAAAAAATTACATTTTTTAGAAACTAATATATATATATATATATATATATTAAATAATATGAGATTCAAAATATAAAGTTTTTTTTATTATTTAAGAAGGTTGAAAATAATCATCATAATTTGTCATTTTTTTTGTTACAAATAATGTACAAAGCCTGGCATGTGGAGTAAAAGGAATGAAAATGGGTATGGCAGGAATTAGGCTGTGTTTGACAAAAATAGCTGATATAAGCTAGTTGAAAACTCATAAACTAATTTCTAGTTGAAAGTTGAAAACTTTTAAACTAATTTATTGAATTAAAAGCGTTTTATAAAAGTAGTTGATAAAGTAACTGATAGATGTAAAATGACTAAAAATGATATATATTTTATAATTTTAAAATAATGCAAAATAAACATTTTATTTTTTGTTTTTTAAATAAATTAATATATATATATATATTATTATATTATATATATAATATGTGAGATAAGGGTTTAATGAGTATTTTTATAAAATAACAAGGGTAAAAAAAGAAAAAAATATTAAAACTATAAACTACTCAAAGTAGCATCTTAAAATAAATTATAAGTTACTAAAATAAGTTCGTTTACTAAACATTTTTAAGAAACTTATAAACTAGTTAGATAAACTATAAGCTAGTTGAAAGTACTTGCCAACCACAGCCTCAAACTTACAATTATCAAGGCTCTTTGAAACTTATAAAGTATCACTTGAGCTGAAATTTTTGAAAGTACTCATTTATCAAATACAATCAAACATTAAATTAATTACATAGAACCAAAATAAACAATATGTCTATGTGTGTGAAAGTTATGGTTCAAAGAACTAGATCGGACCTACCAGTTCAATTGGAAAAACCAATGAACTAGCAAGATTTTTGGTCCAATTTAGACATGAGAATCAATAAAAGTTTAAATCAATGAAAATCAGTCGAACATGCAAAACTGACATTTTTTAAAATTTTTTTATTGAATATTGTTATGTATTTTAATAAATTTCTAAAAAACTAAACTATTAGAAAAAGATTTAAAATGTATATATATATATATATATATATGTATATAATCTTAAATATTTTAATATGATATATTATACATTTTAATATATATAACATATACATTAATTATATATTTTAATATATTATAAATATCATTAATTCGATCACATTCTAATTATTAATTTTTAAATTTATATTTTTACTGATTCAATAATTGATCGATTTGTTTGAAGGTTGGTCAAAATACATACGCCCCACATTCAGCATATAGAATATTATAAGTAAAAGATGATCTAAAATGCAGTAATGCTAATTGGGAGAGGTTAATAAGAGTGAATTATTGAAGTAATTAGTAATTAAGAGGAGGAGAGATTCTATGTGCACTTTTATTAATAATTATAGTGTGGGAGGAAATTAAGACTCGCACGATATTTGGATCACATCAAAGCCCAGCAGGCAACAAGATTGGCCCATCTGACAAAACCATCAATCAAACATGTCGGTTAAGTTGTAATTTTCACACCACCCCTCTCCCATGCATGCGTTGATGCTTCAATTCAATCTCATATTTGTTATTGCTTGCTTTTTGTTTCCTGTCTTCGCCCTCTACTTGTACCCATTCAGCCTTGCTCTTTATGCACGTGTGCTGCTTCTTGCATTGAATATTATCACAACACAACAACATTATTATATGCATGTCCCTCCCTATTTAACAACATTAACTTTCGCATAAAATTTGATGTTGTGGATCGCCTTTTGTTCACATTTTCTACAGTCAAAATGGGTTTGAGTTGTATAAGATGCTAGTAGTAATTAATGACTTTTTGAATCATAAGAATATGGTTTTATTTTCTTTATCACATAAATTTGAAATTGATTTATCTTCTGTGTGTATAACAAAAGAAGAACATGTATTTCTGTTTACATGTGGACAAACAAATTAGCATGTTAAACTTAAAATGAAAAAAAAAAATCTTTTAGATTCTTGGGGATTTCCAAGTCGTCAAAAAACAGAAAAGACAAGAATATTTTGAAATAAAAACAAAATCTTTTGGTCACGATTGTGTCACGGCATGGGTTCATGTGATAGAGAGAAATTAGGATCAGAGTCAGATAAGTTGGTTGTTTCCATCCAGTCAGAATCAGGCTCATTAGGGTTGCTAAAACCATACTTTGAGGTGAAATTTGAAGTAGATATAACTCATTTTTTATTTTACTAAGAGTATTCTACACTTTATTAGATAGAAAATTAATTCTTTTCGGACTTATTGATCCAAAAGATATAATTTTTTTTAAGTTGACATCTCAAAAAATTAAATATTTAATGTTATTTTAGAGTTTAAATAGTTGCTGCGATTTAATTTTAAAAAGCTTAACTTCAAATTTAACCAAAGGTACTTTGCTTTTTGTGTAGAGTAGTCTGCAATAATTAATAATTATGGTTGTAACATTAATGTTAATTAGTTGCATTATTTAGGATTAAGAAAGCTAAGCTTTAAGAAAGATCAACATATATACATCAATCAGAGTGGAAGTCAGAATTACGTGGGTGAGCTTGGATGAAAGATATTAATTACCGACGAACCAATAAAAGAAAAGCCCTATGAACATATACAAAGGGACTGTGACAACAGTGGAAATGAAAATCCACGTCCTCTGTTTAATTTGTGAAGCGAGATTCGGGGTGTCATTTCTTTGTTTTGTTGTCTTAGTGTGGTGTGAAGTCAAATCCATCGCTAGAATTTTTACTTTCTACTGTGTTTGGATGCTCTTCTTTTCGTGTTTTCTGAATTTTGTCAGACAATGACAGATTTAGATCCAGATTTTTTTAGTGAAAGATATGAAACATCTGAGCTTAATTTAATTAATCTTCTAAATTTGAATTCTCTGCACGATATATATACCTTCTTTGCCTGGAATGACTCAAAAGGAAAAGGATAAAATCCGATCCAATCTTTTATGTGTGTGAATTTGAGGCTCATAGTGTGACTTTTAGCTGTAAAATCATTGTCAACAAAAAGATAAGTCCAAAATCCTTTTCTTCTGTCAAATGTTTTTCTTATGTATATATATGCTGTCAAAAACTATGACCTGGATTACAAGGTCTTGTTAGTGTTTTTAACATATACTGGAATAAGAAGTTAAATTTTATATATTTTAAATTTAAATCATTCAATCAAATTTCTTATTTTAGCACATATTTTAAAATATATAAATAAAACTTCCAGTTTCATAAGAATATTTGTTGAGTGTCTTGAATATTTTTGGTAAACTAAAATGAATTTATAGACCAACCCATAATTTGGAAGCCTAACCTGAAAAGACGAAAAAAAAAAAAAAGTGTGTGGTGCGAACAGAACAATGACCGATAGCAGTGTTATTAGACTCAGACCGGTCCGGTGAGTTGACTTAGGACCCGACGACCTAGGATCAGAAACCAGTCTAGGTCACCCATTCAGATCGTTGTGCAAGCAACTCGACTACGGCCCGGATAACTCGAATGAGTCTAGCTGACATGCTGACCCAATGAACCGGTTGGCTTAGTTCAATATTAAAAAAAAAAAAATTTGCCATCCCCTTTTCACTGAAACCTAAGCTTAAGCCATTATTCATCATGGCTATATCCGTCGCTCGTTTGTGCTTAGTAGGTGCTGTGCGAGAGAAGAAGAAAAAATTCTTATTTCAAATGTGCAAAGAACAGAAATATTCAAAAGAAAAAGAGAGACTGAAAGGTTAGACTGAACTTTGAAACCAACATTGATGAAGCCATGAAGAGGAAGAAGAGTATGAAAGGTTGAAGTCTTGGAGAAAGCAAGATGACTGAAGTTAATGTTATAGTTGGCGTGTAATAATGGTGGTAATAGTACTAAGTCTACTGCCTGTGTATACGTGAATTTATTGTATTTAGTAGTGATTATTTGAATTTTTTAATTAAAAATATTTTTAGCTTTTATATTTAATATAAATATATATATATATAAAATATTTTTAAATTATAAAATTTACATATAAATTATTTTACAAATTTACATATAAATTTTTTTACTTATTTTAAAATTTATTTATAGATATATATAGGTATATATTATTTTTAGTTTATTTATCTGGTTCAATAATTAATCCAGTGACCCGGCGGTTGAACCAGTGACCCGGTGACCTAAAGGCTAACCTAGGTTGATGACCGGTCCGGGTCTAATAACACTGACCGATAGGCCCAAACTCATAAATTTGTATTTTTTAGAACGATTTGAAGCGGTTAAGTTATATTTGACTTGTAATAAATTTGCTTGAACAATAAATAATTTTTCTCTGCAATGTATATCACATCGATTGAATCAAGTAAATTTGTGTATATTTTTATTTTAATTATGTTTTTTTCTCTATTTTTGTGCGATTTCCATGACAGTATTACCAAAAACTAGAAGAAAAAAGGGATGAAGGTAGAAACTCAGTTCAAAAATTGAGAACAACTTGTCTATATCTTAAAATTAGATGGTCAGCTTTTATTTACGTACGTCACAGCTCTCATACTAATTCTTCTGTGCATTTTGACTGTAAAAAAATAGCCCAACTGCAACTCCGTTAGATTCATTATTGTCAAACAATAATATAATGTACAGTATAAATATCGAATAATTTTTAAGAGATTTGACGCATGTGATTTTGAAATGTTTGCACAACCCGTATCATTTCCTAAGTGTCATGCGCATGTTTGTGTTAATTATCTATCATCAGTAAAATATGCTAATTAAAATGGACGGCGTACAATACTTCCTATATATGATTTTCATGTGTCTATATATCACCAAAGTTTGACAAAAAATTATAATTTAAGATGAAATTCTAATAAACAAAACTAATTAATTAACCCCAGAACATAACATATTTTTGACCTATAAAGGGACAGTGGTTAATGATTAAGTTCACGCCCTTGTTGAAAAACGGGTTGAATTTGATGTTAATTAGATGGATTTATCTTGTCCATTTTCTACTACTCTCACTCTTTTTCTTTTTTCTTTTTTAAAGAAAATCGCTTCTTAAATCATAGATATCTATCAATGCTAATTGAATTAAGTGATTTGATATTTATTCGGCTTAAGTAAAAATTTAAGTTAAACCTTTACAAACAAATTAAAGAAGATCAGAATTAAAATAACTTATATGTATGTAACGTAGAGTAGTTGTGTTATATATGCATATATGCATGTTCTGTACGTCTTGTTATTACAAGTTCACAGGAAGTTGGTCCTTATCACTGGAAACACGTCCTTTTTCTTTCTTTTTCAAAGCTGGAATCTTTTGTCCCCTCTCTCACTTTCTCGGCTTTTCTTGACCTTCATAATCATCCCAAACTTTACACCTTAATATACCCCTTATTAAAATGGAATGAATTAGGGTTTATCACCTGCACATTTTCAAGCGAAAGAAAATAAAGATATGCATAGTTAAAGTAAAATACTCTAATATGAAATGATTTAGGTAACTTTATCTTCTCAATTATAAAAGCTTACGTGAACTTTCTTTGAAACTAGAAAAAATACTGTAACTAATTCTATTTTTGAGCATGTTAATATAATTTATTTCCCTTAATTTTCTTGATTCCACTGGTAAAGTTATAGAACTATTATATATCTTTTGGCAAAAAATTATTACTTGGGTTTTCACATCAAGAATTAACAAACTAAAAAAAAACCTTAAATAAAATATCACCCAGATTTAAATGTTAATTATAAATGATATGTAATGCTTATATATTCCAGTTGAAACTTTTCACCTGTCTTGTGTGCTCAATTTTGGTGGAAAGTCATTGGAGAAATAAAAAGAAAGAACTAAATTATATCTGCAGTTTTTTTTTTAAATTTTTTTATCAAATTCTTTATTAAAAATAAAATATATTTAAAAGTTTTTTTAAAAATTAATTATACAATTTTAATTTGTAAATATATATATTTATTTATTTATAAAATTATATATTTATAATTTTATAATTGAGGAATTTAATAATAAAATTTTAAAAAAATGATTTTTTTCTGAAAGAATATGCCCAACTTTCTCTTGCAAGTTTTTGTTTTTGGGGTTACTGTTCTCGTAGATTACAATTAACTTTCTTATCAGCGACAATGGGCTTTTTCGTGCCTTTCACTTTCACCCGTATTTCTTGGCTCTGATTTTTTTCTCATAAATTCAGCCCAAAAAGAAAATCTGCCATGGCCTTATCCATTATTTTGCAGTTTGTTTTTTTTTAATGAATTTATTTCGCTGTTGACATAATGTTGAATCAAATGCAAAATTAATTCATTCGAACTGAAATGTCATATTATCATTCTTTTTTCCTCATCTAGTGTGCCAATTCTACCACATCTTTTATGATCAATAATTTTAAGGCGCTTCGAAAATAGGTTTGATGTTTATTTTTAAAGATAAATAATATATTTATTTTTTTGTAAATTGTTTGATTTAAAATCCAATAGCTTAGATTTCAAGTGATAATTTTTTAAAAATTATTAAAATTTAGACCGTTGAATTTTAAATCTAAAAATGTACAGAGAGACAAGAGTATATTTGCTCTCTTCTTGTACATATCATATGACAATCAACTTTTTTACATAAAAGTATTTTCATTTTTGTGCAAGCTGCTTTCTCTCTTTTTTTTTGGTTTAAATTATTATTATTATTGAACTTACTTATGACCATGGTTTTCAAAATTAGACCGGTTATTGAACTAATAGAAACACCGATTCAAGATTTAATAGTTGGACCATAGTTGAATCGCGGTCAAACTAGTGGTAATTAAAAAATATTAAAAAAATATATCTATATATATAATTTAAAATATTAAAATACTTAATATAATTAATATTTCATCACAATAAGTGAAATAAATAAAAAAATTAATTTATAATTGATAATTCATCACAATTCATAACATTTACAATTTCAAAATAAGTCTAAATAAAAAATTTTCACATTTTCAAAATTCATACAATCAGAAACAAAAAACTATGTTTAACAAAATTAAAATCATAAACAAAAATAAAAAACCAGAAATCTCAAATTTCAATATCTCATTTCATACAATCAGAAACAACAAAAATGAAAAAATGTAGAAGAAAGGAAAAAAAAAAAAAGGAACCTCCCGATTCACCTAGTTTTCTTAGTTTGAAACTAGTTCAACCGGTTCCGTACAATGATAGAATAGTTATTTTGGTGAACAAATCAGATCACCTACCAGTCACCGGTCCAACTAATCCGACCGGTCGGTCCGATTTTAAAAACTATGCTTATGACACTTATTTTGTCAATTTGATAAGCACTCATCTTAAATTCTACTTGGTTGGTGGGGAAATTTAAGTGAGGGTAAAAATAAGATTGAAAATAAAATGACTTTGGAAATAAAGCAATTGTTCGAATCAAAATCATGTTTGGAAAGACATAAAAGAAAATAGAAAAATCATTCTATTGTTTGGTTGAAATAATTAGTGTAGAATCTTTGTTATTTTTTTTTTAAAAAGAACAATGTAATCTCATCATTCACACACACACACACATATTGAATCTTAAGTTGACATGAAAATACAATTTTTTAAGAAAGAGGTAAAGCTTAGTAATATATTAAATGATTTATGAATTTAACATTATTTTTACTAATGCAAAATAATTAATAAGAAACTTAAAAATACTCTTCATTAATATCATTTCTACAATTATTTTTTTTGAATTTTAGTAAAGTACTTGTTAAATGTCTTGAATTTTATAGTAACTCGAATTATAATTCGTGCGATCCCTTTTTTGGAAGCATAACTTGAAGGAGAAAAAAATGAAACAGTTTGCGACCCATTTTATGATCTGTGTAGTTATGTAATTTTGATATATGTTCTATTTTCGATTTCATCATGTATCAAGATAGTTTTTTTTTAGTGAAAGAATAAAAATTCTCTCTATCCATGAATATATGTCACATTGATTAAACTATGTTAAATTCATGTGTTTTTTTATAATTTTTCTTGTCATTTATCATCTCTATTTGTATACTAATTGGTTGAGAGTACTTATGGTTTGAGCTTTTTTGCAATGGTCCGGCAGGAGTAGGACCCATAGAGCACAATGAATTCGTTAAAAAGAAAGAGGGAAGGAGCGACATTTCAATGAAGAAGACAAGATGAAGAAAGTTGGGGAAAGTTGAATATCTATGATTCTGTTATTTTGAAGAAATTTTTTCTTACCCCTCATTCTCCCCAATTATGGGAATTGAATGAAATCAATGAATAGAAGTAAGGTTTCATGGTCAATGGGATGACCAGCTTCGCCGCCGAAGTCTATGCATTTCCAGTTTCCATGTATCACTTTCCTGTCTCACCGCAATCCACGGACGATATTGTTACCACCACTTCTGTTTCAAACTTTTTGATATTCTTCCCACAATCATCTCCACTCCTTCACATTTTGAATTGTATAATTTGATACGTCTTTTTCTTTCTTTTTTATTTTCACTGTGTTTGTCATAACATACCAAATTGATATAGGTTACGTTTGGTTTTTTATATATTACGTTTTTATAAATCATAGTTTAAGTTGTACGTATAAAATAATATGTTTGAAAATCTTTATATTAATATAGTGTTACTTAAATTCACAATAAAATAGAGAAAATAACAATGTGAAATTAAAGAGAACACACATGAATTTATATGATTTGATCAGTGTGATCTAAATCCACACGTAGAGAGAAAAATCTGTATTACTTTTGGCTAAAATTTTGAATACAATGAATGAATAGTAAAAAAAAACCCGAACATAACATGTACAAGAAAAACATAACTATTTTTTGAATCGGTTTGCTACATGGGTCGTTCAATACCACAGTTTGCCTTGTTCACCTAAGAGATCTCTAAGTTTTTCTCCTATTGGGTTGTGCTCCCAAATAAACTGGGTCGGGTCATAAATCAAATCGCCATATAATTTAAGTTATTTAACATGTGGTTTTTCTCTCGTATGATAGTTTCATTGAAAGCTCAAAATTATTGCTTTTGCAAATTTAACTTTTTCCAAAATCAATTTTAAAAACTATGATTTTGTCAAACTTAGGTTTTCTAGCTGTTTCTACACACACAGACACACAACGTGACTTCAACCCTTGTTTGCTTCATGTATAATCTAATTTTAGGTTTTTCTTTTGAAAAATTTGAATGCCCTATTTGGCAAGAAACTGAATTGTATTGTCTGTATCAAGGTAAGAAGCAAGTTCATCCTTTGCTTTCCTAACACTGCCAAGAACAATGGAACTTGATTTCCAGCCACACCTTGTTTCCTAGAACGACCTTAAGAGATATTATATATGTGTTTGAAGCAACTAGAAATAACAAATATTCAATTTTGGAGATTTCAATTATTGAGAGGGCTCTGTCTTGTACGGTCACCAAGTTAAAAACAAATTAGTCATCCTATATTGATTAGACAATTAAAATCTCATAAAAGATATTCATGATTTAAATTAAATTCTGTATTTTTGAAAGAATAAGAAATTTCCTCCACAACTATGTCACTCATAATAGAAATAATAATATTTCTGAATCTGTTCATATTCTTGTTGAAAATAAAAATTCTGTATTTTTTTGTGACAAGTTAAAAATTTGAAAGAAAATGTATTTGGTAAAGCTTGAAGAAATATTTTCCAAAAATATGTTTTAAAATAGGTTAAAAATAAAAAAAAATCTAAAAGAAATTTTCACCATTTTCACTAAATGATCAGAAATCTATATAATAGACTAAAACAATTCCACTCTACGGCATTAATTGCATGGATGTCATTAAATAACATATAATAAAATTAATAAATTAAAATAAAAATTAAATGAATAAATTCATTCTTATTAATGATACTACATTAAATTTATTTTAAACAACCCTTTTGATATGTACTGTAGGGCTCTGCTTTAAATTCTGTGAATATTACAATATATTAAATGTAAATTGGTATGATTGATTCTATGATGCATTCAAATGAATTTGAAAAATTTGCATTCAAACGAATTCAAATTATTCCTTTTAAAACTATGAAATGTCATAAATTTAATTAATAATTAAATAATTACAATATATTAAATACAAATTGGTGTGATTGATTCTATAATTGCATTTAAATGAATTTGAAAAATTTTCATTCAAATGAATTCAAATCATTACTTTTAAAACTGTGAATCATTATAAAATTTGAGTGTTTGGAGCTCGATTTGAAACTGAACGAATTTTGTGTTTAGAGAATTTATATCAGTTGCATCTAAGCCGATCTGAAGCTCGATCTCAAGCTAATACAATGCGTTTCAAACTTCAACAATGAGCAAATGTTGAGTGTCATGCGTTGAACTGAGAAGCAGCGTTGGAAGAACGATCAAATGGCTCCCGCATCAACTTCATAGTAGATTTCTGGTCACCAACTATAGAGATCTTAAGCTATTTGGTAAGTATTAAGTATACATCTCCAACAAGCATACTTAGAAATTGTTAAATTAGCATTTGTAAAATTACTTATCAAAATCATTTCAATACACAGAATCAAGAAAAATCACGCAATATGTCGCTCACGAGTATGCTGAAAAAGAGACTCAATTGATAAGCAAGAGTCCCAAAAGATGGCGATTACAAGAGAAAGATAAACTCCTCAGATTCAATGTTTTTTCCCCTTTTTAATTTGTTTGTTCTTTGATTTAATATAGTTCTTTTGTTTGAATCCACTTCACATCTTGAAGTTAATCAATTTTATGGTGTTTTTTATTTTTTATTTTGTCTCTAATGTTGTAGGGCTCCAAGATTCAAACTGGATTTCTGAATGATGGTAATTCTATTAAATTGAAATAAAGTCAAGAAATAACCGTATCAACTTACTATAGTATAAAGGGAGATGGGAATAACTACAAAAAGTTAGCTAAGGATGTGAAGCCTGGTAGTGTAATATTGTGCTCATATAGAATTATCTCTTTTACGGTCTTATCATGTGACAAAAAATTAGGTTTGGTTTGATGTCGCTATGAGAACTTTACAGTCCTTGACGAGAGAAAAAATGTTAATCTTCTTGTAGTGATAGTGAATTTCCTTACATTGATAGAGAAATACAAGGATGATATCTTGAAACGGGGAATTATCAACAAAATTGACATGATTGTTCTTTTTTTTACTCGAAAAGGTTTAGACTTGGTGGAAGTTCAGAAAGTACTGGAATAGTATGCAAAAAATATTCATCTCATGTCAAAGGTATGGTCTTTTTTCATAATATAACGTGGCTGTTTATTATCATAAATTTTTATTTGTATAAATAATCAAAATTTATATTAGAATATTTACGTTTTAAAAAATATATGTCATGACTCATAAGTCTCATAAGTTTTATAAGTTTCAAAAATTTATAAATTATAATATTATTATCAAAATATATTATATAGATTCCAATGTATTTAATATATTATGTGAGTTATTGTTAAAGTAAATACCAAAATATATTTTTATCAGAATATATTATCATAATTATTAATTAGTGTAATTAGTAAAATTAATAATTAGTGAATTTCATTATTTTATTTTATTTGAATTGATTTGAATGAATAAATTAGGTAAATTAATAAATTTGATAAATTTGGTAAATTAATAAATTTGATAAATTTGGTAAATTAATGACATCACATAAGATTAATTATTTGATTTGAATTGATTGAAAATATTTGAATTAAAATTCAAAAACAATTACCTTTATTATTTGACCATTGTAGGATAATTAATAACATCACATTAAATGAATTATTTGATTTGAATTGAAATTAAAAAACAATCACCTCTATTATTTGATTTGAATTGATATAAATTGAAATATATAGATAATAAATTGTTGAAATATACATATATGAGGATCAAGACATATTAGAATAAATTATTGATCATATGTATAAAATTTCTTTACAGTTGATTATCCTACATTCCTTATGAACATTTTTAATTTGATTATTATTTTTTTGTAAAAAATTTTAAATTAAAAACTTTTTATAGATTGTACATACATCTTATTATTTTATTCCATTTGATGACTTATTCTACATCATAATATAATGTAGTCAGTTATTATCATAAATTTTTATTAGAATTTATAATTTATATTTTTATAAATAATTAAAATTTATATTAAATATTTTCATTTAAAAAATATATTTCATAATTCATAAGTCTCATAAATTTCATAAGTTTCACAAATTTATAAATTATAATATTATTATTAGAATAAATTATGTGGATCCCAATATATTTAATATATTATGTAGGTTATTGTTAAAGTGAATAACAGAATATATTTTTATTAGAATATATTATCATAATTATTAATAAGTGAAATTAATAATTAGTAAATGTTGTTATTTTATTTAATTTGAATTTGAATAAATAAATAAATTAGGTAAATTAATAAATTTGATAAATTAATGATATCGCATAATATTAATTATTTGATTTGAATTTATTTAAATTATTTGAATTGAAATTAAAAATATTATTTTTATTATTTGACCATTGTAGTGTATTAGAGGATTTTTTAGTAGGTAAAATAAATTTGATTATGGAATTGATATGTGAATTAAAAATTTTGCTTTATTTGACTTTATTTTGATTTCTTTCCAAAATAATTCTTAATTTAATATAAATCAAAGTTTGAGATATGAATCTTTAAGTTATTATCCCTTGACTGAACAAAAAGATAAAAATCAAATTATTGAAAGACGAAATCTAAGGATTAGAGATCCAGTACAAATGCAGCAGCAACTTTCAATTTTTTTTCTTCTATGGATCTGATTGAAAAAAAACGCATTCAAAAGTAAAGATGAAATCAATATTCAATCAATCACTGCTTTATGCAATAAATAATTTATAACAAATAACAAATAATTCACAAATTAATAAATTAATTAATTTACCTGTTTTATTTATTTATTTATTTTATTAAATAAATAAATCAATTCAAATCAAAGTTGGAATAGGTAAAATAAATTTGATTATGGAACGGATAAATTAATTAAAAAGATTTAGTTATTTATATTTAAAAAGTATATGTTATAACTCATAAATTTAATATAAATCAATTGTAATTATTATTATTTTTATAAATTACTTAAATTTTTAAAGTTATAATTTAACCGTGCATCGCACGGGTCACAACACTAGTTTTCACTATTTTTACATTGACCACATCACGTTAAATTTTGATGTTCTATTCTTTGCTTTATAATCTTTTCTGTTTTGTACATTATTTTTTTTATCAAAGAGAATAAACAGCATTTTAAAAATAATAAATAGTTTTGGTAGAAGAAAATAAATTTGAAATAATCATGGATGAACGAAAACTCTTCAAAAGTAGCATAATTGATAGCGGTATTGATAGGGTTAATCAGAACGCAGGTTTCGGTTGTGTTGGGCAATGAATGGATAGTGAAGGAGGGGTTCCGGCATTGATAGCGGTATTGCCTTGACTACTAATTCCACTCTTCGCGTCTTTCATTCAACAATGAACTCCTACATATGACGCCTCATCCACGTGCCTCTTACGCCATCACCATACATTTCTTCTCTTCAAGTCTTCCCATTATTTTCATTTAATTTCCTCTTCACTTTGAAATGTCAACCTCCCCCCGGCTTCTTCTTTTTCTTTCCTTCCCTTTTTTCCCCCTCTTATGGCACTATAAATATGCTCCTTAACCTCCCATAATGCCTCACAACATATATCAATTCCTAGCTCCACCACAAGTAATCTAACCTATTACCAACATTCCAAAACTCAGCTAATTTTGGCCATTCATTCGTACGTTTTCAGCTTCACCCATGGCCTCCCACATTAGCTTGAGGACTTTGGTAATAGTTGCCTTCGCATTTTCCCTCGCGTTTCAAGCCCTCGGTAAGTTATCTCTTTTCTCTCTTCCAACTCCTACACATATTCATCTTCACTGTGAATGAAATTATTTAATGAAATATATGTGAAAATGGTGTATACAATACAGGAGGAGGGATAGAGTGTGAGAATCTGGACGAAGAGAGGTGCTCGTACGCGGTGTCGTCCACGGGAAAACGGTGCGTACTGGAGAAACAGGTGAAGAGGGGCGGCCAGGAGGCGTACACGTGTAGGACATCGGAGATCGAAGCCGGCAAAGCGAGGGACCACGTGGAGAGCGAGGAATGCATCAAGGCCTGTGGGTTGGACAGAAAGTCCCTTGGAATCTCCTCAGATTCTCTCCTCGATTCTCGCTTCACCAAAAAGCTCTGCTCCCCACACTGCTACCACGCCTGCCCCAACGTCGTCGACCTCTACTTCAATCTCGCCGCCGGCGAAGGTACGAAAACATGCACCACACCACCATTTACTGGGCCGGGCCCAGGCCCAATACGTTCAAAACTGATCATATGCTGATGAGTTTGTTGGATTGTGTATATATATATATATATATACAGGGGTGTTTCTTCCAAAGCTGTGTGAGGCTGAAGGGGCAAACGCAAGGAGAGGGATGGCTGAGTTACGAAGCTCAGGAGTGGTGGCACCTGGACCTCTCCGCTCTGTGAAGAATCTGAAGATCAATGAAGCTGAGACTCCTCAGTCACAGCCCCTTAACACCAAGGAGTTCACAGCTCAGCAGCCTGCGGCTTCCCCACCATATTATTATTAAGTTTCCCGTGACGTTATAGTTATTATACGCAAAACAATACTGTGTTATGTCACTCTGGGGACTTATGGTTTTCTTGGTTTTGTATTGTAATAATGAAGTTGCACCAATAGTTATATAATTAAGGCGATTTGAATGTACTAAGGTCATTGTTTGTTGTATACAATATTATGTGTGCTGGATGATCTTCGGACCAATAAGGTGTACGTGGCTTGTAGTCTTTTTTTTTTTCTCCCGATTAATATAATTGAATTACGCATTAAGCAAGTTTGTCTGTTTTGTTCTTTTTCTTTTTCTTTTCGTAGTCAAACTTGAATTATAAATACGATAAAATGTAGCTCAGGTGCAATCAATGGCAGAAAAGAAATTCATGTTAAAATAGAAGAAAAATACAAATAATCTCTGAACGATTTGTAACTGGAAAATTCGAGTTCTGTATTTACTGAAAAACAAGGTACAAAAGATAATCCCTGAAGAAAAAGAAAACGATGACTTAGAAAGGAAAAGAAAACTACCAAAACTGACAAAACGACTAATACAACCAACATCATTTCCTACTAAAACGGAAAAAAAAAACATGAATTATAAAATGACTACGTTTTCAACTACCAACTAACAACGGGCATTAACACTAAAACGATGTCGTCAGCATCATCTTCAACATGAAACTTTGACGTAACAACTCCAACTTGGACAACAAATTCTGAAACTGAGGTTTAGCCAATGCTTTTGTAAATATATCAGCTAACTGTGCAGTAGATGCTATGTATTGTGGAAGCACTAGACCCTGTAGATACTTCTCTCGTACCACGTGACAATCAATCTCCAAGTGTTTTATACGATAGTGGAAAATGAAATTAGCAGTGATATGGAGCGCTACCATACTGTCACACCATAATTCGATTGGCTCTCTATACTCCCAATGAAGATCACGTAGCAAATAACTTAACCACTGTATCTCACACACAACGGACCCTATACTGTGATACTCTGCCTCTGCAAAGGAACGAGCTACTGTGGTTTGCTTCTTAGTCCTCCAACTCACCAGAGTAGGCCCAAGAAAGACACAACCTAGTCAATGACCTTCTGCACTCTGGGCAAGAAGCCCACCCTGCATCACAGAAGGCATTCAGCTGTAAGTCATTAGTTACAGGAAAGAAAAGCCCTTTAGAAGGGCAACCTTTAAGGTAATGTAGAACACTAATGGCTGCAGTCCAATATGGCTGGCGAGATAATCCCACGTATTGACTTAACTGCTGCATAGCAAACATAATGTCATGACGTGTAAAATTTAAATATAATAGCCTACTAACCAGTCTTCTATACATGTTAGGATTTGCCATGAACTCTCCTTGATCTGAAAGAAGCTGTTGACCCTTAGGAAGAGACGTGTTCATAGGCTTTGACCCCAAAAATCCAGTTTCGGAAAGGATGTCCAAAATGTACTTCCTTTGATTCATATATGTTCCTTCTGGACTCCAAGCTACTTCCACCCCGAGGAAGTACTTCATATACGCCAAATCCTTTATAGTAAAAGTTTTATGCAAAAAATTCTTAACTTCATTGATAACTTTTTTGTTAGTGCCTGTAATAATCAAATTGTCAACATAAACAAGTATAACAGTAAAAGAATCACTTCTACACCTAAGACATAAGCATTGATCAGTAAAGGGTTGTACAAAACCATAATCACCAAGTTTCTGACTAAACTCTTTATTCCACTGACGCCCAACTTGTTTCAAGCTATAAAGCGAATGTAACAATTTACAAGCCTGCCCTGGCTCTCCTTTTGTGTAGCCCTGAGGAAGATGCATGTAAACTTCTTCATTAAGCAAACCATGAAGGAATGCATTATTGACATCAACCTGATGTATGGGCCATTGATTAGCTGTGGCAACTACAATTAGCACTTTAACTATGACTACCTTTGCAACAGGGGAAAATGAATTAGTGTAATCAACTCCTTCGACATGGTGAAAGCCATTAGCCATCAGTCAAGCCTTGTAACAGTGCACAATACCATCAGGGGAACGCTTTATCTTAAAAACCCACTTGCTACCTATTGCCTATTTCCCTGGTGGTAATAAGACAATTTCCCAAGTTTTATTTCTTTCAAGTGCCCCCAATTCCTGCTCCATAGCCTGAACCCATTCACTGAGTCCTGAGCTTGATCATAAAGACTAGGTTCACATTCAAAAGATACATTAGCTAAAAAATTTATGTATTTAGGCTTAAAATGTGGTGAAACAACATAAGGGCATGTAACAGGAGTATAAGAATTTGTTGAGGTTACAATGTGTTTATCAAAATTATTAAGAAAATTTGAAGAAATAGTAGCATTTCCTACAAAGTCCTTCATCCAACTTGGTTCCTTCCTCTGTCTAGTGCTACATCTACTAGTGGTACTTGTATCTCTCAATATTGTTTCATCAGCTTCTGGTGATGTCCTTGTGTTCTGTAGTTCATTTTGTGTATCAGATTCTTTTTCTGCAATTACATCATTAGTAATAGGCAAGGGTAGAGAAATATTCTCATCATTAAAACAAGTTGTATTAAAAGGAAAGAAAGTTTCATGAAAGATAACATTTCATGAGACAAAAATCTGCCTATAATCCATGTTATAGAGTCTATACCCCTTTTGACCTGGTGAAAAACCAAGGAACACACATTTAAAAGCGTGAGGCTCAAACGTGCTTTTATGTGGTTTGGTGTTTGTAGCATAACAGAGGCACCCAAAGACCTTCAAAGAGGAATAGGTGGATTTTCTCCTAAATAACAGTTCAAAAGGTGTCTTCCATTTAAGCAGCGGAGTGGGTAGTCTATTGACAATATGAGTTGCCATAAGTAAAGAAAAAGGCCAAAAATTTTGTGGCATGCTTCCCTGTATCATAAGTGATTGTGCCAATTGAAGAAAATGCTTATGTTTTCATTCCACCACACCATTTTGTTGTGGTGTATAGGGACAAGTTTTCTGATGCTCAATCCTATAGGTACTTAGTAGTTTCTAAAACTCATTACTAATAAACTCTCCTTCATTATCTGTCTTAACTATTTTGACTCTAAGACTGAACTGTGTGTGTATGATATTAATAAAAGAAGAGAAGATATTACCAATTTGTGATTTGTGATAGAGAAGATAGGTCCAAGTAGCCTGAGAAAATCATCTACATTAGTGAGAATGTAGCTAGTTTTTGTAAGTGAAGGTTGAGTGTAAGGCTCCTACACATCTATGTGGATCAATTAAAAAATGTTAGCATCATGATTGGCTTATGTAGGAAAGGGTAATCTGTCCTGTTTGGCCTTATGATATACATCACATACTTCCAAATTAATCTTGTTAGCATTGTTAAATTAATGTTAACTTCAGGGAAATTCAGATGTTATAGAATAATACAAGGAGCATGTGCGAGGTGTTTATGCCAAACCTTGGCTTGTGAAGAATCAGAATTATAAGGTAGCTCCAAAGTGCAATTTGATTTATTATTCAAGTAAGTAGAAGCATCAGAATTGGTATAAGGGTGTTCTCTAGTACAATTGGAACTATCAATTTTACAATAGTGCACACCATTCACAACATTAGCAAACTTATTACATTTCAAACTAATACACATCAAAAGTATGAGCAAGCTTATTACATTTCAAACTAGTACACTTATCAGAAGCATTATCAGCTATTGAGGTTTTATCAAGGACATAGAGATTTACTAGAAAATTTCCTCTTACAAGAATCTTTAGTCTTTTGGTCCTACAAATACAATAATTAGGAATGAAGGAAAAACTTATGTTTGCATCATCACATAATCTATTAACAGACAATAGGTTAAACTTAAAATAAGGGGTATATAGACCAAATTATAAGATAGAGGCACTTCACCAGTATTAGTGACTTGTTTTTTGCTTCCATAGGTAATTTATAGAAATGGAGTAAGAGTTTTGATGTAATTTTCTTAATAAACTCAAATAAGCACATATGTGTGACATAGCACTAGTGTCAACAATCCATGACCCTGGTTCAAGATGTTTTAGCATATTATATATAGTATGTAATGTTAGAAATGTGCTCTAAAGGTAATCACCTTTAGCATCAGATGTACAAACTTAGTTATTAATTCAAAGAGTTTTTTTATTATTTATGTTCATATTCATAAACTCAAGATTAGATTGTAATATAAGTAATGAAGTCTATGACACAAACCATAGCATGAAGGAAATTATGATGGTGATTATAATGTGAGATTCCTATCATATGTAATTATATATGTATCTAAACTATCTCTAATTATAGGATTACATGCGACTAGACATCAATGATTTGGATATACTAGCACAAGTTATGCTTCTTGATTTGATCAAGCAACTGTCCTCATAAGTTGTAAGCATGACATGCTTTTTGTAAACATGTGAATGCTTGTTAAGGGTAACAAGTACATTGGATGACCTGTATGAGACATCACATGGATACCTATTCAAATGTTAGTGATATGTCTCATAGCAGCTAATAATGCAAGTATCCTTGGACTTAAGGAATTAAAGTTATATTGGATATAATGGATCCTTTGTTTTAACTCCATTCCTTATTACCCAACATGGGTCACTCTTAGGGTGGTGATTAGGCACAATATGAAGTATTTGAAAATATTTATGTAGTTAATAGAGGATTCACCACTCCCGATAGAAGGAAGTATACTCATGGCCACTTGTCGGGATAATCATTAAGAAGTCTTTGGCCAAAGCAGACTTGTCATGAAGATGGTCTTCAGTGACATAGTTTAAAGTGATTGACCCACAGGACAAAGAACTGACTACTTAGGCTGGATGTGACGTAATCAAGTCTAGTGGGAGTTGACACGTAGGCCATACTCTGAACCAAGTGGGTATAAGACGGTGAAAGGATATATTGCATAAACACGCTTTAGCTGCAGAAAGGTTTAAAGTCAAACAATTGACTTTTTAGTCAGTTAGGGGTCACGATGTGTTGCTAAATACCGCTCATAATCTATTTACAATCAAGTGTTGATTGTGAATGACTAACATAGCCAAAAACCTAATGGGTTACACTAATAGAAATTCACCAGGAATGTGAAACGGGCTTGAGGATTTGATCCTCAATTAGAGAATTAATTAAAAAGGAGATAAGAGAATAAAATGAATAAGAATATGTTCCTATTCCTACCAAAACAAAGAAAAGCCCAAATAAGAACACCTTTTGGCCGCCCCTCTCTTAAAGAGATTGGGCTTCTTAAGGTGCCACCTTAAGAAGCTTAATAAAGGAATGACGCCGACTAAGGGAATTAGGGCTTTAGGATTTGAGGTAGCACCAATCACTTTAAGAGTGATAGTGAAAGTCACACGCAAAAAGGCTCTCTCTCAATTGTTTAGAATCTTATTTAGGAAACTCTCGTTTTCTTCTCCTTCATCCAAGAGGGTTTTCTATATAACTTTATCATGTTTGCTAGCACAAAAATGAGAAGGAACCCCGTTATCTGAAGAAGTTTTTCTTTAGCGTATTTCATATGGATAACCATTATAGGTATCCCATTTTGGATACTTGCTTTAGCTTGAATAGGTTGTTGCGCTACAAGAGATATTTCTCTTCATCTTGATTACTTCATTAATATAATAGTAGTATAGGTTGATCCTTTAGTAAATGAGTTTTAGAGAAAAAGTTTTAAATTCTGCTGTGTTCTATGATCTCTAAAATCCAACATATAAAGCAGTAATAGTAATCTGGGGTGTGGTAATCTTACTAGCAAAATTGTCATTTCCTTGATTAGTGCTTGCTTCTTCCATATGATCAAAAGGGGTTTTGTTCACTTTGACTTTGACCATATTAGCTCCTTCCCTTTGATCTTTATATTCTTGATACCACTTTGGGTATCCATTATGCTGAAAGCAGGTGTCCCTGATATGCCCCGGTATATTATAATAATCGCAATGTCTTGTACTTTTCTATGTAGTTCATCCCTTATTTCTGTCTTGGCTTCCATGACCCCTTGCTTGATTCCCTCCTCTTCCTCTTCCATATGGATTTTGTATAACCAAGTAGGCGCTATTTTCTTGAGCAAAGGTTTTGTCGTAAATTTGATTAACTATTCTCTGCTTCTCAACACATAAAAAATCAAAGAATATGCCTTGTTAACATTTGGCAGGGGTTCTATGAGTAAAACCTATCCTCTGATGGAGTCGTATATATCATTCAGCCCCATCAAAAATTGCTTAAGAGAATCCATTGAATCAGACATAACCTTTGCCACACCACATGTGCATTCAGGCATATGTGTTAAATGGGTAAGTTCATCCCAATATTTTTTTCAATTTCGTGTAATATTGCGCAATTGTCATGTTGCCCCATGTAACTGTGGTTATTTCTTTTTGAATTTGGTATAATAAGGGGCCAATGCATTCCCTGAATTGTTCTTTAAGTTCGTGCCATAGCTCTTTAGCAGTATTTACGTAAAGAAAAGCCTCTACTATATCTTTAGCAATTGAATTTAATATCCAAGATCTTATCATACAATCCACTTTGTGCCACTGCTCATACTTTCCGTCCTTTTCATCTGACAGCTCACACTTTTCGTTGATGAATCCGAGTTTAGTCTTGGCTTTGAGGGAAATTTTGACTGAATGGCTCCAGGTAAGAAAATTGTTGCTGATGAGGAGTGAGGTAATGAGATTCATGCCCAGGTGATCCGAATTTTGCAGAAACAGAGGATCATCTTTGGCAGTTTTTGTGGAATCTGTATTGGTTGTAGTCATTGTAGGGGTAGTAAACAAGTGTAGGGATGTTTACGAGATCGAACCAGGCTCTGATACCATGAACGATTTATAACTGGAAAATCCAAGTTCTGTTTTTACTCAAAAACAAGATACAGAAGATAATCCCTGAAGAAAAAGAAAACGACAACCTATAAAGGAAAAGAAAAACTAACTACCAAAACTGACAAAATGACTAATACAAACGACACTGTTTCCTACTTCAAAAAAAAAAAAGAATCATAAAACGACTGCGTTTTCAACTACCAACTAGCAACGGGCATACACACTCAAATGACGTCGTCAGCATCATCTTCTTCAGCATGAAACTTCGACATCTAACTCAGTGATTTTACAATCTCATCATATAAAAAGCTATCATTTTGTTTATAATTAAAGCGAGTGCATGACTTCGTTGATTTCTTACGCACCCAAAACAAGAGACTAGTGTTTTTCTTCTTTCATTAAAATAATAAGTCAATACGTAAAAAGGCCAAGTATTGTACTTGATTAGTTAATTAATTTACGAGTTAAAATTTACATATAGTTTCGGTGATTAATCTTTAATAATTAATACCCAGAAAAAGAGAATACTGTATTTTTCTTCTATAGTATTAATAAATTTTTATGTTGGATATATGACTTCTGTTCTGAATCAGAGTCAGAACCAATAAAACAAAAAGCATTAGAAAAATGTTTATGTATAACGTATTATAAAATCACTTACGAAAATGTGTCACTTGTCACTAATAAAGTTTGCTGAAAATATTAAATCCTTCTGAGGTGGGTTGGCCATTATTGTTTATATATATCTCACACTTTTAACTGCTTTTTAAAGAAAAATTAGTATGCAAAAATTTATTAAAATTTGGCTAATTTAGTTGGAATTAAGTTGAACTACAAAGATATAACTATTTGAGAAAGTTTTATTTATTTTGTTTAAACCACAAGTATATGAAAACTACTAAATTATGATTAATTTAGTTTAAATTAGGACAGTTTTGCTTTGCCAAATAGAATATCCAAATTTAAACTTTTTGAAGTGGAATGGGAGAAAACATTCGGAAAGGAAAGCAATATTCTATTTTTGGTTGCTTTTAAGTTAAGCAATAAAAGTGGCTTAGTAGGAGGTGGCATACATCTACTTGGTGGATGCTTGCCTAACACACACACACACACATTATAAATTAAGTTGATTTACGACCAGTATTTTATGAATAGCAACATAGCATTGTTGCTACGTACAGTTATTTATATAAGTTAATATGGCACATTATATATTCCAACTTTATTCCCTAGAATCATTCTAAAATTAAATGATAGAAAAAGGTTTTAGAAATAGCAATTATGTGAGGAAGCGCTCATATATCACTACAAAATACACTTGCGACGCCCGTTCTGTTGGACGAAGAGGTGCTTCAAACATATACGTTTTCTCTGCCTATAACCCCCCATTTCTTGTCCTGCAGTTCATCTTTCAGCTCTTTGGCCATCCGGCATGCATGAAACAACAAAGATTTGCTTATGCTTCCTTTGATTTTGCTAGGGAAGATTGGCGTAGGTTCGCTAAGAAGTCTTCTGCAAGCCTCCTTTTCCATGCTTTCATGGTCTCTTCTTGTTACACTTAGACCTTTCTTTCTAAAGAACCTAACGGCTTCACCACATGTATCCTGGAACCTAAGGGCCTGTTTAGTTTGAGTATTTTCTGTTTTTATTTTAACTGAAAACGAAAAATGGACTTGAAAATGCGTTTGGTTGAGTTAACTGAAAACGTTTTTTTTTTAAAACATTTCTTAAAATAAGCCTAAATTTGAAAACACCAAAAAGATGTTTTCAGTGTTTCAGGAAATACATTTCAAGAAATGAAGATTGAAAATGAAAACAAGAAATATTTTCACAAACCAAACACACCCTAATTTTTCCAATTTCTCCTACTTCAGACGTCATATTTGGTTGCATCATTAAAAGATACATCCATGTAATTTGAGAGAAGCTTGCTGAATTGAAGTTTTATCATCACCATGATCATAAGCATCATGCTCATCAGCGTAACAAAGGTCAGTAGCAACGTGCCACAATGTGAGGAATTCATCGAATGCAATTTCTTGGTTCTCATCTGTAGATCTTATCACGGCCATCAAATTCTCTATGCTTTCTTCATTTAGTTCTGCTCTCTCTAGTGCAGAACATATTCTTTGCTCCATAGTTAACTCCTCTCCCGTGGGAGGTTTTCTAGTTTTCAGCTCATCGAAGATGAACTGCCATAGTTCCAAGAGGAATGAATTCTTTACTCTGCACCATGACATCTCCAGAGTTCTTTGGCTCCTACATAATAAGACACTTTATCGACAGCACATTTTAGAAGCTCTATTGGTTTGAAGTTCAAAAATCAATTCTTTGGATGAGATTGAAAAAAGTTGTATCTTATCAGATTATGGCCAGAGATTGATCCACACCATCTGCGAAACAGTAATGGGGCAGACAATGCGTGAAATTTGGTAGAAGGCATCTCCGACACATAGACAACCTTGGTCTCGTGAGGCGAAGCACATGTTTGACAACATTAGCTTCGTAAAGTTTGAGAACACGAGCCACGTAGGAATTCTTCGAAGTTTCATAAGAACATATGACAATCCATTCAGTGAGCATGAGAGAGAGATGGCGTCAAGGGAAAAGTGCACCATACAATAAGGCGTAGGTAACTATAATATCAATCTTATAAAACCTGTCGGGACCATTCTTCTCGAGTGAAGTGAAAAGTCCCAGGATAACCACGATGAAGCTAGACACAACAAATCGAGGAATACTGCCTACCTTTTTATGCAAAACAGGGGCCTAACATTTCGTAAATAAATTCAAGCCGAACCTCTATCATTCTAAGAGCTTAAGCAGCTGTTCTGACTTCTGACACTGAAAACTCTAACCTTCTTCGGAGGATTCATGTGGGGGACGAAGCACGTCAAGAAGAGGCCTCATATCAATCAAAAGCAGTTTAAATGAGTTAAAAGTACTGGTAGGCATCTTTCACCACTTGGAATTCATCACATTGGTCCTCTGTATCATTAGGAAGTTGAGAAAGATCAGGGGATGATGGTGGACTCCTTGGACATCCCACACTTTCCATATCTTCTCCACGATTTTTGTGATGATGGTAACCATGCCTCTGATCTATTTGTCACTTTGGCGTCGCACAAAGTAGCAATGAATGAGGGTTTCAATTGATGCTTAAATTGAAACAATGAAATATCTATGAATACATGCCGGCACAAAGGCTAATAACGTCTAACCCAACATTGATTCCAACTTTGGAAAAATTGAAACTTAAGGTGAAAATGTAAGACAAAGTTAGAAGACTAAATGTAGACAAAATTATGTTACGCACCAAAAAATGATAATTAGCGAGTATTTGGTTTGCTCAATTGGGTACTTGAGCATTTTTGGGGGCAAAGTTGGAGGAGGACGCATGAAAAAGTCAAAAATTGAACCACAAGTGACAAGACAACCCCATTGTTAAAAATCAAAATACAAAAGAAAACATTTATGAGGAAGAAGCTGTATTATTCCCACACGAAAAAATAATTACAGCAAACCCACAGTACTTATATGACAGAAAGAAGAAAATGAAAAGAAAAAACATTTAACTAAACTAATGAACATCTCCACCTAAGCAATGACGTGTACTACATATTTTTACACCCCTTCCTCAAGTTGGGCTTATAGTAAAAGAAATCATGCCAAACTTGGAGAATAGAAAACTAAACATAGATACTCCCAAAGCCTTTGTCAGCAAATGAACAACATGTTCCTTAGTCGAAATATGTATTGGTTTTAGCAATCATGCCTTGAATTTTTTCCTAACAACGTGGCAATCTATCTCAATATGCTTCGTGCATTCATGGAAAACAACATTTTAGGAGATGTGAACGTCAGGCTAATTGTCACAATAGAGAGAAATAGGCATGTAATACCCAAGGTGTTACTATGTAGTTTAAAGTGTTCAAATTTGGGTAAAAGAAAATTTTTTGCAAGTTAAGAGTTTCGACTAGAGAAACAAGTATTTTTTTTTTTTATATATAAGGACTAAGATTTACACTTGATTAAGGAAAATTACTATAGAAAAGAAAAACATAAGCAGTGAGTGAAGGAAGAATGCTAAAGGACTAAAGTGAAAGGAAAAGAAATTATAGAGTACTTGTGGGAAAGGATCGAATAGGAACCCATAAGGGAAAATGAACCTTATGAGAATGATATTGTGGATACAACTCCTTGAAATTGTTGGAGTTGAGGTTAGAGTGGATCTTGAGGCATCGAGAGGGACTACAGTGAACGAGTGCAGGATTTTGGTATTTTAATGGAAATGGGAAGTGATGAAGTGTATTTTTTAGGAGCTATAGTTGGTGCCCTATTTGTGAGTCAAAAGTTTCTGTAAATCCCTTGTAAGTTTCTAATTAAAGATTGATGACCTAGAAGGACCAAATTGAAGGAGACTTAAGTGGGCCCCACTAACACCGCTTAAAACCTACACATAAGATCTTTTCTTTCATTCTCTCATTCTCACCATCTCTCTCTCAGCTCTCCCCATATATCTAGTGTCTGTGAGCCCTCCCAAGTCCTTGGCTGGTCACTAGCTTTAAGAAGAGATTGGTAAGTAGAATTCCTTTCTTCTTCTTCCTATTATTTCAAGAGACCAAACCCTAGGATATGGTTCTAAGAGGGTGATGCCCTCAAGGAGAAATGACTAATGCTAGCTTTGTTAATGTAAAAATTGTATTATGAAGTTCTTAGCTATGTAAAAGGTGAAATGTGATTGAATCTTGAGAAGAAGGGTTGAGTTGTTGAAAGAATGGAATTCAAGATGATTTCTTGGGAACTCTCTTTCTTGAACAATGTCATGATTTCTTGGTTCTAAGAGGGTGATGCCCTCAAGGAGAAATGACTAATGCTAGCTTTGTTAATGTAAAAATTGTAGTATGAAGTTCTTAGCTATGTAAAAGGTGAAATGTGATTGAATCTTGAGAAGAAGGGTTGAGTTGTTGAAAGAATGGAATTCAAGATGATTTCTTGGGAACTCTCTTTCTTGAACAATGTCATGACTCTTTTTGAGTTTTGTATTGCTTTAAATTAGTTTTTGAGCCATCTAAACCCACCACTGATGTGCCTCAGAAGAATCAGAACCATTATGGAATGGTAAGCCTTAGGTTAAGCTCATTTCGAGCTCTTCCCATGGCTGCCCTGGTTTGGGTGCTCATGTGTTGAAGAAGAAGAATGGGCTCCGCCAACTATACCATGCTCAAAAATTCGTATTTTAATGCTTTCTCTTGTGTTTCTTTGATCCCTAGGCTTGGGGAATTTCTTAAGGACCTTTGTCTACCTCTTGGAGCTAGCAAATTCTACTTTAAAGCAGAGAGCTTGGCAAGAAAAGTTTAAGTAAGGTGAGGGACATCTCCTACCTCATTTATGATTATGTGAATTTACACATATATGTTGGTTTGCTTCTTTAATTACCTAAACGTGATTATGTACATATGGATGGTACATTTCCTTGGGAGGTTCTATTTTGATTAGTAATATTCCTCTGTTTGAAACTAAGGATTATGGTCATGTAAGGGATAAATTTCACCCTTGTTTAATTGTGAAAAACAACTTACTTCTGATATCTTTGGAAATTTCATGTTGAGGAATAATTTCTTTCGAAATGAAATTAAACAATGAAGAAAAACATTATAAGAGAGAGAATTCATAAATGAGAAGAATCTCTATCTTGCTTATGCTTATGTGATTGTATACTCCATGAGATTTAGCAATTTATTAGGAAGGATAAATGCTACTTCATTTAAATAGTGTAATTTATCTAATCTCAATTCTATGAGACGCTTATGGTTTGCTTTGATAAGGTATTGGGAAAACTACCTAATTTAAGATGAAGCCTTGTTATGAATTATAATATGAGGGATTTTACTCAAAATTTATCTTGGATTTGACATGTTATGTACCTATTGTGATATTTTAATTTACTATATGGTGCCTAACTAGAGTGAGCATTAAGTGGCTTTGTGACTGACCCACGTAACTAAATGTTAATGTAGTATAATGGGATTCTTGTTGATTATACCTTACATCTATGTATATCAGTACCGGACTTGGAAATTAAATTGTATATGTTAAATGAGTTGGAGTAAAATTGGTATATTACTCTATGTTTGTTATATTTGTGTAATATTCAAATTAGATGTGTTAGGCATCCTAGGAAGGAGGACGGGACTAAAATAGTTTGAGAAGTCACTCCTATAATATTATACTTGTGATGAGTGATGAGCCTTAGTGATGGCTATCAAGCATAACGCCCATATATAAAACATCATGTAGATGATGGTATGTGTTATCGACTTAACTGCTGGAGTTTAGAGTGACTTTGGTCAATTATGACGTTTAGTGTATTTTTGGAATGTACGCTTGTGCTTATACTCATATATCATTTTACTTTAGTGGTCTGTGTTGTATGTAAATTGGGTAAGAAGCACGTGGGGGCTAAATTGGTCTTGGTGACCTAAAATGCTGGAACAGTACATTATTGAGTTCATAGTAGAACAGTCTGACAATGAGTCACGATGTGGTTAAGTGACCCTACCCCTCGGGAATGCCATAGTTGAGGATGCCATCTAAATGAATGATAGATGACGATAAATAAATTATATCTGATAGTGGGTGTCTTGAGACGGTGACACTCCCTACTGATAAACTGTGAATTTGCCTTGGTAGCTTCATTATTGTGAATTGGCCTCGGTGGTCTCTCTATCATGAATAAAATTTCTTGTTGGATTAATTGAACACTCCACATTTATATGTGTTGGGCATAACATATAATCATGTCTTGATAAAAGAAATGTTGTGTTGAGCCTATTAATATTATCACTACTATTCTTCCTTAATTATTATTATTTTATTTATGCATCTTGGGTGAGATTACCAAAAAGGATTGTATATGTGGTTAGAGTAGTAAATTAGATCATGCCTTGTTTGATGAGTTGTAATATGCATATTATTTATGCTGTGGACTGGATATATATCTTTGTCTAATTGAGTTAATTGTGTAGCGAAGGATTGAGTTAGTCTGGTTGTAATGGTGGGATACTGATCACGGTCCCACTCTTGTGAGCAATGTACAAGTTACAACTTATGTTGGGCTGTTTTCTTTTACTGAGTATCTTTTATACTCACTCCTTTTTGGTTGTGTATTCTTGTAGGTTCTCGTTCAATTGATGACTCTCTATGAGAGGAGTAGCGGAGTCTCCAAGTCTATGACCTACCTCGGCTTCGGGTTGATAATGGTGTCTTCAAGTATGTATGAGTTGTTCAGTCGCTCTATAGTGAATAGGACTCCTAAGATGCTTGTGATCTTGTGGAGAAACCACTAGTGGATTTAGTCCATTTTATCTTTTAAATTCTATGAGTGAACCGTTTTTATGCTTTCTGTATGTTGAGTATGTGTGGTATCAGGCTTACGATGGTGATGTGAAATTCGACGCTGTGCTAGTCATGTCCCCAGATTTAGGGCGTCACAAGGTAGCTGCATGTAAATGTCAAAGTCATTTATCAGATATGTCACCCACTGAAGCTTACACACCATAGAGGCCATACTCTTGTATTTTGCCTTAGTTGAAGACCTTGAAACTGTTAATTGTTTCTTTGATTTCCATGAAGTAGAAGTTGTTCCTAAGAAAATGTAGTACCCTATGATAGAACATTGTGTCTTCTTACATGTTGCCCAATCAACATCATGATATGCCTTCAATGTAAAAGAGGCTGTTGCTAAAAAAAAAAAGGTCTACTGAGGAAGTTGTTTTAAGATACTTTACAATGTGTAAAGCAGCCTGCCAATAGGGCTTACGAGGCTTGTCCATGAATTGGCTTAAATGATGCACATCATAGGTAATATCAGGTCTAGTAAAGTTTAGGTATAACAATCTTCCAACTAATCTATGAAATTAGGATGCATCATCGAGTGGTTCACCTTTATTCTCTTGCAACTGTAGGCTAGGGGGTAGAGGTGTCTAACCTATTTTTGCCTGATCCAGTCCTATATCAGATATAATATCAATAATATATATATTTTTTGATTCACAGATATTCTTCTTTTTGATCTGGTCACTTCTAAGCCTAGGAAAAATTTTGCACACCCTAAGTCCTTAATGGTAAAAACTTGGTGTAAAGTTTGCTTGAGTTCTTCTATCAGTTCTATTGAGGTTCTTGAAATCAAGAGATCATCAACATATACCAGTAAAAGGAGTGATCTTTTGTTTGAGGCATATATCAATAAACATGTACCTATAGTAGACTGAACGAAGCCAAAATCTCTTAGATGTTTTGTGAATTTCATGTTCCACTGGTGTGATGCTTGTTTGAGCTACCTTCTTTTACTATAGAATAACCATTAGGAGGGACCATATATATATATATATATATCTTCTTCTAGAAAACCATGGAGGCTAGCATTGTTGATATCTACTGGATGAAGTGGCCACCCCTTTACAGTTGCAACAAAGAAAAACATCCTCACAGTCACTATTTTGGCAACAGGAGAGAAATTCTCATTATAATCAATTCCTTTTAATTGATTATATCCCTTTGCAACAACCCTTAATTTAATCATCTCCAATGTTCCATTTGCATTGAGCTTAAGTTTATATACCCACTTCGAACCAATAGGCTTTTTTCCTTTAGATAGATCCATTAGTTCCCGGGTTTGGTTCTCTTCCAGAGCCCTTAACTCATCCTTCATTGCCTATACCCAAGGGGGGATTTGCTAGCCACAAGGTAACTGTGAGGCTCCTGAACACTTGACAATTTTGCTAAGAAATTTGTATAGGCATCAAATAAAATTTGAACAAGTGATTCTAAGAAGTGTCACTTGATATATGATTAGTGACAAAATCTGTCAACCACACAGGAGGATTTTTTGATCTAGTGTTGAATTAAGAGAGAAACATTGCCTAAGGAGTGAGAGCTTGTACCTGGCTATAAAGGGGTAGTTGCTAGATCAGAAGGAATGGGATCTGTTGTCAGTTCATCATGCAAATTGGGTGCAATGGGCAAAGAAGGGAAAACAGATTCACCATCAGAAAAAGAATCAATGAAAGGGAATTGTCTCATAAAAAATGGCATCTCTGGTTACAATGATTCTTTTAGAACTTAATTCATAGACTTTAAATCCCTTTGTTCCACTCTATAATCCAAGGAAAATACATGATGAGACTCTAGGTGCCAGTTTATCCTTTCGAGGTTGAATGTTAGCAGCAAATACAAGGCATTTGAAAATCTTAACAGCATCATAATTAGGTGGTCTTTTGTATAACCTTGCAAAATGTGTTTTCTAGGCAAGTAATTTTATAGGCAATCTGTTAATCAAGAAAGTAGCATATAGGAGAGTTTCTTCCCAAAAATAGGCAGGCAACTCGGATTGAAAAAACAAAGCTCTTGCAATTTGCAGCAAGTGTCTATGTTTTTGTTCAACTACTCTATTTTGTTATGGAGTATAGGAGCAACTTTTATGATGTACAATTTGATGTTTATCAAGGAGAGATTGACAGGAATAACTTAGGAACTCTACCCCATTCTCACTCCTAATAGTTTTAACAAATGTGCTAAACTGGTTCTGCATAAAGTTGATGAATTTCTCCAAATAGTATAAGTTTAATTGTTGTTGGTTATTAGGTAGGTCCATGTGGCCCTAGTAAAGTTATCCATTAAGGTTAGAAAGTAACTCACACCAGATATAGAAGAAGTATGATATGGACCCCATATATCCATATAGATTAGCTCAAAAGCCCCCTTTGTTTGAATGATACTCTTTGGAAAGGATTCCTTGTCTGTTTGCCATGGGACATACATAACACTTATGATTAGTATAGTTCTAGAAGCAAAAACGCAAATTATGTACGACATTATCACTTAGGTGTCCTAACCTTGAATTAGCATAGGTTTGAGTATAATACAATAAAGGTTCATAATTATCAGTAACATATCTGTTAAATACATCAAGGGTATTGAAGGATTCAAGAACATTTGGAAAAAAAAGGAAAAACTATCAAGACAATACAAATTAGCAACTACTCTCCCCACAACCAACACCCTCTTACTCTTCTAGTCCTGCAAAACACAAAAATAATGGTAATAGGTACAGGAAATGAAATTGCTAGTAATCAATCTATTGACAGATAAAAGGTTGTGACTAAAATTTGGCAAAAATAAAGAGCTTCTGTAAGTTTCAGGCCATTCAATTGTACATTGCCAAATCGAGTAACACGATTTTCATTCCCTTTTGGAAAATGGACAGTAATGGGAATGGTTAGTGTGGTTAATTTGTCGAAGAAGGTTTTATCAGTGCAAATATGATTCGAAGCCCCTATGTCAATTATCCAAGCTCCTTTCTCTCTTTCATCACATTTACAGTCTGCCATACCTACGAAGTAAAAAGTAATGAAATTCACAGTACTTTCTATCCCATTTTGATTTGCTTTGAATATTCTTGCAACTTCTTGTTTGATGATCTTAGTCATCCACTCTTGTTGTTTAGCATCAACTGGTCTTTCTTGATCTCTAGTAGTTTCTAACATGTTTATATGTTTACCAGTTTTCCTCTCTTATTTTTTATCAGTATAGTATATCACTCAAAGTAGCCATTCTATTTAAAACATGTCTCTTTGTTATGACCCTGAGTCTTGCAATCATGCAATGTTCACAATATCTATCTTCCTTCTTCTCCCCATATCTCTCCATAACTATGTCAATCATAATAGAAATAATAATATTTCTGAGCCTGTTCATATTCTTGTTGAAAATAAAAATTCTATATTTTTTCTGGTAAATTAAAAATTTGAAAGAAAATGTATTTGGTAAAGCTTGAAGAAATATTTTCCATAAATATGTTTTAAAATAGGTTAAAAAAAATCTAAAAGAAATTTTCACCGTTTTCATTAAATGATCAGTAATATTTAAATTTTTTTAAAAAAATTATACAAGCCACTAGATAATAATTCGAAGATAAGGAATGTGAGCAGTCTTGTCAGTTTTACTTCATTATGTTCTAAAAATTTGAAGAAAAAAAAGGTATGCATCCACATTAATACACTCTTATTATCATTATATAACCCAAACGCGGATGCCGTGCTTGTCACATTTTTGGTCATTCGATCATTTGATCGGATGGCTAAAAATGAGGACAAGTTGAAATGTCGTGACTATTAGATATTTTTGATCCAACGGCCATAATCATCCAACACCACAATGCATTGTATTGCTTAACCTTTTCTTTTTCTTAGTGTAACTCCCTCCTACTAGTCATATGCGGACATGTGGCTATCGACCCACCTATCTGGATGACTCAAAATATATAGAATGGTCATCTGGATCTGATCTTGGGTTGTCTGGGTGGATGGATACGGATGGCCACGTGTCTGCATATGACTAGCTGGAGGGAGTTACACGAAAAAAAAACATTAAGCAATACTGTGCGTTTTGGTGTTGGATGATTGTAACCGTTGGATCTTTATTCAACGGTCACGGTATTTCAGCTTGTCCTCATTGCCAAAAATGAGACAAGCACGAGATCTGCTTCCATCTAACCATAATAACCTCCTATTGACCACCAAACTAAAAAACAAGTTCAGAATATTTAAGTTATTTTTTTTACTGTATATATAAAAGAAGCATATTTTCTCAAAATAATAAGACAAAAGTGTTGAGTGGCTTAAAATATAGGATGACTTAAATTATGACCTGACTCAGCTTTTTGAAAGCACATTTTAAAAGAAGAAAAACTTGGAGGATTGTGGGGCGAGCAAGGTGACCCATGAAGTGATTCAGTCTAAAGCAATTATATATTTGTAATATATATATATATATATATATATATAGTATATAATTTTTGGTTTTCTAATGAGTACTATATCAAGCATTTTGCCTAAAGAATAAGATATATTCTTTTTGTTCGTAAATGTAAATTACATTGACCAAATTATATTAAATTTATGTGTTTTCTGTATTCTTCGTGTGGTTAGCTCTAGGCAATCAGATATGGTGGTGAGTCCCTCTATCAGTGGTCCACCATTCCACATTTTGCTCTATAATCTTCTATGTTTTGTATGTTATTGTTCTAACAAAGAAAATAAAGATAATTTTAAAAATAAGAAA
Source organism: Biancaea sappan (assembly GCA_037074585.1). NCBI lineage: Eukaryota > Viridiplantae > Streptophyta > Magnoliopsida > Fabales > Fabaceae > Biancaea > Biancaea sappan. Next base: position 11,803,866 of record CM073490.1, on the reverse strand, counting down.
TAGTTTTCGTAGAAGAAAATAGGTTTGAAATAGTCATAGAAATGAACGAAAATTCTCCATAAGTAGCATAATTTATTGGGTTAATCAGAACTTAGGTTTCGGTTGTGTTGGGCAATGAATGGACAGTAAGGGAGGGGTTCCGGCACTGATAGCGGTATTGCCTTGACTACAATTCCACTCTTGAAGTCTTCGATTCAACAATCAACTCCTACTTATCACGCCTCATCCACGTGCCTCCTACGCCATCATGATACGTTCGTTTCTAATTAATTTCAATAACTAACATCTCCTCTTCAAGTCTTCCCATCATTTTCATTCCTCTTCACATTGAAACGTCAACCTTCCTCCACTTTCTTCTTTTTCTCTCCCCTCATAGCACTATAAATATGCTCCTTAACATCCCATAATGCCTCACACCATCAATTCCTAGCTCCACCACAAGTGCTCTAAACTATTACCAACTTTCCAAAACTCAGCTAATTTTGGCCATTCATTCGTGTTCAGCTTCACCCATGGCCTCGCACATTAGCTTGGGGACTTTGGTAATAGTTGCCTTCGCATTTTCCTTCACGTTTCAAGCCCTCGGTAAGTTATCTTTTCTCTCTCTTCCAACTCCTACACATATTCATCTTCACTGTGAATGAAATTATTTAATGAAATATATGTGAAAATGGGTATATACAATACAGGAGGAGGGATAGAGTGTGAGAATCTGGACGAAGAGAGGTGCTCGTACGCGGTGTCGTCCACGGGAAAACGGTGCGTACTGGAGAAGCAGGTGAAGAGGGGCGGCCAGGAGGCGTACACGTGTAGGACATCGGAGATCGAAGCCGACAAAGTGAGGGACCACGTGGAGAGCGAGGGATGCATCAAGGCCTGTGGGTTGGACAGAAAGTCCCTTGGAATCTCCTCAGATTCTCTCCTCGATTCTCGCTTCACCAAAAAGCTCTGCTCCCCACACTGCTACCACGCCTGCCCCAACGTCGTCGACCTCTACTTCAATCTCGCCGCCGGCGAAGGTACGAAAACATGCACCACACCACCATTTACTGGGCCGGGCCCTGGCCCAATACGTTCAAAACTGATCATATGCTGATGAGTTTGTTGGATTGTGTGTATATATATATACAGGGGTGTTTCTTCCAAAGCTGTGTGAGGCTGAAGGGGCAAACGCAAGGAGAGGGATGGCTGAGTTACGAAGCTCAGGAGTGGTGGCACCTGGACCTCTCCGCTCTGTGAAGAATCTGAAGATCAATGAAGCTGAGACTCCTCAGTCACAGCCTCTTAACACCAAGGAGTTCACAGCTCAGCAGCCTGCGGCTTCCCCACCATATTATTATTAAGTTTCCCGTGACGTTATAGTTATTATACGCAAAACAATACTGTGTTATGTCACTCTGGGACTTATGGTTTTCTTGGTTTGTATTGTAATAATGAAGTTGCACCAATAGCTATATAATTAAGGCGATTTGAATGTACTAAGATCATTGTTTGTTGTATACAATATTATGCGTGCTGGATGATCTTCGGACCAATAGGGTGTACGAGGCTTACACTCTTTTTTTTTTCGGTTTAATACGCTTTAAGCAAGTTTGTTTGTTTTGTTCTTTTTCTTTTTCTTTTCGTAGCCAAACTTGAATTATAAATACGATAAAATGTAGCTCAGGTGCAATCAATAGCAGAAAAGAAATTCATGTTAAAATAGAAGAAAAATACAAGTAATCTCATCATGTAAAAAGCTATCATGTCGTTTATAATTAAAGTGAGCGCATGACTTCATTAATTTCTTACGCACCCAGAACAAGAGACTAGTATTTTTTCTTTTCTTTCATTAAAATAATAAGTCAATACGTAAAATGGCCAAGTATTGTACTTGATTGGTTAATTAAATAACGAGTTAAAATTTACATATAGTTTCGGTGATTAATCTTTAATAATTAATACCAAGAAAAAGAAAATACTGTATTTTTCTTCTATTTGTATTAATAAATTTTTATGTTGGATATATGGCTTTTGTTCTAAATCAGAGTCAGGACCAATAAAACAAAAAACATTAGAAATTATATATATATATATATATATATATATATATATATATATATATATATATATATATATATAACGTGTCATAAAATCGCTTACGAAAATGTGTCATTTGTCACTAATAAAGTTTGCTGAAAATATTAATTCCTTCTGAGGTGGGTTGGCCATTATTGTTTATATATGTCTCACGCTTTTAACTGTTTTTTTAAGAAAAATTAGTATGTGAAAGTTTATTAAAATTTGGCTAATTTAATTGGAATTAAGTTGAACTAAAAAGATACAACTATTTGAGAAGTTTTATTTATTTTGTTTAAACCACAAGTTTCTGAAAACTATTAAATTATGATTAATTTAGTTCAAATTAAGTTAGATCACAAGACTATAAAATTCTTTAAGCATTAATTTTTTTCATTCATAAGAGCCAAACAAAAAAGTATTTGTTGGGCTTTTGTAAGTTAAACAGCCAAAATTGAAACAAAATAAAAGTAAGGGACTAAATGAAAATTTATGATAAAGTTAAGGGGCAAAATTGAACTAGATAAAATTGAAGGAACATAGTGAAAAGGGTACCAAACTAAAACTCATAAAGCCAAAGGATCAATATGGAATAAAAAAATTAATGGACCAAAGATAAAGTTTAAAGATCAAATTGGAGCAAGCTTAAGTTGAAAGACCATAATGAAATATATATATATATAATAGTAGTTTTGATTAGTTGCCAATTTTTTGTCAAATGATTTTTACTATATTAACACGTATCTATCAAAAGATTGGTTCTAATTTTTGATTGGGTCTGACACTCTTGAATTTTTAAACAATGTTAGGTATCAAAAACTTATTGTCCTTGGATTCCCTACTTGACTGGTTATCTGTTTGATCAAGCATGACCATTCAATCAGGTGAAACCTATATGTCAATGTCAATTAGACGATTTTATTTGACCAAACAGAATATCCGGGTTCAAACTTTCTGAAGTGGAATGGGAGAAAACATTCAAAGCTGCTTTTAAATTAAGCAAGAAAACTGGTTTAGTGGAAGCTGGCATACATCTACTTGGTGGATGCTTGCCTAACACTTCCCTGAAGTCGCTAGTTGAGACTTGCTTTACAATATGTAGGAAGGTGGGTCAGCACTCTATTGATATTATAATATTAAAACTAGCAAGTACACACACACACACATTATAAATTAAGTTGATTTACGACCAGTATTTTATGAATAGCAACATAGCATTGTTGCTACGTACAGTTATTTATATCAGTTAATGTGGCACAATATATATTCCAAAATTTATTCCCTAGAATCATTCCAAAGTTAAATTGTAACACTCGAGATATTAGATATCCAAATTAAAGCTAGATCTTACATATATATGTTTATGTGAATGTTTGTGTTGGATCAGTAAGAGCTTGAAGATCTTCAAAGTTGATAAAAACGTCTGGGTATGTAATGTTTGTACCCATGGTAAAGTCACTCAACTTTCAGTGAGAGGAACTTCGTAAAGGCCCGAGTGAGGGACCAAAGTGAAAAGAGAAAGTAAGTATAAGTTTTGTGTGAGGGAATAGATGAGGACCTTTATGGTGATTAGGCCTTGGTGGTATTCAGGGTGTGGTTGGTACCATGATGATGACGGTAATGGAGTTAAAGCTATACATGAGATGTTAAGAGGGACTAAAGTGAATAATTACAAGATTTTCGTATCTTTTACAAATTGTGATGAAAATGGAGATTTGATGTGTGTATGATGTCTTGTTGAGATGTGGTGTTGGTAACCCTATCGAACTTTTTATCTGAAAATTTTCTTGATGTCCAAATTAGATTGCTTCATGGAGCTAAGTTGAGAGAATGTGGGGCCCACAAACTTTTCACCCAATCAGCGCACACATACACCTCTAAAGCTTCATTCATCATTTTCCTTCTCTCCATGTGTCTCTCATCTCTCATCCATAGCCAAGAGAGCTTTTGGACACCACCACCATTCCGGCAACCACCATGATTGGTCACCTCCTCCGATCACTGGAATCCTCTCCATAAGGTAAGAATTAAACTCCCTTTCTTTTCTTAAGTTCTCTTAACAAAACCCTAAGTTGGGAAATTGTAAAATCTTGGGAAATTGGCTGATTAATTTTGGGGAAAGTAGTTGTTTCATCTTTAGGATGGTTATAGTGTTGCAAAATTAAAGAAAACCATAAATGGTGAGAATGGAACCAAGAATGTACTATAAGCATAGAAAGAAAATTTGAAGTTTTAACAAGTAAATCTTGTATGTGGTTCTTGATGATGTTTGCCGAGTGTTAGAGGGTGTTTTTATGACCCTTGGGACCCAAATCAAGTGGCCAAAGCAAGGAAAATGAGTTAAGGTTGCATATAGGTGATTTTTGGGTCATTTGGGGTGGCTTTCAGCTATGGCCAGCCATGGGCACCCCAGGCGCCCTAGCCTGGTTTAGGCAACCCATGTTTTTCCTCCATTTTGTGTGTTTTTTTTTTTTAAGTTTTATTTTGCATCATTGCTTGATCCCTAGACATGAGTTGGAACTTTGGGGTTTTTCATCACCTCAATCCCATTTAAAGTCTTCATGGGTTTTGAATTAAAAATTAAGACAAATAATTGTAGGAATACTCCTTTCATCATATTAGGGACAAATCTGAACAACTAGAAATTTTGCTTTGGTTTCAATACCTAAGGGCTTTGTTTTGATTTGAAATTTTTATGGCACTTAGCTAAGATATGAAACTTAGTATCTGAAAAATATTTCATTGCTTTTGATTATGGTTAAATTGGTCTTCCAAGTATAAAATAGTGTCTATAGCTGTTTTGGGCAGATCTGGTGTAGGGTCACTAAAGTGACCATTTGAGCTGATAAATGGTGGATTTTAAAGCTGAAATTTTTATGAGGAGTCCCTTGGAATGTGTAGATATGAACTGGACAATTTAATGGTGTTTAGGGAATCTTTGCTAGGTTAGATATTAGAGAAATAGAACCTATCTTAGAATTTCGACTAATCTGAGTGAATTTTACTCAATGCTATGTTAGACTATATTATTGTTCATTGTTTTCCTTGAAATTTTTATGGAAGGATTTCATAACACTAAAGTACATGTCCACCAAATTTCATGAGTTTTAGAGTTAATTTAGTGGGTTAATGGCTTGCAAAACTGAGATCCTCATGTTGTAGAGACAGTCTACACAACAGTTGCAAAATAGTGGTTTTGAAGGGGTAGCTGTTTTTATTTATTTATGAAATTTTTATCTAATATTTTAGATATGTTAGGGAGGTTCTTTTCCAAAATTCATAAATTTTTGAGTTATGGATTTTTCTCAAAAAATTCTGGAATATGGGAGTCCGAAATTCAGTCTCAAGTGGAGTACACAGTCTTTTTGAGGGACTTGAATGGTATTAAGAGGGATTTACCTCTAAATTATGTATTTTATACTTTTATGGAAACAATCATGACCCAAGGCTTAGCCTTCATGTATCATTATTAGATACTTCTTATTTAATGAAATTAGGAAGCTGAAGTCGAGATCTCTTGTTGTATGACTCAAAATGCAATGGAGTATAGTGTGATTTTTGTTAAGTTATTGTGAATGGCCATATACTTTTGCAATTGTTTAAATATATATGGGCATGAATTTGACATGTAAGTAATTTACCTTACTTTAATATGAATGTCCTTTACAAATTATCATGAAGTATTCCATTGCGGTACTACGCGCCTAGGTAGCTTGTATTGAATCAAGCATATCGTAATGTGAATGATTGAAATATTGTTATATTCTGATGATGAATGACATGCATGAATGTGAGTATTATAGTGAATGGTAAACTCTAGTTATGCATGAGTTGATACGCCTTGTTAATGAAAGGTTAATAGATAAACATACAAGTTTGCTATTGGTTTATATAATTATGGTTACCATTTGGTTATGGTTGCTTGCCTTGATATGCTATTATTGATTTTGAATGCTAAATTATATGTGGATTGCTTGGGAAATCCGATAGGCTCATGGCACATGGTCTATGAAGCCTATGGGTTGGTAGAACATCATTCCCACTCATAAGGACCGGTGGCATGTGTTCTATGAGGCCTATGAAATTCAGTAGGCTCGGTGGCACATGGTCCAGGAAGCTTACGAGTTGGTGAAACATCGTTCCTATTCATAAGGCTCAGTGGCATGTAGTCCATAGGGCCTAAGGACTCTCTTTGATTTATTAGCTTCAAGAATGCCATAAGAAATGGTGGTACGTAGACTTCTATGGGGGTTGGTGGAACAGGGTTCCTACCTATGACGCCCAATGGCATGTAGTCCATCGAGTTTATGGTGATTTGACTCTCTTTGATTTATTAGCCTTGGAGATGTCATGAGACTTGGTGGTACGTAGTTCATGAAGCCTATAGGGGTTGTTGAAACAAGATTATTGCCTATGAAGCCTAGTGGCACATGGTCAATAAAGTCTATGGTGATATGTGGCTGGCTTGAACTTATGGTGAAACGTCCCGAAAATTGGGCACGTGACTTAACATACAAAACCTAGGGATACCTCAGTGATAGCTCTTACATTCCTGTACAACTCTAATATCCACAACAAAGAAAGCTTAAATTTATAATAGAAATAAATTTATATATTACTTTCTCTTAATTCCCATAACATTGGAAATTATATATATATACAGTTAAAATGAAAAACAAATTACAACCAAATAAATAAATCCCTAAAGCATAGCATGACATAGTTGGCCTAAAGGATTACAGAGCATTTTACTAGGCATAGAGCCCAAAAATTGATTCCACGAACCCTTTAACAAAAATGGAGTATGCTCTATAAGCCGCTAATCTCTAGCGGTTTCCCATTCTCCTTCGCTGCTAAATTTAAAAAAGATACAATAGAGAGTGTGAGTTTATCAAAACTCAATGAGCAGGTGACTGTGCAATAAAAACAACGCACAAGTATAAATACTAGCCTCACTACCATAATTAGAGTAAACATCATCAACATGTACCAGTACGAAAGAATATATATAAAGCATACCGTACCATGCCATTATAACCTGCGATCCTTATACAAATCCACATTCCCAGAAAACTAATTGTAAAATAGTCCTCGAACACATAAAAGCATAAGTAAACATTTATAGCAAAATACATTGTGAAAAACATATGCTATGTATTTCCACATTCTTCCACATTTACCACATTGAGACTAAGTCTAGAATTTTTTGCCTTCAGATAGTTATTTCTCAATAAGTTTATTTCAGAGGTCCACCTCTCTGTTCTCACTCATTTCAGAGGTCCACCCCTCTGTTCCCACTCTCATGGTATGAATATGCAAACACTAATATGCAATGCATTTCCCATACTTACCTTATTGAGACTTTGTTTGAAATTTTCCTTCAGACCATAATTGCTCAACGAGTTAATTTTAAAGGTCCACCAATCTGTTTCCACTCTCCGATGTTCTCCCTAGGAATAACCACATCCTTGGGTTAAGCCGATTTCCTCTCATGGGACTATGTTCCCATACATTTCTTTTCTTTTTCCTTTTTCCTTTGTTTATGAAATGCATTCACACAAACATCACATAACATATACCACATCAACTTACCGTTTTAATGACAAATAAACATAAAATCACCAATCTCACAAATTAAATCTCATAATCATTCAAAGAAATTCCTTAATCTAGTTAACATCACTAACTAGGGAATTTTATTGATTATTTCCAACTATGATGTGAATGAGGTTTATATTGAACTTGGCTAATTTTTGTAAAAACTTAAATGGCAAGGTCTCCCACTCACCTCAATGCCATCAAGAATTTACCATGGAAGAAATCCGAGAAGCAAAGCCAACGAAATCCGCAAAACTACTTGAAACCAAATCCAACAATTTATCAACAAAATCCCCCTTTTCCTATTTTTTCCCTTTTTGTCCACCACAGGGAGCATGGGCGTCAGCATGGGTGCCTAGGCGCCCTAGAGCCTCTCCAAGAGGCTTTCAACCTTTACCCAGATGGAACTTGGGCGCTAGAAGCCCTTTCTTAAGACTGCCTTCAAGGCGCTTGGGTGTTAATCCTAGCGCCTGGGCACTAGAAGTCCTACAACACACTTTCTCGTCTGCAGAACAGAAAAGCCCGAAAATTTCCCCCTTTCTCCATTTGCTATTTCTACTTGCTTCTAAGCTTTAAATATGGTCTTTAGGACCTTTAGGAGAGTTGGAAATCAATTATTAAAGCAAAGAAATAGTTGATTCATGATTTCTCCTAATTTTACAAAAATTACCCATAAATGGGTTTCTACACAAAAACAAAACCATAGAGCCAACTCTTCCCTTAAAACAACTATCTTCAACACCCTCAACCAAGAAGCAAGAGAAAAAAAAGCAAAGAAAACTAATTTTATAGCAAAAACCAACCAAAAACCCATTTTCTTCAATATGGGTATCAATGGAGAAAATGGAAGAAAAAGAGGAAGATAACACTTACCACTAACTCCAGCAACCTCAAAGAAGTGAAAAGTAATCAAAAAAGCAAGATCTTCCGGAAGAAATGGAAGTTGAGGGAAAATCAACTTCCTCTTCCTCCCTTATGAAGCCATCAACACCTAAATGAGAGAAAAAGAGAGAGAGAAATGACTTTAAGGGTGGTGGGTCACTTGGTGACCCACGGGTACCCATATCCAAATTCTCTCAACCCGAATGATCCTGATATAATTATTTCTCAATAATTATATTGATTCCATTTAATTTTCTCTTTCTCTTGTTTTTTCTCAAATCTCGAAAGTACCTCCTACAATAAAATACCCGGTCTAGTTATTTGTCTCAATTGTCATAGATAATATTTCAAAAGAGTAAAGTAAATATGGAAATTAAAATGATAAATTAATTCTATTAAAATAATACATTAAAAATAACATCACTAAAATAACACTATAAAATAATACTATTAAAATAATGGAATTTTTTTATTATCAAAACTATAATACTGCCGATCACGTGATCTTAAAGTTAGTGAGTATTACATTTTTCCCCTTAATAGAATTCAATCCCCCAAATTCAAAAATTCACCATAAACCTCGAAAGACGCCACATCAATCAATGAGAAGTGGCATCCCTTAACTTCCATTGAAAACTGAAGCATATACACTACCACTCATAAAACCCTACATTCTCTAGGACCAAATTGAGAACTGAGATCTCAATTGTTATACAGCTCCAATATACCGTGGAGCTCCATTTCATTCTTAGTGGTTTCAGGTGTTTAACCTAGTCGGTGACATCACAAGCTAACTCAAAGAGTAGCCAACGGTGTAAACACTTATCACTCATAAGTTCTTCTATGTCTTAAATACATATGCCCTCGAGATAACTATCCCGCACAATATTTGGTCGCCCCGAAAGCAAACACCCGACATGGTATCTCGCTTGCGACTTACGCAGAGTGTATTTTTAATACCATTGTATACTACATTTCATTCATTAGCCTTATCAATCCCACACTTTACATTATGCATACCATGAACATAATCCACACACATATCTCATTATAATATAAAATATATACGCCCCGCCCGAAGGCAACATTCCACTAGTAGGTGATATCCCTCTCATAGGCGATAACCATCCCTTAGGTGTTAACCCATAATTGGCAAGTCATCCCTTAGGAGTCAAGCTCAACCTGGGCTTCCATATTGCCATCATATCTACAATCACAATACAAGAATAAATTATTCTAGCAGAACCTATGTTATCACAAACATAAAGCCATATACATATATCACATAAACAGTCTCCCCCCATAGATTTACGATCCTATGGTATCTCTACTTAAGAGTCCTGTCACGCGAGTCTGCATTCTCACGGATTGAATATCCCTACAGGGACTTCTTTGTGAAGGTATACATCCTCATATTCCTGTTCATCAACCCTTTTAAGCTTTCAGGTGCATCCCTCTTGGTCCTAACCCCTATGCCCTACATCAGTAACTGCCGATTTCTGACCTCAGGGGTACACCTGAATAACTCCCACAACATTAACTAATAACCATATAACCAACACAAATCCCTCAAGAGGCTGGTCCTGATTTTCCATCCCTTCTTGGACGTTAGCATCTGACTTTCCACAATGTCAAGTAGCTACAATCATAGGGATACCCATCCCAAAAAAATAACTCATGAGATGAATCACTCCACTAACTTCTAGTGCAAGCCCGCACTATGAGTCTCACTGGACTCATGTGTGCACTAAGTCTATCCCATCTCTTAGTCCGTTAGGTCATGTCTATGACCAACAATAGGTCAATAGGATCATGTCCGCATTCATAATACAATAACCTACACGCCAAAGCCTTAACCCCTGATGCACTTTTCCACTACACACTTACTTTAACCATTGATTCCTATAGGATTCCTTCCTTCGGAACTAGGAGCCCTAAGGAGAGCATCCTCTCCTAAATAAACTCATGTTTGTGGTCTTTACATAATTACATGTAGACCCATACTCTATACGTGCTCATACTCGAGTAACTACTCTTAGACATCCATCCACACACACTCACCCCTTTTCTTAATAAAAATAGGTGATGGTATTTTGCCTAAATAGTATAAACATGTAATAAATAAAAATAATAATAAACATACCTCCTCAACCCAACCCTTATACCACCTAGACTCCCTTCCAACATTAGGGAGTTTAGGTTGGACCTGAACTTGCCCCTGCGAAGTTCATAGCACTATCTCCTTGCCCTCAACATAAAATACCCTCGATGCCCACTCTACCAACATATAAGGACCCTTAACCACCTTTGGTCGTACGTAACCTACTAAACATATTATATATTCACAAATACATATACCTTATGCACTATAGGCCCTATTTTCATAAAAAGGTAGGCCAAACCTCCCATCAATCTCTGGCATCATGCTATCACCATCACACCTACTCAACTCCGATGGTACCCATGCCATGAACCTACTCGTAGTACCCTCAGACCATTCCAAGGTCATAAGGTTTCTACACTCTCACCATGATAGGAACTCTCGTAAACAACCATTTTCTTCATCTGACTTTCTTGGTGTAAGGACCTCATGCATCCTCACACCCCTCATCTATTGTATCTTCTCTCAAACGACTATTGAGAGCTAGTCTCGCAAGTCTTTACCCCTCATGCCAATCTCTTCTTCCTAAACACACTCACCACACAAGACCATTACTATGAAACCTTAACTGAATGGGAGCAACTTAGACAAGTTGCCCTTAAAGAACTAATAGCTTACTTTAACCTCCTTCATGCCAAGGTCTACCTCACTATAGTGTCTCCTTTAGGAGAACCACATCATCTACCTTGGTTCCCTCAATTGAGTCCTACTAATCCAGCATCAACTGGAAAATGAGATCGAGTATGCATTCTAACTCAAATCGACCTAACCACTTCAGTGTCTATCTCCCATAGTGTAACCCATATCCTAGTCCTCGGCCTATTTCTCATGAACCTCCTCCCATTAAGAGCACATGACTACGCACGGCCCTTCTAGGATGCCACCAACACTTCAAAAAATGGATTGTGCACTAATCCACATAGGTGTTGATTCACAAACACCCAAACTTGTCACTCCACTTAACTACCTACCCAAGCCACAAAGAATGCCAACACTTCCCGCTAGTATGCATTTCCTATTCTTAGCAAATGCATAACAATATACACAAGCATGCAAAATGTTTGGATTATTCTCATACTATACCATTTTTTCCAAAACTTCCCTAACAAACCCGTTTCCACAATTCATTAAAATATATTAATGAAAATTTGTGCAAAACATATACACAGGCACCCACAATAAGAAATCCCAGCAAATTTTCCTCAGCTTTCAAATATATACATATATGCAAACAAACACCACAAGTTAAAAAAACAAACCTTATAATACCTTGCCGAATCAATAACCAATACCCCAGTTTCATCCTTACCATTTAAAACCCAAGGTTTACTCATTACAAACCAAATATAAATACATGTCAGGCATATACATATATTCCATCAAACAAATAAATTTACATTCTACAACATACTGAATCTGAAATAAACTATCACAGATAGTTACACATCACATGGAAATCCTATATTTCTAGAATACATAACCAAACACACACCCACATCCTTTTGCAAATAATTTTACAACCACCTCAGTTGTAATGTAGTAAAGCTATATTTGAGCGAGCTCATGAGCTACAAGTGCTCTGAGGATTTCTACTCCATCTAGAGCCAAAAACCTGCACATAAGAACAAATATTTCTTATGTTAGTAAAATTATTTCTAACTCATTCCACCGAGGAGTAAGTCACAAAGAGAAACTCAACATTCGATAATGCCTTTTATGGAGCCTAAACCCATGGTCATGCTACGCAGTTCACAACAATGGGAAAGGCCCCATAAAGAACATCAAGCTCTATAATCTATAGGAGACCAAAACACAATCTTTCCCTCTGATACCATTTTGAAACATATGCTATGTATTTCCACATTCTTCCGCACTTATCACATTGAGACTTAATCCATAATTTTTCCTTCAGACTGTTATTTCTCAATGAGTTTATTTCAAAGGTCCACCACTCTGTTCCCACTCTCATGGTATAAATATGCAAACACTAATATGTAATGCATTTCTCACACTTACCTCATTGAGACTCTATTCAAAATTTTCCCTCAGACTATAATCATTCAATTAGTTTATTCCAGAGGTCCACCTCTTTGTTTCCACTCTCTGACGTTCTTCCCAGGAATAACCACATCCTTGGGTTACTAGCTGGTTACCTCTCATGGTTTACGTTCCCATACATTTATTTTCTTTTCCCTTTTTCCTTTGTTTATGAAATGCATTCACACAAACATCACATAACATACACCATATCAACTTACCGCTTTAAGTACAACTAAACATCAAATCCCCTAATCTCACAAATTAAATCCCACAATCATTCAAAAAAAATTCCTTAATCTAGTTAATACCACTAACTAGGAAATTTCATTGATTTATTTCCAACTATGGTGTGAATGGAGTTTATATTGAACTTGGCCAGTTTTTATAAAAACTTAAATGGTAAGATCATCCATTCATGTCGATGCCATCAAGGATTTACCATGGAAGAAATCATAGAAGTAAAGCTAACGAATTCCGCAAAGCTACCTAAAACCAAATCTAACAATTTATCAATAAAATCCCCCTTTTCCCATTTTCGCCCTTTCTGTCCAGCACAGGGAGCTTGGGCACCAGCATGGGTGCTTGGGAGCCCTAGAGCCTCTCCAAGAGGCTCTTGGCCTCTGCCCAGATGGTGCCTAGATGCTAGAAGCCCTTTCTCAAACTGCCTTCAGGGTGCTGCCAGAAGTCCTGAAACACACTTTCTCATGGACGCCTGGGCGCCTTGAGTTCTGCAAAATAGAGAAGCCAGAAAATGGCTTCTAAATTCTCTTAAATTTTCCTCCTTTCTCCCTTTACTCCTCCTACTTTCTTCTAAGCTTTAAATATGGTCTCTAGGACCTTTAGGAGGGTTGGAAATCAATTATTAAAGCAAGAAGAGTTGATTCATGATTTCTTCCAATTTTACAAAACTTACCCATAAATGGGTTTCTACAAAAAAAACAAAACCATAAAGCTAACTCTTCCCTTAAAATAACTATCTTCAACACCCTCAACCAAGAAGCAAGAGAAAGAAACAAAGAAAACTAATTTTATAGCAAAAACCAACCAAAAACCCATTTTGTTCAATATGGGTACCAATGGAAAACATGGAAGAAAAAGAGGAAGATAACACTTACCACTAACTCCAGCAACCTCGGAGAATCGAAAAGTAATCAGAAAAGCAAGATCCTCTGGAATAAATGGAAGAAAGGGTAATGAAAGTTGAGAGAAAATCAACTTCCATCAACGCCCAAATAAGAGAAAAAGAGAGAAAGAAAAGACTTTGAGGGTGGTGGGTCACTTGGTGACCTATGGGTACCCATACCCAGATTCTCCAAACCCGAATGATCTCGATATAATTATTTCTCAATAATTATATCGATTCCATTTAATTTTCTCTTCATCTTGTTTTTTCTCAAATCTCGAAAGTACCTCATGCAATAAAATACACGATCTAGTTATTTATCTCAATTTCCATAGATAATATTTCAAAAGAGTAAAATAAATATGGAAATTAAAATGATAAATTAATTCCATTAAAATAATGCATTAAAAATAACGTCACTAAAAGAACGCTATAAAATAATACTATTGAAATAATGGAATTTTTTATTATAAAAACCGTGATACCGCCAATCACATAATCCCAAAATTGATAGGTATTATATATGATGATATTATAAATTGTAATCTTAGTTGTTTTACAGATTGTGATTGTTAATAAATGAATGTTATGCTGAATAAACACATAATGTGTGTATATACAAATACATGGGAGATTATAAGGTAAGAGTTGTTATAACCGTTTGTTAATCTCACATGATGATATGTGTGAGTCAAGTCATTACTTGTTGAGAGATTGTATTGACTACAGTAAAAAAAAGGCCTTTAAATAAGCAATGAGAAAGTCAAGAACTGACTGTATCTCCTAAGACATCAATGATGCGATAAGATCAAGGGATCTAAATGACTTGCATTCAGAGTCTTTCTGTGTTAACAAAAAGAAAACTCTTTACAAGCAGATTATAGGCAAGTAAAGTTGGTTCTTACTAAGTATTGAATATGCTCATGCTTCCTTCTTTTATGTTTTCCATGCAGATTTTGGCATCGACCTGCCCGATAAGTATGTTCTAAGTGAAGCCTTTAGGTTAGTGATCTTCTCCCTTTCGTTGGTCAATTTTAGTATGCTCTGTAATTACATGGGACACTTAGGTCCCACTTTGTTTTGTTTGTGATGTTCTGGTCTAACGATTTGATTGAGATATAGGAATAGTCTCTAATAGGCTCACGGCCTAGGGATAACATATCCCTGGTTACTGTCAAACAGACCAGCAAACTATTGAACTATTTGACAAATTATTAACTCAAATTGTCAAACTATCCAGCAAACATATATAGTAGTTTAATAAAACTATCTAGCATATACTATCCAACATGTATGCAGATTTAAAATTAGTGTATAAATTAGAGTTTTATCTTTGTGCTTAGTCGTTGGTGATAATCGATAAGAGCTGCCTCCATTTCTCTTGGAATCCAGTTAGGATGTGTATTGATATTATCTTCTCTACTCAAGTCTTCTTTATAATATTCTTTGAACAATTCTGAACGATTATTTCTCTAATGTTTTGCAAGAGATCCCAATATCCACCGCTTTCTTGCTCCAGAATCATTTTAAAAACAAAAATTTTCCTTTAGAGCATAACAAATAACACTTATTACTAGTATAATTTGTTTTTATATAAAAAGAATACTCTCATCGCAAAATTGAAAAAGAAATATTCATTACCAGCATAAAGTCTTTGTATGTGGCTTCAATTTATTTATTTGAAAGATTTCAAACTCTACTTACGTGATGAGACATAGTTAAGTTTCTTTTGGTAATTGCTTTTAAATATTTTTTTTTGATAAAAAATAACACATGGATAAAAATATTTGAAGGACTCAACCATATAATGATAAACTATAAAAATTTCCATTTATAGTAATTTTACTAACAAATTTCATAACAGTAATATAAAAACTATACCTACATTTTCTTTTTAAATAGTGTTTGTGTTTTAAATGTCGAGGAGAATGTAATTTTTTAAAACAAGAAGATACAAAATATGATTCAACTAATCTTTTTTAAAAAGGTAATATAATTTACTCTTTGTCATACCCCAAAAATAGGCACGTGAGTTAATATAAATCTCAATGTGTACCTTAGTGATAGTCCATAATTTTTTTGAACAGTCATAATATCCATAACTATGCATAATTACATAGATACTCATAAAGAGTATTAAAACACACACATATGTTTTCCACCTCCCACAACAATGAGAGTTCAACCAACAAATTAAATAGTAAATTACAACCGAATAATACTGTATATACAACATCACAAAACCTAGGTGACCTACTAGACTACAGAGCATTATCCTAAACTATAAAAAATTGGTTCCAAAAACCCTCTAATCAAAAGTGGAATATATCTCCAAAAGCTACTATTTCTCCAGTGGGCACCCTTCCTCCTTATTCCCTGTAACTAAAAAAGATAACTATACAGAGTGTGAGTTCATCAAAAACTCAGTGAATAGGTAGTTGTGCAATGAATAATAGAAATCATAAGCACATATATCGTTTTTACTACCACAATAAAAAAAAACCTACTAGGCATGTACAAGCATAATGAAATACACACACATCATGTGTAATATGTAGTAATGACGTGCAACCTCCCATGAGTCTTCGTTTTCACAATTTAATTCCCTCATGAGTTTACGACCCCACAATCAAACCTCCCATGAGTCTACTTCCTCACAATCAAACCTCTCGTGAGTCTATATACTCACGAATACCGTCTTGAGTCTAAATCTCGGTACTCATTTTTACCAAAGTATTTTTGCTCAATGGGTTCGTGCTAGAGGTCTATATTCCTCTAGAATTAATGTTCGTCCATAAGAATTTGGTCGCCTAGGACATATTACTCAGTTTCCACTCCCTGTGGGTCTACATTCCCATGTAACCCCTTTTTCCTGCATATAGTTCATATACAAACCATATACACATTCACATCACAACACACACATTAGGAAACCTACCATTCCCAAATACATCTCCCAATAGTTTTCCCCAATTTCACATGAAATATAACCTATAAACAAACTTTCCCAATTCCCATAAGAAATCCCATAAAACAATTACTAATTTACAAGAAAATTTCATACTCCAATTAAAACCTCTAACTAGGGAATTTAGTGAATTTAAAACTAATTATGGTGTAATTGGGATATATAATGTGCTTAAATTTAATAAAATTCAATTTACAAAGTCATTCACTCACCTTGATACTGATAAGGATTTACTATGGATGAAATCCTAAAAACGCAGCCAGAGAATCCTTTGCAATCACCTAAAAACAAATCCTAAAAATTTAGCCACAAATCCCAAAAGATGTGGAAGGCATATCAAAAGATCCATCCCTATAAAGTAATCATGAAAAGTATGCTAAGGTCACAAAATAAGAAAATCCTTTCCATTAATTCTGAACTTTGTTCTAACTCTTAACCGGTAAGAAATTTTCAAAAGAAACTTAAACCATTGGAAACTAAACAAGAAAAGCTTTCCAACGACATAAAGTTTGTTAAAAACAGAATCCGGATTAAAAAAGTATGGTCGTTTGAAAAAAGTCCAAGAAAACACTGCACTTTGACCTTAGCATAGGTGGTGCCTGGGTGCCACATACTTGGCACTTGGATGCCACAACCTCCTTCCTCCCTTTCTATTCTGAAGTATGGCTCTGGGCACCACGATCGTGACCCACGTGATTTCTTCTCGGTTTTGGCTCAAATCTGGCCAAATCTTCATCGTTATTCCATGAGTTTTCATCCTTGGTGTCTAATGAGCATTTGGACACCAAAATCCCTAATTTTAACTAACAAACCAAGCCTTGATCACCAAATCTACCTAAAAAGTCTTAAAACTCAAAAATAGGAAAAAGTTTGGGAAATCAGAATTCCTACCTCAATTCTTTGCTTTCCCCGCATTAGTTGGTTGCCGATGACTTACCCCACCATCGGAGAATCACTAGCCGGAGCTTGGTTGGCTGATTTGGGTGGAGAGGGTAAAGAGAAAGAGAGAAAAGAGATTAAGGAGAGAGAGAAAAGTGAGAAAATAAGGAAAAATAGATGGGGCCACCTATATATACCCACCTATGATGAAATTACTACTTTGCCCCCAGGTCAACTCCTAGTTAGCCTCAGTAGTGGCAAATCCATAATTTTCCTAATTTGGACATTTCTCTCACTCTAGGTGCCACCCTAGTTTCTCATTTCACTTTAGTCCCTCTTTGGATCTTGTAGGTACAGGCTCCTTCTACGCCTCGTAACTGCTCTCTCTCTCTCTATTCCCCGTCCCCTAACATTATTTCCACTTCCCAAATGCTTCCTTTAACCTCACTTAGCACTTTAACCAGGAAAATTTTCATTAAAATAATGCATTAAAAATAACATCACTAAAATAATACAATAAAATAATGCTATTAAAATAATGGCAACTAACGTTATAATACCGCCAATTTTGTGATCCCAATATTAGCGGGTATTACACTCTTGAACTTCCTCCACTTCTTTTTCTTGATCTTCCTCATATGTTTCTTCTGTATATCTTATTTCTACATATTATCCTTCCTCTCTTAAATTTTCATCTAATAAATCACTATTAACAGAAAAAACATGAGATTGTTCATTCTGGTAGGCAAGTTCTAGTCTTTCTTCATTCAGATTTCTCTCTTGTTCCCAAAATATACCTGTATTGCCCGATACGTGAACACAAAAGAATCAAAATTTTCATATCTCCTTGTATGCTTAATCTCTATAATTCCATAGTCTGAGTGCACGCTAGTTCCACGATTTGACACTGGATCAAACTAGTCATAGTAAAACAAAATAATCTTTTTCGTAGTTTCTCCAAAATACTATAACTAAATTGTCCTATGCTTGTCACTTGAGGTCATTGTATAATCATTCAATAACGTTCATGCATTTATGTACTAGTTATAAGTATTGGCATGCATAGTCGTGTGTATATATTAGGTAGAGTTATTGTTGGATGAGTCTCATGGTTTGGTGTAATACCCATGAAAAAATAAAATATAAATGCGTGTTTGCGAACTACGGTTACTATTTCAGTATACGGTACTATTTACCTGTATAATATTATTTACGTATATGGTACTGTTCACTTATATAATCGAAATGTCAAGTACTAGATGTGGTTTGGTCATAAGAGAAAACTAGAAAGAAGTTCGTAGGAGAAAATGAAAATTTTATGTGTGAAAATACTCTCAGGGACTAAAATGAAAGGACTGAATTGAAAAGAAACTTAAAGGTTTAAGATGAAAGGATACTTTTCTCCTTAAGTTTTCAATAGTAAGCTGCCTGCAACTTTTTCGTGATTGCACAGTAAATTAATGATTAACGCGTGAATTTTTTTATTAGAAATGTCATTTTCATGAATAGTAAATTGAATATTTTATTAGCACATAGTGTAATGTCTACACTATATATAAATCTGTTGGGTGAAGTGATAAATTTTGAAATAATATGTTTATAAATGTCTGAGTTTTTGAAATAATTGGCTTTTAATATAACTGAAAATACAAAATTTCAAATTTGGCATTAAGCAATTAGTCGACCGATTCTTGACTATCAGTCGATTGATTGATTAAGGATTTAATTGAAGTTGAAACCGAGAAGTATCAGTCAACTGATATAGACTAATCAGTCGACTGGTGTGCTACAGACTTAAATTTTCAATAAAAGTAACTTCAAGTATGGTGGTTTCATTTAATGAAATCTACATAAAATCCACAACCACACTTAAACTTTCATTTGTAGATTCTACTGGAATATCAAAAGTTTAATTACAAATACATGGTATGACGTCAATCTACAAAACATGATATCTCACACATTACATTACCCTTTTTCCATATTTTTACTTAAGAAAGTAACATGGTTAGTTACAACATATACTTATTTCTTTTTTTTTCCCTTCTTTTTCTGCTTCAGCTCCTGAAATGGTAATTTATCATAAAACAAGATGAGATGTTAAATCCCAGTAGCTAGCATATTGTAATATATTCCCACCATTTCAGTCATAAAAGCTATTCTAATAATATAAACTGCTTCTAAAAATGAGATAATATCATATGAATACATATGCAGAATGAGTCATACTTAACTTGATATATTATGCTTGACTCTTTCCCATTAAAAGAAATTCATATCTCATGAGGAATTTCTATCATTTCACGGGGAATTCTCTGGTTCTTTCATCCCATAAGGACTTTTACATCCTATGAGGAATTTCTGAGCATCCCATAATGATTTCTTATTCTATCATCCCATGGAGACATGTGATATCCTTTTCATGAGAAAGATGTGTTCTATGTATTCATGAAGACTCTAAAAACAACAATCATGCATTAGAGCTAATATAACACAATAAATATTTGACACATATAACTTTTATGAGAACTAGCTACCTTGATTCCCTTAGAATTGAAATAGAAGTATTATCTTCTAGCTTCTTCCTTCTTTCCCTTCCCTTTATCCTGAAAATCTCCTTTCTATCACTTTTTAAGCTCTAGAATTAAGTTAAATTAAAGGAAATAAGCTAGAAGCTTACCTATAATGATTCTTTTGCCCAAGAACCTTGTTAAAATTTCCTCTCCTTCCTTTTTCTTTCCCTTCATGTTTTTCTCTCTCTCTTAGCTAAATTTTCAAAATTAGCTCCTTTTTCTCTCTTCTTTATTCTAAAAGAGTCTCAAGGGCTCTATTGGGTTGAAAATTCCCTTTTTAACCCTAATATCTCATTTCTAAATCTCACTAGCATACTAGGAGTAACTAAGTAAATTTTTCCTCATTGAATTTCAGTTAAACCGACCTATTTTCGCACCTCAGCATATAATCAGTTAATTGATTTCCTCCCGATAGTCGACTGATCCCATCAGTCGACTAATTCATATAGATTAGTCGACTGATTTCATCTGGACTTGAAATATTAGCTTGACAGAGAAGAATTAGTCGACTGATCATTCCTCATCAGTCAACATATTGCAGATATCAGCAACCTGGTCCAATTTCAAATGCGATCAGTCGACTGTTCCTCTCAATTAGTCGATTGATGCCACCAAAACTCTCTTTTTCCTTTATTCTTAACTCAAGTATCCTAATTTCTCACGCCTCTTCTTTGTCACTTCATTCTAATTGTCTAAAAACATAAATTTCTCAATTTCTAACACTATTTCGAATTTAAACAAAGAAAAATATAGCTTAAATGCAAGAAAATATGGGATGTTACACATAATGTCAAATAGTACCCTTGACTTTTCCTATAAATAGGCCATTCCATTTCACTTCTAAACTCACACCTTCAACTTCTCTTCTACCCTCCTTAAGTTTCTCTTGCTCCGACGCTAGGCTTCTAAGATTTTGGGCTTTTCCTTTTCAGCTTAGGTAAAGATACTATGCCCTTTCTATGTCTTTCAAATTTTAGAAGTTATTTTCTTAAGTATGCTCTGTGGTTGCGGCTTTGGCTGATCTTCCACATCAGAAAAACTGTCTTTAGTTGCCTATATATTATTTTGATTCTCTGATTACCAAAATAGAATGTAAATTGTGAAGAATACATGTCTAGAAAAGTTCTGGCTAAGGAAAGACCTGATTTTTAAGTGCGTCCATTATGACCCTCCACTCTTTTCTGAGAACTTACCTAGTATACTCTTTTACAGATTGTATTCTCTATTTCTGGTATGAATAGTATCCGTACTTATGAATAGTAACTATATGTATGAACAATATCTATACATATAAATAGTAACCGTATGTATAAATAGTAACCGTACATATGATAGTAACCATATGTATGAACAATATCTGTACGAAAACAATCCTAACTTGTTTTCTCTAATCTTTCATGAAAATCTTCATAGCAGAACACTGAAATTCACCTGTGTACTCTTGTCCGTAACAACTTAGAAGTGATACTCGTATAAAATCCATGTTAGTGGAACGACCCCGTTTTAATAGGGTTTTAGCATTACTGATGATAAAAAGTATGTCGTAGAACACTCTCAAGATTCATAGAGATAAACTAGATTCAAAATGGCAAATCTAGGGAGATAATTAATCTAGAAGTATGGATAAGACAAAACAAGTATTTCACGATGATGTGAAGTTTGAATCTTTTCACAAATAGTTTAATTGTTATCTTGATTTGTGGTTTATAAACCTATAATATAGTTATATACTATACCTGTTATATGAATGAATATTACACTGTACTTCTGATTATGATATAAAATACTATACTATTGATTGTGATTGAGCGGAACAGTACCCTCTCTCACGGCAAGGCAGAAAACCCGGTTTAAATGGTGTCTTAACCAACGAGTGTGGAGATAATGATTCCATCAGTAGGAATATAGCCCGAATCGGTAACAGATCCGTGAAGCGCCCTAGCTAAGAGGATGAGGTTGTGCGTTATGGCAAAAATATACAAAATTGGTGAGCCGGCCTATGTGCGCTCTCTGGAATATATTGTCATTGATGAGTACTAGTAACGTTTGTTGAATTGGATAGATTTTTATCTTCTAGTATATAATTTTTAACTATGTCTATTGGTTGAGTTTGAGCATTCGAGTATACTTGCATGATTGGTGATGTATTTGAATTTTATTAATGTCAGGCTGATTCGCCCATTGAGTTTAAAAGCTTACATTCTCTGTAAAATCTTTTTATTCAGATCAGGTTGCTGGCAAAGAATATCAGCTAGAGGAGTAGATCACTTTGGACCTTCCCACTATCGAGTAGGCCCCTCTTTTGTTGTAAATTGTGTTACTCTGTAATCGTCTAGGACATCTAAGTCAGGGGTTTGGAATTTGACTTGTATTTTAGTATAATAATATATTTTATAATGAGGATCTATATGCAAATCATCTCTATAATTTTTAAATAAGAAAATTTGATATATTTTCTTCGTATTTATGAAGAAATAGTAATTTTGATCACATAAAGATAATAACTAATAATTTAACTCGTGGGTAGAATTTTTCGAAAGGCTTACAGTAATGAAATATTTTTCATTATGCCGGTCATGTGCCCAAAAAATGGGTCGTGACATTTAGACTCATCCCCTCACAATTTCAGGTGTGGAAGGCCTTACATCTCGGAGTCACTCGCACTCGAAGAACCCCCCTTTGTTCGAGGTACAGTATCGTCCTAATTAGTTATATTTACATTTGTAGACATGTAAGGATTTCTAGAAAGGCTTTGTAATCGGATAGGCTATGTTACGCTATGAAATTAAATCATCCTGTATGTAATTATCAGTAAGAACTCTTGGAAAGGTGCACTTGAAATTGTAAGGCTATGTTTCATGTATTTTCGTTTATGGTTAATTAAGATCTTTTTCTTTTTTTTTTATAGCTACATTTATGGCAAATTAAGTATATTGTTTAAAGATAAGAATAAACTAGGTAATGAAAGTGATGGGTTAAGGAAAGTTAAGCTTGCAGTGGTATAGGCTAAGACACCGTTTGTGCCAGTCATGTACCCTGATGGGGGTCATGACATCCTTGTACCTTGCAGTGTTCACAAAAACAATCCTCTTTTAGCTCTACATCCCTTTTCTTGAAACCAGCCCTGTTGTTAAAGTTTCGACCATTGTTCTGTGTCTTAATGGCCATGTCATTTACTTCAAGATTCTCTTCAAAACTCCTATAGACATTCTTCTAAGACTCTACATTTTGCAACATTGCATACGTGCAATTGGTAGTGGGTAAAGGTTCTTACATCAAAACCTAATTCTTGACTACATCAAAGGCTTCGTTCAAGCCCATTAAAAATTGTATGGTCTTCATATAAGAATCCATCTCAACAAATTTCCTAGATAATCTACATGTACAACATTCACATTCATAGGAAGGTAAAGGCTCAGTCTAGTCAAATCATCCCATAGCTTTTTCAGTCGATTGAAATATTTTGCAAGATTATTATTTCCTTGTTGTATAGAAGAAATTTCTCTTTGGATTTTATATACATGTGGTCTGTTTCCCTCTCCAAACATCTCCTTCAATTCATCCCATAAGATTTTTGTCGTGACACAGTAGACGAATGTTTCAGGTAATTCTTTCAAAAGTGATCCCAAGATCCAGGCCTCACCATGAAGTCCACTTTTCGCCATTTCTGAAAATCCCTATTGGTTTTGCTCTGTTTCTTAATTGTACCATCGATGAACCTGAGTTTTTCTTTAGCTCCCAACGAGATTTGGATCAAGGTACTCCATGTGAGGTAATTATTTCCCATAAACAACGTAGTTACGATCGCAATTCCCGGATGATCGTTGTTATTGAACAGGTAAGGATTGGCTTCTGCAACACCAATTTGACTATGTTGCTCTCTTTGTGAACTTTTTGCACTCGCCATTGAAGATAGAACGGTTATCAAAGAGGAATTCCAAAGAGAAGGGAAAAAAAAAGGAATATTCGTATCCAAATAGTGCAGTCGAAGACGTAAAATAGAGTTTCAAGAAACCTCTCTTTACTAGCTTAATCACGCTTCTGAAGCAACCTTGCTCTGATATCATATTACAAGACAAAAGAAAAATTGAGAGAAAATAGTTCTTCTTATTATATTTGCCACTGTATGTACATGCCTATTTATAGCAACCATGTACACTAGGAGATTAATGAGGAAACAAAGAATTTACACTTAACAAATTATGACAGAAAATTAACTACTAAGCTAACTAACTTAGTCCATATATTAACTGATAAAATAAGCTGACGTGTATCTGTTTACACAAGTATTCCTATAGGAAGTACTCATATATCACTACAAAACACACTTGCGACACACAAACGTTACACGTACTGTTGGAGGAAGAGGTGCTTCAAACATATACGTTTTCTCTAGGCTTAGAAGCAACGAGATATCCAAACAAGCGATATAAGTTCTCCACCTTTAGAAAGCTTCTGTACATGGTTGGCAACTCTACAATTACCTTCTGCAAAACGCACCATTTGAACCCATACTCTGCCTATAACCCATCATTTCTTGTCCTGCAATTCATCTTTCAGCTCTTTGGCCAACCAGCATGCATGAAACAATAAAGATTTGCTTATGCTTCCTTTGATTTCACTGGGGAAGATTAGCGTACGCACGCTTAGAAATCTTTTGCAACACTCTTTTTCCATGCTTTCATAGTCTCTTCTTGTTACACTTAGACCCTTCTTTCTAAACAACCCAACGGCCTCAGCACGTGTCCTAGAACATAATTTTTCCAGTTCCTCCTACTTCAGACATCATATTTGGTTACACCATTAAAATTTACATCATGTAATCTAAGAGAAGCTTACTGAATTGATGTTTTATCATCACCATGATCATAAGAATCATGTTCATCAGCGTAACAAAGGTTAGTGGCAACGTGCCACAATATGAGGAATTCATCGAATGTAATTTCTTGGTTCCCATCTGTAGATCTTATTGCGGCCATCAAATTCTCCATGCTTTCTTCATTTAGTTCTGCTCACTCTAGTGCAGAATATATCCTCAGCTCCGCAGTTAACTCCTCTCCCGTGGGAGGTTTTGCAGTTTTCAACTCATCGAAGATGAACTGCCATAGCTCCAAGAGGAATGAATTCTTTACTCTGTACCTTGACATATCTAGGAGTTCTTTGGCTTCAACATAATAAGATACTTTATCGACACCAAATTTTAGAAACTCTATTGGTTTGAGGTTCAAAAATCAATTCTTTGGACGAGATTGAACAAAGCTGTGTCTTATCAGATTATGGCCAGAGATTGATCCATACCATCTGCGAAACAGTAATAGGGTAGACAATGCTTGAAATTTGGTAGAAGGCATCTCCGTACACATAGACCACCTTGGTCTCTTGAGGCTAAGCACATGTTTGACAACATTAGCTTCTTAAAGTTTGAGAACATGAGCCACGTAGGAATTTTTTAGTTTCATTAGAACATATGACAATCCAATCAGAGAGCATGAGCTTCAAGAGAGATACCGCGTCCAGGGAAAGTACACCATGCAACAAGGTGTAGGTAACTATAACATCAATCTTATCAAACGTGTGGGGACCATTCTTCTCGAGTGAAGTGAAAAGTCCCAGCACAAGCACGGTGAAGATAAACACAACAAACCAAAGAATGATGCCTACCTTGTTGTGCAAAACAGGGGCCTTGGTGAAGAACATTCAGGAAATAAATTCAAGCTGATCTTTTATCAAAGAGCTTCAGCTGCTGTTCTAACTTCTGACACTGAAAACTCTAACCTTCTTTGGAGGATCATGTGGGGGATGAAGCACGTCAAGGCGAGGCCTCATATCAATCAAAGGCACTTTAAATGACCTGGAGTTCATCACATTGGTCTTCTGTATCATTATGAAGTTGAGAAAGATCAGGGCATATTGAGGTTCATAAATTTGAGAATAATCGATATTGTTGTTGACTTTGTTGGAGGTGATAAGTCCGATGGGTTAGATGGTAAGCAGACCAGATACACCACACGACCATGATTTTGTCTGAGCGTTATCTTAAAGGAACAAACAAGATCAGAAAACCTTGTAGAAACAAACTTAGAAGGGGGACTCCTCGGACATACGATTTTTGGGATGGTGGGAACCATGCCTCTGATCTGTTTGTCACTATGGCGTCGCACAAAGTAGCAATGAACGCAGGGTTTCAATTCATGCTTAAATTGATATAATGAAATATCTATGAATACATGCTGGCACAAAGGCTAATAACATCTTAACCCAACGTTGATACCAATTTTGGAATATTTGAAACTTAAGGTGAAAAATGTAAGACAAAGTTAGGAGACTAAATTAAGACAAAATTATGTTAAGTACCAAAAAATGATAATTAGCAAGTATATGATTTGCTCAATTGAACAAGTGACAAGACAACCCCACAAACAAACATTACACTGACTAGGATCAAAGGTAATGAACAAAGTGAGGGAGAAATAGTGTCAGGTACTACAGTGATTAGTGAGAATGTTGGAATGTGGGGAAAATTCTCTCAGAGTTTGAAACCCAAAGCTATATGCAAATTCTGTGAAGGATATTGCTTCAGAGGAACAAAAAGCAAAAGCTAATTAAGATTTTGAGTAACAAAATGAGCATACCTTTGTAAACGAGTCCCTTGTGCCCTCCAATTCTTGCCATTTCAATGCAGAGAGAGAGAGAGAGAGAGCTCACAAAAGGCTTTCTGGATTTCCTCAAATGCATTGCAAGTTAAGGGAACATTGTAAAAAGTTTTTTCTTAAGTATTGTCCTGTAGATCCAAGCTATCTATAACTATGAGCTTTAATTTATTCATTTGTTTAGTTATCATGTGTTTCTTTTACCTTGTTAGTTTTTTCAATTTGACTGTTCCCTACAGCAGCGGACCCATCGTCTTTGTCTTGCCGCAGGTGTGCCCTGTATTTCTTTTGTTCTTAATTCGATTCAACACTTAAATGGCCCTTTAACAGTTAGCTTTTAAAGTAAGTTTTTTAATTTGTTTGGGTACTTATGCCAGACAGCTATTTCGGTAACAAAATTAATGATAAGCATCTAAATAATTTGAGGAACTCATCTTTAAAAATTAGTTATTAAAAAAAAAATCAAGTTACTTAAATAATCTATCAAATAACTCTTTCTATCCGATATGAAACTCAAGCAATCTACAGACCCAAATTCTTATGCCTTTTTAATAAAATGTATTATGTTTTTAAACTGATAAGAAAAAATAATAATAACATAAATCAGGATAGGTATAATAATAACATAAATCAGGATAGGTCCATCCTTGATCTGACAAAATTTATGACTTGGTTCAAATAAAAAAGTAGGTGATGTGATCAGGACCACCGGTCTGGTTTAATTGATTGAGAAAATCAAAATGATTAACAAAATTTTGATTAAACATTAGTGAAACGGGTAAATTTGTTGAATTAAATATTTTAATTTTTTTAAATTTATTATTTATGAAAATACAATTGTTTTGTAAATTAAAAAATAACTTTTTATTGAAAAATAATATAATAACTATGCGCTATCCAAAAAAACTTTTATGTCAAAAAAAAATTTTAGCCCATTATTTAAACCTAAAGCTAGACATGGTGCATTTTTGTGGTTGCAAACTCATCATTTGATAGCATAAGTACCTCCCCCCACTTCGAAAACTAAACAATGTCAACGTAGGATTGAGAAATTAATAGGAATACTTCTTATTTATTTCTTACGTGTGACTTTGTAAATCTTTATTTTTTTAATACAAATTATTTTCTTTTCTTTCTATTATACTTTTTTTTTATAATAATATTATTTTTGTCACAAATATAAATAAAAAAACCAGAAAAGAAAAAAGTATGTACACACGCAAATACACATAAATATAAATATATGTATATGTATATTTGTTAAGAATATAAGATTGAAAATGTAATACCCATGAAAAATAAAATATAAATATTTGTTTACAAACTACTGTTACTATTTCAGTATACGGTACTATTAGAAATAGAGCAAAACCTTTAAGTTTTTAATAGTAATAACAGAAAAATTTTCCATCGTACGCGTGAGGTGTACAGTAACTGCATTATTAGAAATGTCATTTTCATGAATAGTAAATTAAATATTTTATTAGTGCATAGTATCAAATAGTACCCTTGACTTTTCCTATAAATAGGCGCTTCCATTTCACTCCTAAACTCACACCTTCAACTTCTCTTTTTCTCTCCTTAAGTTCTCTTGCTTCGATGCTAGGCCTCTGAGATTTTGGGCCTTTCCTTTTTGCTTAGGTAATGATACTATGTCTTTCTATGTCTTTCAAATTCTAGAAGTTATTTTCTTAAGTATGCTCTGTGGTTGCGGCTTTGGCTGATCTTCCACATCAGAAAAACTGTCCATAGCTGCTTACATATTATTTTGATTATCTGATTACCGAAATAGAATGTAAACTGTGAAAAATACATGTCTAGGAAAGTTATGGCTAAGAAAAGACCTGGTTTTTAAGTGTGTCCAGTGTGACCCTCCACTCTTTCCTAGGAACTTACCTGGTGTACTGTTTGACAGATTGTATTCTCTATTTCTGGTATAAATAGTAACCATACGTATGAATAGTGACCGTACATATAAATAGTGATCGTATGTATGAATAGTAACTGTATGAATAGTAACTGTATATATGAACAGTAACCGTATGTATGAACAGTATCTATACGAAAACAATCCTGACGTATTTTCTCTAATCTTTCATGAAAATCTCCGTAGCAGAACACCGAAATTCACCTGAGAACCCTTGTCTGTAATGACTTAGAGAAGCGATGCTCGTACGGAATCCAGGTGAGTGAAACGACCCCGTTTTAATAGAGTTTTAGCATTACTGGTGATAAAAAGTATGTTGTAGGACACTCCCAAGATTCATAGGGGGAAATTAGATTCAGAATGACGAATCTAATGAGATAATTAATCCAGAAGTATGGATAAAAGGAAGCAAGTATCTCATGATGATATGAAGTTTGAATCTTTTCAAAAACAGATTAATTGTTACCTTGATTTGTGGTTTATAAATCCATAATGTAGTTACATACTATACCTGTTATATGGATGAATATTATATTGAGCTTCTGATTATGATATGAAATGCTATTGATTGTGATTGAGCGGGACAGTACCCCCTCTCACGGCAAGGCGGAAAACCCGGTTGACAGGGTGTCTTGACCAATGAGTGTGGAGACAACGATTCCCTCAGTAGGGATATAGTCCGGATTGGTGATAAATCCGTGAGGCGCCCTAGCTAAGAGGATGAGGTTGTGCGTCATGGCGGAAATATACATAATTGGTGAGCCGGCCTGTGTGCGCTCTCCGGGATATATTGCCATTGACGAGTACTAGTAACGTTTGTTGAATTGGATGAATTTTTATCTTCTTGTATGTAAAAGGATGATGTTGTGCGTCATGGCGAAAATATACATAATTGGTGAGCTGGCCTGTGTGCGCTCTCTGGGATATATTGCCATTGACGAGTACTAGTAACGTTTGTTGAATTGGATGAATTTTTATCTTCTGTCTATTGGTTGAGTATGAGCCTTTGGATATGCTTGCATGACTGGTAATGTATTTGAATTTTATTAACGCGAGGCCGATTCGCTCATTGAGTTTAAAAGCTCACACTGTTTGTACAACTTTTTTGTTCAGATCAGGTTGCCATCGAAGAATATCTGCTAGAGGAGTATATCACTTTGGACCTTCCCGTTGTCGGGTAGACCCCTCTTTTGTTATAGATTATGTTGCTCTGTAATCGTCTAGGACATCTAGGTCAGGGGTTTGGCATTTGGTTTGTATGTCAGCATAATAATGTATTTTATATTGAGAATCTATTATTATGTGCAAATCATCTCTATGAATTTAAAATAAGAAAATTTGATATATTTTCTTCAGGAATGGTTATTTTGATAATGACTAAACTCATGGGTAGAATTTATCGAAAGGCTTACAGTGATGGGATATTCATCATTGTGCCGGTCATGTGCCCAGAAAACGGGTCGTGACAAAGTTGGTATCAGAGCAATGGTTGTTAGGTCTCCTAGTGATTACAGAGCAAGGTAACCTTAGTAGGACCTCCTCTATCGTTGTGAACCCGGGCACAACTATAGAGAGACGGCTCTACTGAAGGTCCTGTAAGATGTTTTCATTTCCTTTCCCTCCGAGACTTATCTCTTCTTAGGAATTATGTTCTCAGTTTTAGTTTTAGACAGATGTGGCTACACTTTTAAACTTAGTCAAGGAAAAGTTGTTACTTGTTTTGATTCCGTTGCTGTCGGATCAAATTTTTATATGGTGGATTTTATAAGCTGAATTCATGATTGATTTTGTGTAGCTATATTATTTTAGGGTACCAGCCAATAAAAGAAACCACTTGCATTAAAAAAAACACTGAAGGATTACATTGCAAAAAAAAAAAAGGAAAGAGAAGTTTACTCATGCATGAGTAATCTAAAAGCGAGGTGGTCTTGGATTAGGAGGGTTGTATTGTATCATCACCCCTCGACCATTCCTTGGAGCAAGAGACAGAGCAATATCGCAGAGGGTAGTGTAAATTCCATTCATACAATCAACACTTCTTTGCTGTTGATTGCAGAAGCACTGGGTGGACCAATAGAAGAATCTATCTATTCTCGAAGTCATTGCCGCATTATTGCGTTTGGTTAACTTCTCCAGGTCCTCTATCATCTTCTTGAGAATCTTCACCTCCTGCTCTAAACAGGCGATTTTGTCCTCTGAGCTATGGCCTGTGCTAATCTCCTCGGCTTCCTCAATCTTCTTCATCTTCTTCTCCTTTTGAATTTCTTGAGGTCCCTCGAGAGGTCTTTTGCCCTTGTCCCTGCATAAACTTAAGTTTAAGTCAAGTTCTTCTTCCTTAGCCTCTACTGTGAGATCAATGTACTTCCTTGAGGCCATGATTTGGAAAAATTTAGAAATTTTTGTAAGAGTATGAGGCGAGAGGAATACTGGGGGATTGTAGGCTCAGAGATTATTACTCTTTGTGGTGTGGTAACTGAGAATGCTGGGATGGTTTTTATAGAAAAAAATTAGGACTTAGAGACAAAGAAAATATCTTTTCACCGCACCCCTACACGATCAACCTATGGATTTCTGCAAGCTGGAAGCCAGAAGTCTAGGGTAGGCGTGCACACCGATAGCGTGTTGCATTAATGCCAAAACCACGAAAGTCAGTATTCGGTGGATTTGCGGCCGATTTTACTTGGTTTTCTCATTTCTCCCGTTGGCATTTTCTGAAATTTAAAGAAGTTGATAATATAGCCATTAAAGATTGCCTTGGATGCTTTTATGATGAACTGAAATGCATTTCTCTGTTTTATTGTATTGTTCTTGAGAGCCTTCAGTTGAGTATGATATACATAACTGATTGAATCATGTTGTAATTACATGTATGTATGTTATTCATGCATAATGAGTGAAGGCTACGATCAAGGAGAATATGTGATGATCCTACATATACTCATAGAGATGTGAAATCAAAATGACTTGGATAGAATGAAATGTGTAGATGATGATATATCTTCATGGTTACACATACTTAATGCTCTCATGGGCAAATGAAAGGCAGTGATTTCCTTACATCATGATAATGCTTAAGGCATGCGACCGTAAGCAGTTAACTTTGTTTTAAAATATATATATTTACATATATATTATGTGTAAGTCTAGAGTAAATACACCGATTAGAATATAAGATAAGGCTAATATGAGACTACCCGATCATAGAGTGATATCGTGATCTGAGATTACACTATAAGACAAGTATAGAGTAAGGAAATTATAGATTGAAACGGCGATTAGTCGAAAATTTTGAGAAAGGTCAAGATTAGCCGAAAATTTGTTGAGGAAATCTTTGACTTATGTTAATTGCATTAAATTATATTTACTATTTACTTGCATGTCCGACATTAATTGCTGGCATTGCGACGTATGTGATCTGTAAACCTTATAGCGAGCGACGTATAGGTTGTGGTGGCTTTAGCTCTAGGGGCTTCGGGTTGTCTATAAATCTTGTATGCCCGTTACCCTACTCATCGCACCAAGCAAACCTACTTCTTTCATTACATACCTATTTCTCAATTTCCATTCCTTTCTCATTCGAAGTTATTTCTGAGATCCCTAGAGCAATGGCCGATAATAAGTCTTTCAACTTGAATTTTGAGACTGGCAATGTAGAGCTTGATTTAAATCTAAGTCTCGGAAACAACAAAGGGAAGAGACCTGTAGACAGGTCACCAGAAATTAAGAAGAGAAAAAGGGATGTAATAGAGTTGGAGGAGGACAGTACTGCAACATCCTTAGAAAATAAGCTTGCGTTCCTGGAGCGTAAGATCGAAAATCTGGAGCGTAAGATAGAGAGCCTGGAATACAAGACAGAGGACCAGAAGCGACTAATAAATCGTCTCTTTGAAAACCAAGAGAAATTGATAAATCGTCGTTTCGGGGAACTGGCCAATCGAGTTGATAGACATTCAATGTTTGCAACTCAAAATTTTCGTGACCAACAAGCAAGGTGTATTGACTGTATGAACGGAGTAACTTCTGCTCTTCGCCAAATTTCCCAGACCCTTCCTCCAGAAACCCTTTCTAGGCTACAACGATTAGCTTCCTCCTTAAGGTCTGAAGCACCTTCCTCTTCTAGACTTGGAGCACCTTCTACATTTCAAAGGCCTCCTCGTCCTTAATTTATTTTTCTTTTGTTTATACCTAAAGTTATATTTGGTCTAAGCTTCACGTATTAAAATTATCTATGTACTAGAAATAAAATTTAAGCTAGTATTTAGATCTTCTTTGTTGAAGTGATTCCTTTTACTAAAAGAACTTGAGGAATGAGAAGATGTTGGACTTGTTACATTTCGTACTTGATTATGGAAATTCTAAAGCAGAGTATGGTAATATCCTTTTGACTGAGCAGAGTTACTAAAATGATATTTCATTGCACTTTTGAGCTATGGAGGAATGCTAAATAAGTATTTTATGAACCTATGTATAGAGAACTATGGGTTTGCCCTAAGCATTGAAGGGATACGACTCTATATGAGTCATTGAGGTGAGAGGAATTTCTATATATATTTATTTTATAATTATGCATGAGGAGTATGTTATTTACTTAACACATTTTCTGGGATTGTTCTTCCTAGAGATTCATGTAATAATTTTACGTGATTTTTCCTTTTATATGACGCATTCAGCTGAGAGTATCGCCTTAAGGTAGAATGATCGCCTTCGGGCAAGAATATTGCCTATGGCCAAAATAATGCCTTCGGGTAGGGTACTTGTATTCGTAAAAGTTATAAGCTATGTGTATGGTAGCTTGTGTTCTGATATTCAGTATAAACTGAAAAGACCACGTGCCACTATTGAGAAGACACCTATTTGAAGTTTTACATAGAGACAGAGCTCGTCTCTGATTAGGTGGTTTGAGTTTGGTAAAGGTTATGAGGATGAGACACTTTATGGTACAAAAGGTTGTGGAGAAGATCAAACTGATGAAGAAGAGATTACTTGCTGTTTAGAAAAGGAAAAATTCCTATGAAAATTATTGATAATGCGGTCTAGAGTTCACAGTCGATGCTATAGTGTTCTTGTAAATCTTACCAAGGATGTGAAGATGTTTGGAAAGAAAGAGATACAAAGGATGAGATATAGACGAAGTAATCACACTTTTTTTCAGTCTTGAGATGAGTTTTGAATTCAGGGGACCGAATTCTCTTAAGGGGGTGATAATGTAATACCCATGAAAAATAAAATATAAATATTTGTTTACAAACTACTGTTATTATTTCAGTATACGGTACTATTCACCAGTATAATACTATTTACGTATATAGTACTGTTCATTTATACAATCAAAATGTCAAGTACTAGATGTGGTTTGGTCATAAGAGACAACTAGAAAGAAGTTCGTAGGAGAAAATGACGTTTTATGTGTGAAAATACCTTCAGGGACTAAATTGAAAGGACTGATTTGAAAAGAAACTTAAAGGTTTAAGGTGAAAGGATAGTTTTCCCTTTAAGTTTTCAATAGTAATAACAGAAAAATTTTCCACGCGAGAGGTGTACAGTAACTACATTATTAGAAATGTCATTTTCATAAATAGTAAATTGAATATTTTATTAATGCATAGTATCAAATAGTACCCTTGACTTTTCCTATAAATAGGCGCTTCCATTTCACTCCTAAACTCACACCTTCAACTTCTCTTTTTCTCTCCTTAAGTTCTCTTGCTTCGATGCTAGGCCTCTGAGATTTTGGGCCTTTCCTTTTTGCTTAGGTAATGATACTATGTCTTTCTATGTCTTTCAAATTCTAGAAGTTATTTTCTTAAGTATGCTCTGTGGTTGCGGCTTTGGCTGATCTTCCACATCAGAAAAACTGTCCATAGCTGCTTACATATTATTTTGATTATCTAATTACCGAAATAGAATGTAAACTGTGAAAAATACATGTCTAGGAAAGTTATGGCTAAGGAAAGACCTGGTTTTTAAGTGTGTCCAGTGTGACCCTCCACTCTTTCCTAGGAACTTACCTAGTGTACTGTTTGACAGATTATATTCTCTATTTCTAGTATAAATAGTAACCGTACGTATGAATAGTGACCGTACATATGAATAGTGACCGTACATATAAATAGTGACTGTATGAATAGTAACCGTATATATGAACAGTAACCGTATGTATGAACAGTATCTATACGAAAACAATCCTGACGTATTTTCTCTAATCTTTCATGAAAATCTCCGTAGCAGAACACCGAAATTCACCTGAGAACTCTTGTCTGTAATGACTTAGAGAAGCGATGCTCGTACGGAATCCAGGTGAGTGAAACGACCCCGTTTTAATAGAGTTTTAACATTACTGGTGATAAAAAGTATGTTGTAGGACACTCCCAAGATTCATAGGGGGAAATTAGATTCAGAATGACGAATCTAATGAGATAATTAATCCAGAAGTATGGATAAAAGGAAGTAAGTATCTCATGATGATATGAAGTTTGAATCTTTTCAAAAACAGATTAATTGTTATCTTGATTTGTGGTTTATAAATCCATAATGTAGTTATATACTATACCTGTTATATGGATGAATATTATATTGAGCTTCTGATTATGATATGAAATGCTATTGATTGTGATTGAGCGGGACAGTACCCCCTCTCACGGCAAGGCGGAAAACCCGGTTGACAGGGTGTCTTGACCAATGAGTGTGGAGACAACGATTCCCTCAGTAGGGATATAGCCCGGATTGGTGATAAATCCGTGAGGCGCCCTAGCTAAGAGGATGAGGTTGTGCGTCATGGCGGAAATATACATAATTGGTGAGCCGGCCTGTGTGCGCTCTCCGGGATATATTGCCATTGACGAGTACTAGTAACGTTTGTTGAATTGGATGAATTTTTATCTTCTTGTATGTAAAAGGATGATGTTGTGCGTCATGGCGAAAATATACATAATTGGTGAGCTGGCCTGTGTGCGCTCTCTGGGATATATTGCCATTGACGAGTACTAGTAACGTTTGTTGAATTGGATGAATTTTTATCTTCTGTCTATTGGTTGAGTATGAGCCTTTGGATATGCTTGCATGACTGGTAATATATTTGAATTTTATTAACGCGAGGCCGATTCGCTCATTGAGTTTAAAAGCTCACACTGTTTGTACAACTTTTTTGTTCAGATCAGGTTGCCATCGAAGAATATCTGCTAGAGGAGTATATCACTTTGGACCTTCCCGTTGTCGGGTAGACCCCTCTTTTGTTATAGATTATGTTGCTCTGTAATCGTCTAGGACATCTAGGTCAGGGGTTTGGCATTTGGTTTGTATGTCAGCATAATAATGTATTTTATATTGAGAATCTATTATTATGTGCAAATCATCTCTATGAATTTAAAATAAGAAAATTTGATATATTTTCTTCAGGAATGGTTATTTTGATAATGACTAAACTCATGGGTAGAATTTATCGAAAGGCTTACAGTGATGGGATATTCATCATTGTGCCGGTCATGTGCCCAGAAAACGGGTCGTGACAGAAAACATTTAATAATTTATTATATTTTTTAATATATATATATATATATATTTATTTATTTATTACCAATTTGATTATGGTCAAGGTAGTAAACTCTAAACTAATACCTACACAAATTTAATGTCGAACCTAATTTTTAAATCATTAATTTTTTGTTGTTGTGTTTTATGTCACTATTTTAAAGCATACAATGATTTTGAAGTTATAATATACGGAACCTTTTTTATATTAGTTTATACAATGAACCACTTTATATAGCGCAATTTCACATATATTTAATAATTTATAACAACTGGTTTGTCAAAATATTGATGCATTTAATATTAAAATTATCCCAGTATAAAAATTTAAATAAATAATGCATGTGTGGTACAAGCTGACAATCAAATACATAAAATACCAATGAACTTTAATTTAGTAATAATGCATGTGTGGTTTAATTTTAAATCAGAGGCAAAATTAACTAAAAAAATACCTTACATATTTTTCTGCTTGCTCGTTTCTCGTACTATTGTTAGAGCTAGTAGTCCACCTTTCAACGTAGGGTTAAGCTACTGAGGTCAGTTTGGATATTATAGTTTATAGTTTATTAAAAAAAATTTATTGGTATAAATAGTTTTTTGTAAAACAAAAAATATTTGGACACACTTAAATAAATAATTTATTAATCTCTAAAAAGTTATTTTTAACTTATTTTATAAAGCTAATTTTTTAGCTTCTTGAAAAAATTTTGTGCGAAAGCTGAAAATTCATATAATTTGAAAGTCATTTTGCACTTTTACAAGATAAGTATATCCTAGATCATAATTTAAAATTTCATGAAAAACAAACTTTTTATCTCCTTTCTTCTCCAATCATAATTTTAAAACGTTTCTTCAAGTATGTATTCAAACATTAAATAACTCAATTTAAAAAGAGCTTATGGTAGAGGTGTCAATGGACTGAGTTTAGGCCAGGCTAACTCAAGCCCACCATGACTTTCAATAAATGTCAAATTATGGCCTAGTCTAGCCCTTCAAGGGTCATGGGTTGGGCTAGGCTAATCCCTTTTTGTTTTAAAAAAATAATAATTTTCTTTTATCTATAATCTAAATATATATTATAAATTTAAATATAATACATGACAAAATAAAAAATATATTATACACGACTTATTTGTTCAATGAAGCTCAATAAAAAAGAAACATAAGTTAGTGTCAAAGATTCAAAATAGAAATACAAATTTGTAGTTTTTATGGTATTTTATTTTTAATTTTAGAAGCCTCTATTTTATATTAGAATATTAGGTTGGGTTATATACATAATATATTACTTCAAGGGCCATTTTTTTATATTTGGACGACATTAACAACTCATGATCTAAGTAACAAAAAAAAATTACAAATTTAAAAGTACTAATATTTTTTTATTAAAAAGAGCCTATTGTACCAGACCAGCCCAAGTCACCTTAGCCCTATAGACTTAAATGGGCTGAACTAAAAGTCCTTGTTAAATATGAGCCATTAAATTTTTAATTTGTCTCACCTCATTTATAGGGTCGGCCAGGCTCAGTGGACTTAGCTCATTTTGACAGCTCTAATTATGGTATAAAATTTTTTACATAAGGTCTTCTTCTATAAACGTTTGTATAAGTTGTTTATTCAAACAGGGCCCAAGGTTTTTTTGTTTTTTTAAAGATTAAGATGTGTAAATCTGAAAATACATTTGAATATAAAGATATTGTCTTTAAATATAAATACTGAATGATTAAGATTGTTTTATTTTTAATATCTGAATATATAGAAATTGTTTATTAGTAAAAAGTAATATTCAAATAAATTAGTAATTATACATATGTTATGAAAAATAGATAAAATCAAAATTAAAAAATAGAATTATATATTGAATAGAAAAAAAATTAAATTTAACAAATAAACATTGATTATTAATCTAATTAGAAAAATATTCAACGAAAGGATTGTTTTGTACAAGTCTTAAAGTTTGAGAGGATTATTTATTAATTTTTTAAGTTTAGTATAAATAAAATGCATATAAGATAAAATTTATAAGAGTAAAGTGTTTAATTATCTAAAATGTATGATACATCTTAATAATATTAAAATTTATCATAAAATTTGATTTATAAAAAAGTATTTAGACCTATTAAGTAATTAAAGAATATAATAAAACAAAGTTAATAATATAAAATATAAATAAATAAGATTTATACATTGCAAACAAATAACATTTAAACCACTTATTAGGGAATGACTTCAAGAAAAAGCTACGCATATCTCAGGCTCAGCACACACAAGGAGCTCCCGAAGAACATTAACAGAATGAAAGCAAAGAAAGAAAAAAGGAAGGTCGTGTACTCTGTTCTCTTTCACAAAAACAGGGGCGTGGATGTTTTCAATGAAGGCTGTGTACTCACAGGTTCAGCACACACGAGAATGTCCTTGTACTTTCTTGGCTTTAATTTTGATTTTTGATTTTTGATTTTTTAGATTTTTATGATTTTTATATTAAATTAAAAAATTATTTTAATGAGTAATTAGTAAATAATTTGTAATATTGACATAAAAAATTACATTTTATTAAATCATTTATGTAATTCATTATTAAAAAATTAAATATAAATTTCATATCCTTTCCAGTAATTACTTATTCAAAATTATGTTTGCAAACTAACATTCAAACATAAATCGCATTAATAACTTGTCTCAAACTATGTTTGTTCAATTGTCTTCCAAACATAAATCACGTTAATCTAAATCACGTTTTGCAAATTATGATATGCCCAAATCACATTTATCTACCGATTTTTCAAATATACACTAAATACATATGAGATGCAACTAATTAACTATCACTTTTAAAAAAAAAAGAAAAATTAAATTAAACTTAAAACAAAGCGGAGACAAGAATCTTAGAATCATGCTTTCCTTCCCAATATTTTTAAATCGAACGGAAATCATGAAAGGAATCAAGCCAACATTATTTAACCAATACATCAAAACTTTTAAAATAAATAATTTGTTTATTTATTTGTATTGCACTATTAGTAATAAAATGCAGTCATCTAATTTAATTTTTTTGGTCAGGAAATAATAATTCATTCAAAAACAACATAGAAAATATATTGCAATAATTCTAATTAAAAATCCAAATATTGAAAGTAACAATTAAAACAAATATTAAAAGCACACAAGAAGAAAAATTGAAATACAAATGGGAACTACATATGAATATGTGTATATAAATAAGCATAAACATTCGAACTCAGGAGTCTAGATTTGTTGCATGTTTATCGTTGCTAAAAGTTAAGACAATAATTTTACTGTTGCCCAAACTTTCAGCAACGGCATAAATCGTTGCTCAAAGTGACAAGCAATAAATTTTTGCTGCTTATCAAACACCTGATCAAGATTTCAAACCTCATATGAATTGTACCCAAAAAAAAAAAACCATATGAATTAAACACAAATGAATTAAATGCAGACCCATGCACAACTAATACGATAACCAAAAAAGCAAAAGAAGTTATCACAAAAGCAAATTGATTCTGTATAATTACCATCAAAATGGTAAACATAGTTGTCATTCAATTATGTTATTATTTTATTTCATGAAATACATTTTTACCTTTAATTGTCACTATTTGATTTAAAAAAGAACGGTCATGATAAAAAGGCTGTAATTTATAGTTTTGGCGCTAATAGTAAAAAAAATACAAATAACATAATTTGAGCCCATACTCTACCCATATTTGTAAATGACGTAATTTGAACCCATACTCTTATAGCGGCTAGTTGTCGTGCATTTAATTGCTGTAAATGACATAATTTGAAACTCTGCTCATAAGTTCCCATTTTCCTCATCAATAAACGTTAATTAGCTCTTGGTACAAATCACATGCTTCACACAACAAATTATGCTCATTTAATTTAAAATGAAACTAGAGCTTAGAGAAGAAAATTATTGATTGTACCATATTAACTAAGTCATTGTAAGTAACAACAATGCTATATTGCTATTCATAAAATATTGGTCGTATGTGTGTGTGTATATATATAATGGGCCAATAATCAATTTATAATACATAAAATTGTACTTGCTAGTTTAAATTTTACAAATATCAATAGAGTACTGACCCACCTTCCTACATATAGTAAAGCAAGTCTCAAGTAGCGAAGTGTTAGGCAAGCATCCACCAAGTATATGCCAGGTTCTACTAAACCACTTTTCTTGCTTAACTTAAAAGCAACCAAAAATAGAATATTGCTTTCCTTTCCGAATGTTTTCTCCCATTCCACTTCAGGTTAAAGTTTCTGATACCTAGCAATATTGTTTAAAAGTTCAGTAAGAATATTAGAATCACTGACTTACTGAATCTTGCTTGGCATGTTATCAAGGTTAAATTCACAGTGTGAAAAACAAATGTGTGTTCAAGCACCAAAGTATAGTTTCACAGCAACGGCATCCTTCTATATATATATAGATTTATGGAGATTTAATTAAGGAAAAAATATATTTCATGTTCTCAATATTTATATCAATTTTCATTCATATTCCTAACTTTTTTTTCTTTGTCAAATATGTACAACATGTTTCAATTTTTTTCAAATATGTCATTATTTTTAACACCGTCAAGAAACTAACAAAATGTTGACTGGATTGTCACGTGGCAAATATCATCTGCCACATCACTTTTCACATAGAGGAATTCCACGTCACTTGACATAATCAAAATGAATTATGTAAAAGAATAGTATATTCTCTTATTATAAGATTTGTTATTATTTTATAACATATAATAATTGGTATATATTGTTTTAAATTTTGAATACAATAATAGAAGTTTATATATATATATATATTATATACATTAATGGCCCAATGGTGGAGGGTGTCTCTTTCTTACATGAAGTCTTGGGTTCAAATCCTTTCACATGCGTCTTGTTCATTTTTTTTTCTCAAAGCAAAGCATATACCACGTGTCATAATTCTATTGGATACATCAAGTGATATGGAATTCCTTCACATAGCAAGTGATGTGGCAGATGATATTTGTCACGTGGCAACCCAGTTAATATTTTCGTTAATTTTTTGACGATGTTGAAAAAAAGGTATATTTGAGAAAAAATTGAAACATATGAGACATATTTGACCAAAAAAAATATTAGGGGTATGAATGAAAATAAATGTAAACGTTGGGAATATGAGATATATTTTTTTCCTTTAATTAATTTGGTCATGTTTCATGAGGGAACTACAAGAACCAAAGTCATATTGTAGTCATGCAAGAAACATGATATATATCTTTTGGGTAGAAAACATGTGTTAGGTTGTATTCTTCACCAAAATTCACCTCACAAATCATACAATAGGTGAACAGTCCATCTCGAAGTAAGAAACAAAAGACAAAACAATCAAACGTTGTCCAATTTAGAATTTGTCATTTTGTTTGTCTGTTGTTCAAATCTTAGACGTATCAACTACTAGTTACAAGCAAGCTATGCATGAATGATGAATTGTGTGAAATTTAGCATGTAAATGAACAATTTTTACAAGAGAACATATACGAAGTAGATTAGTCCGAGTAGAAGATAAAATTTACTCACTTTTAGAACTTTTAGGGGATATAGAACTCTCTAATCACTAC
This sequence comes from Biancaea sappan, assembly GCA_037074585.1. NCBI lineage: Eukaryota > Viridiplantae > Streptophyta > Magnoliopsida > Fabales > Fabaceae > Biancaea > Biancaea sappan. Next base: position 11,761,856 of record CM073490.1, on the reverse strand, counting down.
AGGCCCTATTGTAAATCTATGACATACAAAAATCAAACATATATTGGCTGGAAAAGGATTGCCTAACTTTAAGGTGTATTGCCTTTGTTTATCATGGAACAAGAGTTGTCGGATCACGCAGGATGGACGACATCCCGCACGTCTATGTCTCCCTTTTTTTCCATGTTGCAACCAACAAACGGCTGCAAGGCAATGTGATTGACGGAGAGGTTGCTGAAGCTAGTGACTGAAACGGCCAATGGAGAGGTTTACCTATTGATTCTCAACAGTGGTGGCAAAAATCCTCCTAGTTTTCTGTTAAAGCCGAAGGGAAGCTACACTCTTCTTTTCTGAGGGAAGGGGTGGTTATGTTCACCAAATAACCTACCAGAATCTATCATTTGACAACATTCGTGTTAGCATTATTATCAAGACAGATTACAATGAACATCCAGATGCCAGATACAACCCAAAAGCACTCCTAATGCTTAGAGACATTAGCTTTACCACTATCCATGGTTAAAGAGTCCACGTAGCAGTGCGAATCCATGGCAGTGAAGAAATACCAGTAGGAAACATAACATTCCGAGATTTTTCAGGCGATACAACCTACAAGAAGAAGCGCATTTTTCAATGTGCCTTTATTCAAGGTCGTGTAATAGAGGCCATATTTCCTGCTTCCTGCAGGAAGCTTCCTTGTTACAGTGAGCTAGGAGAGCTGGTTAAACATTTTGCTTCTCAGAATGTAACTAATAAAGACTATGATATCTGAGGTAGACACTCTTTTCCATTGATGAAGCCTCAACGTATGTCTATATTAGATTATTCTTGTCGCGTCCTAAATTATGGACACGTGACCGACATACTGACACAAATCTCGTATTATTATAAGCCTAACCAATATCTCAATTTCTACCCCCTTTTTGTTTATTTAAGAATATTTATAACAACATAAATAAAAATAATCCTTATAATTAATAAGTCTAAATAAAACATATTGTCCAGTAAAATAATCGATTAGCCCTAGACCCCCTAGATATCCTAGTTGACCACAGAGTTTCTTAATGCTTAATAAAATAAATACTAACAACTCGAGACCCACCCAATAATGGGATAGTCCAATGGCAAACCTAACCCTCTTACAAATACTCTTCTTTAGCTACTTGATATGGAAAAAAAAATTAAATCAACAAGTATAAGATAAATATTTCAGTGAGCGAGCCAATCTCTACTCTAATAAAATCAGCCATATAAAAACAATAAAATAAAAGCATAGGCATAAATCACAAATCACATGGAAGGATCCACACCAAAGAGTTTGCAATTTGATCAAACAATTCAGACCAATGGAACTAGTACTCCTCAATGGCAAAATACTTGGGAGCACCCCTAGGCCCGCTCAAGCAATCTCATCATACCTAGGAGCGTTCGCTAAACCAATCTCATCAAAGCTCGTCATGATGCACAACCTCATCCTCGAAGGTCAGAGTACCTTAGAGATTAAATACGGGCTTAATTTTTTATAGAGGGAATCATTATCTCTACCCTTATAGGTCAGGTCATCTTATACCTAAATTTCCTACTTGACATGAAAGAAGGTACTATCCCACCCAAATACAATCAAGTTTCAACCAATTTCAAATAATCATTGAAATAAATCATCAATATATTTGTCAGTATATTCATCAATATAAACATCATATCACTTTCCATCGAATAACCATAAAGTATCTCAAATCACAATTTATCTTGTTCGTCTTACGAACTATCTCCTTTTCCCCTAACATTCACTGTTAGTAATTTTATCAATATTAGAATTACACAAAACTCTCAAAACTCGAATCTTTTAATCGGATTCCCTCTTTCTTACTATGATCATTACCTATCTTTATACCATATTACTTTAACACTTAAGATGATATTAAATAATAGTTGGTACACTCACCTAGATTCTAACGAATCTGACCTATCAAACCGACCAAATTCTCCTTGATGTGAAAATAATCTGGTGCTCTATATTGTTTGATGCTTTCAAAAAAAAAAGGAGGGTATAGATGTTAAGCTGTATTTCGTGAATTGCATTATTTTAAACTACTAGAAAACTTAGATGAAAAATCAAATTGGACATACCTTTGTTTCTTTTTTTTCCCTTTGACATCAATTTCCGTGAACTTCCAATAATTGTAGAATGTAGAGGTTTCTTCTTTGTGTTTGAAGGGGAAAAGTGTTGGCCGAAGTGTGTGCGTGTGGTATATATCAGTGGAGAATGGCGTTGGTATACGTGTATGTGTATGAAGGAGATGATGTTGTGATATGAAGGAGATGATGAGATGATGTTGAAGTATATGATGTTTATGACTTGCTAGAGCTTTATGAATGAAGTGGCTAAGAGGTGGAGAATAGGAGTGTATGACTGTCCTGGCCAAGGAGTTGGAGAGGGAGAAAGAAAAAGATGACGGCTAAGAGAAAGAAAGAGGAATTAGGGTTTCTAATTTGAAGTTAAAACGATTTGAATGGATTTAAAATCTAAATTGAATATGGTTTCTTTTAATAACTAAAACTGAAGTATATTATTACTTATATTATATTGCTGTATTTTATTCAAAGACTTTCGAAAAGCTATAATTATTGATTAGGATCTTTATTTTAAAGTAGTATCACCCCTTTGCTAGACTCATCCTTCCAACTAATTCATTTCTTATCAATTTCGAAAATACCATTAAGACAGTCCAGTAAATAAAATCTGAGATTAAAAACTAGATTTTAAAGAAATATAATTTCAGATTTTTTCTACTAATAATTCTACTAGAGTACATAGTCATATTTCCTATGTGATTTAATTGTTTAAACTCAAAAAGAATTGTTACACAAATCTTAGATTATCTTAAACAATTAAATATACATAAATCATACTTCTTAAGATATACTTCAGATTTAATAAAATAAATCAACAACCTTAATTTTAATATATAAAAAAAAAGGATTTGGAAAGTTAGATAAATAACCAATTACTATATTTAATTTCTTGGCTTATCCACTCATCTAACACCACTATTTTTATTTAATTATATTATTTATTTAATTTCCAGTGAACGAAATCACTGTTTATGCACTGTTTATTTATTTTATTTTTAATTTTCTTAAATAAATTAATCATACTCCTTATTTCAAAATCAATAGATTGAGATTTAGAAATTGTTTTCCATTTCTTATTTAACATCAAGGTTCCCTATAATTTTTTTCATTTACTCCTATACTATGTACACATTTCACTACACCCCACAAGATTCCAAAATCTTTCATTTTAGTCCCTAAAATTTTCACTTTAGTCCTTATATAACCTAGCATCTCACATTGCTAGTCTATAGCCCCAAAATCACATACTAAACCATTATCATATCACAACACAACATTACAAACACATATTGCACACAATTTGTAGGCCAATATTTGTTAAATAAAATTTAACAATTAAAAATAAAAAATTAAATAATAGGTATTACAATTTTTCTCGAAATTGAAGCAATTTGAGTCATCTTCTTTCTTTTCTCTTTGTAATTTCATTTCCTTGCTCCATTTTATAGATGTTTTATAATGTGATGGATCAAAGTTGTTGTATATACAGCAAAATTTTCATAATGCTCAAGTCCCTGAGAAGACCTATTTACCTAATGTTGTTCTTCGTTGGAGTTATTTTTCCCGTTAAAGAAGTAAAAGTTTTTAGCTAATGAGCTGATAATTTATGTTGTATTACTATTAGATTAAGATTGAGGCCGGTTTAATATTAAAATTTCCTTCTTGTTCTCCTGCACTATTTTTTGTTTTGTTTCCAAGATTTTAAAGGCCTCTTTTGTCTTTAGTTGTTGTTCTACTGCAACTTGAAAAACAAGGAAAATTTTTGTTTGTGGTATTTAGCTATTGCGATACACTAGAAACATTGGAAATACAAACACACTTACACGTTGTCATCGAAATTCACTCACACCAGAAACATACTCATACACTGAAACACTGGAAACACACTTACACACTGAAGCACTGAACTGCCTAGAAACACAATCACACACCAGAATCACAATGGAAACACTAAAAACACATTGAAAGTCACTCACACACCAAAATTCACACACATAACTACCTTTGTTTCAAATTGTGCTTTTTTTTTCTAGGATGATAATTCACATACAAGACTGCTTTTTTTTTTCAACTGCCTTTGTCACATACTGTAGTGTGTAAGAAGGATGGGTTGTTGTGCTGCTGTGATTGGAATGACTTGTTGTACTCTTGTACTTGGAATGACCTGCTGTGCTCTTGTGTAAATTGGAAAGGGTTGTGTAAATTGTAAAGGGTAAATGGCTGTGTAAATTGTAAAGGGCTATTTATAAAGTCATGTTGTGTCTTATTGTGGTTCATATGAGAAAGTGACTTCACTCAATTTCTATGTGAATCTTAAAATTGCTTACTGAATTCAAAAGTTGCCATTCTCATTTTCTGTATATATGGTTACAGTAGTTCAAACAAATTCTGAATGCAAGAGTTGTCATTCTCATTTTCTAGTATATGGTTACAATAGTTCAAACAAATTCAACTTCTTAATTATCTGGATCAATCCTTCAATCCTTCAATGCTAGCACACCAACTAGCACTCACTACATCCTTATGAAAAGAACAAGAAAATTTAATGAATTTTTAATGAGTATGTTAAATAACTTAAATCTAATGATTTTAGATACATCTTTAATTAAAACTAACCTGTTATTTTGGTTATCATTTGAAAAATTGGGACTAAACTCTATTTCTTCAAGTGACAACATAGAATCATCAAAAAGTGCCTAATGCATCAAACCTTACCATTAGCACATTGAATTATTGGTTCAACCACTACAATTGTCGAATCGCCCAAAATTAATTTCTATGACAACTTGCAATATAGTGATCCCCATGTCAGATTCACTCAAGGAGTCTCACTTCTAACACCAAACTAATTATTCAAACAATTAAACATTACTAGCAGAGCACATAAAAGGGGGTTTTGATAGAAATATACCAAAATGCATAAATGAACAATAACATAATGGAATAGTGAACACACATAACAAAGAATGTAACCAGCCACTAAGACCTCTGGAAATGCGACAATCATCACCAATCTAAATGATTTTGTTCTGTCTCATTCTACCATTCAGTTTTATAAAAAGAAATCTAGAACAACTTTGGGTTAAATCAAAACCATAGTTAGGGAAAACCTTCTCTAATTTATTGTTAGATACAACACCAATAAACTCTAACCAAATCATGTATGATAATCACCAATACAAGCCATTTTCATTTCACTTACCCTACCAACCGATTAAAGTAAGATTAAACCTCATATTAACCATTTAAAATCATATTTATGTTCATATATGCTCAAACCATAAACCAATATCAACACAAACAGAGAAGCAAAGGTGGAAAAAAAAATGGAGCAAAATGAAGAACAGAATAACTTATCTACATTAAAGGCCCAAGCTACAACCTTCCAGCATCCTAGTAGTTGTTTACACAAAGACTTCAGCCCTCCATGAGAGCAAAACACACAAAACAAAAGAGAAAACTACTACTGAATAGAGAAAAATGAAAATGAACTAAGTGTGTCCTTCTACAATGTTCTAAAAAACTGCAAGACAAAATTCTCCTCTAAAATTTGATGGCATATCTTCAAAGATGCCTTATGAAGTTGACCTTTGCTTCCATTCACTCCTTTTGTCCATTGGTGTAGGAGAAAAGCCTATTATCCAATGGAAAAATGCTAAAAATGCTGAAAATAGAAGCTATATAATTTCTTCTTCTGGTAAGAAGTGCTGACCAACCAGAATTCTATTTCTAGTATGTCCTTGGTAGCCAAAAATACCTCCTAGTCAGATCAGGTTAGCTCCCATGTGGGTCCAACATCCAGTTAGCAAAAAATTATGCCAAATTAGTGTCTACATCATCATGCACGTCCACATCAGTGTAATATCCACTAGACTTTTACAATGTAAGGAAATTGTAGTATGATTGATGTAAGAAAAATGGTTGGAAGCCAAAGATCTCTTGGAAAATTCTTGTAAAATAACAATCTTTATAAAAATAGGGAAATTATGGAGCAAATAAATTATAAAAATTTTAGGATGGACAGAGGACAATCAGTTAACTGCAGGTATCAATCGGTCAACTAGTCATCTTCTGTCTCAAGTGTCTCAAAATCCTAGGGTTGCCAATCAACAGATACAGGGTACTAGTCGATAGTAGGTCCTACACTTCATATTTCCACTTGTGCCAGTCGACTAATGACACTCTATCAATTGGCTGGTAGCTTGTAAACTTCATTTTCTGATTTTTTTTTTCACTAGTTGGTTTATTGGAATATAACATAAATATGCAATACTTTATAAGCTATATCTCAAAAACATAGTAACAACTATCTTAGTTCTAGTTGTTTACTCAACATAGCTATAAAATTAGAGACATATATATATATATATATATATATATATATATATATATATATATATATATATATATATATATATATATCAAAACTCTTATGTTTAAATACATATACAGAAATGTACATAAGTCTCCAAAAGATCACAAGAGAAAACATTTCTCTAGATATAAACTATATCAAGCTAGTCTATTCTTTTTTCTTTTTTCTGCTTATCTATTTCAACTCTTGAAATGGTAAGTCATGAAAACCAAGGTGAGATAAATTTCAGTAGCTAGTATATTCTGTGAAACAACAATATAACCATTTCAGTTATAAAAGCAATCTAAATAAATATTTCTCATTTCCATCAAACAAAAGCTATCACATAAACATATGATTAGAGTATTCTTATTCTTACACTACAAAAAAAAAAAGAATTTAGTGGCATTTAAAATAAACATTTAATGACCTTTTAAATGCCACTAACACTTTTAGTGGCATTTGTGAAAAACGCTACCATGTCTAGCTTCACAAGCAACTTAGTGGAGTTTATTCCCAAACGCACGCATAAACGCCACAAATTCACTTAGTGGCGTTTATAACTTAGTGGCATTTATTATGATGTTTATAAACACTACTTAGTTGAAAAATAGGTCTGAAAAATATTGATAATAGTGGCGTTTAAGCTGCTAAAAATGCCACTATATAGTAGGGGTGTACAAAACCGAACCAAACCGCCCGGAACCGACCGAACCAAACCGAACCGAGGAAAACCGAGCCAAAACCGATCAAAGAAGGTCTAAATCGGTTTTAAAAATCATGAAAATTTCGGTTTGGTTCGGTTGGTCGGTTCTGGTTTGGTTTGGTTCGGTTATAACCGAACCGAACCGAACCATGTATTATAAACAAATTTTATATATATTTCTATCCAAAAAAAATTTATATATATTATATTATATTTATATAATTATATATATATAGTTTTAAAAAAATGATATACATTCCGGTTATGTTAAAATAGATAAAAGTGAGCTTTTTTTTTAAAAAAAAAAATTCTTTAGAATATCAAACCGCCCAAAACCGAACCGAACCGCCCAAAGGAAACCGAACCGAACCGCCCAAAAACCGAACCAAACCGCCCAAAATTAAAACCGATTAGGTTCGAAATTTAGAAAATCGATTAGGTTCGGTTCGGTCCGGTTCAAGCCCAAAACCGAACCGAACCGAACCGAACCGAACCGTTGTACACCCCTACTATATAGGACAATTTAATGGCATTTTAGAGTCTAAAATGTTGTTATATATGGCAATTTAGTGGCGTTTGTAACACAAATGCCACTATTATTCACTGTTTCCAAACCACCATGCAATTTTAAATTTGTTCCCTAACCTGAATACAAATTTATAGCAACCCAATACAATACAATTTGGCAAACTTTAAATACATTTAACAAAAAACATGATATTACATAAATTTGTTCAGTTAAAATAGTAGAAATCTAGTCAAAATAAAAGTTTGTTAAACATTTATACTAAAAATTAATAAAATCCTAAAGCAAATCATCTTCATCATTTGAATCATCTCCATCATCTTCTTTAGCATTTTCATTCGCTTGATTACAAGACAATGGAGAGTTGTCCACTGGTGCAGAACCATCGACACTCCCTTGATCAAGAAGATGCATTAATTATAAGAATTTGTAGATAAATTATCAGTCTAAAAAAAATAAATATGTAATACAATTTTGGTATCATAATTTAAAATGCCACTGAATCAAAATATTGTGGCGTTTAGGACAAATGCCACTGTATGGTGGCATTTATGACTGAAACGCCACTATATAGTGGCATTTGTCCTAAACGCCACAATATTTTGATAAGTGGTGTTTTAAATTAAACGCCACTAAATTAATGCCACTAAATCCATATTTTTTTTTGTAGTGTTATTATAGTGCACTGTAACTTCTAATTCTTTCTTATAAAAAGTATTTTACATCCCATGAGGACTTTTACATCTTATGAGAAAAGTTCTACATCCCATGAAGAAAGGTTCTGATTCTGGCATCCCATGAGGAAAGGTTCTAGTTCTATCATCCCATGAGCAGTTAAGCTCTACCTTTCATGAGAAATCTTTTTCTAAAACATTCACGAAAAGCTTTAATATAACACTTGATATATCATACAAATAACATGAAAAACATATAAAATAACTTGCTTCTATGAAAAACTAGCTACCTTTAATTCTCCTAAAGCTGAAGTTTGTGATGTAATACCTCAAATATTACTATGTAATTAAAAATACATGATTTTTAGAGGTGAAAAAAAAATTTTACGTGTTAAGAAGCCTCAATTAGAGGAACAGAGGGTTCCAAACATCAATAAGGACAAAAACTTGCCTTCGGTCAAATGGAATCACTCCTAAAGAGACTAACGTAAATAATGAGTGTAAAAGGATAGCGTAAGGACTAAAGTGAATAAATGTGAAATATGAGATTTTAATAAAAAAATAATTAAATATGGTGATAGATATTATTGAGGAAGTGTAGTTGGATACCTTAATAATGAGCCAAAGGTTATCTTAATTTTCTTGAAAGGTATTAATTAAGTTTGTTTTAATGAGAAAGACCAAATTGAAAAGAAAGTGTGAGCCCCACTCACACAATATTAAGATGCCTCACCCCTCTTATTTTTGGACATCTCTTGCAAAACCCTCCCTTTTTATCTAGAAGCTTCCCATTTCTTCTCCCTTCTCTACAACTCATGGCTGGCAATCGATGGAGGAAGATGAAGAGTGAGGTGAGTGGAATTATCTTCTTCTTCTTCTTCCTTCACCCCTTATGCAAGAACAAACCCTAGGCTAGAGAAATTAGGGAAAATGGTATGATGCTTCTGTTGATCAATTCAATGTATTGTTGATATTTCAAAATGATGTTAGATGAAAACCTTTGTTATTTGTAGTTAAAAAATTTTGGGAGAAAACTTCTGAGGTTGAAAGGATGTATTAAGGAGTTTTTTCTTGAAATTCCTTCTCTTTTAATGTGGCTTTGATCTTTGAGTTTTGGGAATGAATCTTTGTGTCTTTAACTTGCCTAAAATCACTCTAGCTTACCCTTGAAGTGTTGGAACCAAAAAGGGGTTGAATCTAGAGTTTTTGGGAAGAAATCGTAGAGGTTCATGGCAGCCCAAACTTGGGCACCCCAGGCGCCCTAGACTGGCCATGAACCCATGGCTTAAGGGTGCCAACCACCTAATTAGTCTCTATTTTGTAGCACCCTGGGCGCCCATACTCCTTGTTTTATGCTTAAATGGTGATTCCTTAACCCCTCTCTATTTCCTTTGTTTTCTTGGACACTAGGTCTTAGTTGATGCTTGGGAGTTCCTTAGGCATCTTTGAGCTTGTACAACTACCCCAAGGAGGTGAAGTTGGTAAGGAAAAGTTAACCTAAGGTGAGGGAAGCTTACCTTTTTATGTCTCATTTGCTATGATTCCATTCTTAGAATGTAATTATTTTGACTACATGAGCATTATGATAATGTGTGGTATGTTAAAAGTTTACTTGTTTCCACTAGGCAAAGTCTCATAATTGCTTGAGAATAATGGATACAAGAAAGAATAGGAACCATGGATGTTGCATAGGTAAGGTAAATAGCTTATATGAAGGATATGACTAATGTGAAGCATAGCATAGGCAAAGTAAAATACTCCAATGGATGGTGAGTGTGAAATCATTCTTGTTGTGTATGGTTAAGTTAATGGGCATCATGTCACCATATAAATCAAAAAGGAGATTTTAGAACCTGTGTATTAATATGACGAATGAAATAAAAATGATAAGTGACTTATATTTGCTCAATTGTGGCCTAAGGATATATTCACTTATGTTTCAGCTCAAATGTTCTCGGTTAAGTAGAAAGGACTAATTGGCTATTTCTTAGAAAAGAGTAAAATTATTCTTGATAGAGAAAGTATTTGTAACCATTCTCATCAAGCATATTATTAGATTTCTATGACATGCGAAAATGTAATGCAAACTTGTAAAAGGGCGATGCATTTAATTAAAGCATCATAAGTAACGACGTTGTGTATCGTGGTTATATTGCTTGACATTAAAGTGTGCAAACGAATATGAAGGGAATACTTTGGTTATTTAAAAATATGAATAAAGTGTGTGTAATTTCAAAGATGTGAAAGTATATGAATCTCAATTACTTACGTACTTAGAATAAAAAAATAAAGATGTTCTTATGATTAGTTCATGAATATTGTTGCCAGGTTTATCATGTTAATTAATGTTATTTCCGTTCATTGGAATCCTGGTATTGTATGCTGGCTAGAAGTAACAATGTTGCGAATTGTGGCTGTGTTTGTCATGTCACACGAGAACACGTGTTATATATTATGTGTATTGTTGAATGTGATATGGTTGGGCTTCAATATCCTTAGTCTCACTTTGCTACACGCACGAGGTTAGTGCATTGTGGTCGTTGAGTTGCTGAGGAATCGACTGGCTTCTGACCTCTATGATCGTGATATGGTTGGGCTTTGACGTCCTTGGTTTCATGTTACTACACGCACATGGCTTGTGCGTTGTGGTCGTTGAGTTGCTGAAGAGTCGATTGGCTACCGACCTATGTGTGAACATAGTTTTAATGAATTATGTGACCATATTCTTATGTGTTAGGATTATTCCAATTGTTAAATGACGGGATGTGGCTAAAGTTAAATGATGTAAATAATTTCCTTGCCTTGGATAGAATAAATATTGAATAAGTGTTTGTAGCCTAGTAAAAGTCAAATTGAATATATGCTAAACTTGTTTGTCTAGAATTATATTTTATATTTATCGTTTCTCTTTAATACTGTAGTATATATGTCTTGTGTTTATAGAAAGGTAGGGTTTATGGTGAGTCTCGTGGTTTGGACTCACCCCCTCACAGTTTCAGGTATGGATAATTTCGTTATCCAGAGGCATACATTCTTGAAGATCTCTCCTTTGTTTAGGGTACAATATCATCTTAGGTAGGATTATTTGTCTATGTATGCAATTAGGAAATTTTAGAGAAGCTCTATAATTAGGTAGGACACTTTACGTTGTGTAAATGTATCGCTATGGGATGTTTATGAACTGGGTTTATTGAGAACAACATGATGTATATGTAACTATAATCTATGAATTGTATTTCTCGCTAATAATAGAGTTTATGTGGAAAAGAATTAGGCTTGCAACAGTGTGACAAAAACACTGTCTGCGCGATCATAAACCTAGTATGAGGGTCATGACATGTGAATTCTCTTTTAGTTTCTCTAGAGTTCCCCTTGCTTCTTAAATTTCAGACCACTTATTTTTCTTTACCCTTTCTTTGAGTCTCAAATCTACTATTCTATTAATTCTCAAGCTTTAAAAATTCATTGAAACTAGAGGAATCAAGCTAAAAGACTTACCTTTTGTATTTTTTGCTGGATCCTCAACTAGAATATCCTGCTTTCTCTCCTTCTTCTTCCTCAAGTTTCTCTCTCTATTTCTATTTCGGCATAAAATCAACTTTCTCTCTCTCTTTTTTAGCATCTAAGAAGAGTATTTAGAAAGCTTTGCTTATAAAATGTCTCTAATACCCTACTCACTTATTTCTGAGTTTCTTGGATATGTTAGGAGTAATTTAGTCAATTTCTACATTGATTTTTCAACCTTCCACCGACTTATTTCGCTCTCTAGAATGCCATCAGTCAACTGCTAGCTCTTTGACAGTCGACTACTAGCTACTGAATCTAGAAAATTCAATCTTACAGAGTATAATCAATCAATTATTCTCTCTTCATCAATCGACTTCTTGCAGATATCAGAAGTTTGGTTTGATTTTAACTGCTATCATTCGATTGTTGGATGTAGGAAGTCAACCATTCCACTCAAAATTTAGTTTTCTTCTATGTCTAACTTAATTTTCCTATTTCTTTTATGCCTTTCTTTTATTACTTGCCTCTAGGCATATAAAGACATAAATAACTTAGTTTTAACATTACTCAAAGCGTAAATAAAGAACATATGGGATGTTACATTTCTACCCCCTTAAAAAGAATTTGGTCCTTAAAATATAAGTTTCTTCCCTTAATGAAATAATTCAGGATATTCTTACTTCATGTGGTCTGCCATTTCCCACATGGCTTCTTCTTGTGTCAAACCATTCCAGACAACTTTTATTTGAGGAATTTGGTTATTTCTCAATGACTTGAAGAGTGTCAATTATTCTCTTTGGTTTCATCTTATATGTCATGTCATATTGTAAATGCATATTCTCATATTCAATAATATGTATAGAATCTAGGAGATGCTTTTGCAGTTGTCACACATGAAAAACATCATGAATATTGCTTAAGTTTGGTGATAAAGCTAGTTTGTAGGCTGTAGTACCAAACTTATCAAGTATTTGGAATGGTCCCATGTATATAGGACTAAGTTTCTTTGCTTTTATTACTCTGCCAACAACTATGACTGGGGCGATTTTAAGAAAAACATTATCACCAACGTTAAATTCAAATGGTCTTTTTCTTTTATCTGCATAGCTCTTTTGTCTATTTTGTGCAGTAATAAGACATTTCGTTATTTAATTGTATCTATCTAAATGTCTGATCTATAGCCTCTGGTCCTATCATAGCCCTTTTTCTCTTAATTCAATCCAACAAATAGGTGATCTACACTTTCTCGTATACAAAGCTTCATAAGGGGCTATTTGAATACCAGATTGGTAACTGTTAATGGTACATAGTTACCCGAGTTACCCTTAAATTATAACACATAACCTCTCAACATATCTTTTAGAATTTGGGTAACTCTCTCAGTTTACTCATCAGTTTGAAGGTGATAAGTTGTACTGAATCTTAGTTTAGTTCCCATGGCCTCTTGTAATGATCTCCAAAATCTAGAGGTAAATCTAGGGTCTCTATCAGATATAATGCTATTTAGTACTCTATAAAGTCTTACTATTTCTTTTATGTATAACTGTGCCAACTTATCTAAAGTAATGTAGACTTGATTGGTAAAAAGTATGCAGATTTTGTTGATCAGTCTACAATTACCATATAGCATCATTACCTAAAGATGTCCAAGGTAACCCTATAATAAAATCCATGGAGATACTATCGCACTTCTAAATTGGTATGTCTAAGGGTTGCAAAGTTCCTGGAGGCTTTTGATGTTAGATCTTGGTTCTTTGGCATACATGACACTTATTTACAAATTCTACTATATTCCTTTTCATTCCTGGCCACAAAACATTTCTATTCAAATCTTGGTTCATATTGATTGTTCCTAAAGTATAGTATATTTGCTTTGATAAGCCTCATTTAAAATGTTCTCTCTGAGGTTCCCTATACCTGGAATATATAATCGATCCCTAAACTTAAACATTCCATTTTCTATGAATTCTAGATCAGTGGCTTTTCCTCTATTCTTGAGTTGCTTCACTTCATCAATATAAGAATCATATACTATTACCTCAAGAATTTGCTTTTCTAACTCACTCTCAATCATTAAAGAACTTACTCTAATGCTCCTTGGCTCAAGGGATACCTCAAGTTTTAAATCTCTAAATTCCTTAAGAAGTTGTTCTTCTCTTAACATAATCATAGCTATATGGATGGATTTTCTACTAAGAGCATCAGCTAATACATTAGCTTTTCCTGGAAGGTACTTAAGAGAAAACTCATAATTTTTTAGGAATTCTATCCATCTCCTTTGTGTCATGTTTAATTCTCTTTGATCAAAAAGGTACTTCAAACTTTTATGATTTGAGAAAATTTCAAATTTAGCTCCGTAAAGGTAATGTCTCCAAATCTTAAGTACAAACACTACTACAGCAAGTTCTAGGTCATGTGTTGGATAATTATATTCATGGGGCCTCAATTGTCTCGAGGCATATGCTACAAATCTCCCATGTTCCATTAGTACATAACTTAAGCCTTTCAAAGAAGCATTTTTGTAAACTACAAAAGATTCATGAGGATCCGAAATAACCAAAACAGGTGATGAGGTCAATCTAACCTTTAGTTCTTAAAAACTCTCCTTACATTTACTATCCTAAACAAAAGTTGATTCTTCCTAGTCAGTATGGTTAAAGGTAGTGCTATCTGTGAAAAACCTCTAATGAATCTTCTATAATAACCAGCTAAACCTAGGAAACTCTTAACCTTAATTATTGTCTTTGGTCTTTCATATTCCAACACTATTTATATTTTACTAGGATCAACTTCACATCATTGACATCATATACTTTAAGAGCATGGCAACAAAGTATAAATGTGCTCTCAAATTTTCTACAGCTACATGCAATGGATTTATCATATGGGTCAAATGTTACATTGTAATCTCCTTCTCTATTTAACAAAAAGATGACATATTCCCATACAACCTAACATTCATTTTTCTCCTTCATACATGCAACCACATAATCATCATACTCCTCTTAGAACAACTAAAAGATGGAAGGGAGTGTAAATTCTAGAGAGTCATTGCAACATAGGTGATTGATGCATTCTCAATCTTGGTATTGTTTCCCTTGCATCAAATTCTCATTTCAATTCTTTTTGATGCTTGTCATCAACAACTCTTTCAAAGTGCTTGAAGAACTGTATCAAGTTTAAGTTGGGCTTCAAAAAGCTCTTGATGTCTAAGTTTAAAACTCTCACTCAATTGAGTACTTCGAATGTCAAGAATGAAAGCTTTTCACATATAAGACGCTGCCTATTTTCCCTTAATATCATAAGTCAAAGCAAGCCACCAATTGTCTTAGGCATCATACTTTAATAACAATCGACTCCATGTAGCCTCAAATTGCTCCACATCACCATATTTGTGCATGCAATACGTGAAATCACTAAGAACAATCCTTCTATCTCGTCTTACATTGCTCAAGTGTTTAATGGCATTTTATAGTAAGTGCCATGTACATAGGCCATGTACTATATCTGGCATTACTACGTGTAATGCTTTTACCATTGCTACAAACATTGTTAATGGTTTTTTTGTCCATGGGCCTCTAAAAAAGTTTTAAAAGGTCATTTAGACGAGCCTGTCGTATCATTATATAAATGTAACTCTAAATACTATCATGCCCTGAAGTGATTGAACCCATAAAATATTGCAAACATTATGTTCTCTTTTTTAGTACAGTGGGTTGTATTAAGCAATACCACATCATCAAAATATCTGTAATCTATTAACATCCGCACATCAACCCTAAATATATTCATGATCTATTTATCCGAATCCATGAAAAAAGGAAGGATTTTCCACCACTTGCTTATGGAAGTATTGGAACAAAGCACCCATATCCCCGTATTGCATATTCCTTTGTCTTCTTTTCTTTAAATAATTTTTCATATCTAACTGAGTATATCCAACATTTTTCCTCCCTCCCCCAACGCATGTATACTCATAAGCTCAAATGATGGCTTCTGTCAAACACCAAAATCCTCTGCCAACTCAAGTTCATAACTTTAAACCTCAGATATTCTTTGCTGTGACGTGAGGAAGTGGCTAGTTTCTGGAGCGTAGAGCTCATGATTGTGTTATTCTACAAATTCAAGCACCTTATACTTCTTATTCACAAGTCGCAATCTAATTCTTGCCAAGCAATTGGTTCTGGTTTCAAGACATGACTTTTTAGTTTTCACATCTCTTTTGTCTGATTGTTGAACACCCTCTTTGGAACAAACAAATCGTGTTGACGTCTTCCCTCCTTTTTTTTATGGATTGGCATACATCTTCCTCACTCCAAATCTATTTTTACCGTATTCTCACTGAAAGTTCTATGCTGCTTCTAAATTTTCAAACACCATACCTATTTTAGGCTTCCAAGTGTTGTCAATTTCTATTACTTATGTCAAAAACAAATACATAAAAAAAATTACCTCAATTGCAAAATTGTAAAAATTAAATTACAAATCTCTTTGACATTGTATAAAATATATCAAAATCTTCAAATTTATAATTAGTAATGAAATAACTAAAATTTTCTCTTTGCTATGTAAAAGCATATCAATACATGTTTGGAGGGACCCCAATGCAATAAATACAAAAATTCCAACTAGCAAAGAAAAATATTTCAACAATACAATAAATTTAAATAATAAACAATATTCTTACTTGAAACTCCTGATTCTCTATTTTTTTTCCTTTCTTTCTTTCCCCAATAGTTTAACAATCTGAAAAAAAAAAAAAACCAAAGAGAACAGCAACAAAGTCAATAAAAATAGAGAAAAAGGCACAAATAAAATCATCAAAAAGAAAAAAAATATACTTACATTTGTCCCAACCAAATACACCACCAAGGATGAAGATAAATAACGTGTGCTGCAGCTTCCTGATGTATTCTTATGCATTTCCCATGTTTTTGGATGGAAGAAAGTTTATTTTCAGCCATTGCCACATGTCATTTTATGATTGGGTAAGGTCTAGAGGAAAAAAAGGAGGTGGAAGTGAGTAGGAAGTCTGGGGTTTGAAACCATGGTAGAAGCATTTAGAGAAGTTCAGAGTAATTTTCCATCCAGATGACGGTTGGTTGCGGTTTCAAGCAGGGGAAAAAAAAGTCCTGGAGATCAAGAAATCGAAACTCACAAGCAAAGCTTTTCTGAATATTTGATTTAAAAGCCCTCACATATGGCACAATGCGATTGGTGGTTGCGAAACGAAAAAAAAATAAGGGGAGATGTGGATGCGAAGGATGCCATCCATCCCGCGTGATCTGATGGCTCTAGTTCCACTGTAGACAAAGGCAAACACCTCAAAGTCAAACAATCATTTTCCATATTGGCTTCGATAATGTGGTTTCAGATAGTTGAAGGAACGTGAATATTTAGGACTCTAGAAAGATATAAATCCAAAGGAGAAAAGAATTTGATTAGCATATTTACCAACCAAATAATATTTTTATTGTGTCTAACAAATGTTGTATTGTGAGTTCAAATATTGAAACATAAATATCTCTTGTTTCATGTGAGAATAGGAGGGTGTTATTTCTTATGGGCCGTTAATTTTGGTGATCAACAGTCTACAATTAAATATGAAATTTAAAAAAAAATAAATTGAAAAAATAAAGATACTATAATTCTATATTGTTAATTTTAAAAATTAACTATTCAAAATGCAAGAATAAGACCAACAAAAAGAAACATTTTTTCTTTTTTATTAAAAAAATAGAAGAGAATCATCTTGCTTGAGTCATGTTAGCCTCCTTCCTTGTATTTTAAAAACAAAAAAATGAAAGTAATGGTTGGAACCCAAGAGAGGGGGTGAATTGGGTTTCATAAATTTTTCACAAGAATTAATTGGAAGTTAAAATGATTTTCTGTAAAAGTACAATGCTTAGGATAATAAATACAATACAGAAAATCAATGTGCTGTCAAGATAAATAATTATAAAGATCAAGGAATTAAAGAATAGATATCAATATGCACAAATTAAAGAGTAAGGGATAGAGAAAGAAAACTCGGAGATTTATACTGGTTCGGCTAATCCAAGCCTACATCCAGTCCTCAAGAGACCACTTGAGTATTTTCACTATAATTGCAAGTTTAATCCGGGTACTTGCAAACCACTACAACCACGCAAATTCGATCCGGGTATTTGCGAAACCACAATGAAGAATTTATGAATCCGGGCTCCTCCTCAACCCAAAGCAAGTTCTTCCAACACCGGTACTTGTAAACCTCAACTCAGAATAATATATGTGTTGATCAAAATCAACAATACAAAGAAACTCTCTCTAAAGAGTAGATGAAAACAAATGAAGCTCTAATAACTCTAATGATAGAGAATATGCAAGATTTGGCTCAATAATGCTTTCCTTTCTCTCAAAGATGATAGAAGAAGTTAATATCACATTGTAGGACTTTGTTCTTACTCAAAATCGTGTATCTAAGGTCATATATATAAGATTTTACAAAACTAGCCGTTATATAGCCGTTATATAGCCGTTACAGCACTTATAGTGCAGTCCAGATTTTGAGCTTTCTTTAAAAAATCATAACTCCCTCATTTGAACTCCGTTTTAAACAAATAATATACCGTTGGAAAGATCTTGGAGTCTAGTTTCAAATGATCCAAGTTTTACTCAAAAATTATTTTTCTTTTAAAAGATATAATCAAAATACTGACTATAGGTCAGAACCGAATAATCAACTTTCAGTTTTTCAAACTATATTTTAAATAGTCATATATTTCTCATTTGGACTCCGTTTTCAATAAATAATATACCTTTGGAAAGATCTTTGAGTCTACTATCAAATGAGATTAATATACTTGAAAAAATGATTTTTCATTTATGAGATATGATATAAAGAGTGACCAAAGGTCAAAAACTAACTTTTGTAAAATTTCATATCTCACTATCTTTTTGTTCAAAATAATTGAGCCAATGTATGCAAATCTAAATCATTGAGTTGCACAAGTATACTAGCCTATATAAAATATACCTAATGTAAACACATAGGCTATCTTGATGCATCCAAGCTTCCAAGACTTCAAATCTTCTAATTCTTCATTTCTTGGAGCTTCATCCTTGCATGTTGTTTTCCTTGAGTAAAGCATGATATTGCTTTTCCTTGTTCTTCAATACAATGCTCACTCTTCTTGTTTTGAACCAACCTATAAAATATATCTTACTTGCAAACCCAATGGTTAGTTTAATAGCATGATTCAATATATGCAACATATATATTAAATAACATAATCATGCTTAAGTACTTGTAGCATATATATGATAATTAATCTTTATATATATCAATGCTACTATTCAAATACATTTGTCATCATCAAAACTTATGGCATATAGCCTTAGGGTCAACAAAAAAAACAAAAACAAAATGACTTATTCCTCCTTTCTACTTTTATTTTATTTTGAGGAGACTATATACATATAATTGTGCAAAAGTATACTTGTCATTTATCATTTAGATGGAGTAGTTACATTTTTTTCTTAGAAATTACAAAATACTTTTAAAACGTCCTTTGAAATTTATGGAGTATGTAACATTCCATATTTTCTTTATCTAGGTTTTGAGTAATGTTAGAATTAAGTTATTTATGTCTTTAGATGTTTAAAGACAAGCAATGAAAGAAAAGTATAAAATAAATAGGATAATTAAGCTAGATATAGAAGAAAAACCGAGTTCTGAGTTGAACAATCGACTTCCCTGCAGTTAACAATCAACTGATGGCAGTTAAGATTTGACCAAACTTCTAATATCTGCAATCAGTCAACTGATTATATTCTGTAAAATTGAAATTTCTAGATTTTGTAGCTATCAGTCGACTATCGAAAGTCATTAGTCAACTGATAGCATTCTAGAGTGCGAGTTAAGTCAGTATAAAAGATAAAAATCAGTTAGAAAATTACCAAAATAACCCCAACTAGTCAGAAATACATGAGAAATAAAGTTAAGGGTAACAAGGTGTAAAGGCTCTAAATGAGTACATATGTGTGTTCTGTGAGAGAAAAAAAATAGAAGAGAGAGACAAAGAGAGCTGAAAGAGAGAGAAAGATAAGGCAATTAGGAAAAGAGACAAGAAGAGGAAGACTAAAGCTGGGAATTCATGTTTATAGCTTGATTTTACATACAATATAGCAAGTTTTTCCATAAAAGCATGTATTTAAAGTGTTTTTCAGATGATTATTGTTCATCCATGTGCTAGAACACTTCTATGTGTTATGTTTATCCATGAGATTAACTTCTATGAAGAAATTCAAGTATTTCTAGCTTTGTTATATGAAAGTATACTGAAGTATTTTCAGATATTCTACATGTTTAAGAGATTAGCTCTTACTTTTATAGTAGAAAATTAGAGCTAAAGAAAGACTCATAAAACATGTATGAATATGAAGAAAAACAAGTAAGATCCTATCTTATATTAATAGATAGAAATAATTATTAAGAATTAATCATTTAAAAAAAGAGTTTATCTCTTAGAAGAAGATGATATTCATAATAATAGCTTTAAATTCTCTAGAGATAGATATAAATAGCAAGTTCTATAGCAAGAACTAGTCTCACAAAAGATGACATAATAAGAAAGAAGTAAGCCAAATTTATTTCATAGTAGAAAATAAAAATGGCTAAAACAGACTTGTCTCATGGAAGAAGACAAGGAGAATTAGAAAAAATAATATGAACAGCAGATTCTTTATTCCACAGTAGAGAATAAAGAAAATCAATCTTATTCCATAGAAGAGAATAAGAAAAGTGAGACTTATTCCACAGTAGAGAATAAGAAGAAAGAGACTTGTTTCATAATAGAAAACAAGAAGAGAATCTTATATCACAGTAGAGTATAAGAAAAGACTCTTATTCCACAGTAAAGAATAAGATGAGACAGAATACTTTATACTACAGTAGAGTATAAGGATAGACTTTTATTCCATAATTAGAGAATAAGAGGAGAACAAGAAAAAGGAGATTTATTTCACAGTAGAAAACAAGAAGAGAACCTTATACCACAATAGAGTATAAGGAGAGACTCTTATTTCACAGTAGAGAATAAGAGGAGAACACAATATCTTATACCACAATAGAGTATAAGGAAAGACTCTTATTCCACAATAGAGAATAAAAAAAGAACATAATATTTTATACCACAATAGAGTATAAGAAGAGACTTTTATTCTACAATAGAGAATAAGAAGAGAATAGAATACCTAATATTACAGTAGAGTATAAGGATAGACTCTTATTTCACAATTAGAGAATAAGAGGAGAACAGAATACCTTGTACCACATTAGAGCATAAGGTCATAGTAGAGAATAAAAGGAGAACAGAATATCTTATACCACAATAAAGTATAAGGTAAAATCTTATTCTATAGTAAAGAGTAAGAGGAGAATCTATTCCATATTAAAGAATAAGATAGAAGGATAAGACTTATTCCATAATAGAGAATAAGAAAAATAAGCTTGTTCCATAGTAAAGAACAAGAAGAAGCCTTGTGCTAGATTAAGAAGTCTTATGCTAGATTAAGAAATAAAGATAAAGAAGATATATTAAGTTATTCATAAGCTATGAATAAGAATTTCATAAAGATAAGCCATAGATGAATGATTTACTTGTTTTAATGCTTTGTTGCTAAAATGATCCCTATATATGTTTTTAATGAAAATAACTAACTACTGAGATACATTGTATCTCACTTTTAGAAATTGATCATTTCAGGAGGAAAAGACAAAGGAAAGGCATTAGTGCTATGGATGATATGTATGAAGTAGTAAAGTAGTTCAAGTTATGTATTCACATATTTGTAATGTATTTAAGATATTATGTAACTACTGTATTAACAAACAAGTGAACTACAAATGGAATATTATGTATTCTAGATGAATGATAATACCTACACATGAATATATGATATTATAGTAAGTTTATTAAAATTGTGCAACAGAGGCATATAAATTGCAGAATGACTAGTCGACCAGTTGATTACAATTAGTCGACTAGTCAGCTCTGAAATACTCAGTATTAGCCTATCCAAGAGTTATCAGTTAACCAGTACCATGAGATTAGTCGATTGGCAGCTCTTGGAAGTAAATCCAAAAGTTAAGCATTATTAGCAGTCAGCCGTTAAATTGCAAGAAGTTAACCGCTAGCTGCTGTAAAGCTTAAAATCAGTATTTTATCTAATTAAGTTATAAAATAATTTTATAACTCTCAAAAAGGAATTTTATTAAAGCAATATGAATGATACAACAATGTTAAATTTTAATTAACCTTAGTATTTCCTATCTTATTTCTAATAAGAGTATTCAATATAGATATAAAAGGGAGACATTATAGAGTACATCAACAAATAATTAATCATTATATTCTTTGGAAAATGAATGACATGTTTACTATACCCTGTTTTATCAAATACAAAAAGATAATTAAATCTTATAACTTGAGTAGGTAATGTAGTGTCTCTAGTATATTATATGTTGCAATAGACTAAAATTCCATTTTTGATCTTTTATAGATAAAGTGTATTTTTAAATTTGCTTTCTTACAAAATTTCTTTTTCAATTTGGTTCTCTATAGATAAAATATTTTTCAATTTGGTTATTTATAAAATTATTATCTCAAATTAGTCATTCATATTTGAATATTTATGAATTTAGTTCTTCGTAAATAAAATATACTATTCATGTAATAAAGAATCATTTTATTTTCAATCTACACCACAATGACTGATAGTATATTCAGTATGCAGAAATGCAAAAGAAAAATGGGAAAGAGATATTTTAGTAAAATATCTCAACTTTTTTAAAAAAAATTAATACTTTTGATGAAAGTAATTAGTACTAAATTGACAAAAGAATAATATTAATAATACTACTTTTATTTCTTAAAAAATTTACAAATATTTTTTATAAAAAATAAAATTAAGAATATTGTTACAA
The DNA here is from genome assembly GCA_037074585.1 of Biancaea sappan. Lineage (NCBI taxonomy): Eukaryota > Viridiplantae > Streptophyta > Magnoliopsida > Fabales > Fabaceae > Biancaea > Biancaea sappan. Next base: position 11,739,008 of record CM073490.1, on the reverse strand, counting down.
TAGAAATTGTAAATAGCATGATTGTAGGGATATGTTACAGCATGATTATAGGGATAGCTTGATTGTAGGGATTATTTAGGATTTTGATTTGTTTGTATTTATGATTCTTCTATATATATATATATATCATCCCTATGAATGAGAAAGACATACTTTTCCAATCAATCTTGTCTGATTAACATGGTATCAGAGGTGGTTCGAGTGTTTCATTTGTGTGGTCCCTATTTCGTGAGGATGTGAGTGTGCGTGAGAAGGGAACTCCCATCTTCGGTGGTCTTTGACTCTCACCACCCCTTCCACTACGTTTAGACGTTGCTAGCCGGCCGACCCCGAGAGTCCGGTGGCCATTGGCAGTGCATGCGTGTTTCACGTGCCACTCGAGTTTTCTGCTACAATGTCCACGCGTAGGTGCATGGATGCACATCTGGTACTCTCTTCATCTCTGATCAGCCTCAACGGTGTTTTTGGCCCTTTTCCGGTGTGATCCTGTGATGTGGTCATTAATTCCTGGAGTTTGAATTTTTTTTGTTTAGGTTTGGTTGTCACAATATATAGCATTTTTGCACTGTCCCGTGGTATGGTTGAAGTTTGAATTTTTTGTTTGGATTTGGACTTAGTTGTTCACATAAAGAGCATTCTTACTTTTTGCGGGCTTGATATATACTTATCGTCTCTCTTTGGTGGTTTCCATGTGTATTGTTTCACCTATGGCAAAACACATTGTCTCATCTCTTCATCCTACTACTACTGTGTTTACTGATACAAGTAAATCTCCTACATGTTTGATCTCTTCATTATCCAAATGGGTTATTGATTCTAGTGCTTCAGATCATATAACATGTAATCCCAACCTTTTTTCTACCTTCCATACCCAGGCCCCTTCATCTCATATGACTATAGCTGATGAATCCATAACCCGTGTTCTTGGTTCTGGACGGTTAACCTAACCCCATCTTCATATTTACCCTCAATGTTGAGTTTACCTAATTTTTCATTTAATTTGGTTTCTATTAGTAAACTCACTCGTATCTTAAGTTGTAGTGTCTCATTCTTTTCTAATTACTGTCTTTTCTAGGATCTTACGACAGATTAGATTATTGGTAGGGGACGTGAATCTGGAGGTCTATATATACTTGACACTTAGGAACCGAGATCCTTGGCATGTTCTACTTCATCATCTTCGTTCGATGTGCACTGTCGTTTGGGGCATCCGTCTCTCTCGGTTCTCAAGCAGGTTCAACGCTAGTTCTGTCACTTATCCTCCTTATCTTGTGAGTCATGTCAGTTTGCCAAACACCATCGTGTCCCTTTACAATCTAGAGTTAATAAACGAGCTACATCCCCTTTTAAGTTAGGCCCTTCTGATATTTGGGGTCCTTGCACTATTGTCTCTAAGCCTGGTTTTAAATATTTTGTTACTTTTGTTGTTGATTACTCTCGTGTCACTTGGTTATATTTGATGAAAAGTCGCTCTGAGGTTTTTCACATTTTCGTGCCTTTTGTGCTGAGATTAAAACGTAATTTAACATTTCCGTTCAAACGTTGAAAAGCGATAATGCCAAAGAGTACCTATCTGATGCTTTTTAGTCTTATATGCTTCAACATGGCATTCTTCATCAGTCCTCTTATATTGACACACCTGCTCAAAATGTGGTCACTGAACGAAAGAGTAGACACTTACTTGAGATAGCCAGAGCTCTCTTATTTCAAATGCATGTTCCTAAATTTTTTTAGGCTGATATTGCATTAACAGCTTTTTTTTAATCAATCCGGTGCCATCTTCTATTCTTGATGGAAACATACCCTATTATGTTATGTTCCCATCTAAATCTGTTTTCCCTATCGAACTCCGTATCTTTGGTAGTACTTGATTTGTTCGAGATTCCCGACCTTAGGTTACAAAGTTAGACCCTGAGTCCCTTAAATGTGTTTTCCTTGGTTATTCTCATCTTCATAAGGGATATAGGTGTTTCTCCCCTACCCTTCAGCACTACCTTGTCTCTACAGATGTTACCTTTCAAGAAGACATTCCCTTATTCTCTCCTTCCTCCACTTCTCATGATCAGGGAGAGGATGATGATCTGTTAGGCTATAGTTCCCTTGTTCTTTGCCTCTCCCATCTGTGTGTCCTCCAGAATCTACTCGACCACCTATTATCTATGTCTATACTGGACAAAAATCTCTCACTACCAATTCAGATTCATGCCCTCCACTTTCTGCTTCATCATCGGATCTTGGTTCAACTACTCTTGACCTCCTTATTACTCTCCACAAAGGTAAACGTCTATGTGCTTATCCTATTTCTTATGTTGTTTCCTATGATCACTTGTCTTCTACTTCTTGTTCATTTTTGGCCAAACTAGACTCTGTGTCTATTTCTAAAACTATTCTGAAGCTTTGGCCCATCCAGGGTGGCTTGATGCCATGCTATAAGAGATACATGCTCTCGATCATAACAACACTTGGACATTAGCGGATTTACTTGTTGGCAAGAAAGCTATTGGGTGCAAGTGGGTATTTACAATTAAAGTCAATCCTAATGGTTCTATGGCTCGTTTGAAAGCATAACTTGTTGCGAAAGGATATGCTCAGACTTAAGGGACTGATTACTCAAACACTTTTTCTCCAGTTGCCAAGCTTACCTTAATACAGTTGTTGATCTCCTTAGCAGCTACTCATAATTGGCCGCTGCACCAATTGGATATTAAAAATGCTTTTCTTCATGGTACTCTTCAGGAAGAGGTCTATATAGAGTAACCACCTGGGTTTATTGCTCAGGGGGAATATGGGAAAGTATATCGACTTCGGAAATCATTGTATGGTCTAAAGCAGAGCCCTCGGGCATGGGTTGGCAAGTTTAGTCAAGTTGTTTTGGAATATGGAATGAAGAAAAGAAAGTCTAATCACATAGCGTTTTACAGGCGGTCCAAAGATGGCATTATTCTACTTGTGGTATATGTTGATGATATTGTGATTACTGGGAGTGATAGTTCAGGCATCACTAACCTCATGACTTTCTTGCACTCTTATTTTCAGAAAAAGGATTTAGGACCCTTGAAATATTTCCTAGGGGTTGAAGTTATGAGAAACAAGAAGGGGATCTTCTTGTCTCAAAGGAAGTATGTTCTTAACTTGTTGAAAGAAACAGGAAAGATGGGGGCTAAGCTGTCTAGTACTCCTATGATTCCTAACATTCAGCTTGCAAAGGACGACAGTAAGCCATTTCATGACCCTAAGAAGTATAGGAGACTCATGGAGAAATTGAATTATCTTACTGTGACTCGCCCTAACATCTCATATTCAATTGGTGTAGTCAGCTGCTTTATGTCTTCTCCTACAGTCAACCATTGGGCACTTCTAGAGCAAATTCTTTACTACTTAAAAGGGGTTCAAGGCTTAAAAGGGGTTCAAGGACATGGATTATTTTATGGGTATCATGGACACACTAAAATTAAGGTCTATTCAAATGCAGATTATACAGGGTGCAAGGATGATAGAAGATCCACTACCGGTTATTGTGTTTTTGTGGAAGGGAATTTAGTTTCATGGAAGAGTAAGAAGCAAAATGTAATTTATCGATCTACTGCAGAATCAAAATATAGAGCTATGGCAAACTCAGTATGTGAAATTGTATGGATATACCAACTATTGAAAGAAGTTGGCTTCGAGCTCCAACTACCAACAAAACTATGGTGTGACAACCAAGTTGCCATTCATATTGCTTCTAATTTTGTGTTTCACGAACGAACCAAATATATTGAGATCGACTATCACTTTATTCGAGAAAATATCGAAGAAAATTTCATTACTACAGGATATATTAGAACAAAAGATCAGTTGGGAGATATTTTCACAAAAGCCTTAAATGGAGTTCGCATTAACTACATTTATAACAAGTTGGGCATGATTAACATCTATGATTTAGCTTAAGGGGGAGTGTTACGATAGAAATTGTAAATATATAGTATGATTATAGAGATAGCTTGATTGTAGGGATTATTTAGGATTTTGATTTATTTGTATTTATGGTTCTTCTATATATATATTTCATCCCTATGAATGAGAAAGACACATTTTTCCAATCAATCTTGTCTAATTAACAAATATAATTTTATTTACGAGAAAGTAAGCTGAAAAATCAATGAAAAGTCCGATTAAAAATATATTTATTTCTAAAAAACAAAAATAAGATTTAAGTGGAATGGGGTAATATAAAAGTAATTGAAATTTTGTTGGAAGTTGCAGGTAGGACAAGCATGGTGTTGCCACCTTTCAATTTGTATTTGCCCATACACACCCTATCACGTTACGCAAAACAACAACGTAACAGCTCAGACGTCCGAACTTCGAACCCTACCGTCACTACAAATTGCCTATCCTCAAGTAAGCCCCAGCCTTTCCACCTCATCTCGTCAACAATTGGCATCCATAGTTATCGTCATGGGTGTATATAAATCAACTAATTGAATATATACATATTATTATGTATTTCATATGTTATATAATATATATATATATATAATATATTTTTTTAATAAAACACTGACAAGTAAAAAGAACATTTTTTCTATTGTTAAAAATATTATTTTTTTAATAATTGAGATTTGATAAATAAAAAAATTAACGTTTAATTTAAAGGCTTTTTAAACTTTTTTTTTCTTTAGTTTTAAGATCATCTAATGCAGCTCAAACTAGTTAGGTCCGATTAGATTAGTTTGGATTTATGTAAAGTAATTGAATTAGTTAGATAATTTTTTCCTTATCCAAGTCCAAGTTAGACTGATTAGGTCCGATTAGATTAGTTTGGATTTATGTAAAGTAATCGAATTAATTAGATAATTTTTTTCTTATCCAAGTAAATTAAATTTGTCCATCAAAATTATCAATTTAAACCGATCTACACAACTAATTTTGGTTTGTACTTTCAAGAAATGTCACATCTCTTTTTCCTCTTGGAAACAATGTTCATGAGAAAACAAATTTATGTATATATTATTAATTTGATTTATGCAATATTTTAATAAATATTTGTATTCCCTGAATTTAAATACTATTATGTTTTTAGTGGTATACATTATCAAGAATATAACATTTTTGTGTCTGATTTATTATAAAGATTTTTGAAATCTTTTTCTATATTTTTGACAATTTGGCATTTTCATGTTTAGTTCATGTTAACATGCTTGGAAATATTTGACAAATTTTTCAAAACTATACATATCAATTTAACAAATCAATTTAACAAATAAAATTAATAGTGTCAAAATGGGTAAGCTCACATTGCTTTGCGACATGCCATAATAAATTGGTTGGTTGATAAATGGTTTAATAAATATAGACATACTTTTTTTCCTTAAATTATATATATATATATATATATATATATATATATATATTAATGAATGCAAGATAATTATATTTTTTAAAAAAGTTTTAAAAGAGCATCTCACTATTTTTTCGTAGGTTGGCCCATGGATCAATACACTCAATATTTATTGAGCCTGTGATTTGCATAAATTATCTTTTTTAAATGGTTTAAAAAGAGTAAATGCATGATTGGCACCGCATTCACAATCTCACAAACCATGTTAGACAACCTTCAACGTGGTTAGCATGAAAATAAAGATGTTTGGTACCACGTTTGCACTGTTTGTCGCCACCCGCATTTGTGCATCAACCATGTTTAGCCAACCATCCACCATATTGCTTCTGCGGATCACCCAACGTGCTTTGGTGGTGTCTTTCCACAAAATATCCCCTGAGCCCCTCTGCAAAATACCTTTTGGTCCTTTGTTAACGCTACCCTCGGATCCTCTGTTTTTTGCCACCAAAACAGAGGAGACGAAGGGAGAGATGAAGAGAGAAAGAGAGAGAGTGACAGAGATGAAAAGAGAAAGATCAAGCGTACAAAGATAGAGAGAAAAGAAAAGGAGAGGAAGGAAGATGATGATATTTAGGTACCAAAGGAAATAAATTGAAAAATTTATAGGAGTTGATTTTAACAAAAAAATAAAATATATTCTCAAACTAGGGACCTATATGAAGTAGAAGAAAAGTTTATATCAAATAAAGGACAAAAGAAAAATTTTAGCCAAGGACCTAAGTGAATAAACAAAAAAATTTTGGATAAATGATGAAATTTAAACAAAATATGGTTTAAATTATTAATTCATTTTGTTTTAAATAATGGATAGTTCATTTTTTTTAAATTAGTGATTCATTTTATTTAAAACTTAATTATAATAGATATTTAGTTCATATTAATTATAATAGATACTTAATTCATTTTGTTTTAAAACTTAATTATTAATTAAAAATTAGTTAATAATTCATTTTGTAATTAACAATTTATTAGTACTTTAATTATAATTATACTTATTATGTTAGATTTAAATAAATAACAATAAATAATAATAATACATTAAAAAATAAAATATAAAATTCATATCATTTTTTATAATTACATATCTAAAACTACATTTGCAAACTAACATTCAAAAATTATACCTATCCCAAATCATGTTTGCCCAACTTCTTCCCAAATCTATCCAAATCACGTTCAATTAAACTTAAGTTATCTAATTTACATTTGCTCAAATTCCCTCCCCTTTTTTTCTCTATTCACATACTCACGGGCTCGCTCAAGAGGCCTAACAAGCTAACTCATTCGCATTCATTTTAATAAGCCAACATTTTTTTAGTTCAAGCCCATTTATTTAGCAATGAAAGATGAAGGTTAAAAAATTAAACATAAGGTATGAAAATAAAGAGGTATTTTTATTTTAGAAAAAAATATTCCATTCACATAAGAATATATCATTTTCACCTCCCCTACCATGAGATTGAAAAATTAAGTATTTTGTGAGAATATTTGATTACCATGAATGTGATATTTTTCGACAATTATTTTTGAAAACCGTGTACTAAATATGGAAAAGTGAAATTTCCATATAATTTTTCCTATGAATAATTTAATATTTTTTTCATCTATTATATTAATAAAAAAATGTTTCATTAACAATCTAAACTTTTTTAAAATAAGCAAACTAGTCATTTCAATAAATAGAGTGAACAGGAAAATAAACAAATAACTAAATGAGCCGTTAAATAATAGAATAGATAGTTTGATTAAAAAAAATAATTTATATAATACATTAAAATAATTTTAGGGTATTAATTACCAATAAGTCATTAAATTATATATAATAGAATAAATTTAATAAAAAATTAGTAAATTAATCACATTACATTAAATTTTGAAAAAATTAGAGTAAATTATTATATATTTGTTATAATTACTGTATAATTGATATATAATTGCTAGATAATCACATTAAATGAATTTGATGTAATTCGAATAAATTACTATATAATCACATCACATTAAATTTTGAAAAATTAGGATAAATTATTATATAATTTCTATAATTGCCATATAATTGTTATATAATCACATAAAATGAATTTGATATAATTCATCTTAAATTTTGATTTCTCTATGGATTCCATAATTTTTTAATTCTATTTTATTATATAGATTTTATTATATAATATCTCTTAAATTTCTTAATTACTTAAGTTATTAGTATTAGAAAATTATGGAATTATGAAATATTTTTTGGCATATTAATAACATCTTGATTCATTTCTTAATTCTTAATATTTGACAATAAATGCCATTTGACACTTCAGATGCTATATACAGTATAATATTGTCAATTCCTTAAATAGTGGCTATTCATCATCTTCCCAAATTTGCGGAGAACTAATTCTTTAATAATTCATGGAACCTATTTTAGTTAATAGTATTCGCTTTAACACATTGATCAGTCAAATATATAAATATTATTTGTGACAAATATTAATATGTATTAAATATTCAAGAGCATTTTTAATTTCAACCATAATAGACTATCATTTCATAAATTCAATTAATTCTTTTTTCATCTTTTGTAGTAAATTTTTAAGCTAATTAATTCCAAATTTAATTTTCATGTATTATTATATGAAATTTATTGTTTAAGTAAAATTACTATTAACAGATATAGTAAAAAAAACCAGTTTATATGTAAATATTAAATATAAAATTATTAGATTTTATTATATAATATCTCTTAAGTTTCTTAATTATTTAAGTTACTAGTATCAAACTCCTATCGGTATAAATATCGATTGAAGAAATAAACTGTACATATTCACTTTTGTTCTGTAATCTAAGTCGAAGCTCATTCTCTCAGACATATATTGCTCTTGCACTTTTATTGTTTAGTCTTCATCCAATATTAGTTTTCATTCTATTAGTGCTCCTACTATGGCTAGGATTATCGATATTGCTGATATTATTGGATTAAGCAATGACTATAGAGGATAAAAGTTTGTGTTGTGAAGTTGTGGACAGTTCCATCTTTCAATATGTCTGAGGATATTTTTAGTTTCGAGATGGTTTTGTAAGATTCTTAGGTGATTTGAATATTCATTTGATGAAATATTTTGTAACTTTGTTTATTTTTTCATTATGTTTATGTAGTGTTTATTTTTTATCTTGAAGGGTGATCATATTCATAGTCATGTGAACAGATCATTAATAAGTAAGTTCAAGTGCTAAATCATTGATAGTAATGTGTATGTAACGTTTATATTTAATATAGTTAAGTGTAACGGTAACTATCGTACAACAAAGTATACGTTTATATTTGGGTTTCGCATTGGAGAAAGCATATGTTTAATAAGTCAATTATTCTGTATTGTTTCACTATTGTATATTTTATATGTTTTATCTTACAAAGCAATTTATGATTATTAGATTTTATTAATATTAGTATATTGATTGAAATTTGTTTATGTCATTTTTTTTCTGGTTGTGAACATAGAATCTGAAGAGCATTTCTCCTAATTTTGTAATACATTTATCCAAATTGATTAATGTAATACCTTATTTTATGATACTTGACAAACATGTGAATCTAGTGACAAACATGTGAATCTAGTGACAAACATGTGAATCTAGTGACAAACATTACTACTAATGTAATGTATAAAAAAATATTTCAAATTCTATATTAGAGGTTAGTAACTTTTATTTGAACTCTTTTTCATCATTAATATATTTATCTAATTTAATTCATATAACACCTCATTTTTTATTCTTCTTTTCATTTGACATTATTTACATTCAATATTCAAAACATTTGTGTCTAATGAATCATCTTATATATGTCTTAACATAGCCTAAATATTTCGAAATTTCTATACATGTATTCTTTTATATGTATCTTAATTATTCTTATCTATTTGATAAGCAAAAATTATGACATTTGTGTTAACTCGTGTATTGCATTGGAAAAATATTTCTATTTTTTTGATGATTTATTTTTTTCATTCACATTGTATATAGATATTCTAAAATGTTTGTCTTTTCTGCTAATCCTATATGTTTGTTGTCAATTAATTATTATTATTATTATTATTATTATTATTATTATTATTTTAAGTTACGAAAATTTTTAAATTTGTGTACATCACACGGGTCACAACACTAGTTAAATAGAAAAAAAGAAATTAATTTCAATTATTTCCTTTTGATAATAGTTAGTAAATTTGAGAGTTTCTGATATCCTTCTTTTCTCTTATTTATTTCTGGAGAGAGAATAATGTTTAAATGTTTTAAAAGCTCTCAAATATCTTGTGTTCTTTTTCGCCCTCTGAGTACATTGGGTATATATATATATATATATATAAAGTTTTTTTAATTATTATTTTTATATATTTTATTCCATTTTTTCCATAAAAATCAGTTGTGAATAGAGTTATTATATAATATACAAAATTCTTTGAGTTAATCATAATAAGATATATATATATATATATATATATATATATATATATGCAATATGTATAATTTATAATCAAATTTATTTTTAACATTTTTATCAGTAAATAATTTCATTAACTTTTTTTTTAATGTCAATTATATTTTAAAGCTTTCCGAAGATCTTAAGCCAAGATGTTTAAAAGAAATATAATATTAATGCTTAACTTAGGAGTTCACTTCTAGTTTTCATACAATATTGAAAAATTAGTGTTGTGACTTTCGCCATACAAGATAATTCACAATTCTAAATGAATAAATTAGATAAATTAATTAATTTGTTAATTTACAGATTATTTTCTATTTGTTATAAATTTTTTAATAGGTAATTAATTGAATATTGATTTTATCTTTACTTTTGAATGCGTCTTTTTTTTTATTTTGTTTGAATCCAAAGAAGAAAAATATTGAAGGTTACTGCTACATTTGGACTGGATCGTCAGGCCTCAAATTTGTAAAAGATGGAAAAATAAAAAATAATCAATAATGAAAGAATCATTACTAACCAAATAAACAAAGTCCAGAAGGTTTTTTGCACTACACTGCAAAAATTTACACACTTCTCAGTTAAAAACAACAAATGAGGCACCATTGTATCATCGACAACTTTCATTTCAACTTTAAACCTTTAATTTAGTAATAGATATGAGATTGATAAATGATAATTATAAGTATTAAAAAGTTTTTATCTAATAAACATTTAAAAAAATTACAAACCTTGAAACTATAGAAGAAACACAATCATTACACTTTTCACAGTAAATAACGAATGAAGCACATGACTGTGTATCTGATCACCCTTAAAAGACAAAAAATAAACACAAAAAGCAAAATGAACAAAACAATACATATAAAAATTAAATATAATGAAATTAAATTCACTTGAAAATCTTGTAAAACCATCTCCAAACTAAAAATTTTCTCAAGCATATTGAATGATAAAACTGTCTACAACCTCACTATCCGAATCTTAGTCATGCATTTATCTATTGATGCATTAATATCAATAACATCACTAAATTTAGCCATATGTTAAACACTAACAAAATGAAAAGTAATTCTGTGAAAAGAATAAACAATATAAACAAGGGAAGTAATACATGACAGTTAAAATGACTCTTTATTTATATAACATAAATATTGAACATGATAAATTAAATATAATAAATAATTTTAATATAATAAATGAAAATTTATTAATTTATTAATTATTTATTATTACTATACTTAATAAAGGATGTATATGCAATTATATATCATAATGAACAATCATTTGGTGAAAAATTCGGTAGGTTGGTTTTTATATATAGATTATATAGCAATTAATTATTTGATTATTTATATATAATAAATACTAATTGACCAAAAGACAATACATTATATTTTAATCAAAAAAATTATGTAATTTAATAATTATATAGCAATTTATCCTACTTTTTTTAAAATTTATTTAATATGATGTGATTAATTTATCTAATTTATTCATTTAAAATTTATTATATTAAATGAGCTACCAATAATTACGTAGCAATTTATCCTAATTTTTTAAATTTATTTAATGTGATGTGATTAATTTATCAAATTTATTAATTAAATTTATTCATTTAAAATTTATTCTATTTAATAACCTAGCCACAATTAATATTATAGAGTGAAATTATTTTATTCTATTATATAAATTCAATAACACCTTTATTCATATATTGTCTACATAATCTATTATAATTTTTTGATAAAATTCACATAATCCATCGCTGAATCAAGATATAATTTAGTTTGTAAATCTTAGGGGAATATTACTTATTTTTCAAAATAGGAATATAAACTGTATTCCTCAATAATACTAAAATGTAGTAAATATTTATGTGGGGAAGGGCCGGCGCTAAAATAACTAAAGGAGTTCTTTGTATGCTTATTATTAAATTTTAATTAAAATTAAAATATATGTATATTTTTTATAAAATTAATGATTTAATATAATGCTAAATTTTAAAATAGATATATAATTATTTTTTAATATGATATATTTATTGTATTATAATTTTTAAAAAACTTCCTAAATTTTCTGTATAACAAAATATAAAATAATCAAGTAAAGGCTAACACTTTCCTATTTTTTTAATAAAGTTTTAAAAACGTAGAGATTCCGCCCTTCAAGACTCGACGGATCACAAATTGCCACGTGGAGGCACCGCCTCTCTCGTACTTTATATAGTTGAGCAGATGACCAAGTTTCTTACGTTTTTCTAACAATTAATCCTACTGCATTCATTCATCGGAAACAAAACAATGGAGAGTCTAACGCTAAGCGGATTGCTGAATCGGGTAGCCAATCAATTTCCGTCCCGGCGAGCCGTCTCCGTCTCCGGCAAGTTTGATCTTACCTACTCTCGCCTTCTCGAACTGATCGAACGCGCCGCCTCTCGTCTAGTCTCCTCCGGAATCAACGCCGGCGATGTCGTCGCTCTTACTTTCCCTAACAACGTCGAGGTCCGATTCTTAATTCTTGTTTATTCTGTGTTTTGTCGATCAGAAATTGTTGAAAATATCTCACTGTTGTATTGGAATCTGAAAATCTTTTATCGAAGGAGTTTTGTTTTCTCATTTATTTCAATATAATTTTAATGTTTTCTGTATTTTTCAGTTCGTCGTAATGTTTCTGGCTGTAATTCGAGCACGAGCCACGGCTGCGCCGCTAAATTCAGCCTACACAGCCGAGGAGTTCGAGTTTTACCTATCGGACTCGGAGTCCAAGCTCTTGTTGACGTCCCAAGAAGGAAACAAGCCGGCTTATGCCGCGGCTTCGAAGCTTAACATCCCTCGCGCCACGGCTTCACTTTCCAGTGGCGACGATGCCGAGATCAGTCTCTCACTGGACCAGTTTGAGTCAGAAGCCGACTCGATTGCCAAACTCGTCAATGACCCTTCCGACGTGGCTCTGTTTCTCCACACCTCCGGCACCACGAGCCGGCCCAAAGGAGTGCCTCTGACTCAGGAAAACTTAGCCGCTTCGGTTCAGAACATAAAGTCAGTGTACAAACTCACCGAGTCCGACTCGACCGTGATCGTTTTGCCCCTGTTCCACGTCCACGGACTCATCGCCGGGTTACTGAGTTCACTCGGAGCCGGCGGGGCTGTGGCGCTGCCGGCTGCGGGTCGTTTCTCGGCTTCAACGTTTTGGCAAGACATGTTGAACTATGAGGCCACGTGGTATACGGCGGTTCCCACTATACACCAGATCATACTGGATCGTCATGCCGCCAAACCCCAACGCGCTTACCCGAAACTTCGGTTCATCCGCAGCTGTAGCGCGTCGCTCGCACCGTCTATATTGGTTCGGTTGGAGGAGGCATTCGAGGCTCCGGTATTGGAGGCGTATGCGATGACGGAGGCGAGCCATCTAATGGCGTCAAACCCGTTACCAGAAGACGGGCCACACAAACCCGGGTCGGTTGGGAAGCCCGTGGGCCAGGATATGGCGATACTGAATGAGAAGGGCGAGATCCAAAAGGCCGAAACGAACGGAGAAGTTTGTATTAGGGGACGCAATGTCACAAAAGGGTACAAAAATAACCCGGCCGCTAATACAGCGGCGTTTGAATTTGGCTGGTTTCATACCGGTGATCTTGGGTTTTTCGATTCTGAAGGGTATTTGCATCTCGTGGGTCGAATCAAGGAGCTCATTAATCGAGGAGGTAAAACAATTTACTCATGACATTTATCATTTATTATTAGAAAAAAATAACGTGCTGTTTTTGTCATCAATTTCTTTAATTAAAAAATAACTACTGTAAGACCTCTGTAATTAAAATATAACAAGTATAAAATTTTTAAAAAATAACCTTATATTTTTTTATAACTTATTATTGAACAATTGATTTTTTTAAAAAAAAAACTTTGTATATATATTCTATTTTTATCGGAGAAGATAATAATAAATATAATAAAGTTTATATAAATTTTCACATATTATTATGATTGTTTCTTTATATTTATATTTGAAATTGAGTGGCAAAGGTTTTTATTTACACAGTTCATGGGATTTTTGGAAATAGTTTTTTTAATTAAAAATAGCTTCATGAAGTTTCTTCGGAAAGGTTTTGTAGTATATTGGTCAGGAGGCAGACTTTCTTGCGAGTTTTTCGTTCTAGGAGACCTCGGGATTCGGCATATGATCCCCTTATTATCTGGGTCATACTTGTACGTCTGAATTTTGTATGGTAGCATAAATGACGAATAATCTTATATTTTGGTGAAAAGACTATTGTGATTCGGTGAAGCTGACGTTTTCATAGCTGAACGGTTAGAGTGAACTTTGAAGGTGGCCTTTCGTTTGCTTTATAAGCTACTGTATGAGTTGTCTTAAATGGGCGAATAAATTATTGTTGATTATTTAGTTTTAAGTTTAGCTAACAAGTTCTTTTTCTCCTTTTCTTTAAAGGAATGTGTTAGTGATTGTGACAGTGACGTGACATTAACAGGGTTTTAAAATGCAATCCTTTGTGATAACTATTAATATTGGATTGTTTATGCCTGAAATTTGTTATGTAAGGATTGATTACATTCATGAAAACAACTTAGAAAATTTCAGGAAATTTAAATAAACTCTTTCGGATATATCATCTAAATAAGGGGTTTATATATTTTTATCCAGGGGAGAAAATATCACCAATTGAAGTAGATGCAGTCTTATTATCTCATCCAGACATTGCTCAAGCAGTTGCATTCGGAGTCTCAGATGACAAATACGGCGAAGAGGTATGTCCAATCCTTCCTTCCTTGTGTGCCTTTTGTTATTTTTCCTTGTCAATATAAGTAAACAACACACAACCAAAAATTACAATAGAACAAGATATGAGACTTAAACTAATTCCAGCAAACTAACACCAAAATTAATTCTGATTGAAGTTATAAAAACAAAACAAAGCCAGAAATACTACTAATACCTAACGCCTTCTCAAGCAAATGAGAGTTTCTTAGTATTGTTAAATATTATATATAATATTTTTACAAACTTCTCCAATAAATCTAGCAAACAACGAAACACCATAATATTAAATCCCAGGCCACATGCAAGTGGTTTCTGAATCTGTTGGATTTAGTTTTTTATAATAATTTTATTTATTTTTTAAAAAAATATAATTATTGTTTTATATTTATTATTATACTTATAATTATCATTAAATTAATTGATAGATATAAAAAAATTTTAAAAAAATAAAAGACTGATTAAATAAAAATTATTAAATCAAATTAATCTAATCAGTCAAAAAAAGAATCTGCGCATACGGGTCTCCTGCGCCAAGCTTCTTCCGTAAAGTAGTATGTGCAAGGCCCATCAATTTTGCATTGATTGACACTTGGCGTTTGTCAAAGAATGCTGGTTGATGAAGCCCCTACCGTGAGGGAGACGTCGAACTGAAAGCCAGAGATTTCAGTACGATTAAATTTTTTTGTCTCTTGTTCTCTCGAAGTTGATGCCTAATCATTCCCCATCCAATTTGTGGTGTACACGTATACATTCCTTGACAATATTTCGTTCCTTCCTTGACAAGTTTTCCTGGGAGCTTATGAATTGTCAATGTTTTGGCTATTGTCAATTAGGCATATTCCATTATCTTATTAATTACAGACCATATTTATATACATTATATTCAGTTAATAAAAAAATTAATTTATTTAATTTAGTAGAGCTATTGAAATTTTTAAGGAAGTCTATTTCAATATTAGCCCCCTCAACCCAAAGAGCACTCCCTTAGGTTGGTCACCTTACTTCTACCAGCTCTTTGTAGCCTCCAACTGTTCAATGGCCAGAAAACAACTGACAAACTCCATAAAGTTTCTAGAAAATTATACGTTGTACAAAGTCAAAATAGCAGAAGAATAAATTGGCTTTTTTCTGGCTGAAAACAATCTAGGTTTCTGACGTACATGGTTTTGAACTTGCAAATGTGCTGGGAGAGAACAATTTGCTTATGTTGTCTTGTTTGTAAGTGCCAAAGGATACAGGGGCTTGTGGGATCAAACAATAAATTGTTTTTTATACAAAAGGATCAAACAATAAATGTAAAAATTGCTCAGATATGGTCCGCCTTAGGGGTAGAAGCATAAACAATCCATTTGTCGTATGGTTGATCGTGCAGCGCCAGGGCTGGGGGTTTTTCGTAGAAAAGTCTATAAATATATTTTATTACACTTTATACATACATATATACATCTATAATATGTATTCATCACTCTGAAATTTTGAGTGATCCATTAAGTCAATTCTTACGTAGTCTACTTTCTTTGAAGTAATTTGTGTTTATTTAAAAATATCTTTTAGTAAAAAGTTCTTAAATATATGGATAATGAAATTAAATAAAATTATTTCAGAAATAATTCTACTAGGTTCACATACGTATAGTTTACCTATATTCGATACTGTCCCATTTATCATTTTCTCTTGAGGTTGATACAAAGATTGAATCTCATAAACATACATAGGTAAAGGTTAATTTGTAAAATAATAATAATAATAATAATAATAATAATAATAATAATAATCTTACGTTTTTCACCTATCAAACATCAACCGTCAGTCCTTCACCTGTTCATTATTCATCCCAATATCTGACACCAGTTCAGCATCCTATAAATTTACCCGCCGTAAAATGCATTGATCATTTATTTTGTCTAACTTTTGACAGATAAACTGTGCAATAATAGCGAGAGGAGGATCAAACATTGACGAGGAAGAGGTGCTAAGATTTTGCAAGAAGAATCTTGCGTCCTTTAAAGTCCCAAAAAAGGTATACCTCACCGAATCTTTACCCAAGACTGCCACTGGCAAAATTCTAAGGCGTCTAGTGGCAGAACACTACATTTCTAAAAGTTAAGCTTCTCAAGGAATTTGTCCAAAGAGTAGTGGGGGGTCCCCAGACCTTGGTGTTTCTTATTTTCTCCTAGTGGTATAAGGGAATATGCTTCTGCAAGTGGCCTTTGAATTCTGATTCTAATATGCTGCCTAATAATAGGTTTTCCTTGTACGTTTAATTTTTCATAATAATGTATATTGGAATCAATAGGAGGTTTTCTAGGTTGGACTATATCGGCATCAGAGTCAGCTTGTGGGTGAGCAGATTTATCGACTTTTCTTTCAGATTTTTTTTCAAATAAAAGATCAACTTGTAGGTTGGACTATATTGGCGTCACATTGCTTAAATAAAGCGTCTAAATAGCTTTTTCTATAGACATACTTGAGATAACGATTTTAAATAACAATGAAGCAATAAAAATTATACAAAAAGAACTAAAGGCGAATTTGCATATGAAACAAAACACACAAAACACGCTCTGAAGGAAAATAAATAAAAATAAAAAACCCAAGACTTAAAAAAATATAAACTAACCCTACGTAACAAAGACGTCCTGGATGTAAATTTAGACATTAGCATTATAATTAAGTCCAATCCGTACAAAGACGCTAAAATAAAATTTTAGTCTCGACTCAGTTCCAATTTTCAACTTAGTTCACATCTTGTAATAATTGTCATCAATAGAACTTAATCCAACGGAATATATCTTCCTGCAGCAAGCGAATGTTATATCAGGAAGTCAACTGTAAAAATGCCATTTCACAAAAAACAAGCAGAGAACCAAAACCTTGAGAACAAGGTATCCCAATAATATCATTATCATCTACTTCCAGTCGGGTCTATCCCATGCTCGGAGCAAACATCTTCGTTAAACATATGCTCAGAAATTTAAACTATTACAATAGCCACAAAGGAAGAGAGAGAGAGAGCCAAAGGGCAGAAGAACAATCCAAGCCTCCAAAAAAGATATTCAAGTAGAGAGAGAAAAAGACAAAACATTAACACATATCACAAGAAATAGCAAAAAAAGTTCGAACACAAATTAAATCTCCTCTTGAACTTCCTCCTCCTCATCTTCGTAGTCGTAACCCTCTTCATCTGCGGTCGCGTCTTGGTACTGCTGATACTCAGAAACAAGATCATTCATGTTGCTTTCAGCTTCAGTAAACTCCATCTCATCCATACCCTCGCCTGTGTACCAGTGCAAGAAAGCCTTTCTGCGGAACATAGCCGTGAACTGCTCACTCACCCTCCGGAACATTTCTTGAATAGATGTAGAGTTGCCAATAAACGTTGATGCCATTTTCAAACCGGTTGGAGGGATATCACACACAGTAGATTTCACATTATTGGGAATCCACTCCACAAAGTATGATGAGTTCTTGTTCTGAACATTGATCATCTGCTCATCAACCTCCTTTGTGCTCATCTTGCCTCGGAACATAGCAGATGCAGTCAAATATCGACCATGACGGGGATCGGCGGCACACATCATATTCTTAGCATCCCACATTTGTTGCGTCAATTCAGGTACAGTGAGAGCTCTGTACTGCTGTGACCCTCGGGATGTGAGTGGAGCAAAACCAACCATGAAGAAATGCAACCTGGGGAAGGGAATGAGATTGACGGCAAGTTTGCGGAGATCTGAATTGAGTTGACCAGGAAATCGAAGACAACATGTTACACCGCTCATGGTGGCTGAAATTAGATGGTTCAGATCTCCAACTGTGACACAGAAATAACATAGCAATTTCAGTGTAAACAAAGAGTAAACGATCATATTTTGCCACAAAAGAAAAAAAAAAGTTATAATAAAGGACAACCCAGCACAGGTGCTAAATAGGAAAAAGAAAATAAACTCACAGCTGGGAGTTGTTAGCTTTAAAGTTCGGAAGCAAATGTCATAGAGAGCCTCGTTATCCAACACCATGCATTCATCTGCATTTTCAACAAGTTGGTGAACAGAGAGTGTTGCATTGTAGGGTTCAACCACGGTGTCAGAGACCTTTGGAGATGGGAAAACAGAGAATGTGAGCATCATACGATCTGGATATTCTTCCCTGATCTTGGAAATAAGAAGTGTTCCCATCCCAGAACCAGTTCCACCACCAAGAGAGTGGCAAACTTGAAAGCCTGAAAGAATATGCAAAATTTCAGTTGCCTAAACGTTGGGAACATATAGAATAAAACTATTTAGAAAGAAAGTATGTCCCTGGTCAAATTTGCTGTAGGATTAAAATTATTCAACATAATTGGTATTGCATGTTTATAATGAAAACTATAAAAAAATAATTGCAAAAATAAAAAGCTACCCATACATCAGGGATTTGAAATTACATCTGCCAATCTGGCTCATCTTATTTGCAAAACAGTAGAACAGAACAGCAAGATGCAAAAATCTGGCACAATTTGCCAAACAAACACTAGATACACTAGATATTAAATCCAGTTACACAAAATCAACTCAGTATTTTGTATCAACGGAAATTACATACATAAAGAACTTTTATACTACAAACACGCCAAAAAACCAATAACCTTAAGATAGCAATTAACACGACATGGAGATTTAAAAAAAAAAGAAAAAAAGAAGTAAACTGAGAACATTAGTTACGGCAGACTACCATATTTGCATTCTGGAAAACTAGATACCCATTCAAGACCGCGTAGATTGTCGAAAACAAACGAATCTAAAACTTACAAAAATAAATAAAATGAAATGATTAGAAGCCACCAATCACCGAAATGGGATCCAGTGGCATATACCAAAATTAAATGCAGGGGCATAACCAACAAGGTACCACATAACAAAAAATTTGAGATACAAGAGATTAAACAAAATTCCCAAAAAAGCCTAGAAGCTAAATTATCAATCAAGCCACTAAAGCCTCACGAAAGACTCAAATAACGTTATACCTTGAAGGCAGTCACAATTCTCTGCCTCCTTTCTCACAACGTCTAGCACTGAATCAATCAACTCGGCCCCCTCGGTGTAGTGCCCCTTGGCCCAGTTGTTCCCTGCCCCGGACTGACCAAATACAAAGTTATCTGGACGGAAAATCTGTCCGTATGGCCCAGATCTGACGCTGTCCATGGTTCCTGGCTCCAGATCCATGAGTACCGCCCTGGGAACGAACCGTCCACAGCTCGCCTCGTTGTAATACACATTGACTCGCTCGAGTTGCAAATCATTGTCGCCTTGGTACCTTCCAGTTGGGTCTATGCCGTGCTCGGCGCAGACCACCTCCCAGAACTTGGCTCCGATCTGGTTACCGCATTGACCTCCCTGGATGTGAAGAATCTCACGCATCTTTGCAGCTCTGTTGAAAGAACGAGTTCAGAGAAATGAAAGGGCCAATCGTAGAGAGAGAGGATAGAGAATTTCAGAGACAGGAAAAGGACGCCGAATGGAGTTTGTGAAAGGAGAGGCTTTAATATGTAGGATGAGACGGAACACTATTGGCGTTAAATGGGTATTTGCAGTTGGGGTCGGATGGTGAAGAGGCCATTAGGTTTAAGGGGGATTTAAATTTTGAAAAGGGAGCCAAAATTTTTGAATTACTTTAGGCAATTATCCTATGCGCTAACGCCCAATAGTATAAGAATTTTCAGTCGTCGATATTTTTAATTGTCAAATGAGAATGCATGAGCGGTGTAGATTTGTTGAATTTTCGGCCGTTTTTTTGTTTGATTGAGTAAACAGATGCTTCTGACACACATTGAGACCCGAAAGATAGGTTTGGGAACGGAGTGGTCACGCTCCTTTGAGTGCGAGTGAAGCAGACGCGCTAAGTGCTTTAGTGTAGCACAACTGTACAAGTGGGGGTTTGGGCAACAGCACATGAGAGTCGGAATCAGTTGCACGTGATTGCGGGCTGTGTCACGTGACTGGCAATAAATTTTGAGTAACACTAGGGCCTGTATGTTATAGCTTTCAATTCATTTATGAATTAATGTTTGTGTTTGAAAATTTGTTGGTAAATTTAAGTTTGAGTAGAATTGATTTTTAAAATTGATTTTGAGTAGAATTAATTTTGCAAGAACGTAATTTATATTTGGAAACTATTATTAAAAAATTGATTTTGAAAAATGAATTTCTTTTAAATATTAATTAGTAGAAGTACTTTTGAAGAGTATGAATATTATATTATTTTATTTTATTTGACTATTGGTACTAATATTACAACTTATGAATATTGTAATAAAATAAATTTATTTATCTCCAAATTAATTTTAATAATTTTTTAATAATTATTTAAATATCACTCTTAGAGTTAGGTAAAATAAAATCATCAAACACACATAAAAAATAATACAAGAAAAATTAAATTAAAATAATACAGGTAATTTAATGCAAACATACTTAATTAATTATCAATAACCTAATTAAAAATAATTAATTTAATATATCATTACTTAATTAGTTATTGATTACCTAATTAAATATAATTAATTGTGTTTAATCAAATATCTCATCCTAATCAGGGGTCTATACCTAAATAAAAACTAATATAAATATATATATATATATATATATATATATATCATATAACTCATCAGCAAACTTACATGCATGCACCAAGTATAAATACATATAAACATCTCATACTAATCGCAGGCCCAGTGTATATCAATATATATCTACAGCAATCTCCCAATATATACCTTATATATATATATATATATATATATATATATATATATATAGGTATATCACATGTACATGAATTATAACATCACTAATTGCATGCATGCACTGTTCTTCGTCACAGGTTGTCGGGTCATCTTACCCGACAGCGTGATTCGGCAGTGAAGAGACACCTCTCAGCATTCCCGGCATCTATCCGGCACTGGACGCACCTCTTCAGCATAGAACAGAGGCAAAGACGATAAAACAGAGCAGAACATAGGCTTGTTTCAATGGCTATTAATAAACCAGAAAATGACCACATACAAGAACAAAAAGCTCTCAGCGAAAACAATGTTAAATGGCAATGAACAGACCAGAAAATGATGACATACTAGAGGAGAATAGCATGAAAAGCAGTTGTAGTTGAAGAGCATGAAGAGCACGAAGCTGTAGCAGAGGAGAAGAGTTGCGGGAATTCAAATGGGATTATAGGAAGAAAAGGGAGGGTATTAGAGGAAAGAAAAGGCTACAAGGAGCAATGACAGAATCGATTTTTTCAGAAGCCACTCTTTCTAGCGTTAAAGCAACTCTACGTTTGGTTAGGAAATCAATTCACACTTCTGCTCCTACCGGCTAACCAAATATGTTTGTATTTCAGTGCAACGCGAGTTTAAGGCTTTAGACATGCATTTGGTGCTCCTACCGGCTAACCAAACACAGCCTTAGTTGAATGAAACAATAATTTGTAATTTATATAAAATTTGAAAAATATTTTTAATATATAATAATTATAGTGTATTTCCAAAACTATCATTTTGTCATGATTTACTAAAATATTTTCAATATAACAGTTGAGTTTCAATTACTGAAACATTTCAATATTTTGTGACCAATCATTGATCAATGGTTATTTTCAATTCCTTTTGTTTCAATTCATGTATGCATGGCAAAATAATCATTTTTAGTTAGTGTAGTAGTGAAAGATTTGAAGAACTAGTTAATATTATCAATTAGGTAGTTTTGAAAAATAAAAATAAAAAAAGCAAAGGAGGCCCTACGGCCCAAATTATATAGGTGATATTTATTATATAGAAGGTACAAACATATTAGACTTAAATTAAACCTCATTTGACTTTTTATAGACGAATAAAATAAATATCAACAACATTATTTTGTTAGTATATTTAAAAATAATAATAATCAATTATATATTATGTGATAGTTATTAACTGGTAACAAGACAAAAAAAATACGTTACATGTCATCATATCTGTTAAATGCTATATATATGTTAAAATTACCATTTAAAAATTAAGTAAATTTTGGAAGAATATAAAACATAAATCATGAAAAAGAAAAACTAACATAAATGTTACAATTTTTGTTTATCAAATAAATAAAAATAATTAAAGAATATATAAAAGAATACATATATAAAAATAATAAGATATTCAAGTCATGTTAAGACACATATAAGATAATTCATTGGATATAAATACCTTGAACATTGAATGTAAATAATGTTAAATGAAAATAAAAACAAAAAATAAGGTATTACATGAATTAATTTAGATAAATATATTAATTAATTATGAAAATGAGTTGAAATAAAAGTTACTAGGTCTGTCAATATCAAAATCTTTGTCTTCATTTGACTGTTTCTTCTATTTCTGCAAATATATATTTGTATTAGCAACAATAAGTTTATTGAAATTTAAAACATAACTTACATACTCACAAAATCTTAAAACAACAAAAAGAAGATAATCAAGGGAGGAAATATACATCACATCCCAACTTTAAAATTTAATACTTTAAATCTTAAATTAGCATTCAATCAATCCGCACACATGTAATCTCGGCATTGTCTGAAGTTTTTCTTCATAGGAAGGGCTCTACCCTTTGCTCACAATAAGCCTAAAAGGGATTATACATTAATCCTATTAGATGAGAAAATCAAGAAAAAAATTAATTTAAAAATAGTCAAATTATATTATTCAAACACAAATAATTACCTCAATGACATCATTTTTTTTCTTTTAAACTTTGATCTTTCTCATGATCTGTTTTCCTCAAGAAAACGTAATGACAGAAACAGCAAAGTGAAACCGGAATTAAAAAACCAGAACAATATAAAAATGAAATACCACAGACATGAATAAAAAATTAGAAGACCAAAAATAGAAACATAGATGAATCAAAAACATGAAAAACAACAACAAAGAACGAATACAAAAATGAAGAAAGTAGAAAAAATGCATGAATGAAAGAGAAATAGAAAATTAAAAATCACAATCAAATGAACAATAATCGCGAATGTAAACAGTATGTGAACTGTATAGACCAGAAAAAATAAAAAAAAATTGAGCTATGATACCAAATGATATAAGAGAAACATCACTTTAAAACTTTGTTGATAAATCACCATTGTTGTCCTTCATCCATGTAAGGGAAGAAGAAGCAAAATCGAAGAGAAAAAAAAAGGGAAATTGTGTGAGAGAAAGAGATATGCAAATATGGATGAGATCCTCGAAAGAAATATATAAATATCTACATCGATTTTGAATTTTAAAATTTTAATTTTGAAAAATGAAAAAGCCTCCAAATTGGCCAATAGTGATGATAACTTTTTAAAAACCTCTATATGAAGATAGGAGATTGGTCATTGATGATGCTACTATAAAGAAGTCTAGTGTGTTTGTATTAAAAAAAAGAAAGTGATAATTTATTATTATAATTTGAGCTGATGAAGGTAATTTTAAATTTTATTGTAAATCTTTAAGAAGAGAAATAAATAATATGAGTACTTGTAGGTTAGTTTTTATATAGCGTTTAATTATTTGATTATTTGTATATAATAAATGCTAATTTACCAAATAACAGCATATTATATTTCAATTGAAAAAATTACCTAATTTATCAATTATATAGTAATTATAGCAATTACATACCAATTATATAATAATTTACCTTAATTTTTTTAAATTCATTTAATGTGATTATATAACAATTATATCAATTATAAACCAATTATATAGTAATATACCTTAATTTTTTTAAATTTATTTAATGTGATGTGATTAATTTATCAAATTTATTCATTAAAATTATTTTATTATAAAAATTTAATAACTTATTGACAATTAATGTCCTAAAATAAAATTATTTTAGTCTATTATATAGATTTTCCGTATATGTAATATTTTGACCTTTTACAATAGTTCACAAGAATATAGTATTACACTTTAATGCTCGAGTATTAAGACTAGTAAAATTAAAAGTTTAATAGAGTATGCGAAGTCTTTCTTGTAAATTATAAATATTTAAACAAAATTAAGGTATTAACGTTCAACTACAAGATGCTACGTTATTAAAATGCATTTGATTGAGAGAATTGACCTGAGTCACAATCATACGTCTTAATTTTGTTATCTTTTTAAAATCAGTCTAAAATTCTAGAAAAAATAACATCTGAAATCTAACCTCAATCTAACATAGTTTGAGAATTGAGAGTACTATCATAGTTTCAGCATGAATAAATGAGATAATATATGAAATTCTCAAGTACATGAGGACAAGATCTCTTTCAGTGTTGGAGAGTCTTGTCCAAATCATCAAAGTTGTTGATTATAAAAATTGATAGTTTTAATTTTTTTGAGTCTTTTTTATTTTAATTTTTTTAAAAAAAATTCTAAACTATCGTTTATGATGATCGACAATCTAGATCGGGCAAATACCATCTCCAAGTATACATGATACTCAAAATTTAAGAATACCCATGAAATCATGATACTGACATGAGAGTTAGTGTGAGAGAAAGAGGGGTCCATTGAGTACACAAACTTATCTTGTACTCTAGACAACCATTGATCCAGAAACAAGTGGGGCCCTGTTTATGAACAATTAGGAAGCAAAGGTGTCATCCAAAAGTGGCATCAAGTGAGAGGAGAGGTAGTCATCACAAGGCCCTCCCTTCATCACAAAGCTAACACCTTCCATTCTCTTTTTGATGGATCCTATGTCCAACTACAACATCAACAATCATTATAAAAGAGATGTTTGTGTGTTTTACGTGGGGTACTGATCAGTTGCTTAGTTATATCACTATTCTTATAAAATATGTATGCATATATTTTTGTGATTAGCTTTTGCATATGATACACATGAACAAGCAAACTAAAGGCGGTGTCAGGGAATAGAACTTGTGAATGTGGTTGCACTTTCTCATCAAAAAGACTTCTTCATATTGATAACATGCTGCTCTGCCAAGCAACCTAAGAGATGAGATGAGATTTCTGAGTACTCAAAAGAGGAAGGGTGTCCTTGGATTAATCACAGGGCTACAAGAGGAACCAGTATTAGATTTAGTGTGTGTTTAGTTTTACGTTGTATTTAGTGCAAAATAATATGTTTGAGACTCTTTGTATTAATGTAATTTTTTTTCTGAAGTCATAGTTTCGGTAAAAGTTCTATATTATTGCTTTTACAAATTATAATTTGTTCAAATTTAAATTTTTTCAAAATTAATTATACAGACTGTGATTTACCCAAACCTAAATTTTCATAACTGTTTTCCAAACACATACTTAAAAGATGTTTGATTGCACGAGTGATTTACATTTTTAAATTTTTTAAGCAATTATTTGGTTTGAATACATCTTATTCGGTCATATCATATTAAAAAAATATTTTAAATTTTAAATATTAATTTTATATATATATATATATATATATATATATGATCAAATATTGACAAGGAAGAGGTGCTATATAAGATTTTGTTAGCATAGAGGGGAAGATGTTTCTGCGATTGATCTTTTCCAATGAATGGGATAGGCATTAATTGAATTATCCATGATTGTGATCTGCAGAGCACTACACAGGTTTTTTATAAGAAACTATGTTGGAATCGCTTTACTTTATATTTGTGGGCATTATCGGCTAGTGCCATTTTATCTATGGATGATATTCATATTGGGTTTCTCACATTAAAAAAAAAGTAGGTTTGACGTAACCTAACAAATTCACATAGTCATTAAACTAACTAGTAGCTTGCAATTCCTTCTCCCTGAATTTGTTGTTACTCCAAGTTTTCTTTTTAAAATTTTAAGAGAGAGAGAGAGAGAGAGGCAACAACATATCAGGACACAAAAATATTGCCTCTTGGCAAAGCTTGAAACGTAGAGTAAAATGAGATTAATGAGATGTTAGGAATGAAATTTTGCAGCGTCATGTATAAGAATGATGTCGTATGTACGTCTTGGTTCTCATTTTTTGTTTTCAAAAAATGTGTTTTATATTAATAATTCTTTACAGATATTTGCATTTTATAATATTTTATATGGAATTACATGGACGAAGCAATTTGAACGAGAAATTTGCTCAAGCATATTTGAGTTTGAGAGGAGAAAAATCAGAAAAGAGCATAATGAAGGAATTAAAAATAAAGATAAAATATAAAAGACGGGATCTCCTAAAACCTTAGGCCCAAAACTGACCAAGTAAATATTCTCTATGACTAGATCCCAAATAAAAATTCTAGGCTTTGAATCAAGTTGAGTTGGGTTAAAACATTTTTTTTAAGATCAAACCAGAATCCCACCTAAATTTTTGAAGAAATGTAAGATAGCGCCACTAAAAAACCCCAAACTTCCTTTGTTAGGTTCCTTCATCCTGCACGTCGCTGGTAGTGAGGGCTGCTTGACTTCCTTCCTTTTGTAGTTTTTCCCTTCTCATTTGTGAGAGTTTTCTTCTTCTCTTTGTAGAAATTTTTTCCCTTTCTATTGTGAGAATTTTGTTATTTTCCCTTATGCCCCATGTTTTCCAGTTTGCCATTCATGGAGTTTTTGAACAAGACTGGCACTTGTTTTAAGTGAAGAGTGAATCTCATCCTTCTGTCCTTTCTTGCTTCGGCCTCCATACCTGCTTTGTTGCAGATATATGAGCCCTCGGTCCCCATGCTTGGTTTGTTGCAGAGAGGAGCCCCATGTGCTCCGACGTTTTTGGATCGGATTCGAAGTCTAACAATAACCCTTGATCAAAGGCTTCTTTCAACATCTAAGGGATTTTGTGCTTCCTTTCCTGCTTCACGTGCCTCATCTACTCATCTATATAAAACCAAAACCTTTGAGGAAGAAACAAATCAAGATAGCGCCATGCAATGCAGTGGTGGTATGCCTGGAAGGGGTGCAAAGGTTGTGTTTGATGCCTAGATCAGTTTGGATGTCGACCCTCCTTCCCATTATGATTTTGGACAGTGTTCCTATATAGATGCGACTCAGATTATTTTTGTATTGGTATCCATATTTTACAATAATCTTAAAGAATTTATTCCGTGACCATAGAAAGAATCTTACGTCTACGAAACTTCCTTCAGGATTAAACAGATTCTTCTGAAAAAATATCTCAGGCCAAGAACAGCATAAATTATAAAGTGCAACCCAGAAAGCGAGAAAGAGATAAGAGATAAAAGCACAAATGTTTGTTGTGTGAATGTGTCAAATAAGGAGATAATCCTCTTTTTATAGCTGTTGAACCATGAATGAAGCAGAGACGAAATTTAAATAAAATTAAAATACAGTTACAAAAATTAAGAGCAATTTATGGGCAGCTTCAGAAAATTAATAGGCAGTTTTGAAATAATTAAAATAATTTAAAATAATATAATCAAAAGTGTAAGCCCTTAATTTTTTGATATTAACCCAAATTAATTTCGTAACAACTAAATTTGTTTCTATTCATATAAGCTTAAAAAGATTTTTTAAAAAACAAAGTATTTGAAAGGCTATTTTCACAACACTTTTTTATTTCTCTTTATGTGCTTTCATCAATATGCTTTTCACGGGGGAGGGTGAAAGTTTTTTGAGCAACTCTTCAGTGGAAGAGCGTGGTCTTCATGGTTTGAAGAGGCATTCTACAGCTGATCTTCATGACTTGCTTTGGGGCCTAGTTTCTCTCAAAATGGGTCTCCTATTTTAAGCCAGCCCTCTTTCCAAAAAAAAAAAATTGGGATGCTCTTCGGGTTTGGCTGATAGTTGGTCTGGGGGTGTATTGCCTCTATTTAAGATCTTGATATTATTTTTTAAGGTGTGTTATCTTAAATTTATGTACCTGTTATTCAATGAGTTTAGGCTAAATTTTGTACAATCTCATTTATTCTAGACTTAATGCCTCTTAATGAAATTTTTATCCATTTGTCCCAAACAAAAAAAAAATGTAAGTCATATGATTCTTCTAAATTTTAAAAACAAAGAATCATATAAAATTTGCATGTAAGTTATAGAAAGGTAATTGTAAAATGCAATACTACATGATAATTAAAAAAAACTGAATTTTGAATGTATAATTGTATAGTAATAAAAAAATTATTTCACAAAAACCTTAAAATGCTCCAAATGTTAAAAACTTAACTTCTTAAAATTGAACTTTTCATAAACTTATTCTAACCAAAATAATCCCCCACTTCTTTCCAGAACATAATATTACAACAACGGTTTTCCTGTTTTTTGAAACAAACTTTGGACAAATTTCCTTTACATATTTTCACATAAAAAATGATTACGATACAAAAGTTTTGTTTACATAAGTGGAAGTTGGTGCAATGGACAAAGAATGAACTACGTATTTTCTGAATGAAATCCGTATCTAGTAATTTATAAAATTTTCCTTGTTTACCCCCAAAAAAATATCTACGAATTTAAATTACAATTTGCTTATTATGTTATATCCTGTAGTTATTGTCAAGGGACTGCAACGGGACAGGGCAGGGGCGGGGAGTGCCTCCCCCGTCCCCGTCTCCGCCCCCAAAATTTACCTTCGTCCTTGCCCCCGATTCCCGCGGGAGAGAAAAAATCTTTTCTATCTCCATTCCTCGGGAGAGCGGGGACCCGTGGGGACCCCGCAGGGTTTTTTAAAAAAATTAAAAATATAAAAAAACATCAATAGTACATATTTTAATAAAAAATCTTCTCTTTTCTCTTCTAGGTTGGGGGATAATTGGAAAAATTCAGACAGAGGAGACCGTGGCTTTCGATAGAGAGACTGTGTGGGAAAGGATGGGAATTGAAGGATGGGAAGAGTGACCACAACAAACAAAGGAGACCACGACGATGAATTAAAGGATGGGGAGAGTGAGTGCAACGACAAGAAGAGGCCATACCTGAGAGGCAAAGACGGCGAGCACACATTTAATCTCAGTCAAATGGTGAATTGAGAATCAGTTTTGGGGGATTGAGATTAGGGTTTTATTTTTTATTAAATTTATTTTAATTATTTTGAATATAAAATGACCAAAAGATCCCTAATATATTGTCACGCCTCCAACTAACGCACGTGACCGGCACGATAGATGAGCTTTTACCTCACCACCGTAAGCCTAATTCCATACTAATTTGATATATATAAGAATGCTATCTCATGAAAGAGAGTACAATAAATATTTCAAATATATCCATTTATTCATTAATAAATAATATTCTCAACAAACATTATTCGTCCAAGATTTACCTACCCAAATTACAGAGTTACTACTAGAATACTTTTGATAAAGTTTTACATAATAACAAATATTTACCCCGATCAATGGGGTTGAGGACTCGAACAATTAGCTGGTTATGCCTCTACTTTTTCTTGAAAATCTGTGAGGGGAGGAATGGCATGAGTATATTTTACTCAGTGAGGAAATATATTATTCTATCACATTAACATAAGAAACAATTATATAAAATCACAAAACATATCATATAGTTCCAAATTAAATTCTCAGACATTTTTCGAGTCCAATCCACATAAGGTGGTCGTTGTTCCGCGGCCCCTGCCGCATCCTCCCTTATTACGACTTTCATAAATGCCTCCCTTATTACGGCTTTCATAAATGTCTCCCTTATTTCACCCCTATATTTTCAATACTCTTTGTATTGGAACAAATTTTTGTTTAACATGATTTGCCACCCTTATTATCTCCTGCTCCTTCCTTTTTACTCCCACACAAGGACCCGTCCCCGTAACATTCTCCGTCAATCACAAACATAACAATAATTCAACTTTACACACAATACTACCCATGTATGTGATGTTGTTCACATATATAGTAATGTATATGATATTATTCATTGTTTACATATACCATACAACTATACGTGTGAACATAATTTATATACGGACTATTTATATGCATATGTGGTACTGTCCATAACTATAGTACTATTCATATGTACGATATGACACTATTCATAAATATGGCACTGTCATATATATACGTACGACTGTTCATATGTACGGTATAATACTATTCATAAATATGGCACTGTTTATATGTATGTACGATACTGTTCATATATACGATATAATACTATTTATAAATACGGACTGTTCAAATGTACGGTATGATACTATTCATAAATATGGCACTGTTCATATGTACGGTATGGTACTGTTTATATATGCGACAATCAGAAATAATTTCAAGTAACTGAGGATAATTCCTTTCTGATGTGGAGGATCGGCTAAGGCCGCAACCACAGAGCATACTAAGAATTTATCACACAGGTATTTGTAAAAAATATAGTACCCTCACAGTATTTTAGTAATCAATAAATAATTCTTAAACAATCGAGGTTAGTTCTTTTCTGATATGCAAGATCGGCTAAGGCCGCAACCACAGAGCATACTAAGAATTTAACCTCTAAATTATTGCAAGAATTTAAAAGAGTATAGTAGAATATTCTCTCACCTCGAATCCAAGCTATAAACGAGGACTTTTATAATAACTCAGAATCTTAACACCAGAATCAGAAGAATTAGAGGAGATGAGAGAATAGAATCTGAAGGTGTGAGTTTAGAAGTGAAATGGAAAGGCCTATTATAGGAGAAGTTATGGTACTATTTGCTACTATTCCATCTATCATTCTCCTATACTATTTCATCTACCAGTCTCACTTTCAACTATACATTCTAGATTCCACTTTTGAATTGTATTTTACTTAATGGGATAAATTACATATCGTACCATTCATTATATCTCACAATTTATTCAATTTATAAGTGAAAATTCATATTTTCAACATCATACACAACCAAGATAATAAAATTTACGTAAAAATTTAAGCAGACAAAATTTTTTTTTTAACGGGTATTACATATATATTATATATATAGATATTTGGAGTATTTTGTAAATTTACTAAAATACCCTTCGGGGACGGGGACCCCGCGGGGCGAGGAGTGTGATCCATGTCCCCGTCCCCGTTTAACTTTCGAGAAAATTTTTTCCCCCCGCTCCCGTCCCCACGGGGGAAAATTCCCCGCCAACGGGGCCCCGAATGCGGAGATCCCCGTGGGTTTCCTCGAGTTCGGGTCCCCATTGCCATCCCTATTATTGTCATCAATAGTAATGTTTTAAAAATCAGGTCAGTCATTAAATTGATAAAGACATTAGTTTAAAATTTATTGATTCAATTGTAATCGAATTGATAATAATTAAATATACATTAATAAATTAAGAACAAATCCTTATTTTTTATTAAAAATATTATTACTATATTTATATCAAATATAAAAATTAAAAAAATTATTTTTAATCTAAAATTTCAAAATCACCTTTTAGAATGCTTTTAACTTTTCCATTTCTCGCAGGAAGTATACACATAAGCTCTGTTCGGTAAAAATAGTTTATAACTTAGCGGATAACTTATAAGCTAAATTTTAGCTTATAGCTTATAACTGATAGCTTATTTGAATTAGAATTATTCAGTAAAAATAGCTGTTGAACTAACTAAAAATGTAAAATAACATAAATTGACATATATTTTTTAATTTCAAAATAATATAAATAAATATATCTTTTTTGTTTTTAATTAAATTAATTTAAATTATTATAAATATAAAATTTATTAAAAATATATATTTATATATTTTATATATGAATAATATATTTTCACATATATAATATATTTATATATATTATTATATTTTATTATATATAATAAAATATATTTACATATTTTATTATTTTTATATATATTATATATATTTATATATATTTATATATTTTTATCATATATTATTATTATATATAATATTATATATGTATAATATTATATATAAATATAATGAGTAAATAAGATATAATAAAATAAAAACATAATAAATATTTTAAAAGAATAAAAAAAATAAAATAAGAACAAATAACTTTAAATTATAAATTATTAAAATAAATTTATTTACTAAAAACGAACTTATAAATTAATCAAATAAATTATAAATTAACTTATAAATTATAAATTTTCTTGTCAAACACAATCAAAAACTTTTTCATTTACTCATTTTTATTTCTCCAATGCTTCGTTAATCCACCAAGTTCCCAGACAGTAAGCTAAGCATTTCCAATCTCTGTCTCCTTCATAGTTCAATTCTTCAGTTTCTATCTTCTGGCTCTTTCTTTTTTCACAAAACAATCTTCTCTTCCTCAACTGCTTCATTTTCAGGTCTTCCTCTTCTCCTCCATCTCTTATCTATTCTTGGCTTCTCCAATTATGGTAGCAAAATTGCGAGATCGACAAGATAACCCAACTAATTTCATTAATTTTATCGGATCAACTAGTTCTATATTAATTTTCATCTCAATCAATTTTTATGTTGACCGGAATAGACTCCCCACTGGCCGCGGGTCCAACCAACCGGTTTAATCTAATTTTAAAATTCATGATCAATAAAACTAACCTACTAACTACGTTAATATATTTCCTTAGCAAGCGCATAAAAATATTAGGAAGTCAACAAATCTCAGTATAACCCATTCTCGAAAAACCAGCAGCAAGGATCCAAAACCTCAAGAGCAAGTACACTAATACTCCTAGAATATCAGATTTCCAATCTACCAGAAATTAATACGAGAATGTATATATATATATATGTAAGCATATGCTCAGAAATAAAACCTAAATCTACTATATAGCCAAGGCGGAGAATGCAAGAACAATCCAAGCCCCCGAAAAAGATGTTCAGGGGAGGAGAAAAAGACAAAAGATTAACACATTAACATAGGTATCACAAACTGAGGTAAAAAAGTTCGAACACAAATTAAATCTCCTCTTGAACTTCCTCCTCCTCATCTTCATAGTCGTAACCCTCTTCATCTGCGGTCGCGTCTTGGTACTGCTGATACTCAGAAACAAGATCATTCATGTTGCTCTCAGCTTCAGTAAACTCCATCTCATCCATACCCTCGCCTGTGTACCAGTGCAAGAAAGCCTTTCTGCGGAACATAGCCGTGAACTGCTCACTCACCCTCCGGAACATTTCTTGAATAGATGTAGAGTTGCCAATAAACGTTGATGCCATTTTCAAACCGGTTGGAGGGATATCACACACAGTAGATTTCACATTATTGGGAATCCACTCCACAAAGTATGATGAGTTCTTGTTCTGAACATTGATCATCTGCTCATCAACCTCCTTTGTGCTCATCTTGCCGCGGAACATAGCAGATGCAGTCAAATATCGACCATGACGGGGATCGGCGGCACACATCATATTCTTAGCATCCCACATTTGTTGCGTCAATTCAGGTACAGTGAGAGCTCTG
The DNA here is from genome assembly GCA_037074585.1 of Biancaea sappan. Lineage (NCBI taxonomy): Eukaryota > Viridiplantae > Streptophyta > Magnoliopsida > Fabales > Fabaceae > Biancaea > Biancaea sappan. The sequence continues at coordinate 11,705,070 of CM073490.1, read as the reverse complement.
TACTGCTGTGACCCTCGGGATGTGAGTGGAGCAAAACCAACCATGAAGAAATGCAACCTGGGGAAGGGAATGAGATTGACGGCAAGTTTGCGGAGATCTGAATTGAGTTGACCAGGGAATCGAAGACAACATGTCACACCACTCATGGTGGCTGAAATTAAATGGTTCAGATCTCCAACTGTGACACAAAAATAACAGACAGGTCTCAGTGAGTAGTAAAAAACCCGAACAGCGTAAATAAAAGGAAAACCATCAACCCAAGACAGCGTCAAATAAAAGGAAAATAAACTCACAGCTCGGAGTGGTGAGCTTTAGTGTTCGGAAGCAAATGTCATAAAGAGCCTCATTATCCAACACCATGCATTCATCTGCATTTTCAACTAGCTGGTGAACAGAAAGTGTTGCATTGTAGGGTTCAACCACAGTGTCAGAGACCTTTGGAGATGGGAACACAGAGAATGTGAGCATCATACGATCAGGATATTCTTCCCTGATCTTGGAAATTAGAAGTGTTCCCATCCCTGAACCAGTTCCACCACCCAAAGAGTGGCAAACCTGAAAGCCTAAAAGAATAAGGAAAAAAATCAGTTGCCGAAATGCAGGTCACATGGAACAATACCATATAGAAAAGAACTCGCGTCCTAATCAAATTTACGGTAAGAAACGAAAGATTCAATATTGGAGATATGATTCTATATATTATTGCAATTATTCAATGATCTATTTTTTTCCCAAAAAGTTAATCATAATTGAAAAAACAAAAAAACTAATTGCAAAATCTGCAGCCACCTAAACATCAGGTATTTGAAATTACATCTACCAATTCTGCGCCTCAAACAGGACAGAAACAATCTGGAAAAGTCTGGCACGGCTCAAGAAGCACTATATTTTAAAGGCAGGGAACACGAAATCAACTCAATAGTTTTCAGAACAAAAATTACATGAACAGAGGTTTTTATGGTAAATAGTCGCCACTCCAAAATCTCAATAACCTTAATAGAAAATGGCCCGGCATCAGATTCCAAAATCCGCGCACTTGGCACAGTTTTAGAGAACTTTCCGTTTTAACAATTTTCCCTTTCATACGAAACAATTAAAATTACAGCCTCAACAAATCCCAAAAACATGCAAATTTCAGTATAATAAAATGATCAAAGCCACTCACCGCTTCAGCCTACCATAAGCAAAGTACCAAATAAAATAAAATAAAATATGATATAAAACCAAATATGAACTATTACCGAGAGTAATAGAGAAGCTAATTACTAATCAATCCCCTAGACCCCAACCAGACTCAGATAAAATTATACCTTGAAGACAGTCACAGTTTTCTGCCTCCTTCCTCACAACATCAAGCACCGAATCAATCAACTCGGCTCCCTCGGTATAGTGCCCCTTGGCCCAGTTGTTTCCTGCTCCAGACTGTCCAAACACAAAATTATCCGGGCGGAAAATCTGCCCGTACGGCCCAGATCTGACGCTGTCCATTGTTCCCGGCTCCAGATCCATGAGGACCGCCCTGGGAACGAATCGACCACAGCTCGCCTCATTATAGTACACATTGACTCGCTCAAGTTGCAAATCGTTGTCGCCTTGGTACCGACCCGTCGGGTCTATGCCGTGCTCGGCGCAGACCACCTCCCAGAACTTGGCTCCGATTTGGTTACCGCATTGGCCTCCTTGGATGTGAAGTATCTCACGCATCTTCGCAGCTGAGTTGGAAGAGCGAGTTTTAGAGAGAAAAAGGAAACCAAAATTTTAGAGACAGTATAAAGACTTGCGTCTGAGAAATGAAAGCAGAGTTTCTTCTATAGGTTGGAGATAACGAAAATTTTAACGGCGTTTGAAAGGGCTTTCGCGATTTATGGGAATCCATGACCACGCCGTTAGCTTTAAGAGGGAATTTAAATTTTGAAAAATTGGTCAATGTTTTGAATATCTAGAAACAGTTATCGTTCTTGTAAACGAAATTCTAGCCGAGAATTCTATTGGGATTAAGAGACAAAAACAAGTGAGCGGTGTGGATTCTTTGAATTTATGGCCGTTGTTTGCATTTGTCGAGTAAATCGACGAAGACACACATGGAAACCTGAAAAGCAAGGTGTGGGACAGGAGTGGTCACGCTCCTTTAATGGCGACTGAAAAAGACACGCGAACTGCATAAGGGAGTACAACTGTACAAGTGGGACTTTGGGTGTGACGGCACATGAAATGACGAAAGTTAGTATCCATTGCACGTGAACCCAGACTGGGTCATGTGAGTGGCACTTACTGCACAACTAAATCTCGAGTAAGGCCGTGTTTGTTAAATGGAATTTTTGCATCATAATAATAATAATAATAAGCGAATTCTTTGCGATGGAGCTTATCTACAAAATAATAATATTTTAATTCATCCATAAAGTATGTTGAGTGTGTTTTGGGAGTTGTGGGATACGAGACTCGAGTTGTTCTGTTGTAATTATTGTGAAAATGGTACAATTTAGATTGACCAAAAAGAATCTTTGGCGACAATTTTATAATATTGCTTTTAAAAGTATAATTGATTAACATAAACATTTAATAATAATTTTCACACATTTTTGACAATATGTAAAATGATAATAATGAATATACATTTGAACTTTTTTGTAATACTTAAAATAATGAAACCTATAATAAATTATATTCATCTTGCTTGCAAATTTTTAAAAATTATATGGTCTTCTCTTTTATTTTCAATGTACATATTAAACAATGATACAAACATGTTCAAAATTCTACTACAATCCCTTATATATGTATATATTAGATTCACCTTCTTAATGAATTAATCTAGATAAACCACTTTGTGACTCGGCATTGGATGATAAATAATTAATGTTAACTCTTTTTTTTTCTGCAAACATTTTTTTATGGAAGTAATTTTGTTTGATGTATTTTTGGACATTAAACATGAAAACTTATCTTAATAAGAATTTGAACACTACATACGTCTTGTTTGAAAGAATTTATTTTGGACTTATACACGTATTTGAGAGAACTTATATAAATAACTTATGACATGTTTAGAAGTTGAAAACAACTTTGTGAAATTTGTGATTATAAACTCTTCAACTATATAATAACTTATATATAAACACTTATATAATAATTATTTATTATATAAATATTTAATTAAACTTTTTACTCAAACAAAATCTTAAAAAATTTTAGACATTAAATATGAACACTAAATTGCGTCATCAACTATATTATAAACGAAGTTAATGTGCATTATTTTTGTTTGTCTATGCCATAGAATCATCATTTATGCATCATTTCAATCTCCCCCCCCCCAAAAAAACACCAAAAAAAAAAAAGAATTCCAAGGTAATGTTCATATAATACGTTAAAATTTTAATTTTTAATATATGATTTTTTTTACATAAGTAAAAAATTAAATTTGTGAACATTTATCTAAAGATAAGAAGTATTTCATGATTCTAACATTTATATTGATTTTCATTCATACCACTAACTTTTTTTTTCTATCAAATATGTACCATGTTTTAATTTTTTTTAAATATACCTTTTTTTTAACACCGTAAAAAAATTAATGAAATTTCACGTCACTTGCTAACGGGATTGCTTACGCACCTAATACATCCAATAACATCACAACACATGACATTTGAGGAATATGTGCCACGTCACCTAATACATCCAATAACATCACAACATATGATATTTGAAGAAAAATCAATAAAGTACACATGGAAGGATTCGAACATAAACTCTCGCCTAAGAAGTTGACACTCAGCCACTAAGCCACTAAGATTTATTTAACATATATATGCCAATTTAATATATATATATAGGAACATTTGTTATTGTATTCAAAATTTAAAATAATATACACAAATTATTATATGTTATAAAATAATTACAAATCTTGTAACAAGAGAATATGTTATTATTTTACATTACTCATTTTAAATTATTTAAAAATTTTAAAAAATTAATAACAAATCTTATAACATAAATTTAATTATTATTTAAACCTAATAAAAATTAACTTTATATTAAAAAATTGAATCCATGTCAACAGATATATCACACCCAATTAATAATTTACACTAAAATTATTATTAAAATGTAATTACATTGAATTATACATTAAAATTATCATTAGAAATTTAAATGTAATTAAATACAATAATTTTAATGTAATTAAATTCTAATGTAATTTTAAACTAATTAATGTTATAGTATTTTTTTTACATTTAATTACATTAAAATTATTACATTTAATTACAGTAAATTTTTTAATAATAATTTTAATGTAATTAAATTAAAATTATTATTAAAAATTATAATATCAAATATTATATTATAAAATAATTTTAATATGCATAGCATATTGTTATGACTCTTTTTATATGAAGTTGGTTTTGAAAAAGTTTAAATAATAATTAAATTTATATTATAAGATTTGTTATTAATTTTTTGAAAAAAATTATATAATTTAAAATAAGTTATGTAAAATAATAACTTATTATCTTATTATAAGATTTGTTATTGTTTTATAACATATAATAATTTGTGTATTAATAATTCTATTTCATAAAATTATTATAGCTCTAAATTTATCCATTTTAGCTAGTTCTTGAGTTATTTTTACTTGACTAATTGATTATTTGATCTTGTTTCTAGCATTCTCAAAGTTCTGTTAATTGTTTAGTTTGTCATCGTGTTGAGCTGGTTTTTGCATGCTATTGTGATTCCTTTTTGGTGGTTTCTGTAAGATTAAGTCATGAGAAGTGCAGACCTTGAATCGAAGTTTCTAGTGTTGCAGCACTTATCTTCAGCCTTCAATGCTCAATTTTATAGGTCCAAGAGTAGAATTTCAGTCCTTGTTGCAGTGCTCAACCTTGGCTACTTAGCGCTAATGTCATGCAAATTCTGTGTTGTCTCCAGTAGTCTAATGCTCAACGTTGGAGTTAATACTGCTGCGCGTTTTGACAGGGTATTTAAGCCATTTTTTGCTGTTAACCTAATCACTTTTGGATGATTTTCAAATCTGGTGGCAAGGATGGCTAGGAGATGAAGGAGAGCAAGGAGAACTCGATTGGGGATGATCGGAACATCTGATTTTCTTAGTTTTTCTTCTAAACTTTCACTATAATTTCTGATTTTGCTGTTTTTTTCTTTAGAACTATGAGTAACTAAACTCTTAGAGTCAGGGATTGATGTATCTTGTTTTGACTGATGTTTTATTGATTGTATAGATTTTTTTTAATGCAAAATTGATTGTTAGAGTAGTTTTTACTGTTTAATTTACCTCTTGAATGATTAATTACCATTTTATGAAATTCGAGATTTATATTGATACTAGGGATAGTTTAATATAAAGTCGTCATTGTAATTTCTACTATAAACTGGGTTGATCTAGGGATAGATAACCTTGTTTATGTGGTTTTTGTGAATTTCTTGAACTTAAACACATAATCAAATAATTGTACTGAGGAATTAGGTAATTATTTGAATTGGGTTGAATTGAATTTTAAGGAATTTGGTTCAATTAAATTTGAGAAATTAGCCAACAACAAAAGAATTTGAAATTAAGAGGAATCATCTTTTGGTAACTCAAATGTTAATTTGTCTATGAACTAATCAGACTAAGAAATAAGTGAAATCAATTCATTGCTCCTTTTCATCCATTGTTAAATTTCAAATATTGTTTTCCTTCTTTATTTTCTGGATTTACACTTTAAAATTTATTTAGAGTTTCATTCAATCAAATCTATATTTATCCAAATAGAATTTTTATTAGTGAAATTGATAGTTGTTAATGGTCAATCCATGTGGATACAATACTCTTTTCTCCCTACTCTACTACTTGGGTGTGACATAATACACTTGTTGGAAAATCTGTAACATGTATATTGTTTTGAATTTTGAATAAAATAACAAAAATTCTTATATATATTAAATTGCACATATATATGTTAAATACACCTTAGTGACTAAGGATATCACCTTTTTGCATGAGGATTTGGGTTCGAATCCTGTCATGTGCATTTTGTTGACCCCTCCCAAATGCCACATGTCGTGATGTTATTGGATGTGTCAGGTGACGTGACATATTCCTCCACGTGGCAAGTGACGTAACACATGATATGTGCCACGTAAGCAGCCAAGTCAGCAAGTGACGTGAAATTTTGTTATTTTTTTATAGTGTTAAAAAAATGGCATATTTGAAATAAAATTGAAACATATGGAACATATTTGACCCAAAAAAAATTAGAAGCATGAATGAAAATCGATATAAACGTTAGAGACATAAAATATCTTTTACCCTTATCTAAAATCTCACATTTTTCACCTAAGATAAATATTTGAAAATTTTAAATATAAGATATTGGAGTATAATAAATATAACAAAATATTAGAATATATGTGAATTTTAGGTTTTAAATTATATTGAAACAATAACAATGATCTGATCTACCTCGTCTTAATTTTTTAAAAATTACTTTTAGGTACTTGAAAATTTGAGATATCAACGTAAGAAATGCTTGCATGATAGAGATGACCCCAGTCAGTATCATTGCATAGGCCTTGATTTTTTTTTTAATTTAAAAAACCAAGTCTAAAATTCTATAAAAGTGTAAAACATAATCCTCAATCTGATGTAGTTTGAGAGTACTATCATAGTTGCTCATGTTATGTTCATGAAATTATATAGTTTGATCAACCTGAGGCACATGATACTGGTTGCTGATTCCCTCAATGTCTATTTTCTTCCATTTCCTTCTATGTCCTCTTTGTTTAATAAATTACAAGCAAAATTATGAGTAGAGAAATATTATGACTAATCAAACTTATTTTCTTTAAGAGAGAACAATTCACAATTTTTATGCAACAATATTAATAGAGAACTTTGCTTGGAATTTAAAAAAAAAAAAGAGAATCATGATATTAACGATGATCATTAGATTAAACCAGTCCAACGGATGCCTGAAGATATGGAAAGAAAGAGACAGAGAGAGAATTCTGACCTATACTAATAAAATGATTAGAATACCCATAAAATCTGGAAAAGTTGTCTCCTTAGTAAATGTTTTGTTTGCTCCCTAATGTTACTAAAATTGAGAGGAAGAGGTTCCATTGAGGGTACAAAGTTTTCTTACAACGTAGACAAAGATAGATAGTGGGCCCATGGAAATAACCATAAACAACTGGAGCCATTTTCATGAACAATAAGAAGCAAATGAGTCACCCAGAAGTGACATCAAGTGAGAGGAGAGAGTGATCACACAGAATTCCCTTCATGACAAAGCTAAAGACTTGCATTCTTTCTTTTTAATGGATGACAAAGCTAAAGACTTGCATTCTTTCTTTTTAATGGATCCAATGTCCAACAATAACATCAATCATTATAAAAGAGAAGAAGTTGAGATTTATATATGGTTCCAAGTTGCTTAGTTACGTATATCCCCATTATTTTTCTGGATATATATTTCTATGATTATGACATGAACGAGAAGCAAAGGCGATGTTGGGAATGTGGTTGCGCTTTCTCATCAAAATGCCATATTGACATTACTTACCATCATAGCTAGCCATCTAGGAGCCGGGTACCAATGAGGCAAGCGAATATGCTGGTACACCAACAACCCTTGGAGATAAGATTTTCAGGTATTCATAAGAGGCAGATTGTTTTCATCTGAATCAGATTAGTTTCAGTACTAAAGTCACTAGTTTTCTCGCTAATTATTTGATCGCTGATCTAATGATTAACAGTTTGTCCCTAAAAAAACTTCATTATCAGCCATATAATGTGAGAAAACCCATGGCTTTAGTGCTGAAGTCAATACAATTTCGTTATGTACTTGCATTTTAGCTAAAAGAGGGACTATTACTTTTTGTTTTCTATAAAAAGAGGAACTATTACTAAATTTAGGATATGTTTGATATGAAAAAATAGAAAAGAAAAAGTAAAGTGAATGAATATAAAAATGGAGTATTTCACTAAGATTAGCCAACTTTTTTTTTAAAAAAAAGAGATCTTAGTATCTTTATGAAGATAATTTAGATAAGTTCTTACTATTTTTTTTAATTACATTACTTACTCCATCATATCAATTATATGAACCAAACAGTAAACATACTGTTAATTGTGTTTAGTTGGGCTTAAAAATAAATAGGTACAAAAACAAACAAAAAGCTCAAAAACAAAAACAAGAAGGTGCAAAATTTGAGATATACAATATTCTAATTAATACAATAGTCAGCAATATATTAGAGTTTGAATGTTGATAATGAAAAAAAATCAATACGAATAATTGATAGTATAGACTTGGTCTAAATGGACTTGGGCTGGAAGCCAACAAATTTGAGATATACAATATTCTAATTAATACAATAGTAAGCAATATATTAGAGTTTGAATGTTGATAATGAAAAAAATCAATTCTAATAATTGATAATATAGACTTGGTCTAATGGACTAGGGCTGAAAGCCGACAAACTTGGGTTTGAGCTTTCAAGGAAGCTTTGATATCTTACCGTACTTTTTTAATTATAAAATTTTTGAGTATATGTAATTTATAATGTAAGTATAGAATAAATTTATAACTATTCATATGTTGCATGTAGCGAGTCCATTGAGACTCCTACTGAAATATACTTCTATTTGTCCGCTACACAACCACGTCTAGTATGTAACATTTATTTCTTACTTGATTGTTTTTTAAAGGTGCAACCTAAACATAATCTAATGCAATTACCTTCCTCATGTACATTCTTAATACGTAGGATTTTCTTTCTCTGTCTTCTTTTAATGAAATTATCTCATACCTCTGACAATATTCAACTTGATCATCAAAGCACATGGTGGAACCCCAAGTCTTTCTCTGCCACGTGACTGCCCGTTGTTTTCTTGGAGCTCAGGTATCCCCATTTTCTGAGAGAGAGAGAGAGAGAGAGAGAGAGAGAGAGAGAGAGAGAGAGAGAGAGAGAGAGAGAGATATATATATATATATATATATATATATATGTTGGGGGAAATTGTTGAGAATGTTGACTCCAAAGTCAAGCAAAATATTTAACTAACAAAAGAATATTTTGAAACATCATCATAAAATTTAAGTTATTAGTTATGAAAATTAACATAAGAATATCCTAAAATATCTCAAATTCACATTCAATACTTTTTTTTTTTTTAATAAATATCTCCTGACCGATTGAATGGAATTCCAATATCCTGTTTATTCTAATTTGTACTATTGATTTTCACAACTAATTTTATATTTCAGAATGCTTTATTTATTTATTTATTTATTTATTTAAAGATTTTATTTTATTTTGGTTTGGCATATCCTCCTGACTGGGATAAAGCATTCTTTTGCCAAAAAGAGCCCACAGGGCTTAGCAAGTCTGGGCTTCTGTCTTTATGGGTAGTCCTACCGTTTGTCTATTTCTATTCTTTCGCTGTTTGGGCCGGCCTTTGTGCATGTATATTTCTCGTGACCAAAAACACAAAGTAAAGGAAATATCTGAGCCTTTCCTTTTTAAGAAAAAAAGAAAAAGAAGAAGAAAATATGCTTTCTTAAAACTGAAAATTAATCAGAGCCCAAATCGGTCGGTCTTTGATCCCGAAGAATTTGTGCACAAACCCTTTTTGCCTTACCGCAGCCCGCAGGCCGACCGTGGCGTCGCCGCGCCTCCACAACCAGAACTTCGGAAATCTATATTCACTTTTCGTTGCGACAAAATTTGTGAGTCTGAGAGATTAGGATGGTGAGTCAGAGGCAGCGACTTGCGCGGAAAAAGTACAAAGCAGAGCACCCTGAACTGTTCCCAAAGCCAGAGCCAACACCCCCAAAAGACCCTGACAAGAAGAAAAAGAAGAAGACGAAGGGTTTGCTCAAGCGCAAAAAGGGAGAATCGAAAGAACTCGGTGTTACTAATAAACCCTTTAAGAGTTCAAGAAAACACCCACTTAGAGTTCCAGGTATGAAGCCCGGTGAGAGTTGTTTCATCTGCAAAGCCAAAGACCATATTGCCAAGTTCTGTTCCGAAAAAGTTGAGTGGGAAAAGAATAAGGTCTGCTCTTATCGTTCTTGTTTTAGTGAGTATTGTATTTTTAAGCGCTTGGTCATGGAACATGTATTGAAGTTCGAACTAGATTCTGCTTTAATCCAACGCTTGAAGGGAACTTAATCACTTTCTCTTGCAAAAGAATAATGGGACTGTTATGTTAATATAATCATATTTGTCACATTGAGGTGTTTAAGTGGTTATTGTGGTCCTTGCAGATATGTTTGCGATGTAGACGGCGTGGTCATAGAGCCAAGAATTGCTCTGAGGTGAAAAATGGCGCCAAGGATGGGAAACTTTGCTATAATTGTGGGGAGACTGGACACTCACTTTCAAATTGCCCACATCCTCCTCAAGATGGTACTATTATGTGGTTGCATTATCTTGTAAAATGATAACCCCGTTAAATATGTATATTTTGTTAAGTATGTTTGCTGTTTTTAAATAAAATCTGCATAGTGATGCTAGGAATAGTTGGGTCTTAATCTATCTGAATAATAAGTATTTTGCCTTGCTTAATTAGATTTAGGACCGAATTTGTACAAAGAAGTTTATTATCCTAGAATTTTAATGATCCTCTTTGGCTTTATGCCTTACTAAAGGTGTTCAGAATTCACTATATGCTAGCGGAGAGGTTACAAATTACTTCATTGGGTTTTGAATCTATCTGCGTGGACTTTGTCCAAGAGAAAAGACCTTTTATTCATACAATGCATGTCACTCAAGGAGTGAATATTGTTACATCAGTTCTGGCCTTGTTTCATAGAATGACATAATATCTGGGAAGACACTCGATTAGTTTTCTTTATACATTTACACTGATAATAGGCTTATGTGAGAATCCTTCTTCATATATGCCCTAATGCCTGTCAAATCCTAAAGTTAATTTTCAGAGGCACTAATCTGCCTTCTGATAAAATTTCCCTCAATATGGGGCTGTTAACTTCTGCCTATTGATAAAATCTCAACTTCTCAAATATATTTTTGGTAATCTGCTTTTCATTTGTTGTCTTAATTCCTCTAATTCATTTTTTTTTTGGTTTGTGATGCAGGAGGCACAAAATTTGCTGAGTGCTTTGTGTGTAACGAACGTGGACACTTGAGCAAAAACTGCCCTCAGAATGCTCATGGCATTTATCCAAAGGTATTATTATCTATAGGCATTTATCATGGCATATAGGTTAGATATGGTCAGAATATGACGATGATATGTTCTTTCTTTTTTTTTTTCCTCTATTCTTTTCTGTTCTTTTCTTTCTTTTGTTCTTGGGAGGGGGTTTGGCTACTCTTTGTTAGATATAGATGATTCGATTCATTAGATGCTTTAACACCCCATTATCCTTGTATACTGAGTCTACTCTCTTACTACCATCTATTTTCTTCAGGGTGGTTGTTGTAAAATATGTGGTGGTGTGACACATTTGGCAAAGGACTGCCCTGAAAAAGGGAAAAAAGGGTCTGTACCTGATATTCGGTTCGCGAATGCTGGTAAGAAGCTTAATTGCCTTTTTTCTTTTATGTTTCTGATTGTGGTGTAAAAATGCTGCAACATTGCATTATCTGTTATCCATTGTTTATATACTGCTCCGAAAATTCAACTGATGCTGGTCCCTGGATAAATTAGAGGTTCTTGATGTTTGTGGCTCTAGGCTGACAGTTGAGTTAGATTGTATCATGCTATGATCTTCTTGATATAAGCTTCTGTTCTGATGTAATAAATCTAGTCTATGAGATGTCAGGGGAATAATTAATTGTAGATTAAATAGTGGAGGAAATGACAGTCGAATCTTCTTGCTTGTGTTGATCTAACTATTTGATTTGATCCATCTAGTCCAACCCTGTATAATTTAGCTATTTCATCTAGTACGTGTCTCAGTGCTAGCGTTCATATTGATCACGGCTGATACTTAACTGTTTCGTTCAAATTCTTTCTCTTTCTTACAGCAATTGGAACTGAAGAAAGGCCCAGAAATCAAGTCACCAAACTCGTGAGCGGGGATGATATTGAAGATGACTTCATGGTGGATGACGTACATAATGTTGAAAAGTCCTCCAAATCGAAAAATGTTAATCAAAAACCAAAGAAGAAGGGTCCCACTGTTGTAAACTTCACCTAATGATAATTTATATCTTTATTTATTATGGGAATATTGGTTTCCAATTTTTTTTTTTCAATGTGTTTGATCTAGTTATCTTTCTCCATTTTCTTGCCTTGAAGTGTACCAATTTTAGCCACTGATAAAGAAATTACATAATTTAGCGAGACTTGGTGACGAAATGGGTTGGAGAAAAGGCTAAGAAATTTGATTGTTCAGGCTTCAAGTTCTGGTACACTGGAAAAGTAAGGACAAAAAATGGTGTATGTATTATGGTAGACAAGGAATGGACACCGAGTGTGGTGGAGGTAAAAAGGATTGGGGATAGGATTCTATGCTTAAGGATGATTATCGTAAGAGATACTATCCACATCATAAGTGCCTATGCACCACAGGTAGGGACAGAAGCATATCTTAAAGAAAAGTTTTGGGAAGATTTGGAGGGATTAGTTAGAAACATACCTTTAGAGGAGAAGATTTTCATCGGGGGGGACCTTAATGGTCATGTTGGGAAAGAAGCAGGACAGTATGAGAGGGTCCATGATGGCTTTGGTTTTGGGGAGCTTAACGAGGAAGGACAGGCTATATTGGATTTCTCAATGACTTATAATTTCAGGGTTGTCAATACCTGCTTCAAGAAGCGAGAGGAACATTTAATCACATACAAGAGTGGAGCTTCAAGGTCACAGATTGACTTCTTTCTGGTAAGGAATCCAGATAGAAAAATCTGTCAAAATTGTAAAGTTATCCCTGGAGAACCCGTGGCAACTCAACATAGGGTTTTGGTCCTTGACGTGGTTATTAAGGGTCGAAAACAAAAGCATCGTCAGACGATGAACCCTAGGATCAAGTGGTGGCAGCTAAAGGGGGAGAATCAACTGACTTTCAAGAGAAGATTGTTGGAGGAAGGATCTTGAGAGTTACGAGAAGATGCTAACACCATGTGGGAGGAGATGACCAAGAAGGTTAGAAAAGTAGCTAAAGCATTTTTAGGAGAATCAAAAGGTTTTGGACAAAGAGATAAGGAATTTTGGTGGTGGAATGAGGCTGTTCAAGACAAGATCAAATTTAAAAGAGAATGCTTTAAAGCTATCCATCTGTGCAATAACTCGAAAAATTGGGAAAGATATCGGAAGGCTAATAAGGAGACAAAAAAAGCAGTAAGTGAAGCACGATCTAAAGCGTTTGAAGAGTTTTACAAGGATTTAGGAACGAAAAAAGGGGAACAAAAAATTTACAAGATTGTGAAGGCTAGAGAGAGGAAATCTAGAGATTTGGATCAAGTAAGATGTGTTAAGGATGAAGAAGGAAAAGTTCTGGTTACAGACAGAGATATTAAAAATAGATGGCAGGGTTATTTTCATAAGCTCTTTAATGATGGAACGGAGTCTACTTGTGATATGGAAGATCTAACAACCTTGGAGAGAGAACAAAATTTGGCATATTATCGCAGGATCAAGGTTGATGAGGACAAGGAAGCTCTTAGAAAAATGGATAATGGTAAAGCCGTTGGTCCCGATGGTATTCCTATTGAAGTTTGGAAGTGTTTAGGAGAGGAGGGTACTATCTGGCTAACTAAGCTCTTTAATGAGATTTTAAGGTCTAAGAAAATGCCTGAGGAGTGGAGAAGAAGCACTTTAGTGCCTATTTACAAAAACAAAGGAGACATTCAGAATTGCGCAAACTATCGTGGGATTAAGCTTATGAGTCACACTCTAAAATTATGGGAAAGAGTGATTGAACGTAGGTTAAGAATCGAGACGAGTATTTCTGAAAATCAATTTGGATTCATGCCAGGACGGTCTACAATGGAAGCTATATATCTTCTAAGGGGGTTGATGGAAAGGTATCGGAGTAAACAAAGAGACATTCATATAGCATTTATTGACTTGGAAAAAGCCTATGATCGAGTACCAAGAGAGGTGCTGTGGAAAGCCTTGGAACAGAAAGGTGTACGGGTTGCGTATATTAGAGCCATAAAAGATATGTATGAGGGGCCTACGACTAGTGTGAGAACGTCTGGAGGGGAAACTAGAGACTTTCCTATTAAAATTGGCCTGCATCAGGGATCATCTTTAAGCCCTTATTTGTTTGACTTGGTTTTAGATGTTCTGACGAAACACATCCAAGAAGAAATCTCTAAGTGCATGCTTTTTGCAGATGACGTTGTTCTCATAGCAGAGACAAGGGAAGAGATTAATTCTAAACTTGAGTTATGGAGAGCTACTTTGGAATCGAAGGATTTTCGTCTGAGCAGGAGTAAGACCGAATATATGCATTGTAAGTTTAACAAGCGACAAGCTAGGAATGAGCTGGAGGTTAAACTTGGTGATCAGGTCGTATCACAAGTGTCAAAGTTTAGGTATTTGGGATCAATTATATAAGATGACGGAGAAGTTATTAGAGATGTGGAACATATGATACAAGTTGGGTGGTTGAAGTGGAGAATGGCATCAGGGGTTGTTTGTGATCGGAAAGTACCTGATAAACTCAAAGGAAAGTTTTATCGTACTGCTATAAGACCAGCGATTTTATATGGGAGTGAATGTTGGGCAATGAAAGGACAACAAGAACATAAAATTGAAGTGGCGGAGATGAGGATGTTGCGTTGGATGTGTGGGCATACAAGAAGAGATAGGATCCGTAATGATCATATACGAGGTAGAGTTGGGGTGGCACCTATTGAGGAAAAAATGGTTGAAAACCGTTTGAGATGGTTTGGGCATGTGCAAAGAAGACCGTTGGAAGCGTCAGTTAGGAGAGTTGAGCAGATGGTTTGGAGCCCTATGAAAAAAGGTCGAGGAAGACCAAAAAGGACACTTAGAGAAATTATTGAACGAGACCTTTTAATAAATGAGATATCTAAAGAGTTGGTCATTGATAGAGCTCAATGGCATCATGCGATCCATGTAGCCGACCCCATTTAGTGGGATAAGGCTATGTTGTTGTTGTTGTTGTTGTTGGTGACGAAATATCATTGGAAGGACAAGTCGGTGAGAATTTTTTTTTTCTTAATTCAATTCTTTTATTTTGTTATGAAGTAATAAATAACTAATAACTAATAACACCAATGATGAATTTGTTTTTTCCATGAATGTTACCCTTGAAGTTTTTGTTGCTTGTGTTATGGATTGCTTAGTATGTGATGCTCTCCGTATTTGCCTGGAAAAGTTGTGTATTTGCAAGAGGCAGTGACGTGTGAAAAATTATTCTTTAACTTCATTTATTTATTTCTAGCACTCTAGCATAAAAATATAAAGAAAGTTGATTACTAACAAGACTTTTTACTATTAGTTTATATTAGGATTTGAGCTTGTATATTATGCTAATTTTTTTTCTTAAAGAATACTTTTGGAAATTGCCTTAAAAAAGGGTGGGATGATAAAAAATGAATAGCATGCGATAACGAATATCTATTTGTAAAGATAAATAAGGATTTTAGTTTCACTTTTTTTTTTTTATATCGCTAACATCTTAACATTGTCCATCTTTAGGATTTGTTAAATAGGCAAATCAAAATTTCAACGTAAAGAAAAATTAAAAGAAAAAAAGTTTTTCCTGCTTCTCAATCCTTTGTTCACCCCTAATAACGTCATTTATCTCACATGAAAACTGCTTTCCAATTATAACGCTACAACTCTGAAGAGAGAGAGAGAGAGACACACACACAAAAAACAAAACAAAACAAAACAATCATGATCATCCATTTTAAAGACGAGTAATTTCAACCTTTGTTTGGTCCCTCAAAAATCTCCTTCTCCCCGCTTTTCTCTGAAACCATCCTTGTGTTCCCCAGAATAAGGATCTCTGTCTCTCTCCCTTCTTTGTTTAATTCTTTCTCATTTTTCTCATTTCTCCTTAGAGGCTTTCTCTATCGTCAGAGACAACATGGTACGTCCCCCTCTCAATCTCTATCTTCTCAATCCTTTCATCTCTCTCTCTCTCTCTCTCTCTCTCTTTCTCTCTCTCTATATGTATTATTCTTTTTGTGTTACATGAAATCCTAAAAACAATTCATATTATGAAGGAAATCAACATGTACAAATAGAGAAAAATACAAAAATTCTAACGTGCACACTTCTTGAAATTGTTAATAAGACCAAATCTTCAAAAGACATGTGAACTAAATCAATCCTGTAAATAGGTGCATGTGTCAATATGTTTCACGTATGTGTATGTGAATGCTGTTGAGTTTGAAATCATAGCATGTTGAAGTGTGACTTCTGTTTCCAAAATGAAAATTGGGAATGAGATAGGCAAACGCAGTGTCTGGAATAGCTGTGCATGATGAATGTAAACTCAAGTTCCAAGAGCTAAAAGCGAAGAGGAACTATCGGTTCGTGGTGTTCAAGATTGAGGATCAAGAAGTGGTGGTGGATAAAGTGGGAAGCCCCGATGAAACCTACGAAGATTTCACCAACTCTCTGCCTTCTAACGAGTGCCGTTATGCCATCTTCGATTTTGATTTCATCACTGACGAGAACTGCCAGAAAAGCAAGATCTTTTTCATTGCATGGTAATTCATATCTTAACTTCCTCAACTCATTCATTTTAATTTACATGTTATTGTATCAATTAAAAAGTAATTTATGTCTTAGATCTAACTCATAAAAACTAAACCAAACCAAACCAAACAGGTTGTTTAAGTACAACATGCATCTCTCGCTCAAGCCAGTTTTGTGATATTTTGTTTGTGACATGAATAAAGGTCTCCGGATGTAGCAAAAGTGAGACAAAAAATGGTGTATGCAAGCTCCAAGGACAGATTCAAGAGGGAACTTGATGGCATTCAATTCGAGTTGCAAGCAACTGATCCTAGTGAAATGAGCATGGACATTATAAAATCAAGGGCTTATTAATAATATATTATCATTTCATTATCAATATATATATATATATATATACTTACTTTCACTCTTTCCCCTAACACACCTTTTGCTGGCAGTGTTATTATTTTTCTTCTATTTCTCTAAATGAAGTTGTCTGCTTTGTTATTGTTGTTAAATGTCCTATATCCTAAACGTGTAGTTTGATGTATTTCTTAGATGTCCTGGCTAATTGTACACACTACTTTCTTATATATGCTTTTAAGTGTTAACAATGCTGCAGTGTTTCATTGTTTGACCTAGCTCTTCCTTTCAATGAAAATCCTATGTACGTATACAGGCAACGACTCATTTGATATTTACGATTTGACATGTAAATCTTACATAAACAAATTAAATCAAGGCATCACATGACACTTGCATACAACATATAGTTTACACAATAATTTCTCCTTCCTTACCACCCTCTCAATTTCTTTTTTAAAACTCGCCCTCTCAATTTTTTTTTTTTAAACTTGCAAAAGATCACTAGAAGGAAAGATAATTAAATAAATATGTAAACTAACTTTAATTTTAGATTTTGCTCTTAAACATGTTCATTAAGAAATGTGCTTGGATCCTCTGTTGTACTTTGCTGCTCAAGAGGGTGCTAATCTCAGCACCATCTAATTGAGACTGAACAAGTGGAGTCTATGTGAGGTTTACTTCGGTTTTCCAACAAACCTTGCACCCTGCTGGATGGCAAAGCCCAGCAGAGTATCTGGATTCAAATTTATGAGATATAATGCAACCATCCACTAGTGAGTCTAAAGTCACCAAAGGAACGTGTAATTTTCCTACACTCTTTAGTTATTTGTGCCAAGAGCCAAACATTGACTATTAAATAATGCTCCAAGTCTTCCATTAAAACGCAATATGCTGCTTTAGTTCAGGATTTAAAAATCTACACCAAGTATTTGAAAAAGTAAATTATGCTAATAATGAAGAATGAAGCAGCAATTTGCAGTCTCAGATTAACTAGAATCAATGGAACTACTTTTCTTACTACCATACCCTAGAACATCATAAATTATCAAAATATGTGTGTAATAACGATATGTAATATCTTGAATGTCTAGATCCAATGCCATTATATTAAATTTAAGATCCATGCCATGCCAAAGATCACACAAATATCAAACTATGGCATTACTCGAGCATATTCAGGTAGTGCTTTCATGTACTAATTACCAACCTTTCCAATTTTTTTTTCTTTATCTCCCATTCCTCAAATTTCTTTCCCCAAATCCGATCGGTAATGTTAGAGTAACTTGATTGCTATCGTTTCTTAACAAAACCATAAAACTTATATAGACCAATAGCCAGATACCAATACCAAATTAATACAAGCTTATAGACCACAAACACCAAGTCAAGCATATATATATATATTTGTTTAAAACACTAGTATCCAAAAAAGCCATTAAGCTCCAACTAATTTGGTTCAAATCGGATTAGAGCACAGAGATGTAAAGCTTTTCTACCATCAATTTCTTTTTTATTTACAAAACTCAAACTCAAAAATTTTTCTTATGAGAAACAAATGCTGAACCAATTTCTTTTTTATTTACAAAACTCAAACTCAAAAATTTTTCTTATGAGAAACAAATGCTGAACCAATTGAACCAATTGACGTTAGTTGAGCACTAATATTCAACACACAAGGAATGCTCTTTCAAACACATTATTTTGTTTCATAAGCTATGCTTTTCGTGAGACTACCTTCGAACTGCACAGAGAGGGAGACCCTTGTCTATGTGAAGTGTAAACATGGTTTTATAAGTCAAATTTTTTGTTTCATTTGCCAATTTAAACCTGAAAAAGTGAAGAAGAGCCATCGATACTATCTTCATCTGTCTGTAAGCAAAGTCCTTCCCTAAGCAAATACGAGGCCCCGCCTGCAATACCATAAATAAGCTCAAGATGCCATACATTAAACAATTTCTTGAGTGATCAAGTAAATTAAGGGAGAATGGTGATACTAACATTGAAAGCTATAAATTTGAATGGAGAATCAGGTCGAAAAGCTCCATCTTTAAGCCACCTTTCGGGTCGAAATACCTCAGCATCATCCCCCCATATGTAAGACATTCTACCCATGGCATAGGGCATATAGAATACTATATCCCCCTTCTTCACCCTGTAGCCATCAGGAAGAATGTCATCTCTTTCTGCTGTCCTCCCATCCTAGAATCACACCAAACACAAACACAAGACATAGATTGCATTGGTGATGCTTATGTAGCATAACATGATAGGAATCAGATCAAATGAGAGCCAAGGAAAGTGATTTGCAACATAAACAGAGTATGCAGTTCAGTTTGTCCGACTAAATAAATACAAAATCAATAGCGCAAAATGTGGCAATAAGAGTCTAAAAATATACAGTTGATTGTGGCTTTGAGATCTGAGCAAGTTTATAGAACTCACCATGGGGACTGCAGGGTGCAGCCTCAAGGTCTCTGTCAAAGCTGCATGAAGATAATGCATTTTGTCGAGAGCGGAATCTGTTATCTTGTCCACGAACCCATCAATGTCAAGTTCGTTTTCCTGGCAACAAGTGCCATCCTTGACTTCTTGTACAATTCTTTCCTGTACTAGAGGGTGCTTGCAGAGCATGTAGAAGAACCATGACAGAGTGTTTGCACTTGTGTCTTTGCCGGCAATTATAAAGTTCAGTATTATATCCCTCAAATACTGATCATTCATATTCTCTGGGTCCTTCTTGCTCTCTACCAAAAACCTTGAGAGTATATCCTCCTTATCACTCTGGGAAGTGGCAACCACAAGTTTTGATATTAATCAACAAAGAAGTTTCAAATTCAAGATCTAAAGTTGCCCTTTTTCTTAAAAGCTACAAAAATAAAGAAATCTGAGGATGCAATGAAATTTATTATACTGACAGAATCCTGCTGAATTGCCAAGAGTTCCCTTCTTGTCTTAATCAATCCATGCACGAAATTGTCCATTAGTTTGACGTTCTTCTTGAGGGTGGCTTCAGAACCAATGTTAAGAAACTTCTTCAGTGGCCAGGATGGATCGACATAGCGCCAATACACTATAGCATTTGAATCATCAAAGGCCTTCATGAAAGCTCGTCCATCCATGCTTGATCCCTCCAAGCAATTCAGTTCCACCCCAAACCCAACTTTAAAAATAGAGTCCAAAGTGCATCTCATTAGCATATCCTAGAGAAAGAACAAGAAGTGAACAACTGAATTTTTATTTAGTGAAAAGAAAACTCCATAACCAACTTTTAGTTTCCCTATAATTCACCTACTTATTTATTTTATTTTGCTTGGGTTTTTCCCATTTCCAATGAAGCACCAATATTTAAACACGGTGCCATATTATCTCCAGTGTGTATCAAACATGATATACCACTTTCGACTGTAACTAAGGACTAATTAATATAAAATTAATGAACATTCAATTCAAGATTATGTTATTAAGCGTCTTGAATGTTTTAAATGCAATTGTGGTTTGTTCAAGGACAAGATAAATTTGACCACTTACCTGCATATCAAACACCTGATCGGCACGGGAAAAGTCTGAGATAACTCGAACCAATTTGGCGGAGTTCCTTCTGAAGACAGAGCAGCTAAAGTCTCTTAGAACTCTCGTGGAAAACTCATAACTCGCAAGCTTCCTCTGCTGCTTCCACATGTCGCCATCAGCCGCGAAAATCCCTGATCCAAAAAGATCGCTAGTTATTTCTTGGTTGTACTGGCCTTTAGTGTAATTTTGGAACTGGGTTTTGAGCACGTGCTCGATATTTCGCGTATCGGTAGTGTATAATTCGCTGTGCCCAGGAGCAACGAGACGGAAATTTCGATGGGTTTCAGCAATTTGAGCGAAATAGTCGTGGAGTGTGGTGAAGTGGAAGAGCTGGCCGACGACGGTGCCTTTGATGGGAGGGTACGTTGGGTCCCTTATGGATTTCCCGACGAACCAAGAAAGAATGAGGAGAGAGGAAGCTAGGAGAAGAAACAGAAAGGAAAAGAGTATGAGGATGAAGATAGAGTACAAGATGTCCATGCTTCATGAGTGTGAAGGAGAAGTCGAATTGCATTTGTATTTATTCAGACCGTGAGGGAGGGGTGGGAACCACGGTAGCGGCAACTTCAAAGAATGTGCAAGCTAGTAGTGGCTTTGAAAATCGGACTAAACTGATTGGTACAGAATGTCAATAGTCTTGTTAACTAAGTGCTTCTTCAAAGAAATTGGATAAATTAGGAGTGTTGACACAATTCATTTTTAAAATTGATTTTAGGTAAATTAAATTTGTATAAATATAATTTATGTTTGAAAATTATTATTGAAAAAATAATTGTAAAAGATGAATTTTGTTTAGACCTTGATTAGCAAAAATAATTTTGGATGTGTAATCCTTAAAAAGAGCATAAATATTATATTGCTTTTTGATTTATCTTTATTATTTAATTTTACTTATTTTAAAATATAATAAAATGAATTATATGAATGGTGCAAACTTATATTTGTAATAAAATATACTTCACTTATTGTTAAAAAAGTTTGTGTAATAGGTTATATTTGTAGTGAAAAAAAAATAAAGATATGGGATCAAAAGATAATTACATAGGGACCGAAATGAAAAGGAGCAAAAAAATTTAGGTTGAAGTGAAATTTTTGAAAAAAGTGGGGCTCAAAGATGTAACTTTGTTGGGAAAAATGGCAAATTTTGCCAAAACTCAAACTTGGGTCAAAATGTAATTATGTAAGGACCAAAATAAAAAAGAACAAAAAAATTGAAAATAGTGGGGCTCAGAAGTATAATTTTTTTGTTTTTTTCACTTTTAATAACGATTTTTACTGTTGTTAAAATTTTTAGTAATAATTTTTATTATTGTCAAAAAGTTTTAACAACGATAAAAACCGTTACTAAAAGGGATTGAGTACCGTGCTCATCTCTAAAGATGAGCAACGGATTCGGAAGCTCAGTTTTGCCTCTAATTTTTTGTTCTTTTTTCTTTCTCTCTTTTCCTTCCTATTTTTCTCTTCTTTTAAATCTCTCCCAAGCTCTATTGGGATCTCTCTCTCTCTCTCTCTCCCCTCTTTCTCTAGTTTTTTTTTTCTTTCTCTTCCATCCTTTTTTTCTGGGGTAAAAGTAGGGGTAAGCACGGGTCAGGTTGGGTTGGGTTTGAGGAAAATTTCAACCCAACCCAATCAAATTTGATTGGGTTGGGTTAGGTCGGGTTGTTAATTTTTTAATGATGAACCTGAACCAACCCAACCCGCACTTTGGCATGTTGGGTGGGGTCAGGTTGACGGGTTGTCTTTTTTTTTTTCAAAAATTTTAAATTTTAAATTTTAATTAATTAATTTATTTTTGTTTTGCTTTCTTCTTCTTCTCTCTTTTTTCTTTCTTTCTTTATTCACACTACATAGAAGACAAATAAATTAGTAAAGGCACACATTATTCTTTATTTCATCTAACAAGATAATAATAGTCAACAGTATACTATAATGCTATAGACAAATTAATTCAATTCAAATTTCAATATATATAATCCAAATTTTAATAAATACATAACACATAAAAATTTACTTATAAATAATGAGTATAACAAAAAATCCTAAGTGGCTAAGTCCCTAAAAAATATTTTTTTAATATATATATATATATATATTGGGCTGGTTGGCGGGTTGGGTTGGGTTGAGAAATTTCCAACACGCCACCTGACCCGCTACTTGGCGAGTTGAGAATTTTTCAACCCAACCTAACTCGCCAACCCAATCCAACCCAAATGTGCGGGTTAGTTTAGGTTGGGCGGGTTTTTGCTCACCCCTAGGTAAAAGAGGAAAAAGTTGTGGTGAAGCCTCAACGTGATTTGGTGAACGAGAAGCAAGTCATTTTAGATGTTGTGATTAAATTTCCAAACATTATTTTTTCAAATTATGCTTCTCAAGCTCTCATACACGTACCCTAGTGGTTTTTGATGCTAGCACAAACTACAAAGACTAAGATAGCTGGTAAAAAGTGAGCATGGATCTGCTGCTTGTCTTCAAAGATTAGCAACATGCTCAAATCCAACGATTCACAGAAAAAAGTATGCTACTTATTTTTAAAAATAAACAGCAAATCTGTTGGCAAGGCCATCTCTTCCAAATCATTTTAAAAGCGTCTTCCTTGTATTTAAGATTTTATACCTTTATAGGATTGAAATAATTGAACCAAATTTGAGAAAATAAGATATGCTCATATCATCTTATCAAATTAACTAAAATAATTGAACCAAATTTAAGAAAATAAGATATATATTATTTAGATGGATAAATAAAAAGAATATTTTTATTTCATATATTACGTTTTTCATCATATAAATATATAAAAACTTTATTTAAAATTTTTAAAAAATAACTACATCCATTTAATTTAATCAAAGTATCCGTATATATTATTAAGTATGTGTTGATCAATGTGAAATTGTTATTCTTTTCAAATTTAGAGAATATAAAAATCATATGACGAAAAAGTAAACAATTGTTGAAAATTTAAACAATAATATGTATCTGAAATATAAATTAATAAATGCACACAATATCACAAAAGTATAGATTATATTGTTTTTAATTTTTATATTCAAAATGAATCATATTAAAATGAAAATCAAATAAATATATCTTCTAGTAATTGAGTTGTATTTTTCAATAAATAATTAATTTATATTTAGAAGTGTCTTCATTATTTTGGGAGATATAAAAGAAAGAAAAATTGTTTGCGTTAATTGAAACTGAATTTTTTTAAGTGGAAACTTAATTATGCAGAGAAAGAACAAATTGGCATACAATAATTGCCTAAGCGTAAATATATGCAATACAAATTAATGAAACTATATGGTGTATTTGAATTTTTTGTGGTCAACATGATGCTTTTGATCTGCAACAGTGTCTTTTGGCCTAAAATAAAGTGTTTTTGTTATTGGGAAGTGAAGAGTTGGAAGGTGAAGAGATTAAACAAAATCGGAATGTTTAAATTGTAGCTTTGTAGATAGAGAGATAAATAATATCAAAGTGTTTATGATATTTGAAAGTAGAGAGATTAAATAATATTAATGTTTTAAAAACTACATCACGTGTTGTGACGTGTGTCACCTCTGACATGGCATGTCGCATCTGACACAAGCAACACACGTGTCAGACAAATTAGGTCACAATAAAAATGACATAATTTTGTAAATTAAAATAAAAATGGGGATGAAGAGAGAATTTAAAAATAAAGGTGGGACACGAGGGTCAAAAAGTCAAAGAAGAGAAGCTAAAGTGGCCTCCAGATCTGCTGTCGATGCTTGTCCCAAGAGAAATGATTTTAACCGTGGTTAACCATGGTTAAAATGGTTAAAATAATGGCTAAAAAAATATTTTTTAAAACACTTTCAGTAACGATTTGAACTGTTGGTGAAAGTTTTAACAACGGTTTATCATTGCTAAAACATTTAGCCACAATTTTAGAAAAAACACCATGCTTGTCCGTCCCTCGCATTGAAGTGCATGGAGGAATTGGAAGGGGTGACCATGTGTTTGCTCTCGGCTTGAACATCAACATCACTCTCGCTTTTTTGCTTGCCCTTTCTTTGTAAAGTCCCTAAGAATTTGTTTATGTCCTGGTACGTATCTACCTCTACGACTCTACCTACTATCTAACACCACCTTCTTTAATTTCTAAGAAAAATATTATTTCTAATATATATCAAATAATATAGTAAAAATTACACTTTACCCCCCTAAACTTTCTCTTCTGTGCAGAAAACCCCCTTTAAGTTTCAAATTTAGCAAAAGATCCTCCTTAACTTTCATTTTGTGAAACCCCCTCCAATTAGTTGACTATTAGTTCAACGCTAACGTAGACTAGGACTTGTGCCATATCACCAGTAAATTGTACATTTCATATGCCATGTCACCCATCTATTCTTGCCACATCTTCCTCCCAGCCACGTCACATCTCTAATTTGAATATCCCTTTAATTCACTTCCTTTCCCTCTCCACGTTCATCTTCATTGTCAGCATCCTGAAATTGCTGCTGCCGTTCCCCCCTAGGCAGTGTAGAGAGATTATACAGTAGAGAGAGAGAGAGAGAGAGAGAGAGAGAGAGAGAGAGAGAGAGAGAGAGAGAGAGAGAGAGAGAGAGAGAAGAAAGTCTGAGAACTATGTTTATTTCGGCCCACTTGCTAGAAATTAATGTTTCGGGTTAATGATCTATAACACATATTAGGAATGCCTCTGTTCTATTAATCAGTTTTAGATTCTGCAACCCCCTATTATGGCTTCCATAATAGGATTTGGATGCTCTAGAATTTAGATAAAAATTTTAAAGAAATTACTCTTCCTCTTTCTCTCCCTAATTTATACCTTTGTTCTTTCTGAAACTGCTTCTTCTCCATAGAAATCTGCCTCCTTTCCTACTCCTCTTTACCCAACACACCACACAATTTCTTCTTACACTGATGACGATCCCTGTCTTCTTGGTTTCGTCCCCAATTTTCCTAACCCGATTTGTTTCTTCTTTTTCCTTTACTTTTCCTTCTGGCCCTTTTCTTCACCAGCTTCTTATGAGAATGTGGGAAAAGAAATCAGTGTTATAACCATTTTGTTTTAGACACACAAAGGATAGGACCATATGAGCTTCAATTTTCCTACTTCCCTTCATTCTTCATATTCATTTTTTTCCCAAATCTATTTTTCTTCAATTTCCTTTCAAAAAAGAAACATCCGCAGTCCCTTCAGGCTTTGAATTCTCTTGCTTTTTCTTTTGTATTTCAATTTCTTTGTCTGTTTCATCTATTTATTGGTTTTCCTCTCCCTGTTTTTATAGTGGGGAAATAGACAAAAAAGGCAAGGAAAACAGGGACGATGACCTTGTCTTCCTCGCTCGCCTTCTGTTCATCCGTCCATTTGTATGTTTCAAACAGGGATGACAACCATGATGTTGAAGGCTTCGATTTCGAGCAGCAACTTGGTGCTAGATGGTGATGATGCTAGGAAATTGAAGTCGAGCATGAAGAGCAAGAATGGGTTGCCATTGAAGGTGAATTTGGAGATGAAGGTCAGCTCAGTTCCTCTCTTTCCTTCTCGTCGCTACTCTTCTCCATTTTCTGTCTCTCTCGGCTTCCCATGTTCTGCCCAACATAAGACGACGAAGAGGAAAGGAGGCAAAGGAGAAGGGAGATTGGCCGATCGACCATCCCACTAAGCCTCCAATCTCTTTTTCTCTCTCTCCATTGATGCTTCGAGGAGGTTGATGGGAAAGGGATTTGGCCGCAGTTCAGAGGTAGAAGGCAAGGGGACCTGCTCGGGTAAGGCCAAAGAGGTGATGTGGCATGAAAGAATATGTGGCAAGTGATATATAAATAAATGGGTGACATAGCATGTGAAGTGAACAATTTACCAGTGACGTGACACAGGTTCTAGTCTACGTCAGCGTTGAACTAACAGTCAACTAATAGAAAGGAGTTTTCTACACGGAATGAAAGTTAAGAGGAATCTTTTGCTGAGTTTAAAACTTAAGGGAGGTTTTTTGCACATAAGAGAAAGTTTAGGGGGTAAAGTACCATTTTTCTAATAATATATTATACACTGCAAAAAACTTTACTGAGTTCATTGCTTCATTCTGAATCCAAAACATGAAAATATTAACCACAGATGTTACGTCACATGACATTATTGAACTACACATAAAACCCAAATAGAAACGTTGCAACACTCCCTTGTAGAAGGAAAGTGATGCCTCTCACCTACGCAGGAGGCCACTTTTTAAACTTTCCCAGAAAGAATTTCCACTTTAAGATAACTTTGAAGTGAAACTGTCATTTAAGAAGTCAATAAACCGAAAATAAGCATGTCTCTGATGAGTCCTCTATTTTGGTTAATTTTGTTTGCTTCTTTAAGGCTTTTTCCTCTCCTTGATCCCATTTTTGTTATCTTTTTGCTTGTTTTGTTCTTTATTTTTGGCTTTCCTCTTTGTACATAGTTGTTGCTTTGCTTTATCTTGTTTTAATCTCTTTCCTTGCCTTTTTTATGCTTTTTGTTGTATTTTCTCGTAGGCTTTCTTTTCTGGTCTGCTGTTGGCTGGTGTGCTGATGGGATTCAGAAGCAAAGTGCTGATGTAATGCAAAACTGGAGGCTGGCGCCTAAGCACCACGCATGGCGCCAGAAGCTTAATTCTCGGCCTCAACATTTAATGGTTGGCGCCCAGGCGCCACGTAGGGCGCCTGAGGCGCCAACATCACAACTCTCGGCCAGAAGCATCATAACGTGGCGCCCAGGCGCTAGACCACTTTCCCCTTTGTTTCTGCTTGGCGCCCAGGCGCCCCGGCTCAGACCTGCGTATTTTCTACTATATATAGCTCTTTTGCAGAAGTTTTGTGTATCTTTTGGCTGGAGGGCAAGGGAGCTCTGCTAGGGCAAGGATGGAGGATATGGGAGATCTCTTCTCTACTGAGTTTGAAGCTTTTCTTCCTTTTTCTCCTTCCTCTTGATCATATTTTGTTGTGTATTTGTTATGTATTTCTTCTTCTTGTTATAAACTCTAGGGTTTATGGGATTGATGTATATTGACTACCTATGAAGCTTTGTTGTTGGATGCTTAAATACAATTGCTTTTCTGATTATTGGAGTAGTTGTTATTGGTTTATTTCCTTTTACGTGATTTGCAATCATTTAACTTAGATGTATTTGGAGTTTATATTAATGCTAGACATAGCTTGATATAAACATGTCCTTGTAACTTCTACCGTGAATTGGGTTAATCTAGACATAGATAATCTTGTTTGCGTGGTCTTATGAGTTCTTGAACTTAAACTCCGAACCAATTAATTGGACTAAGACATTAGCTAATTATTTTGGCTAGGAAGATTTGTTCACCAAGACATTGGGTTCAAATATTTTCGTGAACTCGACCAACACTAAATGGAATTTGTGAATGTATCTAAGCACTCTCTAACGATCCAAAGATTGGTTTGTCTATGAATTAATCGGATTAGGAGTTAAGAAAGTCAATCCCCTACCCGTTGTGTTATGGCGTAGTTCTTCGTTTGGTGTTTAGTTAATTCATTGTCGTTAGTTTAGTTTACTTTCAGTTAATCTTTACATTTTTCCTCCGTCCAAATATAACTTGATCTAGTGAAATTAGTAATTGTTAAAGTCAATCCCTGAGGACGATAACTTTTTCTCATCACTTTACTACTTGTGCGACCCGATACACTTGTCGGGAAAAAGCGCATCAAGTTTTTGGCGCCGTTGCTGGGGATTGACGGTATTAACAATATTAAGAGTAGCTAGTAGGGTTGTAGTTTGGACTTTGCCTTTTTCTGTACATACTTATACGGTAAATTTTACTCTTATACTTGTACATGCTTTTGCTTTTGTTTAAATTTTCTTTCTTACATTTCATTGGTTTATGCGAGGCATCACCGACTCAGGCTCATTAGTATTCTACCCGGAAATTGGAAGGTCGGTTCGCATAAGCCAAATTCAAGCTTGACACGCTATGTGAGCCCAATAAGCTCAACCTGCAACTAAGGTAGAAAACAATCAAAGCCGACTTGCTCCTCCACCTATGGAAACTCTCATGGATTGCAAAATCCCTTTTATGGAGGGATGTGGTGCCGGCATAGCTGAACAAATCGGGTAAAGTCTAGCTAAGGACTATAAACTTAGCGCTCTTGGGAGACAACCCAAATTTCTTGCCCTTTTATCTTTTTAATTTCGCTTTTAGTTTTATTTGCAATTTTAATTATTGTTCTGTTTAGTTCTTTGTACTTATTTTCCGCATTTTAATTCTGATTGCCTTTGTTGATGGTTTGTTTTGTGCATAGCTTTCCTTTTTGGACCCTGCTCCCTATTGGTTTACTATTGAGGATAATGCATTGTTTAGGTTTGGGGGAGAAGATTTTACTGTTATTATTGCTCTTGGATGCTTAGCTACCATCTTCAATGAATCTAGGGTTTGTATTAATGCTTGTCTTAGCCTTAATATAGACATGCCTCGGTAATCTCTTCTGTAATTCGGGTTAAGAAGATTGTTTTAAGGGTTATACCTCTAAATTTTCTTTATATTCATAAGGAATGTCTCTGTTTTTGTTGGCCATTGCATGTTTGAGGATTATTCTTGATAAATTGGAATGTGCTTTACAAGTTCTATGTTATTCCATTTTCAATTAATTCTTTATATGGTCATCTTGTTTAAAATTTACCTTAAAATTGGTCTTCAGAATTTCTAGATCTATTTGAGAAATTTCAAGCTTTTTAATTAAAGGTTGTCGACCCTCTCAACCTTCTTAAAGCACTCTTTCAAAATCTTGAAATTTTCTATCTCTTTTTATGACAAATTTTTGCTCAATAAGGGATTGCTTTCTCTTAAAAAGAAAAAAAAATGAGCAAAACAAAAAAGCAAAACAATTTTAATTGAATAAAATAGAAGTGTGATTTAAGTTGAGGAAGTGTAGTGTGGATTAGGCGCACAACACTTGTTCTAACCACTGAATTACATTTTCTTAGTAAATAAAGGCGATGGTCAAGGTGGTGTTGTGTGGTTTAGGCGCACGGGCAACTCTTTGTTCCTTAACCTCGTTCTCTTTTCTTATTGCATAGGTTGAGGGGGAGATGTGTGGATTGGGCGCACTGTCTTCACTTCGATCACTTTTTCATAAAATTCCTTTGTTTGAGAAGCTTTCCTTGAGAGCCGAGTTCGTTATGAGAAAGATATTTTCTTTTAAGTTTACGGAGAGTAATTTGAGAAAGTGAGGGTGTTTGCAATTTTTCTTTAAAATTCTTGGAAAAGTATCATGTTCATCTTTGAATTCTCAATTACCCAATGCCAAGTTTGGTTTTATGAAGATGACTATGTGAAATTGATTCAATTTGGTTTAATGTTTTATGTTGTGAGCACTTCTTCTCTATCTTGATTATTCCGTAGGTTTAGTTTAGAGTAGTTTTTAGATTAGTGTTTTGCTTGAGGACAAGCAATAGTTTTGGTTTGGGGGAGTTGATGAGTCCTCTATTTTGGTTAATTTTGTTTGCTTCTTTAAGGCTTTTTCCTCTCCTTGATCCCATTTTTGTTATCTTTTTGCTTGTTTTATTCTTTATTTTGGCTTTCCTCTTTGTACATAGTTGTTGCTTTGCTTTATCTTGTTTTAATCTCTTTCCTTGCCTTTTTTATGCTTTTTGTTGTATTTTCTCGTAGGCTTTCTTTTATGGTCTGCTGTTGGCTGGTGTGCTGATGGGATTCAGAAGCAAAGTGCTGATGTAATGCAAAACTGGAGGCTGACGCCTAGGCGCCACGCATGGCGCCTCAGGCGCCAGAAGCTTAATTCTCGGCCTCAACATTTAATGGTTGGCGCCCAGGCGCCAACATCACAACTCTCGGCCAGAAGTATCATAACGTGGCGCCCAGGCGCCAGACCACTTTCCCCTTTGTTTCTGCTTGGCGCCTAGGCACCCCGGCTCAGACCTGCGTGTTTTCTGCTATATATAGCTCTTTTGCAGAAGTTTTGTGCATCTATTGGCTGGAGGGCAAGGGAGCTCTACTAGGGCAAGAATGGAAGAGATGAGAGACCTCTTCTCTACTGAGTTTGAAGCTTTTCTTCCTTTTTCTCCTTCCTCTTGATCATATTTTGTTGTGTATTTGTTATGTATTTCTTCCTCTTGTTATAAACTCTAGGGTTTATGGGATTGATGTATATTGACTACCTATGAAGCTTTGTTGTTGGATGCTTAAATACAATTGCTTTTCTGATTATTGGAGTAGTTGTTATTGGTTTATTTCCTTTTACGTGATTTGCAATAATTTAACTTAGATGTATTTGAGGTTTGTATTAATGCTAGACATAGCTTGATATAAACATGCCCTTGTAACTTCTACCGTGAATTGGGTTAGTCTAGATATAGATAATCTTGTTTGCGTGGTCTTATGAGTTCTTGAACTTAAATTCCGAACCAATTAATTGGACTAAGACATTAGCTAATTATTTTGGCTAGGAAGATTTGCTCACCAAGACATGGGGTTCAAATATTTTCGTGAACTCGACCAACACTAAATGAAATTTGTGAATGTATCTAAGCACTCTCTAACGATTCAAAGATTGGTTTGTCTATGAATTAATCGGATTAGGAGTTAAGAAAGTCAATCCCCTACCTGTTGTGTTATGGCGTAGTTCTTCGTTTGGTGTTTAGTTAATTCATTGTCGTTAGTTTAGTTTACTTTCAGTTAATCTTTACATTTTTCCTCCGTCCAAATATAACTTGATCTAGTGAAATTGGTAATTGTTAAAGTCAATCCCTGAGGACGATAACTCTTTCTCATCACTTTACTACTTGTGCGACCCGATACACTGTCAGAAAAAAGCGCATCAGTCTCCAATTCTATTGAAGAACAGAACACTACAAACACCCCAAAAGCCTGCCGCAAATCCAACACCCATCCCCATATAAAGAGCTGACGTTTCAATGGCACCTTCATCGGCTTCTCCCACTCTTGAAGCAAACTCATTCGCATCCCCTACACTGCAGTTTTTTGTCAAAGGAGGGCTACAGAGTTGAGGGTTGCCTTTGTAGCTAAGAGCATCGAAGCTCTGAAGTTGGGTGCTTGTGGGAATACGGCCAAATAACTTGTTATCTGACAGATTCAAGAAACTAAGAAAGGACAAATCAGATAAGCTTTGAGGTATTTCACCTGAAATTTGGTTCGAGGACAGATCAAGGGATTCTAGCAACTTCATACGCCCCATGCCATTTGGTATTTCCCCAGAAAGATAATTTCTAGACAGGTTCATAAAACGCAGTGCAGAGAGACTTGAAATTTCAGAGGGAATGGGCCCAAACAGCTTGTTACTCGAAAGGTCAATCATTCTCACCAGGATCAGGTTGGCTTCGTACTCTAACTCACCTCCTTTGGGAACCAAAATAAGAGTTTCCCTGTAATTTTCATAGTTGAGGTCACTACCATAGGAATATTGTAAAGGGTTGGACACGATGTCGTCTTCTCCAGCCATTGCCTGCATATAGTTTAAGCAGTTTGGAATGGTACCTGAAAGACTATTATTGGCAAGGTCCAACACTATGAGGGAAGACAGTTCACACAACTTTGGAGTAATGTTGCCATTTAGTTGATTGGATCTTAAACGAAGAACCATTAGAATTTGCATTTCCCACATCCAAACTGGTATTGTACCAGAAAGCTGATTGTCACCGATGTCAATGAATCTCAAAGCGGAGCAGTTTTGCAAAGGAGGAGGGATATGTCCAGACAATCCATTATTGTTTAACCGCAGAGAAGCAAGTCCGTACAAATACCCTATGGAGTTGGGAATTTCTCCGGATAACTTGTTGTTCCCCAAGTTTATATGCATCAAAGATTGCCAATGCCCCCAACAGTGACCAAGTTCACCAGACAAGAGATTGTTTGATAGATCAAGCACAATTACTTTGTTTGTCATATTCACCCTCTCACAGAAAAAGGGAGAAATTGGTCCAGATATTGAATTGTTGGCAATATTCAACACTTCAACTTGTGCAGACACTCTTGGCAATTGACCCCTGAAAAGATTGGAACTCAAAACTATAGTGCTTGAATTTAGAAAGACGTTAGTGAGATCACCCCTTATCTGATTGTGAGAGTTCAAGAAAATCAAGCTGTAGAGTCCAATTCCAAAACCAACTCGGAAGTTGGTCTGAGATACCTGAGTTGGACATTTCCAATATGCGGAGTGACCTTTGCATTTGTAGCCATGCTGGAAAGTTACTCCCAACTCGGAAAGAACTCAACAGAAGAAACGAGAGTTGGAAAGGGGGGACCCAACTAGGATTGACACTAAGAAAAATATTTGTTGAGGACAAGCGAAGTTCCTTCAAATTTGAGAGCTTCAAAAAAATCACTTCATCAACTGGCCCTCCTAATAAGTTAGACCCAAGGTCTAATGTTACTAAATTTGAAAGCGTTCCAAGAATTTTAGGTATAGACCCAGTCAGGGCATTGTCTCCAAGATATAATCCCTGCAAGTTCTTGAGAAACCGAAAACTCTTAGGAACAGTGCCATTGAGTTTGTTGTGACCAAGATTTAACTTCCTCAAGGACGTTAAATTTGCCAATGATGAGGGAATTGGACCAAAAAAGGAATTATTACTGAGATCCAGAACTTCAAGAAGCTTAAGCCTCCCTAAAGTCTCTGGAATTCTCCCAGTGAGTTGATTGCCCTGTAGGTCAAGACTCTTCAGGTTCTGAAGATTTGATATCGTTGGTGGAAGTTCACCTTTTAAAAAGTTGCTGCGCAACTCCAGCTGTACAAGAGATGCACCTAAAATGGAGATCCAAGGCGTGAGTTCTTGATTAAGATTGTTAGAGGAAAGATCAAGAACTTGAAGAGATGTAAAGTTGGCTTGCGAATTGGCTGGAATCTTATCACTAATTTGACAATTCTCCAAGTGAAATTCTGAAAGAGAGGGAAGAGCGCTCATCAAAAGAAGCCAATCTTCTTTGTGAAGGTCAATGCCACTCAAGTCAAGGTATTCTAAGGAAGAAAGGCTGGACAACCAATGAATATTATCTATAGTGAAGCCAAAATTGTATCCGAGATTAAGGTATTGAAGGTCTGAGAGATTTCCAAGCTGGTGAGGGACCAGTCCTATCATGCCACTAGAGCTAAAGTCTGCGTGTTTCAGGCTTTTCATTGAGCCAAGAAAGCTGGGTATATCAACAAGGACAAACGAATTATAACTCAAATCCAAATGAGTTAAAAACTTTAGTTCCATCAGAGAAGGGCTAATCTCACCAGTCAAATCTCTAAAAGGAGAGCTAGGGGGATTGCTGAGGTTGAGTTCGATGACCCGACTGGTGAATTTGTCACAGCAAACTCCACGCCAATCCAGTTGATGAGACCAAGATGAGAGCCTGTTTGATGGGTCAGTGAGTCCTCGCTTGAAGGTGAGAAGAGCATCTCTTTCTTGTTCATTGCAAGTGCTGTTGTTGTTGAGCTCATCCTTGCATAAACTGATTTTAATAATTGTTATTAAAATGGAAACAAGAAGAAGAAGGGCTTTAGTTGCAGATAGAGCTGCCATCAATTAAGCTGAGAAAGGTTCTCTCCAATTGGGGTTGGTGTTGGTGGCTTGAAACGTATAGTTCACAGCTCACATGCAAGGTATTATATAATACATAATGCTAGCAAGTGCATGCATGTGAATAATGTTAGCTTCTCTGAAAGTTGGTTGAGGACGTCATCTATACGTAAAACAGCAATCAAAACTTGAAGCACGACTGCACGAATTGCAGTTGGACTAACTAAGAGTGAGCTTCGTGATTCATGAGGACTCTTAGAAACTGGCAACGAGAAGATTTGGGTTCTCCAATCCCGCATTGTCCTTCCTGCTGATGTTGGCAAGGCCTTATCCATTGTCTTCCACTAACCACGAGTTTACGTAGTCCTGTGTTGCTTTCTTTTTTGCTTGGACCACTTGTGCATTACTTAATTAGTAGATGTGGAGAGAGACGGAATTTCCATATACATCATCGCTATCAGCAAGACAGCAACGTAGCAATCAATGTCTTAATTCCTGGACTACAACAGATCATGGCCACTCTCTTCCTCTTTCATTTTCCCTTATTCCAACGTAGTCTCATTTTCACGAATGCCGAAACACATGTTCCCAAATTATTAGGCCAAATCAATTCCTCCGGAGGAGGGGATCTTCTCCAATATGAGACTCTTCAATACTGTTTTATAGTTAGATGGGTATGAGTTTTCAATTATGAAAAAATTCATGCCAAATGACAAATTCTTGTCAACTAAGTCTATTCTATTCAAAAGAGTTGAAAATCGAACTCTCAACCATTTGCTTTTAAGAGAGTGAGAGTCGACGTCAATATGAGTTGGTTAATTAATAATAAGATTGATAGATAGGGATTCACTCTAATTTTTTTAAAAAAATATTAAAATAATATTACAATTGAAGGAAAAAATTAAAACAATAAATATAATTTTTACTCAAAATTTTTAGAATTAAAAATTAAAAAAATTATTCTTTCAATTTCAGGTTATTTACAACACTATTTTTCAACTATAAAAAAGGATCAGAAATTATTGTCATAAACTTTCTCTCCATAGTTTAAAACTTTCTGTCAAATAATATATATGCCAAATTACACTTTTTTTTGGGGGTGTAACATATTCTACTGATTTCACAATAAATAAGAACGATGAAAATATTTTAAAAAGATAAAAAAATAGAACGGAAATAAATTCCCTAACCTTGAATTTTAACGTAATCAAAAAGATAAAAGTTCAAGAAGTAATTTTTAAAATTTTTAAAATTGAGGTAGAGTATTTAATTAAAAATAATTTAAATTTTAAGAAGCGTATTTATATTATATTATATATATATATATAGTTTTTCTTTTCAATAATGAAATGTGGGAATGAAAACTCAAATTTTGACATCAAATTATATGAACATTAATTGACCATATGCAAAATGAAAACTCAAGTGGTTTTTATCATTTTAAAATGTTTTAAACTATGTTAAGTCCTTCGTACTTGACAGATTAATTACTTCCTCAGTTTGCTAATGATTCTGGTTTCTCACACATTGAACAGCAAATTTGGCCGCATTGAAATTCAATAATGCCAAACTTGTGAATGTACCCATAATCTAATAATGTTTTATTAAAAAACATCAGGGAATATGAATCCCTTTGTATTAACTTCACTGAAAAAGCTCATGAAATGATGAAATGCTAAGTCTATTCTCACCAGCTTGGTGGCGCAACGCATATCGCAATTTTATACATTCCACAACATTAATTTCCTATGTCAGCCTCATCTCAATATTAAACTAATAAAACAAGAGTAGGAAAACAACATACATGTATGTATTCGTATACAAAGACTAAGACACATATTCTAAATATTTTTTCGTTATAACAACTCTTCCTTTATATCATAAATTGTTTTCTTAATTTAATATACTTACATTTTTAATTTTTATATATACATACATACATATATATATATATATATATATAAAATTATCATATCAAACAAAAGATATCTAATACTAAAATATTTTGTTCTTATAAATTGAAGATTAATATTTCAAAGAAAAACTTAAACAATAAGTATAAAGAATCGGTATGCTATTCTCAATTAATTAAATATCTATTATATTAAAATGATAAAAACTACTATATGATACTTTATTTATGTGTTGATCAAATTAATGTTTAAAAATGAGATAAATTATGCGAGCCTCATTTGATATATATTCTTATTATTTCAAATATTACACTTAACTTCCTTAACATTTTGATACAAATTACAATAATCTCTTTTATAATTTCCTTTTTACCAAATGAGTTAATTGTTTGTACTATATGAGATTATAATTGTATTTTTAATACAATAAAAAAATTAAAATAATGTTACATTTTAAATATGAAATATAACTTATTTTTAATATGACAATAATTAATAATTATTAA
This sequence comes from Biancaea sappan, assembly GCA_037074585.1. Lineage (NCBI taxonomy): Eukaryota > Viridiplantae > Streptophyta > Magnoliopsida > Fabales > Fabaceae > Biancaea > Biancaea sappan. The sequence continues at coordinate 11,668,554 of CM073490.1, read as the reverse complement.
GTGAAAAGAATGCATATTATAAAAAAAATAATTTCAATAGTAAAAAAGTAAAATAGATAAAAATTAACTGACATATTTAAATAAAAATAAAGTATAATTGAATTAAATTTTAAGAAATATAAGAACAATTTATCCTTGAAAATATGTTAAAACCAAACCAAACCAAAATCTTTTACCTTGACTTAAACAAAACTCATTTGATAACAAACTGTCATTTTCCCCAACCCTAACAAATGTCAACCTCAATTTTGTTTGAATTCCCATAAATAGAAGTCACGTAATTGACAACTTGATATTGATTGATAAAATTTTCAAACAATTCTCAACTTAATTATTCCCACCATCATGAAGCGTGGTTGTGGACTTTTGAAGAGAACACTTGAAAATAAAAGAGATATTCAATTGAATAAGATCTTGACCAAGAGAAATCAAAATTCGTTCCCCAAATTCTTTAATTTACTATAACTTTTCCATTCGTATTTAGGATATTTGTTTTTAATTCCATTTCGTTTTTAATATATATATATATATATATATATATATATATATATATATAATATTTTGTATGTTGAACCAAGTTTTTGATTTTAGAAATCAATGAGAACCCTAAAAATCTGGAATATAATTCTTGGTAAACTATGACAAAATGGGAACGAATGTCGTAGCACAAATCTGAGTCAAACAAGAGTATTAATCACGCCACAATCCATGGAACACATGAGGAATGATTTTAGTTGACTATGCCATTAAATAAAATGATCCTATCATGTATTTATGAAGGAGATCAATGAAGATGGAAAAGTAATTATTACATGAGTGGAAGAAGGAAAGGATCCTTTCATTAATTTGAAAACAATCCTGAAGCACATTTAATGTTGGATGACAAACTGAGCATGACTCAAGCCACAAATTAAGAAACACATAAGGAAGGATTCTACTATTAAACAAAGATGATCATATCATGCATTTATCAAGGAAATCCATAAAGATGGAAATGAGTAAATTAAGGATGGCAACAAGGCAGGGTAGGGGCAGGGGGTGTAATGTCTACTAGAATTATATTCATTTATATAATTTAGCAAAAATTATATTTTGGATTAAAGAAAAATTTGGTTGAGGACATGATACTTTTCAAGAATATTTACAAACTATCCAGTTTCACATAATTAAGTAAATTCTAAAATGACTCAAAGCATAAAATTTCAGTCTTTGCAGTAAGCGATCGGTCGACTAATCCATGATGATCAGTCGACTAATCGACTATGAACTTGAATAAATTTGTAAATCGAAAGGCATTAATCGACTGATGCAGGGTTATCGGTCGACTGACGTGCCATGAACTTCTGTTTTTATAAAACTATTATCAAGGAAATCCATAAAGATGGAAATGAGTAAATTAAGGATGGCAACAAGGCAGGGTAGGGGCAGGGGGTGTAATGTCTACTAGAATTATATTCATTTATATAATTTAGCAAAAATTATATTTTGGATTAAAGAAAAATTTGGTTGAGGACATGATACTTTTCAAGAATATTTACAAACTATCCAGTTTCACATAATTAAGTAAATTCTAAAATGACTCAAAGCATAAAATTTCAGTCTTTGCAGTAAGCGATCGGTCGACTAATCCATGATGATCAGTCGACTAATCGACTATGAACTTGAATAAATTTGTAAATCGAAAGGCATTAATCGACTGATGCAGGGTTATCGGTCGACTGACGTGCCATGAACTTCTGTTTTTATAAAACTATTAGCTGAAATACAGGGTAAAATCACTAAACTCATTTATACTTATAGTCTACAACACTTCTTCAGCTATTCTTGTAAATTCTTTTCTAGAATAGACTAAATTCAAGAGGTTTACATAAGACTTATATATTTCTATACATACACACCAAATGTACATATGTCTCTAAAGTTAGAATAGAAAGCTAACTTAACTTCTTCTATGACAAATAACATTTCATAACTCTACTATCTTGTTCTTTCTGCTTTCCTTCACTTTTTACTTCAATTCTTGAAATGGTTAATCATAATATAAAATATGAGATATGTAATCTCAGTAGCTAGTTTGTCTAAAGAAAACATTTCGTAAACTTTTTTAGTCACAAAGGCAATTTTAAATAAATATGTGACATTTCCATGAACATAAAAGAACTATCATAAAGTAATCTCAATAATAAGCTTATTGCATGAAATATAAACTGATATCCTAACACATAACTAGTGTCGTAAACCTTTTTTTTGTATAGTGCACTATACTTTGGCTACTCTGGCTACTTTGGCTACTCTGGCTACTTTGGCTACTTTCTCTAGAAAAGTATTCAATATCCCATAAGGAATTTTTAGTTCTGTCATCCCATAAGAAATTTTACGTCTTATGAGGAATTTTATCATCTCATAAGATATTTCTGGGGTTCTGTCTTCCTATAAGGATTTTTACATTCTATGAGGTATTTTTGTCATCTCATGAGGAATTTTTGATTTTGTCATCCCATGAGAACATAAATTTTACTTTTCAAGAGAAAGTTGATTCTTTATTCTCATAGAAACTTCAAGATATACATACTTGCTAAATCATACAAAAGTATGATAATAACTGAAAAACTTGCTTTCTAGTTATCTCATGGAGAGAACTCACTATATCCTATGAGGAATTATTTCATTCCATGAGGAATTAAGTTCTACTTTCATGAGAAAGCATATTCTTAAACATTCATGGAGAGATTTAGCATAAACTACAGCATATCATACACAAGCATGATAAATAACTAAAAATAAATTACTTTTAGGAATAACTAGCTACTTTTAATTCTTCCTAAAGCTGAAACTTGTGTAAGATCTTCTAGTGCATTCTAAGTTTCCTTGTTTTCCTTAGTTTTCAGACCAACTCCTTCTTCTCTCCTCTTTCCTCAATCTAAAAACTATAATTCTACCTATTTCAAGCTCTAGAATCCATCTAACTAGAGAAATCAAGCTAGACAACTTACCTTTTGATGATTTCCCTTGCTAGAAACTAACTAGAACTCTCTTCTCTATCTTCTTCTTCTTCTCCACGTTTCTCTCTCTCTCTTCTCTAAAATTTTAGAATTCTCTCTTTCTCTCTTTACTTACTTCTAAAAGGGTCTCAAGAGTTTTCTTACCATGGAATTCCTTTTTTTACCCCTACTTTCTTATTTCTGAGCTTCCTTGGCATGTTAGAGGTATTCTAGTCAATTTTTCACTGATTTTTCAGTTAAAACCGACTTACTTTCGCACTCCAGCATGCGATTAGTTGACTAATTGCTCACAATTAGTCGACTGATGTACTATTAATCGACTGACCTAATCCCATTAGTCGACTGATTACCTTAGCACCTAAAATTTCATCCTGACAGAGAGTAATTAGTCGATTGATCTCTCTTCATTAGATGATTGATCTCTCCTCATTAGTCGATTGATTGCAGATATCAACAGCCTGACTTGATTTTTGATGCTATTAGTCGACTGATTGTTACCATTAGTCGACTAATTCCCTTAGAACTTCATTTTTCTTCTATTCTTAGCTCATTTATCCTAATTTCTCATGCCTTCCCTTGATTACTTGCTTATAGGCATCTAAAGGCATGAATAACTTAATTCTATTATTATTTGAAACTTAGATAAGAAAAATTTGATATGTTACAAGGGGCAGGGATGGGGAGTGGTTACCCTATTCTTATCCTCGCCTTTAATCCCTGACAAGGGGAGAAAAATTCTCCTATCCCTATTCCTGCGAAGAGGCGTGGACCTCGCAGGGTTATTAAAAAAATTCTAAAATATAAAAAAGAAAAAAAATAGATCCAAGAACTTAGATGCAGACAGGCTAAGCATGTAGATGACATAAGGTAAAGTAGATCCAAGACCTCAGATGTAGACAGGCCAAGCATGCATATATATATATATATATATGTATTTTAACACAATATGAGACTGATTTTAGGCTACGATTAAGTTATAACCAGTATTTGAGCATTTGTAATGGAACAATGAGAGAGAATCATACCTGAAATAGAGGCAATAGTGAGAGACAGAGGTGAGATGGCGAGGAACGCATGGGAGAGAGAGAGAGAGAGAGAGAGAGAGAGAGAGAGAGAGAGAGAGAGAGAGAGAGAGAGAGAGAGAGAGAGAGAGAGAGAGACTTTGTAAACAAGAGATGGAGGCGAGGCAAGAAACGAAGGCGAAGCTAGAGAGAGACTTCATATATGAGAGATGGAGGCGAGCCAAGGGGTAGAAGCGAGGCAAGACTTTGCAGAGACGTAGGCGAGGCATTATGGTGAAAGTGAGACTTGACTAAAGATGAGTCATGAGAGTGAAGAGTTCAGCTGATTAGGTTTAGGGATTGTTAGGGTTGTTTTTTTAAAATTAAATTAAATTATTTTAATGAAAAATGACTATGTTATCCTTGGAAGCTATTATTTATATATATATCTAAAATTCCCTTGTTACTGTTTTGGGGGAGGGAAGTGTGAACCCCACCCTAGTCCCCGAAATAGTAATGAGGGATTTTTTTTCCCCCATGCTCGTCTTTGTGGTGATAAAATCCCCACTCACAAGGCCTCGTTAGCGAGGATCCCCTCTTCCGCTGTCATCCCTAGAGTAAATAAACAATAGAAAGAAGGAAGGATTCTTCGTCATAAATAAGAAGAAATAGATGTAGCTATTTCTTTCCATGTCTGGCTTGAGGTACTGGCTAAGGAAGCAAGAGCCATTTTCGTTGAGAATGAATTCTCGCATTCAAGGAGGATCATCTATCCCTAACAACTACCTATTTGAAAGCTATAAAAGGACACATCAACAACTTTGAATTATGGAAGCTGACAAAGAGAATTCTAGTCTGAACATATTTCTATTGTAACTCTTTGTTCCCTATGTGAGAGAGTCTTATATTTTTCATATTCTTTGAGTGAGATTTCCCTTTATCTTGAGTTCTGTGTGAACTGAAAGAATACTTTTTACTTTGTATCTTCTATCCTTGTGGGGACTGGTAGTATGTATCTGGTAAGGTATATGACTTTTGTGGTGTGATGCGCTATTTCCCGACAAGTGTATTGGGTTGCACAAGTAGTAAAGTGATGAGAAAGAGTTATCGTCCTCAGGAATTGGCTTTAACAATTACCAATTTCGCTAGATCAAGTTATATTTGGATGGAGAAAAAATGTAAAGATTAACCGAAAATAAACTAAACTAACGACAAGGAATTAACTAAACACCAAATGAAGAACTACGCCATAACACAACGAGTAGGGGATTGACTTTCTTAACTCCTAATCCGATTAATTCATAGACAAACCAATCTTTGAATCGTTAGAGAGTGGTTAGAAACATTCACAAATTTCATTTAGTGTTGGTCGAGTTCACGAAAATATTTGAATCCAATGTCTTGGTGAGCAAATCTTCCTAGCCAAAATAATTAGCGAATGTCTTAGTCCAATTAATTGGTTCGGAGTTTAAGTTCAAGAACTCATAAGACCACGCAAACAAGATTATCTATGTCTAGACTAACCCGATTCACGGTAGAAGTTACAAGGGCATGTTTATATCAAGCTATGTCTAGCATTAATACAAACCTCAAATACATCTAAGTTAAATGATTGCAAATCACGTAAAAGGAAATAAACCAATAACAACTACTCCAATAATCAGAAAAGCAATAGTATTTAAGCATCCAACAACAAAGCTTCATAGGTAGTCAATATACATCAATCCCCTAAACCCTAGAGTTTATAACAAGAGGAAGAAATACATAACAAATACACAATAAAATATGATCAAGAGGAAGGAGAAAAAGGAAGAAAAGCTTCAAACTCAGTAGAGAAAAGGTCTCCCATCTCCTCCATCCTTGCCTTAGCAGAGCTCCCTTGCCTTCCAACCAAAAGATCCACAAAACTTCTACAAAAGAGCTATATATAGCAGAAGACACGCAGGTCTGAGCCGGGGCGCCTAGGCGCTATGCGTGGCACTTGGGCGCCAAGCAGAAACAAAAGGAAAAGAGCAGCTAGCGCCTGGGGTGCCCTAAGTGGCGTCTGGGCGCTACGTTCTAGAGCTTCTGACAGAGAGTTGAAGTGCTGGCGCCTCGAGGTGCTCTGTGTGGCGCCTGGGCTCCAGCCATTAAATGTTCAGGCCGAGAGTTAAGCTTTTGGCGCCTGAGGCGCCGTGCGTGGCGCTTGGGCGCCAGCCTCCATACTTGCATTATATCAGCACTTTGTTTCTGAATCTCATCAGCACACCAGAAAAGAAAGCCTACAAGAAAATACAACAAAAAGCATAAAAATGCAAGAAAAGAGATTAAAACAAGATAAAACAAAGAAACTATTATGTACAAAGAGAAAAGCTAAAATAAAGGACAAAACAAGCAAAAGGATAACAAAAATTGGACCAAGGAGAGGAAAAAGCCCTAAGAAACAACCTAAATTAACCAAAATAAAGGACTCATCATGGTCTTAAAGCTATTGAACTGCACCTTTCTGTAGAGGAGGTTTCTCGATGTGTATTTGCTAGGGAAGTGTGAAGGCCTAGCAGTTGAAGTGTAAAAGCAGGATCGTACTGATCCAGTTTGAAGGTTGCTATGTGATAGCATAAAAGCTGGTGACTGAGCCTTAGTTTGGTTACTTTGTATTGGTAATTTGTTTCCCTATTAAAATACTCATAAATATGTGTTGTGAGGAGTAGATGTAGATAAATCCTTGTGATTTTATCGAACCATTATACATTGCAATGTATTTTCTCTCTCATTCTCTCTACATTTGCATTATTAGTTATTTGTTGAAAAAGATACTAACTAGACTCTGATTATATAAGTGGACCCTAATTAGTTTTAAAGAAGAAATTTTTTTTTCACGAAAAATTACATATACTCAATTCACCCCCTCATGAGTATATTCTTATACTAACATTGTATGATAATTAATTTTAAATTAATAAATAGAGGACAGAGAGATAGGCATAGAAGAGTACACTGGTATCAATACTCCGGCAATAAACTTATATGTCTTCCATACGATAAAGGAGTTCAAATGAGAAAAAGAAAAAGAAAATCGCAACCTTAACCAATTAATTGATAATGATATTAATTAGCAGTTAGATATAACATATAAATTTATCTAATAATTAATAAAAAATAGTTAACTAAATAAACGATTTATACATTTTGAGTGCAACAAATTGGCCTAGGTAAAAATGATATAATTAATCGTTTAATATATGATAAAGTCCTAGCTAGCTAGTTTTGCATTGTATGTGGCTTCAATTTAGTTTTCAGGATTCAGGCGTCTTCCACCTCACCGCGCACTAGGAAGAAGTTTCTTCCAATATTGTCTTCTCTGGTTCCACAAGTAAATTGATTTAGTATACTGTATCAAAGTATTATTCACACATGAATTTTTAATATTTAAGGTGGTATCTCGCCATGATACATAAATGTTTTAATTTTCTACAAGCTTTCAATGAAGACTTGGCAGCACCAAAGTCTCCTTCCAATATTGATAATTAGTTTACGTTTGGTCTTGTATTTTACTTCTGTTTTTCATGAACTACTTGTTTTGTCTACTTCCATGTGTATGAATTTCTTCTTACTTTGGCATGTATCTTCTCCCCACCCCCCAAGCAACCTATATCTTTGTAGACTATTGTTTCTTTTTTATTCATGCACTTTCTCTTTTATCAAAAAAAAAAACTAAATTGCAATTAAAAATCTATTTATAATATACGACATATTTGGTAGAACCTAGGGAATAAAGAGTGTAAGAAGAAAGAGAATAAGAAAAAAATAGTAATAAATTGTTCAAATTACCTTCCTAAAAAATACTAAATTTTCTCTCTCTTTTTTTTAAGTTGGGTATTTTAGTAAAATACATAATTTCTATTCTTATTTCCTTTCTTTTTATTTTCCTTTTCTATGTACCAAACACATTGTTACATGAAATAAAAATATTCTTTTTATTTATCCATCCAAATAATATATATCTTATTTTCTCAAATTTGGTTCAATTATTTTAGTACTACAAAGCAAGGAATAAAATTTTAAATACAAGGAAGACACTTCTAAAATGGTATGGAAGAGGTGGCCTTTTACAGGCTACCTCGATGTTTGTGGTTTGGCTAGCGTCTGAAGGTGTGTTTGGAAAATTAGTAGACAAATATAGTTTGGGTAAATATTAGGTTAGGTGAACATGATTTGAGTGAATTTAGATTTGGGTGAACATAATTTATATTTAAAAAATAGTTGGGCAAACGTGATTTGGACATAGATTTTATATTTGATTTTTCATATATCATTATTATTTATTATCACCAAATTAGTCACATAAGATTATTAACCCACACTAAGATTGTTATCTAAATTATGAACTTCGGTTATTTAATTATATAATTAGGCTTTTAAGTTAATAATATAAATTAAATAAATTAGTTGCTTAATTATAAATTACTTAGTTAATAATTTGGTTGCTCAATTACTTAGTTGTTATTAACCGGATTCAATTAGCCCAAATTAAATTAGACCAAATTTTAACCGATGTTTTTACTTGTCCTAATCATATTTTTAATTGGCCCAAATTTAATTAAAATTCACAAACTTAGCTACTAATTAAGCTAATTATCAGGATAAGTTCTTCGTTAAGCCCAAATTACCTAACCTAAAATACTCCAAGCCCAGACACGTGACCCAATCTAAAAAAAATGGGAAGCAATTGTCTTCTTCTAGGTAGCATCATCTTCTTCCTTAGACGGGTCATGAAGGATCCAACGTTGTGACCCGTCGATTTTTCTACTATACTACTGCTAGAGAAGTTCTTCCTCCACCCCTCATTGCCATCGGTACCCACTATAACAAAAAAGTACTTTAATGGCAGTTTAGCCACTTGCCACTATATAATGGCAGTTTTAAGTAAATCGCCACTAAACTTTTTATAAGATTAGCACATAATCCTAGACTCTCGCTCCGCCATCAATCATGTCTCTATGTTTTCGCTTCCACTATTCACCCGATCCATTGACAGGCATTATTCTCTCGCCAGCGGGCTACTCGCGTTTCCTTTTTCCTCATTCATATGTCATCTATAATTAGATCAAATAACAAAGAGGTATAATTAACAATGCAAGAAAGACCCCAATTTTCGATTACCAATTCAGAAGAGAAATGGAAAATTTCAGTAGGAAATATCAATTTCCTACTGCTTTTCTACTGAAAAATTTTAGTCTAAAATAGACTAGTTTTTTAAAATTTTTCTACTGACTTTCTATTGAAAACAAATTCTACTGAATATTTTCTACTAAATTTCAGTTGGAAATTGACATTCAATTACTCACCTTGACCCTCCACGTGTGTGTATCTACTGTGAATAGAGCCACTATTATGGGTGGCTCGACGGGGTGCAATAATTATTAGGAGTGGCTTGACGGTCCCCCCGTCGAGCTACCCAATTGCCGCTCTAAAATAGTTTTTGATTCCGTTGAACCACTAAAATAATTTTTGATTATGTAATTTTGTATTATTAATTATTTATATTTTATATTAATTAATTTTATTTATAGGTTATAATAAAATTATATATTTTATCTATTGGTGATAATAAAATTTTTATTTTATAGAATATTCAAATTTTTATAGGAAATAATATTTATCTTCTTCATTTGGTATAGTCATCTGCTATAATATTTTGATGTCAAATAATTTAATTTCTGTCTTCTCCATTCTTATAATATATGCATCTTCAATATTTAATTTAATATTTTGATATTAAATAATTTAATTTATATATTTTTTTTCATTCTCATAATATACATGTCTTTTTTATAATATACGCGTGTCTTTCTCTGTATAGCTGCTTGATTTATAATCATGTTTGCTAGCTGCTAATAATGAGTAACCTGTATAGATGTAAACCAAAAGAATTAAAATCCCAGTGTAAAGGAAAAGAAGAAGAAGAAGAATATATTAAAATATCCGTTGATTACCTAGACGTATTGAGATAGAAATGAAATTAAAGTCTGTAATGTAAAAACAAAAGATTATTGTCGGTAATATAAATGGTATTGAATGATTAAAAAAAGTAATAGCTAAAAGAATATAATTTATTTTTTCTAACCTGGCAAATAGAAGGAAAAAAATTGGAAGCTGCAGAAGAAGAACAGAACTAAACTCTGGGACTAGAGCAAATCTAAATCACAGAAGCAGATGCAGAAGAAATAAACAGAAGACAAAGAAGAGAAGACAAAAGAGCAAAAAGAATAGAAGAGGAAATGATGAATAGAAGAGTGTAATAAAAAAGTCTAATAAAAAATTGAACAAGATTTATTATATAGTATGGGGAAATGAATAGTTTGAATGTGAGCGAAAAAATTTGTAATGCACGCCTATTTTTTTCACGTTAAAATTTTCACTGCTACGCACTAAACATTTGTTATCTGTTATACGACTTAGTTGCATTTTTCAATAAAAAGCTTCTCTAATTACTTTTTTATATTCAATTGAAATTATTATTAGATAAATAAATATTTATTACTAATAAACAAATAAAACTTTTAAAATAAAAATTTATAATTTCAGAATCTGAATATTGAGCCACACAAAGACATGTCCACTGGTGAAAATTATATTAAAATTCATATCACTTTGTCAAAAAAAAAAACTGAACCTTGTTATTTTTGTAAAGGAGCTTTTATATATATGTATAATTATTTGTTATATATCATACTTAAATATATTAATAATTATAATTGAATTAAATATTTACATATATTTATAAATAAATATAAATATAGAAGATTTTTTGCACCTGGTAGTCCGAAGCCAAGTTTCTTTTCAATTAATGCAATAGTTTATGCTATTCAACATGCTTTGTCGTTGATACTATGGTGGAAGACTTTTTCTGATGCTGTTGCAATCATGAGCCGTGCATGCACAAGTCCCACTCTACCTTTGAGGCTTATTGGTTTTCTGCCATGACCCTGAAGAGTGTGATCTGTACATATGTTTTTCCCTGTATCAAGTTTTTTCCTGATACAATTGGGCTTGACCCAGTTTTGGCTTGGTTAGCCTTCTACTCGTTTTCAGCATTTGGTTCAGGTTTAATTTGAATATGGAAAGTGTAGCTCTAAAGAGAGTTTTTCTTGATGCTTCCTTGCTGAATGGAGTTAACTTGCTGTAATTGGTCTCCTGTAATTGGTGGGCTTATATGTGACACAATTGGTTGTGTTACTTTACACATTTGCAGTTAGTGTTTGATGCAAATATTTTTTATGTCGAGTTACAGAGCGTGGATTTACAAAGTAGTTCTTGAGAATCTTGTACCAATTTTAGTATTTTTTTTTTACTTTCTTATGAATTTTTTTTTTGTATTTGTTAGTGTTCAGTTTTTCATATTAGGCGTGGTTCAGTTCACTATAACTCTAACTTGAAGGGAGTGTTAGAATTATAATTTATTTTAGTTAATTTTCTATTATTGTTGTCTATAAATACTCTTACTAGTGTTATATTCATCATTAAGTAATAAGAGAATAATAACCAGTATTCTCAAATTCTCTCCTATTTCTCTACTTGAGAATTTTCTCTTTTGTTTATATTCTTAATTTTATCAAATTTGCTTGACTTAGGGTCATGTGAGCATCCTATGTGGCATGCCTTGTCATTTTTAATGGTCACATGAACATCTTTAATATCTTAATTCATAAAAATCGTTAGTGGCATGTTACGTGGATGGAGACCAAATTAGCGACCAAATTAATAAAAAAAACTAATATTTTAAGGACCAAAATAGTAATCTACTTTTTTTATTATATATGTTATATATATATATATATATAAATTTATTACAATCTATTTTTATATTAAAAATGTTATAAAAAATGACGCTACAGCCTACAATTAGATTAGAGCAAGGACAAGGTGGCTGCCAGTTGCAGCTGTGGTGTTTCACACATTGCAGCAATAAATAACGACAACATTAACAACAACAACAACAATAAAGTTGCCACGTGATTTGTTGGAGGAGGCAGCCGAGGAACACGACCCGTTCCCAGGCCAGTTCCTGTTTGAAGCATGATCGATCCCTTCATTCTTTTAAATATCCAATATTTAATCCAACAAAAAAGCTTCTTCTGTAGTGATCTTTCAGTTGGATGTCTTGAAAAGTACTGAATTAAACCAACTAACTCTTCCTCTTAGTTGGTAAAGACATGACATCCTCCGATTCTCACTCTGCACCATCCATACTCATACTACTCATGGCGACGATAGTAGTGGTAGAAGTAAGAGGGGTGTACGGTGTGGGAGATAATTCGGAAAAAGAGATGCAGAAATGCGTGGAGCAACTGGAAGTGATGGGCACATGTCTGCCATATGTGGCTGGAGCTGCCAAGGCACCCACGCCGGAGTGTTGCACCGGCTTCAACCAAGCCATCAAAACCGTTAACAGGTGCGTCTGTCTGGTGGTTAAGGATCGCAACCACCCTCGCCTCGGCTTCTACCTTAACATCACTCTCGTCCTTCGCTTGCCTGACGCCTGCCAAGCCCCCGAGAACTTCTCCCATTGCCCTGGTCATACTTATTCCTATATATATTTCATTTCTTCACCACTTTTCATGCATAGCCTTTATACTCCTTCTCTTTTATATTTTTGATGGATTTTTATTCTCTGTTTTGTTGCATGATGATATTTGGAGCAGCCATTCTGCACTTGGACCCCCTTTCTCCTGAAGCCCAATCTTTTAATCAATTCAATACCACCAGGATCACTCCCGCTCCTACTTCCGCTCCTCCACCACCTGGTACTTTTCATTCATCTCTTCCACTCTTATCCAACTTGTGGTTTTTCTTTCATTTGAAAAAGAAAACAAGGAGATACATTGTGATGATTGTGATTTCTGTATATTAATTTCAATTATAGATTCAGATGAAACAAGTTCCACTTGGGCCCACGTACAAAACAGTACTTCAGGAAAGAACGAGGCTGCAGGTGACTTCAAGAAAACATTGTTAGTTGGAGGGCTTCTACTTTGGATTTCTATGACCACTTTTTAGGCATCCAATTCCGCACACACACACACACACACAACGAATAATAATTGCCCTGCAAAGCATCTTTATTTTCTATCTCTTTATAATAATTTCTTTTGTGTTTCTTTGAGAGGATGGTGAGGTGATCACTCTATACAACATATGTAATTCATTTTAAGTCTTGCACGGTTCGTTCTATTAAGAAGGAGCTTCGTATAATTTGGTAAATGAAGCTATCTAGCTACCAGATGCATGTAATATCTATAAATGATATGATTTTGGGTAGTGTCTCTTCATTATTATGTTAACAATTATGTTAAATTTATGGACATGCCACGTGTTATGTTTTCATAAATTTAAGTTTAATTTCGTCACCTCAAGCATAGAGCTATCAAAATGGACTAAACTAACAGGGTCGGCTTGGCCCTATAAATAAGGTAAGACAGATTAAAAATTTAGTGATTCATATTTAATAAGGACTTTTAGCTCATCTCATTTAGACTCATAGGGTTAAGGTGGGCTGGGCCGAGCAAGCCCCATGGGCTTTTTAAATAACAAATATTTAAAAATATTAGTATTTTACGTTTGTAATTTTTTTTATTATTTGAGTTAAGAGTTGTTAAGGTCGTTTAAGTATAAAAAATTAGCTCTTGAAGTGATAGATTATGTATATGATCCAATCTAATGTTCTAATCTAAAAAAGAGACTTTTAAAATTAAAAATAAAATGTCATAAAAACTATAAATTTGTATTTTTGTTTTGAATATTTGACACTAAATTATGTTTATTTCTCATTAAATTTTATTGAACAAAGATGTTATATATAACATATTTTTTTTTATTTTGTCATGCATTCATTATATTTAAATTATAAATAAAAAATTATTTTTTTTAAAAAATAAGCTGAACCAAGCCATAATTTTTAACTTAATTATTAATTTAAGCCTAACCCACGTTTATTGAAAACCGGGACCAACTTGGCCAGCCCATGGACACCTCTTCGCTGAATGTGGGGAACGTATTATATATGACTGAACAAAGTCAAACCACCGAAAGCAATTATATGACATGTCTATGTAGTATGTACCCGCGTGCAAGAATTTGATTAATTACAACAATCATGTAAGCTGATTATTCTCAAGCCAAAGATTCCGTTGAAGTATAAATTAAATCAGCAAATCCGTGACATCAGTTTAAAATTGTAATTAAGACTATTTTTCAATTTTAAAAGAGTACTAGTGTACAATATTTATGAAACAATATATATATATATAAATACTCCTTTTTAATACATATTATTCATTTATAAATGCTCATTAATTTTAAAATTGAAAAATATCCCTCAGTTATCACTCTTCAAGATCATATAAATCTTTGTGCTCATTTCTTCATTAAATCAGCTGGTAGTACATTTTTTTTTATTTCAAATGAACATACAATTCATGTGCCATGACATATTACAAAATTTGAAGTGGCATATATGTTAGTAAGGTTAATAATAGCAAAATACATTTAAGGGTTTAAATTTCAAAAGGTAATAGCTTAGAAAGATTTTTTTTTTCAAAGTTAATTTGTTTGTAAGTGGTTAAGCTGTATGTGTATTTTCATTTTTTTAAAATAATTGTTAATAGAGTGCTACTTCAGATCTAAACAGATTGACTTATAGTGTTAGTTGATAGGAAAATAAAGTATATATTCTGTTTGAAACAAAATTAGTAATGGATCAACAACAAAATTTGACATAGAATAATTTTGTCACTAATTTTCATCGTTATATTATGTTTTTCTTGTAGTGTTAGTTGATAAGAAAATAAATTTTCTCTCTCTTAACTTTTGAGTTTGATTCTTTTAATTAAAAAGTATACTATGAATAACATTTTAAATCTATCAAGTTAATAAATAAAAGAGAACAGTCACCCAAACATCAAAAAAATAGTGTAGACGATATCTAAATATATTTTTACCGTAATAAATAAAACGAAAAGTTCAATAATTCCTAATGCTCTCATAATATCGGGATATGATTTGGATTTTAGAGTGTAGGAGCGAGAAAGAGTTTAGGAACGCATGCATCTATCTGTGGCACAACACTAAATTAATTTTAAAAAGTATAAAATATGTAGTGTATGTCTCACACTTTCACTCTATCATTTCTCTTACACTCTCTTTGCATTGAGCAAATAAATAATTTTTAAATATTATATCGGGAGATAGTGGGTTAACAGGATATTCTGACTGTGGTGATGAAAAAAATAAAAAAAATAAAAATTAAGATGCTTGCACTGGAAGTGTTTGATTTAATACAACTTCTCACGCATATATTGGAATTGAAATTGATCATATATATGAAGAAGTGAATTTGTTTGAAAAGTAAATGTAAAAAGTAACAAACATTTTTTATTAGCACCAAAAAGCGATAATTGCAGAAGAATGTCACATAATGGGACAATTCATGTCAATATAGATATTATCGGAGTAAAGGAGTCATTTTTAGTAATTACACAAGGTGCATTAATTTGATGTGAAGTACGTAAAATGAAACAAGACAGAAATTAGTAAGTGGAAAATTTTAGTGAGGTGTGTGGTTTGTGTAGTCTTGCTGATTTTTCTTTTCTATACATTCTTTTTCTCTCAGTTATTAATGGAGACTGACTTTATAGGTCTCTACTCTCACTTGACCCTGATTCACAGAAACAACCTCTTGCCAACTCCTCCCACCACCTGATGCCAACATTCTTCCTCTCTGGCTATGTCCCTGCGTTCTTATCTATGTTACAGTTTTGTTCTTTTCGTCTTACCTATGTTACTGCTTTAGTCTTTATGTTTTCTGCAATTATGAACCTCCGGTTATCTTATCCTATGTATTTTACTGCTTTCTGTTTATTTCTGCCAGGTTTCCCTTCTACCTAGCTGTACTGAACTGATGCTTTAATAGATTTCCTATTTTACCAAAAAAAAAAAAAGCTAACTCCACATACACTTATGTCGTTTTGTAACTTAAATTTTTTTAAAAAAATCTTAAGTTATATAAAATGTGAATTTAAAGACACTAAAATATGTAGTTATCTTTTATACAAATTAATAATATGTAATACGAAATGGACTAGATGTAAGTATAATTCATTATATCTTCATTATCAAGTATTTTAAATAAAATATGATATGTGAAAAAATAATAACCCACAGCTCGTCTTGGAATGAATGCTATGAAGAAGTCTGTTTTGAGATTATTTGAATCTCAGTCTTCACGTTCACATGATATATAAATAACTTTTTACCAGAAAATTAAGGTGATAGGTTAAAATTATAATGAAGAAATAATCTCCTCCTGTTACCCCCATTGATTCATGAGGTTAAAATTATATAGGAGCAAGATCGGATATACAAAGGTTTAAGCTAGCAAAACTTTATGTTCCCAAAAAAGCTATAATTAACAATTAATTAATGCACCAAAATTCACGTTCGATTATCTTTTTCTCTCATTTTAATTTGGGCGATGTAAAACCAAATGTGCCTCATCACGTAGAATGGACTAATTGTATTATTGGACGAACCAATTTTAAATTTTATTTAAATCTTTTAAAAGCTAAATAGCATTGTTTCTAAATTAATATGATAATTTTCTAAAAACAATAATGATGAGTCTGCGCTTCATTAATAAAAAAAAAATGCATCACAACATATATGTATTATTAAAAAAAGACAAAGATGTGTGACAGAAGAACTAGAGTTAAAAATTAAAAAAAAAATAGAAATTAAATTATATATTTTAAAGATGCAAAAGATAAATATCAACCAAGGTATGTAATTTTTCTAAACCTAAGTCATATAACTTGTTCATATCCATCATAAGTCTTAATTTGTGGTCCCTTGTCGATTCCCGAGGAAAGCAAGAGAGAATGAGGAGAGAGGAAGCGAGGAGGAGAAGCAGCAAGGAAAAGGCTATGAGGATGAAGATGGAGTACAAGAATGTGCAAGATACTAGTGGCTTGAAAAATCGCAGTAAACTGATTGGTACAGAATGTCAACGGTCTTGTTGACGAACTGCTTCTTCCAAAAAAATAAAAAATAAAATATTGGATAAGCTAAGAGTGTTGATAGAATTAATTTTTAAAATTGAATTTAGGTAAATTAAAATTTGTATAAACATAATTTATATTTGAAAACTATTATTAGAAAAATAATTATAAAAGATGAATTTTATAATACCCGCTATTTAATTTTTATTTTAAATAAAAAATTATTATTTCATAAATATAGTTTTGCAAACTGTGTGTAATCTGTTCGTAATGTTGTATCGTAATGTGGTTATACTTTAGGATAAAATTTTGTGCTATAGACTAGCAATGTGGGATGCCAGTTCATATAAGGACTAAAGTAAAAATTTTGGGGACTAAAGTGAAAATTTTGAAATTTGTGGAGTGTAGCAAAATGTGTGCAAAGTATAGTAATAGATATAGAATATTCTAAGGAACCTATATGTGAAATAAAAGGGCAAAAATGTCGAGTAAAACCTTAGATATTAATTTTTGAATATATGGTGGTAATTTAGAATTAATTAAATACAAAAAAAAGAATAAAAAGGAAAATTTTTAATTTACGAAAATAAGTAGAAGAATAATCTGAATAATGGAGTTTCAAATAGAAAGGTTAGTAGTGAGAATGGTTAAGAAATAATGAAAATAAATAAATAAATAAAAAGAATAAGTAATTAGCTAAATCAACTAAATCTAATCTAAATATTAATTTAAGATAATAAAACCCAATAATTAAATATGAAGAATATCTATAGAAATTAGATAATGGTTTATATGATGATAAGTGGTATATAATAAGTATAACAATGGAAACAATAATGATAATCAGAATAAACTTGTTGCGATAGGATAAGTAGGAAATTAATAAAACACATTAGATAAGTAATAAATAATTGTAATTCAAAGAAGTCTAATCTAAACCAAATATAATATTTTATTTTGTTTAGATTAATTTATAATTTGAATAACAAATCTTTTGAATTCAAATACCCATCTAAATCTATCTAAACCTTGAAACCCTAGTTCTTATTTCTTCATTAGCCGTCACTTCTTTTCTCCCTCTACAATTCAATCAATTCCACTTGGATTATACACTAACACAAGCTTCATCCTTATTTTTTGAAAATCCTCCAAACACGTTTCCCCATCCCTTTGTCCTTCACAATTGCACCATATAGCTTCAAGTATATGCATGCAAACCAACACGATTTCTCTATGTGAGGTAAGTTTCAAAATTGTAATATATATATATATATATATATATATATATATATATATATATTCTAAAAATTTAACTAACAAGAAACATGAATTCTAATTAAAAATTTTCTCTTCTCCTTTTCTTTTCAAAAATTACAATAATTATAGAAAACAAATTCTTTTTCACATCAAGGAGGTCTTAATCGGTTGGATCGGTAGGATTCGTTAGAATCCAGGTGAGTGAACTAACCCCTCTTTAATATTAGCTTAAGTGTTAAAGTAATTGGATATGTGATAAGCGTGAATATTAAAATTGAGATAATTAAAATTATCATATGAAAATATGATTGATGTTAATAATAATAATAATAATTATTATTATTTTTGGTTAGGAGAAAGAATAAATATGTGATTTATGATGTGGTTGAGATTTGAGATAATTGAGATTGTTTAGATATTCATACTTGATGGTTTATGACGTTGTATATTATTTTGTTGGATGAATATTGTTTGTGTTTGGGTGGGATGGTACCCTCTCTAATGTCAAGCGGGAAATTCGGATAATAGGATGACTTGACCTATGAGAGTAGAGACAACGATTCTTTCGGTAGGGAGATGAGCCCGCATTTAATCCGTGAGGCGCCCTGACAGTTACTGATGAGGTTGTGCGTCATGACGGGTTAACGAAATTGAGGAAATTGGTTGAACGAGCCTACGAGCGCTCCCAGATATATTGCCATCGACGAGTACTAGTTCTGTTGGTCTGAATTGTCTGATTTAATTGTGACTCTCTGATGTGTATTTTCCTTGTGATTTTACGAATTGTGCTTATACTTTTTGTCACGTCCCAAAATTTGAGCACGTGACTGGCACGGAAAGTGAATTTCACCTCACCTCCGTAAGCCTATCTTTCTCTTAAGCACAATACTAAACCTTATTTTGGTTATTCTTTTAAATACAATTAATTTAAATTACATAATTTAAGAAATAAAAAAAACTATTTCTCTTCTCACAAAATGATAAGAAATTATGGCTAAACTGAGTTTTCCATACACGTTACAATTATACACATTACGTCGCTGAACAAACCTACCAGATTATAGAGCTTTTTCTAGATTTATACATTAGAATAAGTCCTAAACATTATACCTTTATCCTAAACAAATGAAAAAGTAATCTTGGCGTGAACGTCATCAGATTAGCAAGTTCTCCATACCTGAAACTGAAGACAGCTTCTACTTGAGAGAATCCTATCACATTCACACACAATATAGGTATATATATATATATATATACATACAGATATACATAATTGATCTAACCGTATAATCATCTAAGTTTTGGTTCTGAAGATTGGAATTGTCCAATAAATCACGTAGCATCTGTGAGGATGGTTCTGAAGGATGTGAAGGACCAGCTGAGGAATCGACTGGAGAACCCGTGTCGTCGTCTTCATCAGAATCTTCTTCACTGTCACTTGCTGCAATATGAGTATGCACCCCACTTTCTCTTCGTTCTCTGGCCCGCTTCATGGTTACATTATCAGGAACTCTTCTCCATTCATTTCCAACTAACTCAAAATTCATGCGCCTCAGAGAGTTTTGATCAATAATGGAGGCAGATTTCATGACATTGAAATGATTGTTGATCTTGCAATGTTTTACAATTTTGGAAACAATGTGAGCATACGGTAAAGGAGCATTACGTTTGGAGACACTGGAGGCCATTCGTTCCATGATGAGGTGAGGAATATTAAACTTAGTGCCATTTAGAAAGCATGCCATCATAAAGAATTCAGATTCACTTCCGCCAGCCCAATTACCAGGTTTATTAATAAAGATATGAGTGATAACGTTGAGCAATAACCTGTCATTGACATCCGAGAAGTCTCTTCTTTGTTGTAGTCAATAGAGCTAAGAGAATAAAAGCTATCAGAGAAGCATAAATAGGAGTTATCTGGCGGTGGAACCTTAATAATTTCTGCAAGTTGGGTTTCACTAAAAAGAATTTTAGTCCCTCTAACCTCAGCAGTACAAATGCCCCTTCTGGAATTGTATTCAAATGTAGTGTAGAAGGCTTTAACAATTTCATCAGACCAGTGACCCTTGTAAGTAACAAAATGCTTCACCCCCAAATTATCCAAACAATCAATGAAAGGCATGTTTCTTTGGGCAAAATAATCCCAATCTAAAAATTTACTGAGAAGGACTTTTCTAGATTGAAAAAATGTTGCATACCGTTCTCGTTGTTCCTCATTGACTAGAAGATCGCCCATAGGCAGAGTACTGGGGTTTTTGGTGCGTGCCTTCCGTGTCCGTGAAGATGAAGCCATAACAGAGAGTGGACAAAAATGTTGAGACGGCCGAAATTAGGGCAGAGGGTAAGGAAAAAGGCAAAAGTTGGAGAGATTTGAGTAGAGATCTTCGAAAAAGCCCTAGACGGTGCGAGTGTGAGAGAAAAGGAAGGTTGGAAGGCAAGGATTAGATGAAGTGGTACCTTGGACGAACAGAGACGTGGTTGACCAGAGAGAACAGAGGAGATCGACTAAATGGAACTGTGAGAAATGTTTTGAAAAGCGGAGAAAGTTAATATATAGCTGCAAGAGTTAATGAGCGTTGGTCGACCACCGGATGTACATTGGTCGACCATCGAAAGAAGAAAAATAAGAGGATACATTCTGTCAAGCGTTGGTCGACCAATGGTAGTGCACTGGTCGACCATCGAAGGAGGAGAGCATTAAGGACATGAGCGTTGGTCGACCAATGTGAGAGCGTTGGTCGACCAATCCGGACCAGTTGTAGTTATCATACGTACTGCCTCAAACTGGTCGACCAGTGAAGCAGGCATTGGTCGACCAACAAAAAAATGTGCAGATAACAAAATATAGAGGAATGACCAAAACTTATGGTATTTCTAAAAGATTGAATTCCTGCAAATTATGGTTAATGGACACTCTGAAGCTTAAGTCAGTAGACCAAAGAGAAATATTCAAATTAAACAGATATGCAATGATGAAACAATTTAGAGTTCAAAAGGATTTGCCATACCAAGTTCTCTTCTTATAAAGCAAAAACGTTCCTCACATAGAGGTTTTGTGAAGATGTCAGCTAATTGAAGTTCAGTTTGCACAAATTCTAGTAAGACATCTTGCTTTTGAACATGATCTCTTAGAAAATGATGTCTTATTTCAATATGTTTGGTTCTTGAGTGCTGAACAGGATTTTTAGACAAACAAATGGCACTTGTATTATCACATTTAATGGGAATATTTTTAAGAAAAACACCAAGATCCTCTAGTTGTTGCTTCATCTATAAAATTTGAGCACAACAGCTACCAGCTGCAATGTATTCAGCTTCATCTGTGGATAAGGCAACACTATTTTGTTTTTTGCTAAACCAAGAGACAAGAGAATTACCAACAAATTGGCAAGTTCCACTTGTACTTTTTGTATCAGTTTTGCTACCCGCAAAATCAGTATCTGAGTAGCCCATTAAAACATTTGAGGATCCTTTAGGATACCATAAACCCATCTTAGATGTGCTAATCAAGTATCTAAAAATTCTTTTTACATTTTTAAAATGAGATTCTTTTGGACATGCCTGAAAGCGTGCACACATGCAGACACTGAACATGATATCGGGTCTACTAGCTGTTAAGTATAAAAGTGATCTGATCATACCTCGATACTTAGTCATGTCAAAAGGTTGACCCTTTTCATCCAAGTCCAAATATGTTGATGTGCTCATTGGCGTAGATGCAGGTTTTGCATTTTCCATTCCAAATTTTTTCAGCAATTCCTTAGTATACTTGGTTTGACATACAAATGTACCATGATCCATTTGTTTTATTTGAAGTCCAAGAAAGAAGTTCAGTTCACCCATCATTGACATCTCAAATTCTCCTTGCATAATTTTAGCAAACTCTTTGCAAAGCTTTTCATTTGTAGCCCCAAAAATGATGTCATCAACATAGATTTGCACAACAATCAAGTCATTCTTTTCCCTTTTAAAGAACAATATCGTATCTACCTTACCTCTTGAAAAATTATTTTCTAAGAGAAAAGAGCTTAATCGATCATACCAAGCTCTAGGAGCTTGCTTAAGACCGTAGAGAGCCTTTTTTAATTTAAACACATAATCAGGTTTTTCAAAGTCTTTAAAACCAGGGGGTTGCTCAACATAGACTTCTTCTAAAATGTTGCCATTGAGGAAAGCACTTTTCACATCCATTTGAAATAATTTGAAATTATGTATGCATGCAAAAGCTAAGAGTATTCTAATAGCTTCAAGTCTAGCCACAGGTGCAAAGGTTTCATCATAGTCAATGCCTTCTTCTTGGTTATAACCTTTTGCAACTAATCTAGCTTTATTCCTAATCACATTTCCATTTTCATCTAGTTTATTTCTAAAAACCCATTTTGTGCCAATTATTGAGTGATTAATTGGTCTAGGTACTAAATCCCAGACTTGGCTTCTTTCAAATTGATTCAGTTCTTCTTGCATAGCCAAGATCCAATATTCATCAATAATAGCATCATCGATATTTTTCGGTTCACTATGAGAAAGAAATGCAGAATGACTACAGACATTTCTAAGAGAGTTTCGAGTTATTACCTTTTGTGATGCATCCCCTATGATGAGTTCTTTGGGATGACTTTTGGCATACTTCCAGTCTCTTGGAAGATCGTTATTGTTCCTGACAGAATTCTCCTCAAGAGGTATTAGCTCTTCTTGAGAGATTTCTTCTTCTTGATTCATGGTGATATCTTCCTTTGTATTTCCTTCATGTTCCTACTTTACTTTATCATCTAGAGAAAGATTTTTGAAGGAATCTAATACTTCACAATCATTAGTACACTCTTTAAGAGTAGGAGCAAACTTATCAAAGACAACATGTATGGATTCTTCAACAGTTTGTGTTCTTTTGTTATAGATTCTATAAGCTTTGCTAGTGCTAGAGTAACCAACGAAGATTCCTTCATCGGCTTTGGCATCAAATTTTCCTAAATTTTCTTTTCCATTGTTTAATATAAAACATTTACAACCAAAAATTTGAAGATGAGAAATATTTGGTTTTCTTCCTCTGTATAACTCATATGGAGTTTTCTTTAAAATAGGCCTTATCAGAACTCTATTCATTATATAGCAGGCAGTATTAAAGGCATCAGCCCAAAAGTATTGAGGAAGAACCTTTTCATTGAGCATTGTTCTTGCCATTTCCCCAAGTGTTCTGTTTTTCCTTTCAACAACGCCATTTTGTTGAGGAGTTCTAGGAGATGAGAAGTTATGCTCAATTCCATTTTCATCACAGAATTCCATAAAGTTATGGTTGTCAAATTCTCCGCCATGGTCACTTCTAATTCTCACAATGGTCAAGCTTTGTTCTTTTTGAATGAATTTGGCTAATTTGAGAAATGATTGAAAAGCTTGACCTTTTGAGCTAAGAAGAGAGTCCATGTGTACCTTGAGTAATCATCTACAACAACTAGTGCATAGGAGTTACCTCCAAGACTTTTTGTTCTAGATGGTCCTACAAGGTCCATATGGAGAAGTTGTAAAGGCTTTGTAGTTGAAACAATTTCTTTTGTCTTGAAAGAACTTTTGACTTGCTTACCCTTTTGACATGCATCACAAAGTCTATCATTTTCAAATCTTATTTTGTGTAAGCCTATCACAAGATCCTTTTTGACTAATTTATCCAAATGATTCATGTTAGCATGAGCCAATTTTCTGTGCCAAAGCCAACTTTCTTCATTTACACTGATTAAGCATTCAGAATCAATAGGGGAATCCTCATCAAGATTTATAACATAAACATTATTGATTCTTTGGCCAACAAGCTTAATTTGCTTATCAATGATGTTTTCAACTATACAACAAGATGAATCAAAAATAACTCTATTTCCTTTGTCACATAGTTGACTAATGCTAAGCAAATTATGATTGAGACCTTCAACAAATAACACATTTTCAATGGAAGATGAAGAGTTCTTACCAACCTTACCAATACCTTTGATTAATCCTTTGTCGTTTCCTCCAAAGGTCACTTTGCCTCTTTTTGGAAATAGAGAGTGAAACTTGGATTTATCTCCAGTCATGTGCTCGGAATAACCACTATCCAAGTACCATTTTTCACTCCTAGACTTGAGGCAAACCTGCAGAAATTTTAGCTCCTTTTAGGTACCCAAATTTGTTTGGGTCCTTCTTTGTTAATTGTTCCTTTAACAACCTACTTTTTCTGGTTTCCATTTGGAATCATTTTCTTATAGTAGCAGGAGTTAGAGATGTGTCCTTTTAAACCACAATAGAAACAAGTAATGAAAGGACTATTTGACATTGCTACTAGGACAAAGAAATTTTTGTAATATTTTTGCCTAGCCTTAGTTTTGTAGCCTACTCCTGCTGTATCAAAAACACATCTTTGTTTTCCAAGTAATATATTCAAATTGTCTCTCCCTTGAGTGAATTTTGCAAGGGTGATATTTAAATCCTTATTTTCCTTTTCTAAATCAATGCACCTACAGAAAGAACAATTATTTTTTGGATATTTAAGAAAAGATTTCAGGTTTGCATTTTCCTCTGTCAAACCTGAATTTTGTTTTTCAAGATCCAGATTTCTTTCCTTGAGAGTTTTAAGATCATTTTTTAAATTTTGAACTTCACTCTCAAGCAAGGAAATCTTTTGTTTTGAAATTCTTAATCTCTTTGCAAGCTGTACAGATTCATCATGCAATTCTTCAAAAGCTTCTTGCAGTTCATCAAATGAATATAAAGATTCAGAAGAAATTACCTCTTCATTATCTCTTCCCATGAGACAAAGATCTGCTTCTCTATTTTCCTCCTTGTCTAAATTATTTGGAGTGTCCAGCTGTAACTTTAATTTTTGAATTTCTTTTGTCATGAAGCAGAGATTGGCTTCTTCATCTTCTTCATCTGATTCACTGTTAGCCCAGATTGAAGATACATACGCTTTCTTCTTACTCTTGTCATGTCCTTTCTTTTCTTCTTGTTCTTTGTTGATTTATGGACATTCCTATTTTAGATGTCCAATCCTTTTGCATTTGTAACATGTAGGCCCTTCTTTGCTATCTTGGTCTTTTCTCCATTTTCTTGTATTTTTGTTCCTCATATATTTCTTGAATTTTCTGATAAAAAGGCCAAGATCTTCTTCATTGATTTCTTCTTCTTCATCACTTTCTGCTTCTGATTTCTTGGAGGAATAAGACTTTAAGGAGAGAGTCTTCTTTTTCTTGGATTCATCTGCTTGCCTCATTTCCAGAATTTTTGGCTCATAGTTTTGAAGATTTCCAAACAGAGCTGTGAGTGATTTCATGGATTCTCCTCTTACTTCCATGATTGCTGTTCTTTTGGCTTCCCACTCCGGAGTGAGACATCTTAATATCTTGGTGGTTTGAGAAGATTCTACATAGGTTACACCAAGAGCTCTAAGATGATTAGTAATATGAGTAAATCTTAATTGCATTTCACTTATGCTTTCATCACTCTTCATTTTGAAATTTTCATATTCATTTGTAAGAGTGCTGATTTTTGATTCCTTAACTCCTTGAGTTCCTTCATGTGCAACTTCCAAAGTGGCCCACATTTCTTTGGCAGTTGTACAGCTAGAAACTCTAAAGTATTCATCCTGACTTAGGGCACTAACAATAATCATTATAGCCTTGGCATTTAAATGAACTAATTTCTTTTCTGATTCAGACCATTCTCTTCTGGGTATTGGAATGCTTTGCCCTTCAACAACCTTCATAGGTATGTATGGTCCATTTTTCACAATATCCCAGAGATCAAGGTCTACTGCATTAAAGAAAAGTTTCATCTTGGATTTCCAGTAGCTATAATGGTTACCATTAAAACTAGGAGGTTTTGTAAATGAGCTTCCTTCAGGTAAAATACAGTCACCAAGACCAGCCATTTTATACTCTTAGACTGTTAAGTTTGTAAACAAGAGCCCAAGCTCTGATACCAATTGATAAATATGGCTGTAACCCAAGAGGGGGGGTGAATTGGGTAGAATAAAATTTATTTAAAATATAATAGGAAGCTTAAGATAATTTAAGGTTCAGAAACAATATATGAAGGCAATACAGAAAACAAAGTGATATGAAGATGAAACAAAATGTAAAGTATTCAAACAATTAAAAGAGTTTAAGCAAATAAAAGAATAAAGAGGAAAGATAAACACAGATATTTATACTGGTTCATCTTAATCCAAGCCTACATCCAGTCCCCAAGAATATATCTTGAGTATTTCACTATGAACCACAAGTTTTATGCAGAAGGGCACTTGTGAGCCACTACAATAGAGATCTTTTCCTTTCCAAGGGTGTCTCTCCCCCTCACAGATTTGCTTTCTTACAAAAACAAACTTCAAGAAAGAACTTTCTTGATACACTCAGAGAAAAACAATTTTCAGATGCCAACTCTCAAAACAGAGTGAATATGACAGTAGCAAGCTCTCTTTCAATACACAGATTGATTTCTGGGATATGTATCACACTTGATTTCTCTTCTCAGTTACTAATAACCTCCATGAGACAGCTATTTAAAGATCAAGGAGAAATAAAGTCGTTGGAGATAAATTACAATTTGAATCTTGTATTACGTCAGCAAGAACTAGCCGTTAGAGCTGTTTTAGGATGTCGGTGGTCGACTAATGTGGTACGTTGGTCGACCAGTGAGTTCCAGAGTTGAAATTACTGGGACATTGGTCGACCAGTCTCATTGCGTTGGTCGACCAGTGCTTGAGTTCTTCTATTACTGGAGCTTGGTGGTCGACCAGTGGAGTGGAGGTGGTCGACCAATCTTCAATACTTCCTTCTTGCTGGAACACGATGGTCGACCAGTGCTTCAAGGGGTGGTCGACCAGTGAGTGGTAGAATTGATTACAAAAATTCACTGGTCGACCAGTGTATGAAGGGTGGTCGACCAGTGTGTCACTTTGTTGCGAAAATGTTGCTTCTGTCAACCATTGGTCAACCAGTGTAGCCATAGTGGTCGACCAGCGTGATATAATCATTCTGACTTTTGCTTCTGTAAACCGTTGGTCGACCAGTGCAGCCAAGGTGGTCGACCAACGTGATGCTGAAATGCATAAGAGCTTTTAGATATGTCTATTTTAAGTTGATTTGTCAATCATCAAAATTAGAGAGAACTTTAAATGCAATGAGTTCAACATCGATAAATTCTACCCATGAGTTAAATTATTAGTCATTATCTCTATATTATCAAAATAACCATTCCTGAAGAAAATATATCAAATTTTCTTGTTTGAAATTCATAGAGATTATTTGCATATAATAATAGATCCTCAACATAAAATACATTTATTGTACTGAAATACAAGCCAAATACCAAACCCCTGACCTAGATGTCCTAGACGATTACAGAGCAACATAATCTACAACAATAGAGGGGCCTACCCGATAGCGGGAGGGTCCAAAGTGATCTACTCTTCTAGCGGATATTCTTCATCGGAAACCTGATCTGAACAAAAAGGTTGTACAAAGAGTGTGAGCTTTTAAACTCCGTGAGCGAATCGGCCTCGCGTTAATAAAATTCAAATACATTACCAGTCATGTAAGCATACCAGAAGGCTCATACTCAACCAATAGACATAGTTAGAAATTACATACAAGAAGATAAAAATTCATCAAATTCAACAAACGTTACTAGTACTCGTCAATGGCAATATATCCCAGAGAGCGCACACAGGCCGGCTCACCAATTCTGTATATTTTCACCATGACGCATAACCAATTCAACAAACATTACTAGTACTCATTAATGGCAATATATCCCGGAGAGCGCACACAGGCCAGCTCACCAATTCTGTATATTTCCGCCATGACGCACAACCTCATCCTCTTAGCTAGGGAGCCTCACGGATTTATCACCAATCCGAGCTATATCCCTACTGAGGGAATCGTTGTCTCCACACTCATTGGTCAAGACACCCTTTCAACCGGGTTTTCCGCCTTGCCGTGAGAGGGGGTACTGTCCCGCTCAATCACAATCAATAGCACAACAGTTCATATCATAATCAGAAGTACAATAGAATATTCATCCATATAACAGGTATAGTATATAACTATATTATAAATTTATAAACCACAAATCAAGATAACAATTAATCTATTTTTGAAAAGATTCAAACTTCACATCTACATGAAATACTTGTTTCGTCTTATACATACTTATGGATTAATTATCTCATTAGATTCGTCATTCTGAATCCAATTTTTCCCTATGAATCTTGGGAGTGTCCTACGAGATACTTTTTATCACTAGTAATGCTAAAACTCTATTAAAACGGGGTCGTTTCACTCACCTGGATTCCGTATGAGTATCACTTCTTTAAGTCGTTACGGACAAGAGTACACAGGTGAATTTCAGTGTTCTGCTACGGATATTTTCATGAAAGATTAGAGAAAATACGTTAAGATTGTTTTCGCACAGATACTGTTCATACGTACGGTCACTATTCATACGATCACTATTCATATGTACGAAGACTGTTTATACCAGAAATAGAGAATACATTCTGTAAAAGAGTACACCAGGTAAGTTCCCAGGAAATAGTGGAGGGTTACAATGGACACACTTAAAAACCAGGTCTTTCCTTAGCCAGAACTTTCCTAGACATGTATTCTTCACAGTTTACATCCTATTTCGGTAATCAGAGAATCAAAATAATATGTAAGCAGCTAAAGACAGTTTTTCTGATGTGGAAGATCAGCCAAAGCCGCAACCACAGAGCATACTTAAGAAAATAACTTCTAAAATTTGAAAGACATAGAAAGGGTATAGTATCCTTACCTAAGCTGAAAAGAAAAGGCCCAAAATCTCAAAGGCCTAGCGTCGGAGCAAGAGAAACTTAAGGAGAGAAGAAGAGAAGTTGAAGGTGTGAGTTTAGAAGTGAAATGGAAGAGCCTATTTATAGGAAAAGTCAAGGGTACTATTTGATACTATGCGCTAATAAAATATTCAATTTACTATTCATGAAAATGACATTTCTAATAATGCAGTTACTGTACACCTTACGCGTACGATGGAAAATTTTTTCGTTATTACTATTGGAAACTTAAAGGGAAAACTATCCTTTCACCTTAAACCTTTAAGTTTCTTTTCAAATCAGTCCTTTCAATTTAGTCCCTGAGGGTATTTTTACACATAAAACGTCATTTTTTCCTACGAACTTCTTTCTAGTTGTCTCTTATGACCAAACCACATCTAGTACTTGACATTTCAATTGTATAAATGAACAGTATCATATACGTAAATAGTATTATACGGGTGAATAGTACCGTATACTGAAATAGTAACAATAGTTTGTAAATAAATATTTATATTTTATTTTTCATGGGTATTACAGATTCCTTAAACTCGGATGATATGTGTTGGAGTATTGGTTGTTCTGGTCCTTCTGCAAATTACCCATGTAGTTCAACTGTTCTATTGAAGGAAATTCCTCACAACACCCATTGACATGAGCCCCTCCACAGAAATCACATTTTGCACCCGGCATAATTATCGCATTCACCTGCGCCGATTCATTCTGTCTTGAGCACAACAAGTCCACTTTCCTGGTTAATGCTTCATTCTGAGCTAACAAAGCATTTAAGGTGTCTAATTCCATGACTCCCCTTCTTGAAGCATTCTTGGATCGGCTAGATGCATTTTGGCTGGCTCCCATGGTCTCTATTATCTCTCTTACTTGCACTATAGATTTTGCCATCAAAGCGCCACCAGCTGCAGTGTCCAACTTATCTTGAGTCTCATATGTGAGACCACTATGAAAAATAGTGAGCTGCTGCCACTCTTGGAGACCATGGTTTGGACACTTCATCAGTAAATTCTTAAACCGTTCCCAGGCCTCATATAAACTTTCGACTTCATGCTGATAAAAGGCTGTGATCTCATTCCTCAATTTGATTGACCTTGAGGGAGGAAAGAACTTATCTAAAAACCTCTTTTGCAGTTCATCCCAAGTTGTGATACTCCCTCTCGGTTGAGCGTTCAACCAACTCTTAGCCAAATCCCTCAATGAAAAAGGAAACAGACGAAGACGTATGGCATCATCACTTACCCCATTCATCTTAACCATGTCACAGATATCTAAGAAGTTTGTGATGTGGTTGTTTGGGTCTTCTATCGGGCTCCCTCCAAACTGGTTCTGCTGGACAAAATTCATCAAGACTGCCTTTATTTCAAAGTTGTTTGCACCAAGTGGAGGTTTCACTATGCTAGACGCATGTCCAGCCTCAGTGGGTGATGCATAATCCCACACAGCTCTATTGTCATCCTCTTGAGGCTCATTTCTAGCCCTATTACCAGCATTAACTTCAAAACCCCGGTGGTTCTGGTTATCCTCAGCTATTTCTTCTTGTGTAACTTGGCTCACTTGAGTTCTCCTTTCTCTCGCTTCTCTTTTAGTTCTCTTTGCTAGTCTTTCGATCTCAGGCTCAAAGAGAAGATCAGCTTGATTAATTGCACCTCGCATGCACAAAAAGACGATACTAATTGGCAATGACATCAAATTCAGCAGCAAAAATCAACACAGCAAAAACAAAAAATGATTCTATAATAAGAAAATGAACAAAAGCAAAAGAGAACAAAACAAAACAAGGTAAAGCGTCTAAGCTAACCCTTTAAATTTCTTTGAATATTAGCACAATTCTTAGTCCCCGGCAACGGCGCTAAAAACTTGTTAGTCGATTTGGCAAGCGCACCAATCGCATAAGTAATATAGTGATTTGAGAGTAAAAGTATCGTTCCCACGAGGACTAAGCGACTAAGTACCCAAGAAATTTAATTGAATTAGTTGGATGAAACAATTGGATTGGAGATAGCTTTAGTCAATGAATGATAAAATAAAATCAATAACAGTAAATATTTATGAGTTTTCTTTTAATAACAGTAAACAATGCCAAAAACTGATGAAATAGTCTAATTAAAGCCTAGGGTCACTAATCCCTCTCCTTTATCTTAGAAATTACAAAACCCCTCTCACGTACTCGCAACTTATTCAACCCTATAAGTTAATCCTAGGTTATTCTAATAACTTAAAAGAATCATCCCGAATCTCAATTAAGTTACTCAACTCCTACGCAATTCCTTGTGTGGGCTAAGCCTAATACAACCAACCTAGCTATGATTAAACGAGATTAACTAACATTCCTATTAGCTAACAAGCGAAAACACTTAGTAAGGTTCACGCACTCGTCCTTCCTATTCAGTGTTCTACTCTCACCTCCCTCTCCCGAGTTCGAAGACAGCAACAAGCATACATATAGATTGATCAAGTCCAAATAACGCAACAATAAAATGGATAGAAAGACTTATATTAATTGAAATAAGGTTGCAAATACATGAGAGAATGTAAAATCTATTCAAGAGTCAAGTTCATAGTAACCCTAGATAGAAAATCTAGCTACTCATAGAAAATAAACAGCAGAAAGCAGAAAAAGGGATAAAGATGGCCATGAATCTGATGTGGGATGATGGATTGAGCTCCCTAAGCCTTGAAAATCAGGTTCCCCTTGCTCTTCTCAGCCAAAATGGCGCTTCTCCTTCTCCCTCGGATCAGAATTAACCTAAAAAGTCTGTTCTGATGCATTTATATCAGTGCAGGATCGCGAACTACCGCTATAAATTCCCACCGCTATAGCGATAAGAGGCAGAGAAGAAAGCTTAAAATTGAGTTTTTTAAGGTTTTACCGCTATAGCGGTGGATGGTAGAGAAGAAGGCTACAAAATCTTTTTTTCAGCACTCTACCGCTGCTCTACCACTATTCTACCGCTAGCTGTGGGAGACAGCATTCACATCAACATTTTCAGAATTTCAGCTCTAGCATTCCATCTTCTAACACGAACTTTTTACCAGCTCAACCTACACCAAAAATAGTAAACAAACCCATTAAATTACATAAAAGAATCATGAAATCACTCCAATTATTAAAAGATCAAAGAAAACTAAAACTAATCTAAACTACTCAAAATATGAGCTAAGAATTACAAGACAACAAGAAAGAGATCAAACGAGAGGGTATTTAACATCAAAATGGCACTAAATTGAGGACTCAACATAAAGACAACAAAGGGAAGAGACCTGTAGACAGGTCACCAGAAATTAAGAAGAGAAAGAGGGATGTAATAGAGTTGGAAGAGGACAATACTGCAGCATCCTCAGAAAATAAGCTTGCACGCCTAGAGCGTAAGATAGAAAACCTGGAGCGTAAGATAGAGAGCCTGGAATACAAGACAGAGGACCAGAAGCGACTAATAAGTCATCTCTTTGAAAACCAAGAGAAACTGATAAACCGTCGTTTCGGGGAACTAGCTAATCGAGTTGATAGACATTCAATGTTTGCAACTCAAAATTTTCGTGACCAACAAGTAAGGTGTATTGACTATATGAACGGAGTGACTTCTGCTGTCACGACCCGTTTCTGGGCACATGACCGGCACAATAATGAATATCCCATCACTGTAAGCCTTTCGATAAATTCTACCCATGAGTTTAGTCATTATCTCTATATTATCAAAATAACCATTCCTGAAGAAAATATATCAAATTTTCTTTATTTGAAATTCATAGAGATGATTTGCACATAATAATAGATTCTCAGTATAAAATACATTATTTTGCTGACATACAAACCAAATACCAAACCCCTGACCTAGATGTCCTAGACGATTACAGAGCAACATAATCTATAACAAAAGAGGGGTCTACCCGACCACGGGAAGGTCCAAAGTGATCTACTCCTCTAGCAGTTATTCTTCGCTGGCAACCTGATCTGAACAAAAAGGTTGTACAAACAGTGTGAGCTTTTAAACTCAATGAGCGAATCGGCCTCGCGTTAATAAAATTCAAATACATTACCAGTCATGCAAGCATATCCGAAGGCTCATACTCAACCAATAGACAGAAGATAAAAATTCATCCAATTCAACAAATGTTACTAGTACTCGTCAATGGCAATATATCCCAGAGAGCGCACACAGGCCGGCTCACCAATTATGTATATTTCCGCCATGACGCACAACATCATCTTTTTACATACAAGAAGATAAAAATTCATCCAATTCAACAAACGTTACTAGTACTCGTCAATGGCAATATATCCCGGAGAGCGCACACAGGCCGGCTCACCAATTATGTATATTTCCGCCATGACGCACAACCTCATCCTCTTAGCTAGGGCGCCTCACGGATTTATCACCAATCCGGGCTATATCCCTACTGAGGGAATCGTTGTCTCCACACTCATTGGTCAAGACACCCTGTCAACTGGGTTTTCCGCCTTGCCGTGAGAGGGGGTACTGTCCCGCTCAATCACAATCAATAGCATTTTATATCATAATCAGAAGCTCACTATAATATTCATCCATATAACAGGTATAGTATATAACTATATTATAGCTTTATAAACCACAATTCAAGAGATTCAATCTTCACATCATCATGAGATACTTGCTTTTTCTTATCCATACTTCTGGATTAATTATCTCATTATATTCGCCATTCTGAATCCAATTTCCCCCTATGAATCTTGGAAGTGTCCTACGACATACTTTTTATCACCAGTAATGCTAAAACTCTATTAAAACGGGGTCGTTTCACTCACCTAGATTCCGTACGAGCATCGCTTCTCTAAGTCATTATAGACAAGAGTGCTCAGGTGAATTTCGGTGTTATGCTACGGAGATTTTCATGAAAGATTAGAGAAAATACGTTAGGATTGTTTTCGTACAGATACTGTTCATACGTACGATTACTGTTTATATACAGTTACTATTCATACGGTTACTGTTCATATACGGTTACTATTCATACATACGGTCACTATTCATATATACAGTCACTATTCATACGTACGGTTACTATTCATACTAGAAATAGAGAATACAATCTGTAAAAGAGTACACCAGGTAAGTTCCCAGGAAAGAGTGGAGGGTCACACTGGACACACTTAAAAACCAGGTCTTTCCTTAGCCAGAACTTTCCTAGACATGTATTATTCACAGTTTACATTCTATTTCGGTAATCAGAGAATCAAAATAACATATAAACAGCTAAGGACAGTTTTTCTGATGTGGAAGATCAGCCAAGGCCGCAACCACAGAGCATACTTAAGAAAATAACTTCTAAAATTTGAAAGACATAGAAAGGGCATAGTATCCTTACCTAAGCTGAAAAGGAAAGGCCCAAAATCTCAGAGGCCTAGCATTGAAGTAAGAGAAACTTAAGGAGAGAAGAAGAAAAGTTGAAGGTGTGAGTTTAGAAGTGAAATGAAAGCGCCTATAGAAAAAGTCAAGGGTACTATTTGATACTATGCACTAATAAAATATTCAATTTACTATTTATGAAAATGACATTTCTAATAATGCAGTTACTGTGCAAATAGCGGCTGAAAATTTTTCTGTTATTACTGTTGAAAACTTAAAGGGAAAACTATCCTTTCACCTTAAACCTTTAAGTTTCTTTTCAAATAAGTCCTTTCAATTTAGTCCCTGAGGGTATTTTTACACATAAAACGTCATTTTCTCCTACAAACTTCTTTCTAGTTTTCTCTTATGACCAAACCACATCTAGTACTTGACATTTCGATTGCATAAATGAACAGTATCGTATACATAAATAGTATTATACGGGTGAATAGTACCATATACTGAAATAGTAACAGTAGTTTGTAAACAAATATTTATATTTTATTTTTCTTGGGTATTACATTATCACCACCTTAAGAGAATTCGGTCCCCCGAATTCAAAACTCATCTCAAGACTGAAAAAAGTGTGATTACTTCGTCTATATCTCATCCTTTGTATCTCTTTCTTTCCAAACATCTTCACATCCTTGGTAAGATTTACAAGAACACTATAGCATCGACTGTGAACTCTAGACCGCATTATCAATAATTTTCATAGGAATTTTTCCTTTTCTAACAGCAAGTAATCTCTTCTTCATCAGTTTGATATTCTCCACAATCTTTTGTACAATAAAGTGTCTCATCCTCATAACCTTTACCAAACTCAAACCACCTAATCAGAGACAAACTCTGTCTCTATGTAAAACCTCAAATAGGTGTCATTTCAAAAGTGGCACGTGGTCTTTCCAGTTCACATTGAATATCAGAACACATGATACTACACACATAGTTTATAACTTTTATGATTACAAGCACCTCACCCGAAAGCATCATTTTGGCCATAGGCAATACTCTTGCCCGAAGGTGATCCTTCTACCTTAAGGCGATACTCTCAGCTGAAGGCGTCATATAAAAGGCAAAATCACATGAAATCATTACATAAATCTCTAGGAAGAACAATCTTAGAAAATATGATAAGTAAATAACATACTCCTTACGCATAATTATATATATGAAAATTCCTCTCACCTCAATGACTCATATAGAGTCGCATCCCTTCAATGATTGAGGCAAACCCATAGTTCTATAGGTTCATAAAATACTTATTTAGCATTCCTCCATATTTCAGAAGTGTAATGAAATATCATTTTAGTAACTCTTCTCAGTCAAAAGGATATTACCATACTCTGCTTTAGAATTTTCATAATCAAGTACGAAATATAAGTCCAACATCTTCTCATTCCTCAAGTTCTTTCAGTAAAAGTAATCACTTCAACAAAGAAGATCTAAATACTAACTTAAATTTTATTTCTAGTACATAGATAATTTTAATACATGAAGCTTAGACCAAATATAGCTTTAGGTACAAACAAAAGAAAGAATAAATTAAGGACGAGGAGGCTTTTGAAATGTAGAAGGTGCTCCAGGTCTAGAAGAGGAAGGTGCTTCAGACCCTAAGGAGGAAGCTAATCGTTGTAGCCTAAAAAGAGTTTCTGGAGGAAGCGCTTGAGAAATTTGGCGAAGAGCATAAGTCACTTCGTTCATACAGTCAATACACCTTGCTTGTTGGTCACGAAAATTTTGAGTTGCAAACATTGAATGTCTATCAACTCGATTGGCCAGTTCCCCGAAACGACGATTTATCAGTTTCTCTTGGTTTTCAAAGAGACGACTTATTAGTCGCTTCTGGTCCTCTATCTTGTATTCCAGGCTCTCTATCTTATGCTCTAGATTTTCGATCTTACGCTCTAGGAACGCAAGCTTATTTTCTGAGGATGTTGCAGTGCTGTCCTCCTCCAACTCTATTACATCCCTCTTTCTCTTCTTAATTTCTGGTGACCTGTCTACAGGTCTCTTCCCTTTGTTGTTTCCGAGACTTAGATTTAAATCAAGCTCTACATTGCCAGTCTCAAAATTCAAGTTGAAAGACTTATTATCGGCCATTGCTCTAGGGATCTCAGAAATAACTTCGAATGAGAAAGGAATGGAGATTGAGAAATAGGTATGTAATGAAAGAAGTTCGCTTGGTGTGATGAGTGGGGTAACGGGCGTACAAGATTTATAGACAACCCGAAGCCCCTGGAGCTAAAGCCACCACAACCTATACGCCGCTCGCTATAAGGTTTACAGATCACATACGTCGCAATGCCAGCAATTAATGTCGGACATGCAGATAAATAGTAAATGCAATTAATATAAGTCAAAGATTTCTTGAAAAAAATTTTCGACTAATCTTGACCTTTCTCAAAATTTTGACTAACTATGCTGTTCAGTCTGAGATTTTCTCCCTCTAAACTTGTTTTATCCTGTAATCCCATATCACGATGTCCCTCTATGATTAGGTAGCCTCAAATTGGCCGTATCTTAGATTCTAATCGGTGTCTTTACTCTAGTCTTACACATAATATATATGTAAATATATATATTTTAAAACAAAGTTAACTACTTACGGTCGCATGCCTTAAGCATTATCATGATGTAAGGAAATCACTGCCTTTCATTTGCCCACGAGAGCATTATATGTAAGTATGTGTAACCATGAAGATATATCATCATCTATACATTTCATTCTATCCAAGTCATTTTGATTTCACATTCTCTATGAGTATATGTAGGATCATCACATATTCTCCTTGGTCGTAGCCTTCACTCATTATGCATGAATAACATACATATATGTAATTACAACATGATTCAATCAATTATGTATATTATACTCAACTGAAGGCTTTTAAGAACAACACAATAAAACAGAGAAATGCATTTCAGTTCATCATAAAAGCATCCAAGGCAATCTTTAATGGCTATATCATTAACTTCTTTGAATTTCGAAAAATGCCAACGGGAGAAATGGGAAAACCAAGTAAAATCGGCCGCAAATCCACCGAATATTGACTTTCATGGTTTTAGCATTAATGCAACGCGCTATCGGTGTGCACGCCTACCTTAGACTTCTGGCTTCCAGCTTGCAGAAATCCATAGGTTGATCGTGTAGGGGTGCGGTGAAGAGATATCTTCTTTGTCTCTTAGTCCAAATTTTTCTCTATAAAAACCATCCTAGCATTCTCAGTTACCACACCACAAAGAGTAATAATCTCTGAGCCTACAATCTTCTACCATTCCTCTCGCCTTATACTCTTACAAAAATTTTTAAATTTTCCAAATCATGGCCTCACGGAAGTACATTGATCTCACAGTAGAGGCTAAGGAAGAAGAACTTGACTTAAACTTAAGTTTATGCAGGGACAAGGGCAAAAGATCTCTCGAGGGATCTCGAGAAATTCAAATGGAGAAGAAGATGAAGAAGATTGAGGAAGCCGAGGAGATTAGCACAGGCCATAGCTCAGAGGACAAAATCGCCTGTTTAGAGCAGGAGGTGAAGATTTTCAAGAAGATGATAGAGGACCTGGAGAAGTTAACCAAACGCAATAACGCGGTAATGACTTCGAGAATAGATAGGTTATTCTATTGGTCCACCCAGTGCTTCTGCAATCAACAGCAAAGAAGTGTTGATTGTATGAATGGAATTTACACTACCCTCTGCGACATTGCTATGTCTCTTGCTCCAAGGAATGGTCGAGGGGTGATGATACAATACAACCCTCCTAATCCAAGACCACCTCGCTTTTAGATTACTCATACATGAGTAAACTTCTTCTTTTTTTGCAATGTGATCCTTCAGTTTTTTTTTGTTTTTAATGCAAGTGGTTTCTTTTATTGGCTGGTACCCTAAAATAATATAGCTACACAAATTCAATCATGAATTCAGCTTATAAAATCCACCATATAAAAATTTGATCCAACAGCAACGGAATCAAAACAAATAACAACTTTTCCTTGACTAAGTTCAAAAGTGTAGCCACATCTGTCTAAAACTAAAACTGAAAACATAATTCCTAAGAAGAGATAAGTCTCGGAGGGAAAGGAAATGAAAACATCCTACAGGACCTTCAATAGAGCCGTCTCTCTATAGTTGTGCTCGGGTTCACAACGATAGAGGAGGTCCCACTAAGGTTACCTTGCTCTGTAATCACTAGGAGACCTAACAACCATTGCTCTGATACCAACTTTGTCACGACCCGTTTTCTGGGCACATGACCGGCACAATAATGAATATCCCATCACTGTAAGCCTTTCGATAAATTCTACCCATGAGTTTAGTCATTATCTCTATATTATCAAAATAACCATTCCTGAAGAAAATATATCAAATTTTCTTTATTTGAAATTCATATAGATGATTTGCACATAATAATAGATTCTCAGTATAAAATACATTATTTTGCTGACATACAAACCAAATACCAAACCCCTGACCTAGATGTCCTAGACGATTACAGAGCAACATAATCTATAACAAAAGAGGGGTCTACCCGACAACGGGAAGGTCCAAAGTGATCTACTCCTCTAGCAGATATTCTTCGCTGGCAACCTGATCTGAACAAAAAGGTTGTACAAACAGTGTGAGCTTTTAAACTCAATGAGTGAATCGGCCTCGCGTTAATAAAATTCAAATACATTACCAGTCATGCAAGCATATCCGAAGGCTCATACTCAACCAATAGACAGAAGATAAAAATTCATCCAATTCAACAAATGTTACTAGTACTCGTCAATGGCAATATATCCTAGAGAGCGCACACAGGCCGGCTCACCAATTATGTATATTTCCGCCATGACGCACAACATCATCTTTTTACATACAAGAAGATAAAAATTCATCCAATTCAACAAACGTTACTAGTATTCGTCAATGGCAATATATCCCAGAGAGCGCACACAGGCCGGCTCACCAATTATGTATATTTCTGCCATGACGCACAACCTCATCCTCTTAGCTAGGGCGCCTCACGGATTTATCACCAATCCGGGCTATATCCCTACTGAGGGAATCGTTGTCTCCACACTCATTGGTCAAGACACCCTGTCAACTGGGTTTTCCGCCTTGCCGTTGGAGGGGGTACTGTCCCGCTCAATCACAATCAATAGCATTTTATATCATAATCAGAAGCTCACTATAATATTCATCCATATAACAGGTATAGTATATAACTATATTATAGCTTTATAAACCACAATTCAAGAGATTCAATCTTCACATCATCATGAGATACTTGCTTTTTCTTATCCATACTTCTGGATTAATTATCTCATTATATTCGCCATTCTGAATCCAATTTCCCCCTATGAATCTTGGAAGTGTCCTACGACATACTTTTTATCACCAGTAATGCTAAAACTCTATTAAAACGGGGTCGTTTCACTCACCTAGATTCCGTACGAGCATCGCTTCTCTAAGTCATTATAGACAAGAGTGCTCAGGTGAATTTCGGTATTCTACTACGGAGATTTTCATGAAAGATTAGAGAAAATACGTTAGGATTATTTTCGTACAGATACTGTTCATACGTACGGTTACTGTTTATATATAGTTACTATTCATACGGTTACTGTTTATATACGGTTATTATTCATACGTACGGTCACTATTCATATATATGGTCACTATTCATACGTACGGTTACTATTCATACCAGAAATAGAGAATACAATCTGTAAAAAGAGTACACCAGGTAAGTTCCCAGGAAAGAGTGGAGGGTCACACTG
The DNA here is from genome assembly GCA_037074585.1 of Biancaea sappan. NCBI lineage: Eukaryota > Viridiplantae > Streptophyta > Magnoliopsida > Fabales > Fabaceae > Biancaea > Biancaea sappan. The sequence goes on along the minus strand of CM073490.1, from coordinate 11,628,303 downwards.
GACACACTTAAAAACTAGGTCTTTCCTTAGCCAGAACTTTCCTAGATATGTATTATTCACAGTTTACATTCTATTTCGGTAATCAGAGAATCAAAATAACATATAAACAGCTAAGGACAGTTTTTCTGATGTGGAAGATCAGCCAAGGCCGCAACCACAGAGCATACTTAAGAAAATAACTTCTAAAATTTGAAAGACATAGAAAGGGTATAGTATCCTTACCTAAGCTGAAAAGGAAAGGCCCAAAATCTCAGAGGCCTAGCATTGAAGTAAGAGAAACTTAAGGAGAGAAGAAGAGAAGTTGAAGGTGTGAGTTTAGAAGTGAAATGAAAGCGCCTATTTATAGGAAAAGTCAAGGGTACTATTTGATACTATGCGTTAATAAAATATTCAATTTACTATTTATGAAAATGATATTTCTAATAATGTAGTTACTGTGCAAATAGCAGCAACGGCTGAAAATTTTTCTGTTATTACTATTGAAAACTTAAAGGGAAAACTATCCTTTCACCTTAAACCTTTAAGTTTCTTTTCAAATCAGTCCTTTTAATTTAGTCCCTGAGGGTATTTTTACACATAAAACGCCATTTTCTCCTACAAACTTCTTTCTAGTTTTCTCTTATGACCAAACCACATCTAGTACTTGACATTTCGATTGCATAAATGAACAGTATCGTATACGTAAATAGTATTATATGGGTGAATAGTACCGTATACTGAAATAGTAACAGTAGTTTGTAAACAAATATTTATATTTTATTTTTCTTGGGTATTACATCTGCTCTTCGCCAAATTTCTCAGGCACTTCCTCCAGAAACCCTTTCTAGGCTACAACGATTAGCTTCCTCCTTAAGGTCTGAAGTACCTTCCTCTTTTAGACCTGGAGCACCTTCTACATTTCAAAAGCCTCCTCATCCTTAATTTATTCTTTCTTTAGTTTGTACCTAAAGCTATATTTGGTGTAAGCTTCACGTATTAAAATTATCTATGTACTAGAAATAAAATTTAAGTTAGTATTTAGATCTTCTTTGTTGAAGTGATTCATTTTACTGAAAGAACTTGAGGAATGAGAAGATGTTGGACTTGTTATATTTCATACTTGATTATGAAAATTCTAAAGCAGAGTATGGTAATATCCTTTTGACTGAGCAGAGTTACTAAAATGATATTTCATTACACTTCTGAACTATGGAGGAGTGTTGAATAAGTATTTTATGAACCTATATATAGAGAACTATGGGTTTGTCCTAATCATTGAAGGGATACGACTCTATATGAGTCATTGAGGTGAGAGGAATTTCTATATATATTAATTTTATAATTATGCGTGAGGAGTATGTTATTTACTTAACACATTTTCTAGGATTGTTCTTCCTAAAAATTTATGTAATAATTTCATGTGATTTTTCCTTTTATATGACGTCTTCAGCTGAGAGTATCGCCTTAAGGTAGAAGGATCGCCTTCGGGCAAGAGTATTACCTATGGTCAAAATGACGCCTTTAGGTGGGGTGCTTGTATTCGTAAAAGTTATAAGTTATGTGTGTGGTAACATGTGTTCTGATATTCAGTATAAACTGGAAAGACCACATGCCACTTTTGAGATGACACCTATTTGAGGTTTTACATAGAGACAGAGTTCGTCTCTGATCAGATGGTTTGAGTTTGGTAAAGGTTAGGAGGATGAGACACTTTATGGTACAAGAGGACATGGAGAATATCAAACTGATGAGGAAGAGATTGTTTGCTATTTAGAAAAGGCAAAAGTCCTATGCAAATTATTGATAATGCGGTCTAGAGTTCACAGTCGATGGTATAGTGTTCTTGTAAATCTCACCAAGGGTGTGATGAGGTTTAGGAAGAAAGAGATGCGAAGAATGAGATATGGACGAAGTAATCACACTTATTTCAGTCTTGAGATGAGTTTTGAATTCGGAGGACCGAATTCTCTTAAGGAGGTGATAATGTAATACCCATGAAAAATAAAATATAAATGTGTATTTGCAAACTATGGTTACTATGTTAGTATACGGTACTGTTCACCTATATAATACTATTTACGTATATGATATTTTTCACTTATACAATCGAAATGCCAAGTACTAGATGTGGTTTGATCATTAGAGAAAATTAGAAAGAAGTTCGTAGGAGAAAATGACGTTTTATGTGTGAAAATATCCTCAGAGACTAAAGTGAAAGGACTGAATTGAAAAGAAACTTAAAGGTTTAAGGTGAAAGGATAGTTTTCCCTTTAAGTTCCAACAGTAACCAATAATTCAGCCGCCTCCGCGTTTTGCACAGTAATGCGTGAAATATTTTATTAGAAATGTCATTTTTATGAATAGTAAATTGAATATTTTATTAGTGCATAGTGACAAATAGTACCCTTGACTTTTCCTATAAATAGGCCATTTCATTTCACTTCTAAACTCACATCTTCAACTTCTCTTCTTCTCTCCTTAAGTTTCTCTTGCTCCAATGCTAGGCCTCTGAGATTTTGGGCCTTTCCTTTTCAGCTTAGGTAAGGATACTATGCCCTTTCTATGTCTTTCAAATTTTAGAAGTTATTTTCTCAAGTATGCTCTGTGGTTGCGGCTTTGGCTGATCTTCCACATCAGAAAAACTGTCCTTAGCTGCTTACATATTATTTTGATTCTCTGATTACCAAAATAGAATGTAAACTGTGAAGAATACATGTCTAAGAAAGTTCTGGCTAAGAAAAGACCTTGTTTTTAAGTGTGTCCATTGTGACCCTTCACTCTTTCGTGGGAACTTACCTGGTGTACTCTTTTACAGATTGTATTCTCTATTTCTGGTATAAACAGTCTCTGTATATATGAATAGTGACCGTATATATGAATAGTGCCATATGTATAAACAGTATCCGTATGTATGAACAATATCTGTATGTATAAATAATATATGTATGTATGAATAGTGACTGTATATATGAATAGTATCTATATATATATATATATGAATAGTATCTATACGTATGAATAGTAACTGTATGTATAAATAATAACCGTACATATGAATAGTAACCGTATATATGAACAGTATCTATATGAAAACAATCCTAACTTGTTTTCTCTAATCTTTCATGAAAATCTCTGTAGCGGAATACTGAAATTCATCTGTGTACTCTTGTCCGTAACGACTTAGAGAAGTGATACTCTTACGGAATCCAGGTGAGTGAAACGACCCCGTTTTAATAGAGCTTTAGCATTACTGGTGATAAAAAGTATGTCGTAGGACGCTCCCAAGATTCATAGGGGGAAATTGCATTCAAAATGACGAATCTAATGAGATAACTAATCCAGAAGTATGGATAAGACGAAGCAAGTATTTCATGATGATGTAAAGTTTGAATCTTTTCAAAAACAGTTTCATTGTTATCTTAATTTATGGTTTATAAATCTATAATATAGTTATATACTATACATGTTATATGAATGAATATTACACTGTACTTCTTATTATGATATGAAAAGTTATATTATTGATTGTGATTGAGCGGGACAGTATCCCCTCTCACGGCAAGGCAGAAAACCCGGTTAAAAAGGTGTCTTGACCAATGAGTGTGGAGACAACGATTCCCTCAGTAGGGATATAGCCCGGATTGGTGATAAATCCGTAAGGCGCCCTAGCTATGAGGATGAGGTTGTGCGTCATGGCAGAAATATACAAAATTGGTGAGCTGGCCTGTGTGTGCTCTCTGGGATATATTGCCATTGATGAATACTAGTAACGTTTGTTGAATTGGATGAATTTTTATCTTCTTGTATGTAGTTTCTAACTATGTCTATTGGTTGAGTATAAGCCTTCTGATATACTTGCATGATTGGTAATGTATTTGAATTTTATTAATACGAGGCCGATTTGCTCACGAAGTTTAAAAGCTTACACTCTCTATAAAATTTTTTTGTTTAGATCAGGTTGCCAGCGAAGAATATCCGCTAGAAGAGTAGATCACTTTGGACCTTCCCGCTGTTGGGTAGGCCCCTCTTTTGTTGTAGATTATGTTGCTCTGTAATCGTCTAGGACATCTAGGTCAGGGATTTGGCATTTGGCTTGTATGTCAGTATAATAATGTATTTTAAATTGATAATCTATTATTACATGCAAATCATCTCTGTGATTTTCAGATAAGAAAATTGATATATTTTCTTCATATTTATTAAGGAATTGTTATTTTGATAAAATAGATAATTTAAACTCACGGGTAGAATTTATCGAAAGGCTTACAGTGATGAGAGATTCATCATTGTGCCGGTCATGTGCCCAGAAAACGGGTCGTGACACCAATAATTAAATATGAAGAATATCTATAGAAATTAGATAATGGTTTATATGATGATAAGTGGTATATAATAAGTATAACAATGGAAACAATAATGATAATCAGAATAAGCTTGCTGCGATAGGATAAGTAGGAAATTAATAAAACACATTAGATAAGTAATAAATAATTGTAATTCAAAGAAGCCTAATCTAAACCGAATATAATATTTTATTTTGTTTAGATTAATTTATGATTTGAATAACAAATCTTTTGAATTCAAATACCTATCTAAATCTATCTAAACCTTGAAACCATAGTTCTTATTTCTTCATTAGCCGTCACTTCTTTTCTCCTTCTACAATCCAATCAATTCCACTTGGATTATACACTTACACAAGCTTCATCCTTATTTTTCGAAAATCCTCCAGACACTTTTCCCCATCCCTTTGTCCTTCACAATTGCACCATATAGCTTCAAGTATATGCACGCAAACCAACACGATTTCTCTCTCTGAGGTAAGTTTCGAAATTATAATATATATATATATATATATATATATATATATATATATATATTCTAAAAATTTAACTAACAAGAAACATGAATTATAATTAAAAATTTTCTCTTCTCCTTTTCTTTTAAAAAAATACAATAATTATAGAAAACAAATTCTTTTTCACATCAAGGAGGTCTTAATCGGTTGGATCGGTAGGATTCGTTGGAATTCAGGTGAGTGAACTAACCCCTCTTTAATATTATCTTAAGTGTTAAAGTAATTGGATATGTGATAAGCGTGAATATTAAAATTGAGATAATTAAAATTATCATATGGAAATATGATTGATGTTAATAATTACTATTATTATTATTATTTTTGGTTAGGAGAAAGAATGAATATGTGATTTATGAGGTGGTTGAGATTTGAGATAATTGAGATTGTTTAGACATTCATACTTGATGGTTTATGACATTGTATATTATTATGTTGGATGAATATTGTTTATGTTTGGGCGAAATGGTACCCTCTCTCATGTCAAGTGGGAAATTCGGATAATAAGATGACTTGACCTCTGAGAGTAGAGACAACGATTCTTTCGGTAGAGAGATGAGCCCGAATTTAATCCGTGAAGCGCCCTGACCGTTGCTGATGAGGTTGTGCATTATGGCAGGTTAACGAAATTGAGGAAATTGGTTGAGCGAGCCTACGGGCGCTCCTGGATATGATGAGATTGGTTGAGCGAGCCTACGGACACTCCCAGATATTTTGCCATCGACGAGTACTAGTTCCGTTGGTCTGAATTATCTGATTTAATTGTGATTCTCTGATGTGTATTTTCCTTGTGATTTTATGAATTGTGCCTATACTTTTATTTCATTACTTTTGCATAATGGATTTTATTAGGGCAGGGATTGGCTCACTCACAGAGATTATTATCTCACACTCGTTGGTTTAATTTTTTTTCAGATCGAGTAGCGGAAGAGGAATTTCCGCAAGTGGATTAGCTAGGTTCGTCGTTGGACTATTCCATTTTTGGATAAGTCTCGAGTCGTTGGTATTTATTTTATTTAGTTAGGAAGCTCTGTGGTCAACTAAGACAGTTAGGGGTTTCAGGCGGTGAAATAACTTTAGTTAATTTGATTTAAATTCAAAAATTTGTATTGAGGATTTATGATATGGATTATAGTAGGAGTTGGAGATTACAATTATGCATTTATTTGAGCTGATGTGACTTTTTGAATGAATGAAGTTTGATTATTTTATTTAAGGATTAAAATTATAATTTGAGAGATTGCAAGGAATCCGGGTAAGTTTTCATCTCTTCTTATATGTATATAGTATACAGTTAAAATAAGTTATACTATAAATTAATAATCATTTTAACGAATATTTGATATTTATTATATTTATTTCATTTAATTTTCAATTATAAAATTACTATTTAAGTTAATTAACCTTTGATTTTACTTAATTAATATTTTCTAATTTTGGTCTTTATATATATATATATATATTTCATATGTTCATATATAAACATATATGTCTATATACATACCTACGTAAATATTACAAATTATTTAGATTATTCACACTATAACATAATATTTATTTTAAGTAATATTTTTTATTTATATATTTATTTTAAATAGTATTCATTGTAAATAAAAATATAATTTAATTAATACTTATCTTAGTTAATATCTATTCATATTTAAATACTATTTCCTGAATATTAATCTACATTTTATTTTATATATATATATATACATACATATATATATATATATATATATTTTTTTTAAATTCTGATTTGTCTCTATTTATGCACGCTAAATATTTTACATAAATAACATAAATGGGGTAGAAATATAGATATCAATTAGGCTTACGGTGATGCAGGATTCGTGTTACCGTGCCGGTCATGTACTCGAAATTTGGATCGTGACAAATTTCATTCGTTAATTAGCAAAAAATAACTTTGGATGTGTAATTCTTAAAACTCGGTTTTGCCTCTAATTTTTGTTCTTTTTTCTCTCTCTTCGCCTTCCTATTTTTATCTTCTTTTAAATCTCTTCCAAGCTCTCTTTGGATCTCTCTCTCCCCCCTTTTTCTCTAGTTTTTTTTTTCTTTCTCTTCCATCTTCCATCCATTTTCCGGGGTAGAAGAGGACAGAGCTATGGTGAAGCCTCAACGTGATTTCGGTGAGCGAGAAGCTAGTCATTTTAGATGCTGCGATTAAATTTCCAAACAAATGTTTTTTTCAAATTATACATCTCAAGCTCTCAAACGCGTACCCTAGTGGTTTTTGACGCTAGCACAAATCACAAAGATTGAGATAGCCAATAAAAGATGAGCATGGATCTACTGTTTAGTTTTAAAAACAAGTACACAAGTAATATGTTTGTTTCTCTATAGATTGTTGGATCTGAGATCTAATTGTTTAAATTTTAGTTTTTTTTAAATCATCACTTAAAATATGAGTTATTGAATTTTAAATTCAACGTTACTTTTGCTTTTCGCTTATCCTGTCCTTGTAAAACCCTTGAGAATTTGTCTATGTCGTGGTATTACTATATGATTTTGCATCTTTCACTCGGCTTTAGGATAATATTTTTATTTTAAAAAAATTATAAAATTTAAATAATTAATTGTAAAAATTAACCATTCAAATAAATGAAATAACTTGTTTAACTTTGAAAACTAAACTGTGGATCCTCCCTCCTATTATCTCTACACACCTTTAATTTCTAATTTTCACTTTCTCATCATGAGCTTTTATTTATTTATTTCTCTGTTATCTTCCATGGAGCAACCATTCTACACCTGCATCCCAATTCACCTGAAGCTAAACAGTTTTATCAAGTCAATAATGATTTTACTACTGCTGCAACTGCCCCCCAACCTTCCACTACTCCTACTGGTAATAAATCTCTAATTTATTTTATTCTTGAGAAATTATTAATTGGTCAATTCGTTGTTTAAATATATTATTTCATTTATTTTTGACAAATTATTACGGAGAATTAATTAAAATTAACAAATTTTGACTCTCTCTATATATATATATGCAAACTGATTCTTAAGTAATTAAAAGTATATAATCAATATATACTTATTGTACTCATTTTTAAAAAATCTCTTGATATCTAATAGTTTGGGTCTATTTTGTGTGTTCAGCTGAAAGTTCCACGGAAGGTGAAAGAAGTTGTGCTCCAGTAAAGAAGGAGGGCTGTTATAGCTGCAAGAAGAAAATGATATATAGTACCAGAGATTTTGGTTGCAGCTCTTCTAATTTCCCTTAATTACTAGTCATCCACTGAAGTACTATTTATCTTCCACCATCTCAAAGTTGCTTTATTTTTTCTTTCTTTTCTCTCTGTTTTTTGGGGAAATTCCCTGGGTCAGAGGCCTTTGTTCTCTTGTACTTTCCACGCACTATATATGACAACGAGGTTGTCCAAATCAAATAAGATTCATGTTGATCATAGGGTAAATGAAACTTCCGCAGTTTTTGCTTGATCACAGGGTAACTCTTAATACTGCGGATGCAGACCAAGTGTTGAAATGTTAGAATTCATTTGGGCAAAGGAACAAAGCAAATGCGCAATAATAAATGCATGCCTCTGGGTGTGGGACAACGAACTTTGGCTGTATTATTACGTATATATTAGAAAAATATTATTTCCACTATATATCAAATAATATATTATACACTGCAAAATACTTTACTGAGTTCATTGCTTCATTCTGAATCCAAAACATGCAAATAGTAACCGCAGCTCCCTACTCTGTCCACTTGACATGTCGTCCACAGAATGTTTCGTCACATGACATCATTGAACTACACATAAAACCAAAATAGAAACGTTACAATTCTCCCTTGTAGAAAGAAAGTGATGCCTCTCACCTACGCAGGAGACCACTTTTTAAACTCGCCCAGAAACAATTTCCACTTTAAGATAACTTTGACGCGAAATTGATCATTCAAGAAGTCAATAAACCGAAAATAAGCATGTCTCCAAGATCTATTGAAGAACAGAACAATACAAACACCCCAAAAGCCTGCTGCAAACCCAACACCCATCCCCATATAAAGAGCAGACGTTTCAATGGCACCTTCATCGGCTTCTCCCGCTCGAGAAGCAAACTCATTCGCATCCCCTATACTGCAGTTTTTTGTCAAAGGAGGGCCACAGAGTTGAGGGTTTCCTGTGTAGCTAAGAGCATCAAAGCTCTGAAGTTGGGTGGTTGTAGGAATACGACCCAATAAATTGTTGTTTGACAGATTCAAGAAACTGAGAAAGGACATATCAGATAAGCTTTGAGGTATTTCACCTGAAATTTGGTTCGAGGATAGATCAAGGAATTCCAGCAACTTCATACGCCCCATGCCATTTGGTATATCCCCAGAGAGATGATTTCTAGACAGGTTCAGAAAACGCAGTGCAGAGAGACTTGAAATTTCAGAGGGAATGGGCCCAAACAGCTTATTGCTTGAAAGGTCAATCATTCTCACCAATATTAGGTTGACTTCGTACTCTAACTCACCTCCTTGGGGAACCAAACTATTAGAATCCCTGTAATTGTCATAGTTGAGGTCACTACCATAGGAATATTGTAAAGGGTCGGAAGCGACGTCGTCTTCTCCAGCCATTGCCTGCATATAGTTTAAGCAGTTTGGAATGGTACCTGATAAGCTATTATTGGCAAGGTCCAACACTATGAGGGAAGACAGTTCACACAACTTTGGAGTAATGTTGCCATTTAGTTGATTGGATCTTAAACGAAGAACCATTAGAGTTTGGATTTCCCAAATCCAAACTGGTATTGTACCAGAAAGCTTATTGTCACCGATGTCAATGAATCTCAAAGCGGAGCAGTTTTGCAAAGCAGTAGGGATATGTCCAGACAATTCATTATTGTTTAACCGCAGAGAAGCAAGTCCATATAAATATCCAAAGGAGTTGGGAATTTTTCCAGATAACTTGTTGTTCCCCAAGTTTATATGCATCAAAGATCGCCAATGCTCCCAACAGAGACCAAGTTCACCAGACAAGTGATTGTTTGATAGATCAAGCACAATTACTTTGTTTGTCATATTCACCCTCTCACAGAAAAAGGGAGAAATTGGTCCAGATATTGAATTGTTGGCAATATTCAGCACTTCAACTTGTGCAGACACTCTTGACAATTGACCCCTGAAAAGATTGGAACTCAAAACTATAGTGCTTGAATTTAGAAGGACGTTAGTGAGATCACCCCTTATCTGATTGTAAGAGAGATCAAGAAAATCAAGTTGTTGACTCCAATTCCAAAACCAAGTCGGAAGTTGGTCTGAGATACCTGAGTTGGACATTTCCAATATGCGGAGTGATTTTTGCGTTTGTAGCCATGCTGGAAAGTTACTCCCAACTCTGAAAGACCTCAACAGAAGAAATGAGAGTTGGAAAGGGGGAACCCAACTAGGATTGACACGAAGGAAAAGATTTGATGAGGACAGGCGAAGTTCCTTCAAATTTGAGAGCTTTAAAAAATTCATTTCATCAACTGGCCCTTCTAATAAGTTAGACCCAAGGTCTAATGTCACTAAATTTGAGAGCGTTCCCAGAATTTTAGGTGCAGAACCAGTTAGGGCATTGTCTCCCAGATATAATCCCTGCAAGTTCTTGAGAAACCGAAAACTCCTAGGGACAATGCCATTGAGTCTGTTGTGACCAAGATTTAACTTCCTCAAGGACGTTAAATTTGCCAATGATGATGGAATTGGACCAGAAAAAGAATTATTACTGAGATCCAGAACTTCAAGAAGCTTAAGCCTCCCTAAAGTATCTGGAATTCTCCCAGTGAGTTGATTGCCCTGTAGGTCAAGACTCTCCAGGTTCTGAAGGTTTGATATCATTGGTGGTAGTTCACCTTGTAAAAAGTTTGTGCGCAACTCAAGCTGTACAAGAGATTCACTAAAAATGTTGATCCAAGGAGTGATTTCTTGATTTAGATTGTTAGCGGCAAGATCAAGAACTTGAAGAGATGTAAAGTTGGCTTGCGAATTGGCTGAAATTCTATTACTAATTTGACAATTCTCCAAGTGCAATTCTGAAAGAGAGGGAAGAGCGCTCATCACAAGAAGCCAATCTTCATTGTGAAGGTCAATGCCACTCAAGTCAAGGAATTCTAAGGAAGAAAGGCTGGGCAACCAATGAAGATTATCCATAGTGAGGCCAAAATTGTATCCGAGATTAAGGTATTGAAGGTCTGAGAGATTTCCAAGCTGTTGAGGGACCAATCCCATCATGCAGCTAAAGCTAAAGTCTATATGTGTCAGGCTTTTCATTGAGCCTAGAAAGCTTGGTATTTCAACAAGGACAAAATAATTATAACTCAAATCCAAATGAGTTAAAAACTTTAGTTCCATCAGAGAAGGGCTAATCTCACCAGTCAAATCTCTAAAAGGAGAGCTAGGTGGATTGCTGAGGTTGAGCTCCATGACCCGACCGGTGAATTTGTCACAGCGAACTCCAAGCCATTTGCAGCAATCCAGTTCATGGGACCAAGATGAGAGCCTGTTTGATGGATCAGTGAGTCCTCGCTTGAAGGTGAGAAGAGCATCTCTTTCTTGTTCATTGCAAGAGCTGCTGTTGTTGCTCTCTTCCTTGCATAAACTGATTTTGAGGGTTGCTAGAATGGAAAAAAGAAGGAGAAGGGCTATAGTTGCACACAGAGCTGCCATCAATTGACCTGAGAAAGGTTCTCTCCAAAAGTGATTGGTATTGGTGTCTTGAAACGTAGTTCACAGCTCACAAGCAAGGTATTATATAAAACACAACGTCAATGCTTCAAGTGCATAAGAACAGTGTTAGCTTCTCTGCAAGGTGTGTGGGGACGTCATCTATACGTAACAGCGCACTCAAAACCTGAAGCACGAATTGCAGTTGGACTAAGTAAGAATGAGCTTCGTGATTCATGAGGACTTTGAGAAACTGCCAACGAGAAGATTTGGGTTCTCCAATTCCGCATTTTCCTTCCTGCTGATGTTGGCAAGGTCTTATCCATTACTTTGGTTATTGTCTTCTCCATTGTCTTCCACTAACCACGAGTTTCCTTAGTCTGTGTTTCTTTCTTTTTTGCTTGGACCATTTGTCCGTTACTTAATTACTGGATGTGGAGAGAGACGAAACTTCCATATACATCATTGCTATCAGGAAGACAGCGACGCAGCAATCAATAATGAAATGTCAGAATGAAAACTCAAATTTTGACATTAAATTATTACATGGATATTGTCCATATGCAAAATGAAAACTCAAGTGGTTTTTTTTTTATTCATTTAAAATGTTTTATACTATCTTAAGTCCTTCGTATTTGACAGGTTAATTACTTCCTCAGTTTGCTAATGATTCTGGTTTCTCACACATTGAACAGCAAATTTCGAACGCATTGAAATTCAATCATGCCAAACTTGTGAATGTACTCATAATCTAATAATCTTGTATTAAAAAACATCAGGAATATGAATCCCTTTGTATTAACTTCACTGAAAAAGGCTAATAAAATGCTAACTATTCTCACTAGCTTGGTGGCACAACGCATATATATAATTAAACAATTGCTGGATTTCAATTAAAGAGATATCAATGGAATCCAGACGCAATATAATATTAATTATTTTATTAATTTTATATAGTTACATTTTTAATTATATATATAACTAGTGTTGTGAAAACTGTCATAAATTATAAAATAATAATAATTGAATCAACTAGGTTAATAACAAAATGTTAATTGAATGACTTAAGTTATTGACAAAATATTGATTCAGCTCATATGTGAATTGTCCCCACAATGTACACATAATTTTGTTATACTTACAAAAAAAAACACACACACACACACACACACACACACACACACACACACACACACATATATATATATATATATACATGTTAAAAATAAGGCAAAAAAAAAAAGAAAAGACTAATAGAAAGATATAATAAATATACAACAAAATAAAGTAATAAATACAAAAAAATAGAATAATCAAAATACAAAAAGAAAAGAAAAGAAAATGACAACAACAATATTCTGTATCTTTAATTTTAATTTCTATATGTATGCTTTTGATACCGTTCTTTGAGCTCTATAATAGGACCAAATTTATTGACCAGACTGATAACATCTGAAATGAAATAATATTATTCATATAAAGTTAAAATCAATAACAAATAAAACATAATCTACAAAACATAAGATAAAAACTAACTGATTAAATAGTTCTCGTTGGCAACATGATTCAAAATATCACTGAATGAACAAAACATAAAGATAGATTTTGGAATACTCAAATCATCTTTAGCTAGTCAGACATCAGTTGAAAATCGAAACTTAAGCATGAATGGATGCTTCGTTGTTAATAATCACTGTTAGACTTAACTACACTAAACATGAACATCACGTAAACATTTATCTCGGTTATTTGAAGTTTGAATTTATTTACAAATGATCTCTTCACATGATCGTGTATGCGATCACTTTTAGAAGCCAAAAAATAAACACAACATAAGCATAGGGAAAAAATAATAAATATAAAATAATTGAAAATAATAAAATTAAATTTACTTGAGAATTTTGCAAAATCATCTTCAGACTAAAAATCTCCTTAAGCATATTGAACGATGGAACTGTCCATAACCTCACTATCCAAATCTTAATTCTCCAATTATCCCTTGATGCATTAATATCAGTAACGTCGCTAAATTTAGTCATATGCGAAGCACTAACAGAGTGAAAACTAATTCTGCAAGAAGAATATCCAATACTAACACCAGAGGAATATAATACAGTTGGAATGACCCTTTATTTATATAATATGAATTTTGAATATATTAAATGCTAATGATGTAATTATTAATTATTAAATTATTAATAAAATTTATGACGATTCACAATTTTAAAAGGGATGGTTTGAATTCATTTACATTCAAATTTTTCAAATTCATTTGAATGCAATCTATATAATCAATCACATCAATTTACATTTAATAATTTTCATTTATTAAATTATTAAATTATTTATAAAATTTACTATATTTTACAGTTTTAAAAGGGATGATTTGAATTCATTTGCATTCAAATTTTTCAAATTCATTTGAATGCAATCTATATAATCAATCATACCAATTTGCATTTAATATTTTGTAATTATTAAATTATTAATAAAATTTACGATAATTCACAATTTTAAAAGGAATAGTTTGAATTTATTTGAATGCAAATTTTTCAAATTCATTTGAATGTAATTATAGAATCAATCACACCATTGCATTTAATATTTTTCAATTATTAAATTATTAAATTATTAATAAAATTTACGATGATTCACAATTTTAAAAGGAATGGTTTGAATTTATTTAAATACAAATTTTTTAAATTTATTTGAATGCAATTATAGAATCAATCACACCAATTTGTATTTAATATATTGTAATTATTTAATTATTAATTAAATTTATGACAATTCACTAGTTTAAAAAAGGGATGATTTGAATGCAAATTTTTCAAATCAATTTAAATGCATTATAGATTTAATCACACCAATTTGTATTTAATATATTTTAATCTTCATGAAAACCCTATAGTATATCTCAAAAGAGTTGTTTAGAATGAATTTAATATGAGGTCATTAATAGGAATGAATTTATTCATTTATATAATTTATTTATTTAATTTTTATTTTTATTTATTAATTTTATTATATGTTATTTAATGACATTAATATAATTAATACTTTAGAGTGAAATTATTTTAATCTATTATATAGGTTATCATATCAGATAAAAGATATCTAATATCATGATATCTTATACTAAAATATTTTATTCTTATAAATTGAAGATTAATATTTCCAGGAAAAACTTAAACAATATTTGTACAAAGAATCAATATGTTATTCTCAATTAATTAAATATCTATTATTAAAATGGTAAAAACTACTATATGATACTTTAGAAAAATCATTCAATATTTTTATTTATTTGTTAATCAAGTTAATATATATTTAAAAATAAGATAAATTACGCTAGTCTCATTTAAATTTTGTTTAAATTACATTTGATATATATTCTAGTTATTTCAAATATTACACTTAACTTCCTTAACATTTTGATGTAAATTACAATAATCTCTTTTCTAATTTCCTTTTTATCAAATAAGTTAATTGTTTGTACTACATGAGATTAGAATTGTATTTTGACAAAATGATACTTTATGTCCCCAAAGTTTACACTAAGTTTTGTTTATGCCCATAAAGTTTTTTTTTGGCCCGTCATATATATCTTTTTTTTTTGGTAACTCCGTCAGTCAATTTAACAGAAATATTAACTAGGTTGCCATGTGGCAAAAAGAATCTACCACCAGTACTCCCTAAAAAAAATGTTTCAATTTATTCACTTAGGTCTTTGGTAAAAAATTTTATTTTATCTAATTTTTTATATAAACTCTTCTTTTACTTCGTCTAGGTTCCTAGTTTAAAAATATATTTTTTATTTGTCAAAATATCCCATACAAACTTTTCAGTTTGTTTACTTTAGTCCATATTCTTCATTTTCATTCTTTTTTCTCACGGGTTGGTCCTTCAAATTAGTCTGTAATTTCATTTTTAGTCATAATATGATTAAATCTATCATTTCTACACAAAACAATGCAAGAAATGAATTAAAATTCAAGTTTTAAAGTTTACCTTTTATGAGAGGGAGAGATATGCAATATTTGAAACTTTGAATTTTAATTTATTTTTTGTATTGTTCTTTAGTAGAAATGAAAGATTGAATCATGTTATGACTAAAAATGAAATTATGGACTAATTTGGAAAACCAAACTGTGAGAAAAAAGTATGAAAGTGAAGAACATGGACTAAAGTAAACAAACTAAAAAGTTTGTAGAGGATGATTTTGATAAAGAAAAAATATTTTCTCAAACTAGGGACCTCGATAAAGTGAAAGACGAGTTTATATCAAAAATTAGACTAAAGGAAAATTTTGACCAAAGACCTAAGAGAATAAACTGAAAGACTTTTTTAGGGAATACACGTAGTTGCCATGTGACAGATACTTTTTGTTACGTGGCAGTCTAGTTAATATTTTCGTTACCTTGATTGACGGAATTACAAAAAAAAAAGACATATATGACAAAAATTAAAATACGTGAGTCAAAAACAAGTTAAAAATTTTTTAGAGTCATAAGCAAAACTTGATAATTAAAAATTTTAAGATATGTAACAATAATATATCGTTAAAAATAATGTAAGACGTTTTTACATTGGCAAAAAAGGAAAGATGTATTATGCTTGATAAATTAGTTCGTCGATTCTACACTGTATTGAAATAAGTTGGATCATTTGATTGATGCACATGCTATGAAAGGATTCAGATTGTCTCAGTTATCACTATGACTATAAAAATTATTGCTAAAAATATATTTTGTCACGATTATAATTATAATTAAAAATTTATTCAGCCACAGGTAAAAGTTCATAAAATTTTTCTGCGCTTTATAGACACTAAAGACGATCCGCATGGCTCTATGAAGTGCCGACATAACAGGCGATTGGACGTTCCACGGTTGCTCAGTATGGTATTGATTGGCAGAGAATGCTGTTTGGATAGATTATGCAGTATGGACAATTGTAAGTTTGTAACACTAACAACTGGACATTTGGTCAGCATCAGTTTAGTAAATTTTTTAATATTAAGAAAGTGAACATGTTACTCCAGCCATTAAAAGTTAAAATCAAACCAAAATCTTTTACCTAGAATTGAACAAAATTCATTTGATAACAAACCCTGTCATTTTGCCTAACCCTCTTCAAACAAAAGTCAATCTCAATGGTTTGAATCCCCGTAATAGAAGTCAACTCTGTAATTAACAACTTGATATTGATTAATAAATTTTTCAAACGATTCTCAACTTACTCCCACCATCATGAAGCGTCGCTGTGGACTTTTTAAAAGAAAACTTGAAAATAAAAGAGATATTCAGTTAAATAAGATCTTGACCAAGAGAAATGACAATTCGTTCTTTTCCACATTTCACACTACCAACTCACTATAGTACAAGTGGCTACGATCTCTTTCTCGACATTAACAATGTTAATTTGGATCTAGATCCCCTTCAGCTACTGGACTTGAGTGCGGATCCGCGCAGCCTGCTCTTCCTCCTTTAGCAACTGAGTTTTTTAATGAAACTTTTAGCAACGACAAAAACCATTGCTAAAGAGGAGAAGCACCAAAAGAAAGAAGAGCAAATCTCCTGGCCTAAAACTTTTACCAAACTAGTGAGGAGGCTAAATAATTATAAAAAAAAATATAAAATTAATCATTTTATTTTTTATTTATTAAATCATTATATCCAACGAGTATAGTATATTGGAGGAAATCCAAATATTGTTAATTCATTCCTCCAAAAAAAATTTTTTAATTAAATTTTCTTTTTTGGTACATATATACGAGGGTCAAAACCAAATGCATTATTGACCTGAGCTTAGGTGATAAATCTTTAATTTACTATAATTTTTCCACTCCTATTGAGTACGTAGAGTTGTTTTTAATTCCATTTCGTTTTTAATAATATATACATATATATAATATTTTGTATGATAATTAATTTTAGATTATCAAACTCGAATTATTGTATAATCTTTTTAAAATGTAATATTTTATTGTAAATAATGAATTGAATTAATTATTATTTTATAATAATTAAATAGAGGATAAAGAGATAGGCATAGAAGAGTGCACTGGTATCAATACTCCGACAAGACAATACACTCATACGTCTTCCATACCATAAAAAGGAGTTCAAATGAGAAAAAGAAAAAGAAACATCGCAACCTTAATTAATTAATTGAGAATGATATTAATTAGCTGTTAGATAAAACATATAAATTTATCTAATAATTAATAAAAAAAATAGCTAACTAAATAAACGATGTATACATTTTGAATGCAACAAATTGGCTTAAGTAAAAATGATATAATTAATCGTTTAATATATGATATGTTCTTTATACTAGCGATATGATATGTTCTTTATACTAGCGATATGATAACACCAAGGACGTACGTGGATAGAGGCATGTTTATTCTCAATCAAACAAACGGCCTCTAGGGAATTCGTTTTTTCCAAAGTTGCATGTGCGTCAACCTCCATATATATATATATATATATATATATATATATATATATATATATATATATATATATATATATATATATGTTAGTGGTGATCCATCACAAGTTGCTTTACATACTCTTTTTTCTTTTTGTTTTTTTTTTTTGGAATTTCCCGGGTCACAACCACAGGTCTCTTTTCTCTTACATTGCACGCATTATGACAACGAGGTTGTTTAAATCAAATATGATTGAAGTTGAGTTCTGCTTTGTTTAGCAAATGAAGCCCCCATGTAGTGTTTTACAATTTTACTCCACAGTTTTTGTTTCATGATAGGGTGATTCTAATCCCTTAGAACAATATTTTTGAAGCTTCATTCCATGTCGATAATATACACTAAATTCCAAAAAATATGGGTTTTTGGAGAAAAGGAAAAATGTGTCGTAGTTTTGGTAGGGCCGTTTCTGTAATGCATGTGTTCAATTCAATAAAATTTAATATTTGATTTAATTAATAAACAATTATACAATAAAAAGTTATAATAAGACACTATGTTTTTTAGAAGTTTTTTTTTAAAAAGTAAATGATTTTTTTTAATTTCCCTTAGTATCTAGGACTATTTATTGTATGTGATGTAATTTAATTTTTTTTTTACTAAAAATAGTAACATTTAATTTAACGTCATGATTGAATTAAATTTTAAATGTTTAATTGAATAAAAAAAATTATATTTATATATATAAGTTTTCAATTTCAAATAATTGATCTGCCCTTACTCTTGATCCACAAATTGATGGGTTAATCATATGTTCAACCCCATCCGCTAAAGGAGCTTAAGTGGGCTTTTCATTAAATTAAATCTGAAGCTTTTTTATGTTATCGGTTATTTTTCAATTTTTACAAAATGAAAGGTTATCATTTGAAAGTATAATATTTAAAATTAAAAGAAATTAATTACACGCTTAAAATATTAAAGTTGCATTGCCAACATTCTTAAAGTAGGTTTACATATTAATACAGGCTACCTTTTTCAAACTGAAATTTCACATTTCTCATAAAATTAATAAATTATTAAAATCAATGATATATATATATACACACACACTCACACATGGATTGAGATTAATTGTTTAAAATACTTAATTATTAAACTTGTTTGCTATAAAATACAAGATGTTTGTCTCTCATATGTTCAACACTTATCGTGGGTCAGTGCAGTGGGCTGGGCTTTAGGGATTTATAGCATCGTCTTGAGGACTAATGATCCATAAGACACTGTAAGCCCAATCCATAGTAAACTTGTTTTTTAATTTGTCTTTGTGTGCTTGTGTTGCTTCATGTTTGGCCCGTTTGGTTTTACTTTTTGTAGCTTCTCTCAAATAAAAAAAAGAAATGAAAAATAATATTACTTGAAAGATCGTTTTCTATTTCTGAATTTGGGTTAATTTTGATCCTAATTGTGATTTGAACCCCAATTCTTTAATCCTGACAACTCTATTGTTATTAAGCCAAAGCTTATTGATAGATAGTTTTTTTATTTTATTTTGTACATTTACTAATTTTAATTTTTATATAAATGTTTAAGGTTATCTGCACAGTGTAAATGTTTATGTAATTGGTCCAAATTTAAAAGCAATGAGCTTGTGAAAATTAGCTCAAACTACTTGGTTGGATTTAAATTAGAGTTGATTCGAGGAATGGTTTGGGAGTAAGGTGGAATGATTGAAGTATCTTAACTAGATTAGATATTTAAAGGTCATTAGGGTGAAATGAATCAGGTTCGTTTAGAAATTATCTTTGGCTTATACAGAACCTAAATTTTTAAACACTCTAAATAGGATGGTTTGGAATGATCTGAGATCTTTACAATTTTTCAGTACTATTTACTTTTTCAACTCTCTTCACATTTTCTTCAAAAGGGTTAAAATCAAAAAAATAATATTGAGATTTTCACCTTTCAAACACACCCCATTCCGATTAATAATGACATTACAATATCTAATTAATAGGGGTGAAATACCGTCTATTTTTTTTCATTAATAACCTCCAATCAATAAAATAGATTATTCCCTTTATCCAAATTCTTTAATATTGAAGTATCTTATTGATTTCTCTGTCCTTGTTTTTGTTGAGAGTTGGTTTTTCTTTAATAACTAGTAATTATATATACAAGGCGTATTTGATAACAAGTATTGAAGGTGTATTTGATGAGTTGCTCGCTCATGAGTAGAATGACAGTTTATGAGATATACATACATACATACATACATACATACATACATACATATATATATATATATATATATATTAAAATTTTAATATTTAAAGAACCAAATAATTAAAACAATAGATAAATTAAAAAAAGTTAATATATTAATTGAACCTAACAAGAATATAAAATAGAAGATCAATTGAATTAATTTGAAGCACCGTAGAGCTTACAGAGTTTATTTGTTTGTTTAACCTTTCCCCACATGACTACATTGTTCAATACAAAGTGCTTTAGTGGTGAAGAGTGTGAAGTCTGATTTTAGGTTCAGATTCTTATTTCGTCCTTGTTTCACTTTCACATCCCCAAACTTTTCTATTTAAGATACGTCATCTAGTTATATACAATTATTTTTAGTATTTAACGCATATATATATATATATATATATATAATTTGTTTTATTGTTTCTTTCCTCCAAACACAAACGGCTAGCGAGCCCAGTCAATTAAATTGTGAGTGTGTTTCCGACCCAACTCCAATGATAGAATGGCTTGGGCCATGACGGTATGTTCCAAAGATTTCAATGTGAGCCTGCAATTAAACTACGTGTGAATTAAAAAAAAAAAACTTTATCATTATGTTTGTTGTATGTGAGCATTAAATATTTCCCCCCTTATATTTCCATGTCATCTATCAAATTTAATACTTGTAGGGCAAGATGGAAAAGGAAAATATATGTATACACATAATGGTTCAAGCAATTAATCATTACTAAAAGAAACCCATCTTTTTAATTCTAAATAATTTTTTCGTAGTTAAATTTTCAAAAATGGCTACTAGAGTGGCAACTTCTATATGGATGAACACAATTTATCGTCTTGCTTTAGTCATATAATATAGGAGAAAATTTAGGTGAAGTTTTTATATATTTGTTATTAAAATTTTTTTAATAAGAATACAATAAATTTATGATCTTTATTAATAGTTATATATTTTTTATTACTCAACGTTGTATGATTCCTTTAAGAAATCTTTTACACATATTTTATTTATAATAGAGAATCTAATAAAAAGATAAAAAAATTACAAAAATGTTTAATTCTATAACAAATCTAGACACACAGATTTACCAAGTCAGAGAAGCGCGCATTGTTTTAATTTGTTTCTTTTTTTTTGGTCATCTGATTTTACACGAATTCACTCAATATTGAAATTATATACATTTCCTTAGGGAATGCCCAAAATGCAGGAGACCCAATATCAGTGTAAAAAAGAAAATGTGGGGCGTGAGATTGTGCACATAATAATGCATGTTTACGTTAAATTTTAGTTGTCTTTTTTTTTTAAAAAAAAAAATTTGGCTTAGATTAATGTTATTAACATAGTGGATGGGAAATGTTAGGGATTTTTTTCAAAGTTCATTATAAGAACTTACAAAAAGAATTATTTTTAACAATATTTTTATATTTATTTATTTTGCAAACAAATACAATCTAACCCATCAAATATAGAAGGGGAGTACTAAACATAACTGAATTACTCAAATACGGATTGCAACAAAATAGAAGATTAAAAAACTCGGACCTCATTCATGGCGTCCCAAATACAGAGTTTATAATCCAAAATTTTTTTGTCAAGTTTGAAATTAGAGTATGGTATGTGGTGGCTGAATCAAAGCCTCCAAGACTAGTATAAACAGTGCGCGCAGATTTGCTACGGCAAAAATTTGCTGCTTATAACTTTCAGCAATGATTTCTACCATTGCTGAAAGTTTTGACAACAGCAAAAACTGTTGTCTTAACTTTTAACAACAATACAAATGGTTACTAAAAGTAATCAACAGCAACAATTTATTATTTGTTAAGCAGTAAATTCAGACTCATAAACAGCCCCATCTGAAAGCATACACGTTCATTATACGTTTCACTCCAATTTTGTCAGTTAAAAAACAATGCTTACATAAAAGTATTTTTATAATTTATATATACGCACACACATTACAATTTTTGCCTTTTATGGAAAAAGAAACATGAATTAAAAACTTGTGAAACTGATTTCAGTTTAAAGTCAGTCAACCAAACATTTTTCACTATTGTTGATGGTTTGGCTTAAAGTGTCAGTGTTAGTGTGGGTGTGAGTGATAACTTCGTCTACATATTAAAGTATTTTGTTTCCATTAAATGACTTCAAAGACTTACCATTTTCCACGCCTTAATTTGGGTGACAATTTTGCGCCAATGATGATTATGGTTTCTACAACTTCATCATCCTTAGCTATCCTGTTTGCCTATATTGGCAATTTAGTTTCCAAGAAAAAAAGTTCCATGAAACTATTTCGCTTCGTCATAAAATTAAATTGGAAATTGGGAAACTAATTAACATCCAACCAATAGCTCATCTTAGATTACTACAAAGTATGTCTCGAAGACTATTTTAATTGATTGGAATCCCAGTCTTAGTCTTCATGTTCACATGCTGTCAATTAAATACATAATTATGAGAAAATTCACTTGGACCACTACAATGACGCGATCCACATTTTCTACCAGGCAAAATTATAATTTTCAAACAAGGTATTATTTTTATAACAAAGGTTTTAGTTTTATATTTTATTAAGATAATTTTGTTTACCATTTTTTAGCATTTTCATTTTGAATAATTTTTCCTCACGAATTTGCAATAATTATTGGACCACAGACTTGTACCTCTGTCCTACTGTCCTTAAATATGTAGAATGAAATTATTAAAGTAGATTCAGGCTATTAGCTAGGTACCAAAATCCATATGTATCTCATCATTCATATGTACCAGCAACATGAAGGACGCGAAGTTGGTTCAATACCAAACTCATTGTGCAAAATCCTAGAAGTAAAAGGCAAACTACTCATATTTTGGTCCAAACATAAGGATCATATTTTTTTTTATTTAGATTGTCTATCCGATTTAGATTAAAAAATAAAAATAGTCCATGAGGTTTGTGTTTTTACCTTTTAACTATTTTCTTTAATTTAGATTGTTCAATCTGAGATAAACAAATTAGATTTGAGGAACGTGAGGAATTCCCACCAAAACATTAGAAGATCCAAATATAAAAGGGGAACCCATGAAGTGTTGCCTCTATATGTTTTAGCATATGTGTAGTAATTCAATAACTTGCGTTCTGCCACTATTATTATAAAAAAAAAGTGATAGATTTTTAGTAACAATTGAAATCCGCTACAAAATTTTCGTTTGTGACAAATTTTAATTTATCAGTGCCTTAAAATTAGTATAAATTGAAATTCTGTACTAAATAGTGATGGATTTCAATTCATAACTAAATTTCATCACAAAATATGAGATTTAGTGACGAATTAAACCCATCACTAAATATCCTTTTTTGTGACGGATTTTTTTGTCACTAATTTAGTTACATATTTTTTCTGTCACCTAAAATTGGTCACTAATTTTCCAATGCTTTAATTGATTTGTGATGAAAAATTTTGTTACAGATTCGTTACAAAATCTCATGTTTAGTGACGAATTTTTCTGCCACTAAAATATATCACTAATTTTTTAATTGTTATTGATTCTGTCACAAATCACAAAATCCAATATTTTGTGACAGATTCTTCCGTCACTAAATTTTGTCATTAATTTTTTAATTTTGTAATGAATTTGTAACGAAAAATTTTGTCACAAATCAACCATTAAATCATTAACTTTGTCAATGTAATATAATATAGTATAATGAGTGTGAATTTCAACTAGATTAGTAGCAAGAAGCGGTACCAGCAACATGAAGGACGCTAGTTTAAGCTAAGCGATGAACACTTATGATAATATTAATATTGTCAGCCCGTCGCTCACTTGCAAAATGTGTGGCAAATTTTTTTATTACTAAAGTGTCATTTCTGTCACAAATTAGTGATAGATTTATGATAAAAAAAATTACCTCACAATTAATGAGTAATTAAAAATAACGCATCTTTAGTTCTCAATAATTTTTCATAGTCAAATTTTGAAAAGTGGCTACTAGTGTGGCAAATTCTATATGGATAAACACAATTTATTGTCTTGTTTTGCTTTGCTTTGCTTGTATAACAAAGGGAAAAAATTTAAATGAAATTCTTATATCTTTAAGATTATTTTTTTTAATAAAACACAAAAGATATATAATCTCTAGAATGCTTATATATTTTTTACATACGTACTATTTATAATAGAAAACATTATAAAAGAGATAAATAAATTACATATAAAACCAATTCTACATCAAATCCAGATGGGAACTAACCAACATTTCATCTTTAGCTACCAAATATAACTAAACACTACAAATGAAAATTACAACAAAATAGCATATCAACAACTACCCCTAACTAAGAACACATGTGCTGATCCATCAATTCAAATCTGTGACCGGAAAAGTAATACCATGATTAACCATGAAATACATTTAAATATATTATTTATTTAGAGATTATAATTAACAAGAGGGATGTTTGGTAATTAAAAATACTAAAATTTTTCCCCCATCTGTTTTATAAATAAGATATTAATTAAAAATATGCTTGTGGAACTTAAATTAAAGTCAGTCAACTGGTGATTTTTCCTTGAGTTGATGCTTTATCTTGTAGAATTAATGCAAAGAAATTTCGCAGGAGATGACTGGGAAATTTTGGTACGAAGAAATTTTTCCTGAGATTATTGGAATCCCAGTCTTCACGTTCACATGATATAGATATACACAAGAAAAGTGAATACTTCTTTGCCAGAAAATTAAAGTGATAGGTATGTCTCACTTGGACAGTACAATGAAGCAAACCCTCGTTTTATACATTGCTTTGTCAAAATTATAAACTTCAATTCAGCTATTATATTGGCCTATTACCTTTATAAGAAATTTTGAATTTTTTATCTTATAATCTTTTTAAAATAGAAATAAATATATTTTTTATTTATAAAATACTGCAAGTGTTTCTGATAAACAATTTTGGGGATTTTCCCAAAGTTATAAGGACTTAAAAAGAAAAAAGAAATACTTTTTTAACGATTTCTTCTGTGTTGTATAATTAATAATTTGCATGAGTACCTTCCTCATCTTTTGGGTAGTAAATCCAATCTAACCCATCGAATAACGTAAGGAAGTGTTAAACATAACTGAATAACTCAAATGCCAGTTACAACAAAATAGTAGATTAAAAAAATTGGAGATGACATCTCGTATACTGAATTTATTATACAATTAATATATAAGATTTTTGAACATGGCACATAAAAGTATAAATTTTTATTTACTTATAAAATAACCAATGGTTTTTACCAGTGGAGCCACGTGTAAGTCAGGGGGTGCAGTTGTATCATCTAAAATTTATAAATTGTCATGTAAAATTTTTTTTTTGTCATTTTGCCCTCTCCTTTTTTTTAACCCTCTTAATTTTTTTGAACCCCTTTAGAGACTTAGTCCCTCTTTGCTGCTCATAGTCATAAAACCTCTACTCCCCAGAGTCACAAAATTTTTTCTTGATAATAGTTAATTTCTCATTCTATTGTTAGGGACCTCTTTGTAAAAAATTGAAATTTAGAGTTTTTGTACATAAGTCTAGTTCTATTAAATTGGTTAATTAGTTATAATTAAAATCATGAGTAACATATTTGTGAAGTCAATTTCATGAAATTTTTTCTTGATGATAGTTAATTTCTCATTTTATTGTTAGGAACCTCTTTATAAAAGCTTGAAATTTGGGGTTTTTGTATATAGATCTAATTCTATTAAATTGGTTTATTAATTATACAATTAGAATAATGAGTAACATGTTTGTGAAGTCAATCTTATGAAATTTTTTTTTGATAATGATTAATTTATCATTCCATTATTCGGGACCTATTTGTAAAAGTTTGAAATTTAGAGTTTTTGTACATACGTCTAATTCTATCAAATTGATTGATTGATTATACAATTATGATCATGAGTAATATATTTGTAAAGTCAATTTTATGAAAATTCTTTTGATGATGGTTAATTTATCATTCCATAATTAGGGACTTCTTTGTAAAAGTTTAAAATTTGTGGCTTTTGTATGTAGATCTAATTCTATCAAATTGGTTGATTGATTATATAATTAAAATTTAGAAGAAAAATAATTTTTTGTAATGAAAATATTTTTTTAAAAAAATTAACATCAAATAAATAATAAATTAAAATTAATTTAAAAAAATTACCAGATTTAAAAAAAGCGAGTGTAAATTTTACATCATTGACCCAGGGCCACTGCTTTTTACTATTGTTGACCGATGGACCTGTAGTCTTTAGCAATTAAACTATTTTATTTTCATTAGACAGACTTCGGATACTCTCATCAGTTTCACACGTTAGTGAAGTCCTTACCTTAATTTCGGTGACAATTTTGTGACAGTGACAGTAATGGTTTTCAGTCTTTACAATTTCATCATCCTTAAGCTATCATGTTTGTCTTGCATTGGGAATATAATTTTTTAAACTAGTTTCATGACATTATTTTGCTTCGCCATAAATTTAATTGAAAATTGTGGAAGCTAACATTGAACCAAAAATTATATATATATATATATATATATATATATATATATGGCAAATTTAGTGAAAAAGTGATGGAGGCTAATTAATAGCTCATCTTAGATTACTATGAAGAGGCATCACTTGGAGACTATCTAAGTTGATTGGAATCCCAGTGTTCAAGTTCACATACTTGTAATCAAGAAATTAAAGTAAATACATATTTGCGATAAAATTCAATGAAGTGATCATGGGCTTATTTGGACCGCCGCAACGACGCGATGCACATTCTATACGTCCACTTAGCAAAATTTATAATTAACAACTTTTTTATATAAAAAAAATCCAATCTTTAAAGTATAAAATTAAAATAAAACGATTCTAAATTTAACTGTTCTGTTTTTTTTTCTATTTTCATTTAACTTTCTTGTATGAATATTCAATAATTAGCTAGATCACAAACTTGTACTGTGCCTCACAAAATTATTAAGTAGAATTAGCCTTTTAGGTACCAAATGCCTCACAAAATTATTAAGTAGAATTAGCCTTTTAGGTACCAAAATCTATATACATATATATATATATATATACCTCAAAAATTCAGTTCTGTCAGCCATGAGTACTTTCCTCACCTTGTTTTCTAGCAAGTAGAATCTTTGTGCAAGCATGACGAGGGCAATGACAGAGCCACGTGTAAATCACGGAATGCAGCTGCACCCCTTATAAGTATTCGATTTCAAACAATCCTGTCCTTACTCTTGATCCACAATTTGATGGGTTAGCATACATTCAATCCCATCCGCTGTTTAAAGGGGTTTAAGTGGGCTTCCCATTAAACTTGAAGCTTTTTATGTTATTG
Source organism: Biancaea sappan (assembly GCA_037074585.1). Taxonomy (NCBI): domain Eukaryota; kingdom Viridiplantae; phylum Streptophyta; class Magnoliopsida; order Fabales; family Fabaceae; genus Biancaea; species Biancaea sappan. Next base: position 11,600,769 of record CM073490.1, on the reverse strand, counting down.
GTTATTTTTTAATTTTGACAAATTAAAAGGTTATCATTTGAAGGTATAACAGTTAAATTTTAAAGGAAATTAATTACACACTAACATTTTTGTATTTAAAACATTAAAGTTGCATTGCCAATATTCTTAAAGTAGGTATACATATTAATACAAGGTACCTTTTTCAAACTGAAACTTGACATTTCTTATAAAATTAATAATTTATTAAAGTCAACAATGTATATATTGATTGAAATTAATTGATTAAAATACTAAATTGTTAGAGGCAAATATGTATATACATATGTGGTTGAGTATAAATATTGTTGTAGATTTAAATGCTAAAGATCTACTTTCATATTAAGCTTTTCAAAAATTTCTTGGACTTTCTATGAATACGGTTTACTTCAAAGTTTATCACAAATTCATATTGGTGTAACAGTTTTAATTAATTATCGGTATATGCCGAATCTTCTTTGGACCATATATTAAATTAGTCAAATTTACGATGCCTACATCTATATGCAGCATAAGTTCATTGAAAGCTCTTATCTGAATTTATTCCACTAAACGAATTAAGTTGTATCAGTAAATATTAAGATATTTTTTCAGAAAAAAATCTCAGGTAAATTAAATAAAAACGTTAAATTAATTAATTGACTTGCACGAGATATTAAACTGCATATTTGAGGATTCTGTTTCCGCAACTAACTTACTTGTTTGTCTCTCACAGATTCAACACTTATCGTGGGTCGGTGTAGTGGGCTGGGCTTTAGGGATTTATGGCATGCACTTGAGGACTAATTATCCATAAGACACTATCAGCCCAGTCCATACTAAACTTGAGTTTTAGTTTGTGTGCTTGTCTTGCTTCATATTTGGCCCGTTTGGTTTTACTTTTTGTAGCTTCTCTCAAAGAAAAAAAGAAATGAAAAATAATAGTATTTGAAAGATCGTTTTCTATTTTTGAGTTTCGGTTAATTGTGATTTGAACCCCAATCCTTTAATCCTGACAACTCTATTGTTATTAAGCCAAAGCTTATTGATAGATAGTTTTTTTTTTGGTACATTTACTAATTTTAATTTGTATATAAATGTTTACATAATTGGTCCAAATTTAAAAGCATTGAGCTTGTGAAAATTAGCTCAAACTACTTGGTTAGATTTAGATTTAGAGTTGATTCGAGGGATGGTTTGGGAGTGAGATAGAATATCTTAACTAGTGATTAAATATTTAAAGGCCATCTAGGTGAGATGAATCAGGTTAGTTTAGAAATTATCTTTAACTTATACTGCACCTCAATAATAGAAATAGTTAAGGGGTGCCTGTCGTTCCAAGGAAATAATTGAAATGATTAAAAAATGCCCGCCATTCTAGGGCAATAATAAAAATAATTAAAGAATGCCCGCTGTTCCAGGGCAATAATAGAAATGATTAAAGAATGCCTGCCATTCCAAGACAATAATAAAAATAATTATAGTGTATTTACATGTCAAGAGTTTATCTCAAACCAACCAACAAGATTCATATCTTTTGAACAAAGGGTCCCAATATCTTTCTCATAAACATCAATATCATACAAGATTGTTTCAACAGATCAATAACAAAGGTACTCTGAATAATTTGTGAGTTCAATTCTTTGAAAGGCAAATTCACAATAAACGTGTCCTTAAATGTAGTGGTGTACCTAACTACTACCTACATCATTTGATTAAAGTTAGCTCCCTTACCTGAGGTTGAACAAAAGAGAGAAAAACACGAGCACGAAGGATTAATGAGCGACAGTAGGAAAACTTAAAATAAAGAAATTTTGAGGTTCAAGAAGTAAGAAAAGATTCAGGGGGTGGCACCTGGGCACCACTGACTTAGCTAGACTCCCTTAAGCTCTTAGGTGCGAGCGCCTCGGGTGGCGCCACTAAGTGCCAAGCCACTAACTCTCTCTCTCGAAAGATCACTGGGCACACAAATCACTCTCTCTCTTAGAAGCAGATCAGTAATAGCCCCCTTCTCTTCCTCCAAATCACAACTCAGCCAGCCATACAAGAACAAGATAGGGGAGAGAACAAGCCAATAAGATATACACACACGCACCTATCGTAGGGGAGGAAAAAGAAATAAGGAGGAGAGGTTTCAAGGATGCGGGCCCTACCTCTCTTATAACATAGTTACTACCTATAAGAGTCTCCCATAAGTCACTTGCCCCATGTTCATTCTAAATCAGATTTTTACTACACATAATGTAAAATAAATTCGAAATTCACATAATCACCAATAATCATAGTATGCAATACCAGCAATTTACACACAATTAGTCTTAATAGATAAAAGAAATAAAAGAAAAGAAAGGGAGAAATTTATAGATATTACAATATTACCCCTTCAAAGAAATTCGGTCCCAGAATTTTCATGAAATAAGATTAAGCAAATAAGGACGGATATCTAGACCGCATGTCTGCCTCTATTTTCCACGTGGCTTTTTTGTGAGAGTGGTTTCGCCATAAAACTTTTACTGAAGGGATTTCCTTGGACTGTAATTTCTTCACTTGTCTGTCCAATATTGCCACGGGTTCCTCCTCGTAAACTAAGTTCTCATTCAACATGATCTCTTGGGAATGAATGATGTGAGATGGATCATGAAGGGACTTTTGTAACATAGACATGTGGAACACAGGGTGTACCCCATCTAATTTTATCGGCAGGGCTAGGCAATAAGCCACGTTACCCACCATTTCCAAGATTTCGTAAGGGCCAATATATCTCGGACTAAGCTTACCTCGCACCCTGAAGTGCATAAGTCCCTTCATAGGCAAAACCTTAAGAAATACCAAATCTCCCACCATGAACTCTAGATCTCGTCATCGCTTATTTGCATAAGACTTATGCCTACTCTAGGTGTAACACCCCGACTTTTTATTTCCTTTAAAAATAATAATTTTTCTCTAAATCGGTTCACTAGATAATTTTCTTTCAAATAATTATAGATTTCACTATTCACGAATTTTACTATTCATGTGAATAGTAACCTTGCAGAAAATTTACAAGATTCTCATTAATTATATCTGAGCTTGAATATATATAAAAATAATTTACATAATATTTGCTATTATCTTTACATCTTTGTATCATAAACTACCATAAAATATATTTCTACACTTCAATCTCATCATTAATATCATTAAGCCTTCCATTTTGCCCTTTTTCCTGAAATGATCAATTTTCTAAAAGTGAGATATAAAATATCTCAGTAGCTAGTCACTTTATTAAAAATATGTAAACACATGAGGAGATCATTTCAACCATAAAAACATAACATCACACTGATAAAAATTAAATCTCTCTTGTTCACTACTGTAGAACAAGATTTATAATAGAAATTCTATAAAAAAAAATTGATTATGTACATATATATCATAAATCATAATTAATCATACTTTTATGGAAGACTAACTACCTGATCTGATTCTCAACATCTTAAACTTCTTTGCTCCTCTTTGCTCTGTGTTTCTTAGTCCTCTTTCTTCTTGAAATTTTCGCCTCTTCCTCTCTCTCTTCTCTACTCTTCTCTACCCATACCATACCACAACGCACACACACATATATATAATTGAAAGAAAAAGCAATGCATATATATATTTTAATATCTCTTTTTTTTTCACTATTCACACCTCCAATCAAACATCACTTTCTCTCTTTCATTTTTTCCTTCTTTTTTTTTTTGTCTTTGTCTCTTCATCTTCCTTTCCCTCATCCTCTCTTCTTTTTCTTCCCTTCCGCCCCACCGTGCACTCACAACACATTCATATATATATATATATATATATATATATATATATATATATATATATTAATTATTCTTTAACTTTTTCTTGTAAAACCCCACATGTCTCCTTTCTTTTTTTTTTCCCTCTTTCCTCCATCGCACACCTCACACACATCTTTCACCCTCTTTCCTCCTCCGTCCACCTCACACACATCACTTTCTTATTTTTTTCTTTTGGCTAAAACTAAGAAAAAAACTTCAAATCTTTTTATTCTATTCAAATAAGTCCCTACTCAATGGATAAAATTCTATTTATATTTCTCAAAAAGTTCTTAATAACTATTTTATCCCTATTTACTTGTTCATTTATTTATTTAGCCTCACTTCCTAAGGTAATTAAATTTGGGATATCACACTAGGCCATTATCAATCTATCCCGAATGGTCTTAACCTTAACCACCGCTTCTTAGACCAAGTCGGGCCCAATGCCCTTGGTCTCCCCTATATTGAACCATCCTATCGGTGATCTACATTTCCTTCCATAAAGCGCTTCAAATGAAGCCATTTGGATACTCGCTTGGTAACTATTATTGTAGGTAAATTCTACCAATTTTAAATGTTTTTCCCAACTTCCCCCAAAGTCCATAACACAAGACCGCAGCATATCTTCAAGAGTCTGAATGGTCCTCTCTGACATCAGTCTGAGGGTAAAAGCCAGTGCTTAATTCCACTCGGGTTCCCAAGTCCTTTTGGAAGGCCCTCCAGAAACTTGAAGTAAATTGTGGTCCTCGGTCCGATATGATAGAGACCAGGATCCCATGTAGACTCACAATTTCATCAACGTAGAGTTGAGCATACTTAGCCACATTAAAGGTAGTTTTCACTGGAATGAAGTGGGTTGTCTTGGTCAAGTGGTCAACGATTACCCAAATTGAATCTATTTGAGAATTTCTATTTACTGAAGTTCTCTGCCCAGTTTCTGGTGTTTCGCCTTGACTTTTTGGCAAGTTAGGCATCTTACTATGAATTCTGCCATGTCTCGCTTCACACCTTCCCACCAATATAGGGATTTTAAATCCTGATACATCTTTGTGTTGTCAAGATGTATGGAGTAGGCTAAACTATATGCTTCTCTCAAAATATCTTCATTCAAGGTCCCCACATTAGGCACACATAGCCTTCCTTTGAATTTTAGCACTTCGCCCTCCTCTAAAGAAAACCCATCCCTATTTCCTTCCTTCACTCTATCACAAATCTTGCCAAGGTTTAGATCTTCGTCTTGTTTGCCTTTCACTTCCTTGATTAATGAAGACTTAGCAAGGATATAGGCCAGAAGTGGTTCTACCCCTGGTAGTTTAAACCACACACTGTTAGTCTCTAATTCATAGAGTTTATATATCAAAGGCTTCTTTGCCTCGACTATATGAGCAAGGCTCCCAATTGACTTGCGACTTAGGGCATCGGCCATCACGTTGGTCTTACCAGGGTAGTATAAAATGGAGAAATCGTAATCTTTCATCAATTCCATCTATCTCCGTTGTCTCAGGTTGAGATCCCTCTGTTCGAATATGTACTTTAAGTTTTTATGGTCAGTGTATATTTTGCAAGTTTTTCCATAAAGGTAATGTCGCCATATTTTTAAAGCAAAGACTACCGCAGCCATTTCTAAGTCATGAATCAGGTAGTTCTGCTCATTTCTCTTCAATATTGCATAAGAACACACCCTAGCCCAATCTGAGACATATCACAATAGACTGCAAAACCCCCCGGACCTGTAGGAAGGGTAAACACCAGAGCCGTTGTCAAACATTCCTTTAATTTTGCAAAGCTATCTTCACAAGATTCGGTCCACTCATACTTTACCCTATTCTGTGTCAATTTAGTGAGTGGAGCCATGATTCGAGAGAAATCCTTCACCAATCACCTGTAGTATCCAGCCAGCTGTAATACCCGTGAAAAACAAAATATAAAGGTGTGTGCTTGAACTATAGTTACTATTCCAGTATACGATACTATTCACTTGTATAATACTATTCACATATACAGTACTGTTCACTTATACAATTGAAATGTCGAGTACTAGATGTAGTTTAGGCATAAGAGGAAACGAAAAAGAAATTCGTAGGAGAAAATTATATTTTATGTGAGAAAATACCCTCAGGGACTAAAATGAAAGGACTGAATTAAAAAGAAACTTAAATGTTTAAGGTGAAAGGATAGTTTTTCCTTTAAGTTTTCAATAGTAAAGCCGCCTTCGACTTTTTTGTGATTACACAGTAAACTAAATGATTAATATGCACAATAAATTGAATTATTTTATTAGAAATGTCATTTTCATGAATAGTAAATTAAATATTTTATTAGCGCATAGTATTAAATAGTATCCTTGACTTTTCTTATAAATAGGCCATTCCATTTCACTTCTAAACTCACACCTTTAACTTATCTTCTTCTCTCCTTAAGTTTTCTTACTTCGACGCTAGGCCACTGAGATTTTGGGCCTTTTCCTTTTCAGCTTAGGTGAGGATACTATGCCCTTTTTATGTCTTTCAAATTTTAAAAATAATTTTCTTAAGTATGCTCTGTGGTTGCGGCTTTGGCTGATCTTCCACATCAGAAAAACTGTCCTTAGTTGCCTATGTATTATTTTAATTATCTGATTATCAAAATAGAATGTAAACTATGAAGAATACATGTCTAGGAAAAGTTCTGGCTAAGGAAAGACCTGATACTTAAGTGTGTATATTGCGACCCTCTACTCTTTCTTGGGAACTTACCTGGTGTATTCTTTTACTAATACTGCCAACAAACCCCCTCGTTTATGTGCCTTTCATTAGTGTTTAGTGTTTAGAACAATTAGTTAGTAGTTAAAAATGAGGCTCCTTGAGTGAATACGACCTGGGGATCACTATACCACAAATTGCCACGAATTCAATTATGGGCGATTCGGCATAGTAGTGGCGTGAACCAGAATTTTGGCGCCGTTGCCAGGGAGCCAATTCATTTCTAAGTTGTTAATTAGTTGTTCTATTGTGTTCTTGTTTGATTTTAAGTGGTTTCGTATTGTTGGAAGTGATTGCAAATTCTTCAAGTCAATTTTTCAAGTTTCCTAGTTATAATTTAGCCACTATACATCAGCAAAAAACTAAATCAGATTGACTTGAAAATTGGTAGTCCACTAAACACTACCGTTTCTGGCATAACTCCTACGACTTTGTCGTAAGGAGCACCGCCCCTATCTCGGCCAAATTCCAACGTTTAGACCACTTTTTCCATTTTACAATGTTTTAAACCATTTTTCCAATTAATTGTGATTTTTGGTTTGATTTTTGTAGACCTTATTTTTAAGTTTTATTTGTTGATTTTGTGCCTACAATTAGTGAAGGATTTTTCTAAGAAAATTAGATTTTTTTGAGATACTTCATTTTTGGTTATTTTCCTTGGTTGGAGCCTTGTGTGCTTATTTTGCTGGTTTCTTTGTTTCTTGTGTTTTCTTGTGATTTTTTCCTTTCCTAGTGTATGAGAAGGTCTAGTTATGTGGACTTACCACCTTTTGATCTTGAAATTGATAGGACCTTCCATAGGCTAGTAAGAAGCAATAACATTAGGACTAGTATAGTTTCTGAAATTCTTGTTGAAATTGTTGAGTTTGCTGTCAATAGTGTAGAAGTAGAATCAGATTCTGAATATGATATTGTGTTGGAGTCTACTAATTCTGAGTCAGTTGGGACAACTGGGATGGATAACCAAAATGCACAAGTGCCTCAAAATAGGCAAAAACAATCAATTAAAGAGTTGATTGCACCTGATGTGCATTATCAACCATTGTGCATAAATTATCCTGAGTTGGATGCTAATTTTGAACTGAAATCTGGTCTAATCCATTTGTTGTCCAAGTTTCATGGCCTTGCAGGAGAAGATCCGCACAAACACTTAAAGGAGTTCCATGTTGTCTGCTCTACCATGAGACCACATGGAGTTGGAGAAGAACAGATCAAATTAATAGCATTTCCTTTCTTTCTGGATGGGCAACCAAGGATTGGCTTTACTATCTACCCATTACCTTGATAACAAGATGGGATGAGCTGAAGAAGTTGTTCTTAGAAAAATTCTTTCCAGCCTCCAGAACAGTAGCAATTAGGAAGGATATTAGTGGGATTAAACAGTTGAATGGTGAGTCTTTGCATGAATACTGGGAGGAGAGGTTTAAGAAGTTTTGCTCTTACTGTCCAAACCACTAAATTTTAGAGCAGCTTCTCATCCAGTATTTCTATGAGGGATTACTACCTATGGACAGATACATAGTTGATGCAGCTGTTGGTGGGGCATTGGTGGATAAGACTCCTGCTGCAGCAAACAAATTGTTGGCCAAGATAGCCTAAAATGCTCAGCAATTTGGCACTAGATTGAATGATCCAGCAGTTACTGTCAATGAAGTGAGGACACCTCCCATGGAGCAACAAAGGATAGAAAATAAATTGGAAGAGTTAGCTTCAATGGTGAGGCAATTGGCTTTAAATAAGAGAGCACAACAACCAGCTCTTCCTTCTTCAGTTTATGGAATTTGCTCCCTGAATACCCATCATACTGATCAGTGCCCTCAGCTGCAAGAGACCCCAACTGAGTCATGTGCTGGTATATTCCCCAGTTGACCCATGCAGCCACAACAACAGAGATATGACCCATATTCCTCCACCTACAATCCTGGCTGGCGTGATCATCAGCTTTCAAGTATGGGAATACCTCCAACCCCCCTTACTAGCCACCCCATGTAAGATACAATCAACCTGAACCTAACCATACACCTCCTCTAGCACCCAAGAAACCTGAGCCTAGTCTTGAGGATCTAATGAAGCAACTGACTGCCAATACTCTTCAATTCCAGCAGAGAACAGAAACCAATATACATAATTTGGAGACTAAGATTGGTCAGTTAGCCACAACAGTCAATGAGCTAAAAAGTCAAAGTTCAGGGAGTTTGCCATCCTAACCAGTGATCAACCCAAGAGGCAATGTGAGTGCCATCATTTTGAGGAATGGCAAGCAATTAGACAGTCCAGCTTCTGAATCTGAACCAGAAAAATTAAATGTGTAGCAAAGTGTTCCTTCATCCTAACCAATGAGCAAAATAAAATGGATGAAGAAGTGGTTTAGAAAATTCCTCTTCCTTTTCCCAATAGGCAGACTCAATCAAGGAAAGTTTCTGAATCTGACATAGATAAAGAGATCATGGAGACCTTCAGAAAAATAGAGGTCAATATCCCACTTTTGGAAGCCATTAAGCAAATCTCCAAGTATGCCAAGTTCCTCAAAGAATTGTGCACTCATAAGAGGTATTTAAGAAGTAATGAGAGAGTTAATTTGGGGAGAAATATGTCTGCACTCATCCAACCACCCATGCCACCCAAGTGAAAAGATCCTGGAACTTTCACAATACCATGCACAATAGGCAACATGGAGTTCTCAAATGCTATGCTGGATTTGGGAGCCTCAATCAATGTTATGCCCAAATCAGTGTACTCAAGCCTCAAGATTGGTGTTCTTTCACCAACTGGAGTGATTGTCCAACTTGCCAATAGGAGCACAACACATCCAGCAGGAGTTCTAAAAGATGTCCTGGTAAGAGTTAAAGATCTCATTTTTCCTGCTGATTTTTATGTGCTTGAAATGGAAAATGATAACACTCCTGGCTATGCACCATTAATACTTGGTAGACCTTTTCTGAAAACTGCAAAAACCATTATTAATGTGCATGAAGGGACTTTGTCAATAGAGTTTGCTGGCAACAAAATTGATTTTAACATTTTAGATGCCATAAAACATCCTATAGAAAATCATTCCAATGTGCATGTGGTTAATTTTCTGGATTATTTAGTTGATGAGGCATGTGATGAATTCCAAGCTGATTTAATTTTTGATTTTCCTGAGTTTTCTGATTTGGTAGATACCTTTGAATGTAATTGTGCTGGTTCTGAATTCTGTCATGCTTGCACTGAAATTGAAAATTCTCTAATTGCTGACCATCCTGAATTGCATTCTAATTTGCATAATGATTTGGATTCTGATGTGCATTTTGATTCTATCATTTTCTCTAGCTTAGACTTAGATTCTGTTTCTACTTTAGGTAGTTATAGTTGTAGTGATTTAAACTATAATGTTGTACATTCTTCATCTCTTTCCTCTTGTGCTGCTAACCCTTCCTCCTCTTTAGCTAAGGATTCTATCTTTGAGCAATCTGAATTTGTAGGTGCCTCCTTGGATGTGACTCTACAAAAACTGATTCCATCCTCCATCCAACCACCTACATTGGATTTGAAGGATTTACCAGAAAACCTCAAGTATGCCTTCTTGGAAGTAGGAGACAAACTTCCAGTCATTGTAGCCAACAACTTGGATCCCAATCAAGAAGAAAAACTGATCAATTTACTGAAAAAGAATAAGAAGGCGATTGGGTGGACTCTAGCAAACATTCCTGGGATTAGTCCTTTAGTGTACATGCACCGAATTCCTTGAAGAAGAGAAGAAACCAGTGAGCAACCCCAAAGAAGACTCAACCCCATGATTCTTGATGTGGTCAAGAAGGAGGTAAGTAAGCTCCTCTAAGCTGGTATTATTTATCCTATCTCTAATAGTAAGTGGGTGAGTTTGGTACAAGTAGTGCCAAAGAAAACTGGGGTAACTGTCATAGCAAATGAAAATAATGAGTTAGTGCCCACTAGAGTTCAAAATAGTTGGCGTGTTTGCATTGATTATAGGAAGTTGAACCAAGCAACTAGAAAAGATCATTTTCCTCTTCCTTTTATTGATCAAATGCTTGAGAGACTTGCTGGCAAGTCTCATTACTATTTTCTTGATGTTTTTCTGGGTATTTTCAGATTCACATTGCACCTGAAGATCCAGAGAAGACTACCTTCACCTGTCCCATCGGTACTTTTGCATATAGACGCATGCCCTTTGGTCTATGTAATGCACCTGGCACTTTTCAAAGATGTATGATAAGCATATTTTCTGATTTGTTAGAGGATTGCATGGAAGTGTTCATGGATGATTTTTTTGTTTATGGAGACTCATTTGATGCATGTTTGAAAAATTTGGAGAGAGTACTTGAGAGATGCATAGAGAAAAACTTGGTCTTAAATTATGAGAAATGTCATTTCATGGTAGAGCAGGGAATAGTCCTAGGCCACATAGTGTCATCATGTGGCATAGAAGTAGATAAAGCCAAAGTTGATGTTATCTCTTCTTTGCCTTACCCCGCTTCTGTGTAGGAAGTTCACTCTTTTCTTGGCCATGCAGGATTTTATAGAAGATTCATCAAGGACTTCAGTAAGATTGCTCTACCCCTATCTAAACTCCTTCAAAAAGAAACTGATTTTGTTTTTAATGATTCTTGCAGGTCAGCTTTTGATGAGTTGAAGAAGCAACTTACCTCCCCTCCTATCATCCAACCTCCACGGTGGGAGCTTCCCTTTGAGCTCATATGTGATGCCTCAAACTATGCTGTGGGAGCAGTACTTTCATAAAGAGTAGAGAGGAGGTTGCATGTCATAGCCTATGCATCTTGCACCCTTGATTCAGCTCAATCAAATTACACAACCACGGAGAAGGAGTTTTTAGCAATTGTTTTTGCTTTAGAAAAATTTAGATCATATTTGCTTGCCTCCAAAGTAATTGTGTTTTCTGACCATGCAGCACTGAAATATTTGTTGAAGAAGCTGGATACAAAGACAAGATTGCTTAGATGGATGCTACTTCTCCAAGAATTTGATGTGGAGATCAAGGATAAGAGTGGAGCGGAGAATGTAGTAGCGGATCACTTGAGTAGGCTTTCTGATCTTCCGCTGGAACATCTCCCTGTAAGAGACAATTTTCCAGATGAGTGTTTCTTCCTTTTGCATGGTATTAGTGAGCCTTGGTATGATGATTTAGTGAATTATCTTGTTGCATATGAATTGCTTGCATACCAAAATAAACATCAATTGAATAAATTAAGAAGCAAGGCTAGGTACTATGTGTGGAATGACCCGTATTTGTGGAAAATTTGTAGTGACCAAATTGTTAGGAGATGTGTTCCAAATCATGAATTTGCATCTGTGCTAAATTTTTGTCATACTCTTGCATGTGGTGGACACTTTGGTCCTAAAAGAACAGCTAGAAAAGTGTTAGATTCTGGTTTATATTGGCCTACTTTTTTTAGGGATGCCTATGATTTTTGCAAGAACTGTTCTAGGTGTCAAAGAACTGAAAATGTGTCTAAAAGAAATGAAATGCCTCAACAACCTCTTCTCTTTTGTGATGTTTGGGGTATAGACTTTATGGGTCCTTTTCCTGTTTCTTTTGGCTTCATGTATATCTTGGTTGTTGTGGATTATGTGTCGAAGTGGGTGGAAGCTAAAGCCACCCGAACTGATGATTCTATTGTTGTTGTAGATTTCCTTCGTTCATATATTTTCTGCAGATTCAGTGTCCCCAAGGCCATAATCAGTGATCAAGGATCACACTTTTACAATAGAAACATGCAAGGGCTATTAAAGAAATATAGGGTGGTGCACAAAACCTTTACACCTTATCACCCCCAAACCAATGGGCAAGCAGAAGTCTCCAACCCAGCCCAACAGAAAAGATTGGAGTAAGAGGCTTGACGATGCGCTTTGGGCCTATAGGACCACTTTCAAGACTCCCATCGGCATGTCTCCATACCGTTTGGTATTTGGTAAAGCATGTCACTTGTCGGTGGAGATTGCACACAAGGCATATTGGGCCGTTAAACAATGCAATATAGACATGACCTTAGCCGGTAAAGAAAGGAAGTTACAACTTCAAGAATTGGAAGAACTAAGGCTAGCGGCTTATAAGAATGCGCGCATCTATAAAGAGAGGACAAAGGCTTTACATGATCAGAAAATTGAGAAAAAAAGAATTCCAAGTGGGAGACAAAGTCCTTCTCTACAATTCTCGCCTCAAGCTAATGTCCGGTAAGCTTCGCTCTAGATGGGTTAGCCCTTTTGTTGTTACTAATGTCTTTCCTTTTGGTGCAATAGAAATTCAGAATGAGGCCACCAACAAGCAATTCATGGTAAATGGGCAAAGGTTGAAGAAGTTCTACGAGGGCTTCAAAGAAGAAACTGTAGAGAAAATCCAACTCTACAATGTTCCGACTCCATGATAAGGCTGTACTCTTTCCCTCCTTTTAATTAATTTCCTCTTCATTTTATTTAATGTTTGGTACTAATTTGCATTGAGGACAATGCAATGTTTAAGTGTGGGGGGAGAGAATTTAATTGGAGCTGACTTTAAAAATTTTTTTTCCTGCTGTCTCCTCTGTTTTTTCTGTTTCTATCCAGAATTTTGCGCTGTCTTGCATGAATTTTCTGTATTGATTGGCTACGAATTTTGCCACTTTCTTTACATGTTTTTAAAGCTTTATATGTCTTCTAGTTGTAGAATTTTATTTAGTGTCTTTCGTATTTGTTTTGGTGAATTTTTGTGTCGGTAAATCTGAGTCGCCAGAATTTCTGCAGTGCAGAATTTTGCTGCTCTGTTTTGTCTGAATTTGATGCTCTATTTTTGAAAATTTGATGAAGTTTTTGTGTGAAAGCATGCATGATGAAATAGCTTAAGTTGTGAATTGACTTAGCATGAAAAGAATTCAGTGTTCTTTTTCGAAGGAACTCAAGCAAAATGACAATGACGTTGTTTTTAATGAATTTTTAGTAATAGTCTTTAAACCGTGAGAATTTGAGCCTTCATTGCAAAATGGTATTCTTTCTTGTTGTGTGTATTCCCTATCATGATTTTTACTCTAGAATTTTTCTTGAATCTTTGTTGAGGCTACATTACATGTACATGCTTGGAAATGATTTACGCATTTGTTTTTTGTAACCATTCTAGCCAAATAGCCATCCTATGTATTGTTTCCATTGTGTGGCACTTTGTGCCTTACTTCCACCTGTCTTTCTTGTGATTTCTACCTCTCTTCCACTTTAAAATAAATTCTTTCTTTTCCCTAAACTTAGGATTTGAAGAGCTTTAGAAATTTCTTTCTTTTGAAAATAGATTGAATTGAGCATGTGAAAAAAGAAGGATCTGTGGGCTGTTTTGAATTTCAGTTTTGCTACTCAAAAAAAAAAATTTGACAACTCTTCATGAAAAAAATATACCATATGGAGATAAAAAAAAAAGAAGAGCAAGAAGAAGAAAAGAACAGTAGCATTTTTGTGCCCAATTTCAAAGTTCAATCTCTTGTAACCTTATTGATTGATGCTCTTCATTTCTTTAAGTTCTTGTAAAACTTTTTTTTATATATTTCTTTCTACCTCCCACTCATTCCTTCACCCAACCTTACACCCTTGTAAAGTCCTAATAATTCAAGCATGTATGTGATTCAAGTAGTGGAGATTTAGATTCTTGACAAGCTTATGGTAGTGAATTTATGATAGGTTCAAATGAGAGCATATTACCTTAAACACTTGAGAGAATAGAGCGTATACACTCTTCCTAGTGATTAGATTGTTACTTGGATTCATTCTTGTCAGCGAAATTGCCATGATTCTTGAACTTTTTAGAAATTTAAGACTTGTGTTCTCCTAGCGTTAAATCTTTTTAAGCTTGAACTAATTCATTATTGCATACTTTCTACACTACTTGTTGTGTCCTTGGTGCCTTTGTTGCTTTTTAACATATTTTGCCCATGAATGCAAAATACTAAGTGTGGAGGATTTGATATCTAGCATTTTTATATATATTTTAACCCCTAATTTGGTCTATTTGCATTTTCATCTATAAGAATTCTCCAATTTTATTACACTTTGTGATTTATTGAGTCTAAATTAATCTTGGATGGAAAATGAATTATTTTCATATTTTAGAACTTAAATTATTAAAGACTCAATTTAATCCATTGGTATGCTTTGCAGAATTAAATTTGGAGATTTTCTGATGATGTGGCGCTGAGGTGGACAGTTTTGTTGACATGGCGCTTATGTGGCATTTTTCTGATGAGGAGGATGCTGACTGGACTTGTTGCTGTATTTTTGCTGACATGGAGATGTGTGGGGCCCTCAAACCAGATCTGTTAGCCTTTGCATGCTGTTCAATCATTACATAATTCCCAAACTTTGCTAAAAATGGCAATCAGCTTTCTGCATGGCTAAAGAAACCTTCTGCTGCACCATTTCGATGAATTTCTACTGCTGCCTACTGCTCCCTCTCTGCAGAAGACCTCAACCACATTTCAGTCCTCCTTTTTGAAAGTCAACTAAGCATCTAGAGCAGAATATTCTGAGGAATTTTAGGGCATCTGTTATGTAACATTACAGACATTCTTTTCTTTTGCTGTAATAGAGAAAATTCGTAGCTCTCTCTCCCTTTTTGTTTTTCTCTTCTGTTATTTGCTGTTTTGCTCTCATGGAGGGCTAAGTCTTCATTGTAATAAGTCACTGGACCATTGGGATGTTGTGGCTTGAACTAAGAATGCAAGATAAGTTTTTTATTCTCCATTCCATCTTATTTCGTTTTTGTTTTGCTTTTATGTTTATGTTGCTGTCAGATTCTGATTAGAGCTTGAGAAGTGACATAAACTGATTTATATGTATAAGATATAACCTTGCTTAACTGATTAAGAAAGTGAGTGAGGCGAAATGACTAGTTAGATGATATATTTAACTTGGTTTGGTTGAGGTTTTCTATTGAATGCATCTAGTTATAGTAGAGAAGATGTTCTTGACTGTAATTAGTAGCATTAAATTCTAGAAGTTATTCTAGAACCATTTTCATAAAGAACTAAACAATAGAATGAGAACAAAACTGAATCAATGAGTTAGGTAATGATAGTTGCACTCCCATGAATCCTAGTGGCTGGTTACATAATCTCTTTACTGTCAACACCTTGCCAATTTCGCCTGCTACTGCTGTTGTAGTCATTTGGTTGCTGTTCTGTTCTGTTTTTACTAATACTGCCAACAAACCCCCCGTTTATATGCCTTTCATTAGTGTTTAGTGTTTAGAACAATTACTTAGTAGTTAGAAGTGAGGCTCCTTGAGTGAATACGACCTGGGGATCACTATACCGCAAATTGCCATGAATTCAATTCTGGGCGATTCGGCATGGTAGTGGCGTGAACCACTGCTATTTAGTCACTTCAGACTTCATATAAATAGCAGAAGAGGAATTTTTTTGGGGGATTCTGATCCGGAGAGGAGGAAGAACGCCGTTTTTGCTGAGCATAGAAGAGGGAACTGAACTTTGAAGGCTTTGGGGGCTCAAATCATCCATGCAAAATCAAATTCATGACTTTCTTCACTTTTATTTCTGATTATTCTTCTTTATTTTTCATGAGTAGCTAATTTTTTCATCTAGGGTTACTATGAACTCAACCCTAGAATAGATTTTGTTTCCTCTCAGGTAATTGCAACTCTAATTCAATCAATATATGTTTTCTTATTCATTTTACTGCTGCATATAGTGGAATTGATCAGTCCATTTATATGCTTGTTGCTATTATTAATCTCAGGAGAGGGAGGTGAGAGTAGAACACTGAGTAGAGAAGACGAGTGTGCAAACCTTAACCTAAGTGTTTACACTTGTTAGCTAATAAGGATATTAGTTAATCTCGTTTAATCAAAGTTAGGTTGGTTAGTAAAGACTTGACCCATTTAAGGAATTGAGTAGGTGTTAGGTATCTTAATTGAAATTCGGGAGAATTCCTTTAAGTTATTAGAATAACCTAGGACTAACTTATTTGGTTGATTAAGTTGCAAATGCGTGAGAGGGGTTTTACAATTTCTATGACGAGGGAGAGGGATTAGTAACTCTAGGCTTTTAATTTCATTAATTTCTTCAGTTGAGTCGTTGTCTGCTGTCATTAAAAGAAAATTTATAAAAATTTACTATCACATGCTTGTTTTTATTGTCAATTCTTCATTAGAGTTGTCTTCAATCCAATTGCTTCGTCTAACTAATTCAATTAAATTTCTTAGGTAATTAGTCGCTTAGTCCTTGTGGGAATGATACTTTTACTCTCAAATCACTATATTACTTGAGCAATTGGTGCACTTTCCAAACCATCTAACAAGTTTTTGTTACCGTTGCCGGGGACTAAGATTTGTGCTAATATTCAAAGAAATTTGAAAGTGTTAGCTTAGACGCTTTGTCTTGTTTTGTTTTGTTTTCTTTTGTTTCTGTTCTTTTTTATTATAGAGTTTTTTTTTAGTTTTTGCTGTGTTGATTTTTGCTGCTGAATTTGCTGTCATTGCTAATTGGTATCTTCCTCTTGTGCATGCGAGGTACCATTAATCAAGCTGATCTTCTTTTTGATCCCAAAATCGAGAGGCTTGCAAGGAGAACACGAAAAGAAGCTAGAATTAGAAGAACCCAAGAGGGATAAAGTTCTCAAGAAGAAATGGCAGATGATAATGTAAATCTAGATGGCATAGAAAACAATGGAGGAACTGGAGCTGTAAATTTGCACCAAGATGAAAATAAAGTTGTGTGGGACTATGCCTCACCCAACAATGCTGGACATTCCTCCGTATAGTAAAGCCTCCACTCAGTGCTAACAACTTTGAGATTAAGGCAGTACTGCTGAATTTGGTTCAACAGAATCAATATGGAGGAAGCCCCATGGAGGATCCAAATAACTGTATCAAAAATTTTCTAGATATTTGTGACATGGTTAAGATTAATAGAGCCAGTGATAATGCCATCCGTCTACGTTTATTTCCCTTTTCCTTGAGGGATATGGCTAAGAGTTGGTTAAATGCTCAGCCAAAAGGAAGTATAACAACTTGGGATGAGCTACAGAAAAGATTCTTGGGTAAGTTCTTTCCTCCATCAAGATCGATCAAACTGAGGAACGGAATCACAGCATTTTATCAGCATGAAGGTGAAAGCCTATATGAGGCCTGGGAACGATTCAAAGACTTACTGATGAAATATCCTAATCATAGTCTCCCAGAGTGGCAGCAGCTCATAATATTTCATAGTGGTATCACATATAAGACTCGAGACAAATTGGACACTGCAGCTAGCGGTGCTTTGATGGCAAAATCAATAGTGCAAGTAAAAAAAATAATAGAGATAATGAGGGCAAGCCAAAACACCTCTAGTCGAGTCAAAAGTGTTACAAGAAGGGGAGTCATGGAATTAGATACACTAAATGCTTTGTTAGCTCAGAAGGAAGTATTAACAAAGAAAGTTGACATGCTTTGCTCTAGACAAAACAAACAGGTGAAAGTAAATGCAATAGCAATGTTGGAAGCAAATTGTGATTTCTGTGGAGGGGCTCACGTTAACGAGTGTTGTGAAGAATTTCCTTCTGTGGAACAGTTAAATTACATGGGTAATATGCAAAGGAATCAAAACAACTAGTACTCCAACAATTATCATCCGAGCTCAAGGAATCATCCAAATTTCTCTTGGAGTAATAATCACTGCCTTAATCCCTTGACTTCATCTTCTAGTAAGCCTTCTTATCTTCCTGGTTTTAATAGTCAGAATAACTTTTCTCCCCAAAATAGAGCTCCACCACCTCAGGTGGAGAATAAATCATCAATGGAGGAAATGTTCATGAAATTTATGGAGAGAACTGAGGCTATAAGCTAAACCCAAAGTATAGCTATTAAAAATCTAGAGATTTAAATAGGGCAATTGGCTACTTCTCTGAATAGTGGGTTACAAGGAAACTTTCCTAGTGACACAAAAAATAATCCCAGGAAGGATGACAAAGAACATTGCCAGGTGATAACTCTTAGAATGGCAAGCAACTCCCTAAAGCTTCTACTTCAAATGTTTAGATGCAAGATGATAATCTTGATGATCAAACGAGAGTCAATGAGCATCCACAACAAAGGGTGAATGTAAATGAGCATAAGGTACCAGAGGCCAATGATAAAAAAGAAGAAGAAATGGTGAAAGAGAAATCGAAGAGGGAATCATCTTTACCCTCCTCATCTTCTCCAAGAATTTGTCGCCTATTCCCTTTCCTTAGAGGTATAAGAAGCAAAACATAGATAGGCAATACCAGAAGTTTCTGGAGATATTGAAACAGCTGCATATGAACATTCCTTTCACAGAAGCTTTAGAGCAAATGCCCAGTTACACGAAATTTATGAAGGATATACTCTCAAGGAAGAAACGACTGAATGAATTTGAAACTGTGAAGCTGACTCAGGAATGCAGTGTAATACTCTAGAGGAAGCTTCCGGTTAAGATGCAAGATCCTAGAAGCTTTGTTATCCCTTGTAATATAGAGAAGAATTTTGCTGGTAATGCTTTGTGTGACTTAGGGGCTAGCATTAATCTGATACCCCTTGCTATTTTCAAAAAGTTGGGTTTAGGAGAAGTAAGGCCTACTACTGTAACTTTGTAATTGGCAGATAGATCTTTATGCTACCCAAACAAAGTAATTGAGGACGTGCTGGTCAAGGTAGATAAGCTAATCTTTCTTGCGAATTTTATTATATTTGACTATGAAGAAGACAAGGAAATCCCCATCATTATAGGGAGGCTATTCCTTGCAACTGGAAGAACTCTGATTGATGTCTTCAAAGGAGAGCTCACTATGAGGGTAAATGATCAAGAAGTCACCTTCAACATGAATAAAGTGATGAAGGCACCAGATAAACGTGAGGAATGCAATCTAGTGAGGGTGGTTGATGAAAATGCATGAATGCACTTTAAACATTTGGTGAGTAATGATAGTTTGGAAACATCTCTAACGATGGAAGAAGAAATTGAGAAGGAAGATATCAAAGAGGTAATTGGATTTCTTAATTCATCGGAGCTATTTTGCAATCCAAGTCGATCTTTTGAGAAGTTAGATAGACCTGAAGGCAAAGTAACTCTTTTAAAACCATCCATAGAAGAACCTCCTAGACTGGAGTTGAAGCAGCTTCCATCCCACCTCAAGTATGTTTTTCTTGAGGAAAATGACACCTTACCAGTCATTGTATCTGCTACTTTGACAGAGGAGCAAGAGAAACATTTAATAGAGGTCCTGGGAAAATATAAGAAGGCTATTGGATGGTCCATAGCTGATATCAGAGGAATCAGCCCGTCAGTGTACATGCATAGAATTAACTTGGAGGATGGGCATAACTTCTATTGAGCATCAGAGAAGATTAAATCTAGCTATGAGAGAAATGGTGAAAAAGGAAATCCTTAAATGGCTGGATGTAGGAATCATTTATCCTATATCAGATAGCTCGTGGGTGAGCCCGGTTTAGTGCGTCCCTAAGAAAGGAGGTATGACCGTACTGGCTAATGCCCATAATGAGCTTATTCTAACCAGAACTGTAACCTAGTGGAGAGTTTGCGTGGATTATAGGAAGCTCAACAGTGCCACTCGGAAGGATCATTTTCCATTGCCTTTCATTGATCAAATGTTGGACCAGTTAGAGGGGCAAGATTACTTCTGTTTCTTAGATGGTTATTCGGGGTACAATCAGATCGCTTGCCCCCAGTGACCAAGAAAAGACTAGATTCACATGCCCTTATGGTACTTTTGCTTTTCGGCGTATGCCATTCAGACTGTGCAATGCACCGGTAACTTTTCAATGATGCATGATGGCAATATTTTTGGACATGATGGAGAAATCCATGGAGGTATTTATGGATGACTTTTCAGTTTTCGGAACTTCATATGAAATTTGTCTGAAAAATTTAGAATTGGTGCTTAAAAGATGTGAAGAAACTAATCTTGTGCTGAATTGGGAGAAGTGTCATTTCATGGTCTGAGAGGGAATTGTGTTAAGTCATAAGGTTTCGAAAAGAGGTTTAGAGGTGGACAAGGCAAAAATTTATGTGATTGAACAATTTCCACCTCCAAACTCAGTAAAGGGTATAAGAAGTTTCCTCGGGCATGCGGGTTTCTATTGCTGCTTCATTAAAGATTTCTCAAAGATTGCAAAGCCCTTGTGCAAATTGCTCGAGAAGGATATGCTTTCCACATTGAAGAAGAGATTAATCTCAGCTCCCGTGGTAGCAAATCATTTAAACTTATGTGTGATGCCAGTGACTATGCTTTGGGAGTGGTGTTGGGTCAAAAGCATGGGAGAATTTTTCACCTTATTTACTATGCTAGCCAGACTCTAGCGAATGCACAGTTGAACTCCACTACTACTGTAAAGGAGTTATTGAAAGTAATGGTTGGAACCCAAGAGGGGGGGGGGTGAATTGAGTTCTATAAATTTTTCACAAGAATTAATTGGAAGTTAAAATAATTTTCTGTAAAAGTACAATGCTTAGGATAATAAATACATTATAGAAAATCAATGTGTTGTCAAGATAAATAATTATAAAGATCAAGGAATTAAAGAATAGATATCAATATGCACAAATTAAAGAGTAAGTGATAGAGAAAGCAAACTCGGAGATTTATACTGGTTCGGCTAATCCAAGCCTACATCCAGTCCTCAAGAGACCACTTGAGTATTTCCACTATATGTCACATCCCAAATTTGAGCATGTGAATAATTCTTTAAACTAGAGGGTATACCCCTATGGTATCCCATAAAATCTCTGATTAATACTAATGCATAACACAATTTTTCAAGAAAGACATTTATACATATAAAAGTTCAACATAGTGAAC
The DNA here is from genome assembly GCA_037074585.1 of Biancaea sappan. Classification (NCBI taxonomy): domain Eukaryota; kingdom Viridiplantae; phylum Streptophyta; class Magnoliopsida; order Fabales; family Fabaceae; genus Biancaea; species Biancaea sappan. The sequence goes on along the minus strand of CM073490.1, from coordinate 11,579,438 downwards.
AGTAAACACAAACCAAATATCTTATAATATGATATTATTTTCCAAGCCTAGGTGACCTATAGAGATTACAGAGCATTCCTAAGCTTTTGGATTCATAAGCCCTCCAGAAAACGTGGAAAGTATCCTTATTGAATACTATTCCTCTTGCGGATTCCCTTTGTTCTTATCCACTGTATCTAAAAAAAATGTTCATAAAGAGTGTGAGTTCATCAAAACTCAGTGACTAAATGACTGTGCAATAATAAATATGTCACAAGTACAAATACCAGAATCATAACCGCAATAAGAACATTTATTTTTATATTCAGGGTTTCTATACCTCTGTATTTTATGTTCGAGAATTCAGTTTCCATTTATATTCCCAATCATTACATGCTTTGGTATCTTGGGAAATGAAGCCCTCAACCATTCTATGTATATAATTCCATACATTGGTATCTTGGGTCAAGCCCTCAACCATTCCATGTGTATAATTCCATGCATTGGTATCTTGGGTTAAACCCTCAACCATTCCATGTGTATTATATACTCAATTCATAATTCTCATCAATATAATCTTAAATCAACAATAAATTTCATTGTATAGCAATCATCATTAAATATGGAATCTAACTGCGATATGAGATGGAATTTATATTGTACTTGGAATAAAAGTAAATAAAGTCGGTTAGCAAGGTCATCCACTCACATAGATTCCATACCCAAGTCACTTTTCTGAGTTGCTACAAAGAAGAGTACGTAGCTGGATTTCAGGTTCCGCTACGGAGATCAGATATAGAAAGTCAGGGTTTTTTTGTACCAAAATACTATTCATACGTATAATCACTATTCATACGCACGATTACTATTCATACATACAGTTACTATTCATATGTACGAATACTATTCAGACATATGGTTACTATTCACACCAGAAATAGAGAATATAATCTGTAAAAGAGTACACCAGGTAAGTTCCCAGGAAAGAATGGAGGGTCACAATAGACACACTTAAAAACCAGGTCTTTCCTTAGCTAGAACTTTCCTAGACATGTATTCTTCACAGTTTACATCCTATTTCGGTAACCAAAGAATCAAAATAATATATAGACAGCTAAGGACAGTTTTTCTGATGTGGAAGATCAGCCAAAGCCGCAACCACAGAGCATACTTAAGAAAATAACTTCTAAAATTTGAAAGACATAGAAAGGGCATAGTTTCCTTACCTAAGCAAAAAAGGAAAGGCCCAAAATCTCAGAGGCCTAGCGTCGGAGCAAGAGAAACTTAAGGAGAGAAGAAGAGAAGTTGAAGGTGTGAGTTTAGAAGTGAAATGGAAGAGCCTATTTATAGGAAAAGTCAAGAGTACTATTTGATACTATGCACTAATAAAATATTCAATTTACTATTCATGAAAATGACATTTCTAACGCGTTAATCATTTACGGTTAATGTGCAACACGCGGAGGCAGCTTGAATTTTGGTTACTATTGGAACTTAAAGGGAAAACTATCCTTTCTCTTAAACCTTTAAGTTTCTTTTCACTTTTGTCCCTTTCAAATTAGTCCTTAAAGGAGATTTTCTCATATATAACATTATTTTTCTCCCAGTTTCTTTTAGATTTCTCTAATATTCAAGCCATATTTTATCCAAGAGATATATTCTATATCATAACATTTATTATATCCCACAATTTATACAATCTATAAATAGAAATCTGTATTTTTAACAATATGCACAAACAAGTATACAAAAATTTAAATCGATAGGGAATTTATTTTCTCCAAAATAAATTTATCGTAATTATTGAATACTTATATCTTAAAAATATAGCGGTATTACACTATAATTACAAGTTTAATCCGGGTACTTACAAACTACTACAACCACGCAAATTTGATCCAGATATTTGTGAAACCACAATGGAGAATTTATGAATCCGGGCTCCTCCTCAACCCAAAGCAAGTTCTTCCAACATCGATACTTGCGAACCTCAACTCGGAATAATATGTGTTGATCAAAATCAACAATACAAAGAAACTCTCTCTAAAGAGTAGATGAATACAAATGAAGCTATAATAACTCTAATGATAGAGAATATGCAAGATTTGGCTCAAGAATATTTGGATTTCTCTGAAAGATGATAGAACATGTTAATATGTCATTGTAGTACTTGGTTCTTGCTCAAAATCGTGTATCTAAGGTCATATATATAAGATTTTAAAAAACTAGCCGTTACAGCACTTATAATGCAGTCTAGATGTCGACACTGACAATAGCAAAATATAGCATTTTCAGGACAACTGGTCGACCAGTCGGAAGCTACTTGGTCGACCACCGGCTGGCAGTAGAGAAATACAGATTTTGAGCTTTCTTTAAAAATTCATAACTCCCTCATTTGAACTATGTTTTAAACAAATAATATACCATTGGAAAGCTCTTGGAGTCTAGTTTCAAATGAGCCAAGTTTTACTCAAAAATTATTTTTCGTTTAAAAGATATAATTAAAATACTGACTATAGGTCAGAACAGAATAATTTTTGAGTACAGTAAAATCAACTTTCAGTTTTTCAAACTATATTTTAAATAGTCATATATTTCTCATTTGGACTCTGTTTTGAATAAATAATATACCGTTGAAAATATCTTTGAGTCTACTATCAAATGAGATTAAGATACTTGAAAAACCAATTTTTCATTTATGAGATATGATATAAGGAGTGACCAAAGGTCAAAAACTAACTTTTGTAAAACTTCATATCTCACTATCTTTTTGTTCAAAATGCTTGAGCCAATGTATGCAAATCTAAATCATTGAGTTGCACAAGTATACTAGCCTATATAAAATATACCTAATGTAAACACATAGGCTATCCTGATGCATCCAAGCTTCCAAGACTTCAAATCTTCTAATTCTTCATTTCTTGGAACTTTATCCTTGCATGTTGTCTTCCTTGAGTGAAGCATGATATTACTTTTCCTTGTTCTTCAATACAATGCTTATTCTTCTTGTTTTGAACCAACCTATAAAATATATCTTACTTGAAAACTCAATGGTTAAGTACTTGTAGCATACATATTAAATAACATAATCATGCTTAAGTACTTATAGCATATATATGATAATTAATCTTTATATATATATCAATGCTACAATTCAAATACATTTGTCATCATCAAAACTTATCGCCTATAGCCTTAGGGCTAACAGTTATTGGCTGTAGTTTTTAGGTTTGAAAAATTTAGACCATATTTGGTGGGAAATAAGGTAATTATTTTCATTGATCACTCGCCCATCAAGTATTTAATTGGTAAGAAGGACTCCAAGCCACGTTTAGTCCGATAGATTTTACTACTGCAAGAGTTTGACATGCAAATTGTGGATAGGAAAAGTATTGAAAAACAAGTGGCTGACCATCTATCCCGAATAAACACAGACGTGAGCGACAAAGTGGAGCTGCAAATCAATGAAAGTTTCCCTGATGAAACTTTGTTCTTTATTGAAGAGACCCAAATACCATGGTATGCTGATATTGTAAATTACTTGGTATGTGGGCTTTTGCCACCTGACTTCACTTATCAACAAAAGAAGAGGTTTCTGCATAATGTCAAGGCTTATTGGTGGGATAAACCAATTCCTTTTAGGAGGTATGCTAATCAAATCCTCCGGTGTTGTGTACCAGAGGAAGAAATTAAGAATATCTTGTGGCATTGTCATGGATCGGACTATAGAGGTCATTATAATAGCGTCCGTACTACAGCAAAAGTGTTAGAAAGTGGATTTTATTGGCCTTCACTGTTCAAAGGTGCAAGAAAGTTTATAGAGAGGTGTGACCGGTGCCAAAGGAGTGGGAATGTATCAAGAAAGCACGAAATGCCTCTGAATATTGTGCTGAAAATAGAGGTTTTCGATGTGTGGGGAATTGATTTCATGGGGCCATTTCCTTCGTCATACTCTAACCAATACATCTTGGTGGCCATTGATTATGTATTAAAATGGGTGGAAGCAATTCCTACACCCACCAATGATGCGAAAGTGGTACTGAAGTTCTTGAAAAAGAACATCTTCTCTCGCTTTGGAGTCCCAAGAGCATTAATCAGTGATGGAGGATCACATTTCTATAATAAGAGTTTGGAGACGTTCTTGGCCAAATATGGGGTCAAACACCGGATAGCCACTCCATACCATCCTCAAACTAGTGGCCAAGTGGAGGTGTCTAATCAGGAACTAAAAAGAATCTTGGAAAAAACGATTAGCAACTCAAGGAAGGATTGGGAAACTAAGCTTGATGATGTGTTGTGGGCTTACCGTACTACTTTCAAAACCCTAATTGGAACTTCACTATTCTGGATGGTCTATGGCAAGGCATGCCATCTTCCGGTCGAACTTGAACATAAAGCTTTTTGGGCCGTGAAGTTTTTTGAATTTCGATGTGAAAAAGGTTGGGGAAAAGTGACTATTACAACTGAATGAGCTAGATAGCCTTTGTCTCCAAGCTTATGAAAGTTCTTGTTAATATAAAGAGAGAGTCAAAAGATGGACTGACCAGAAAATTACTCGTCGAGCCTTTGTTACTAGCCAAAAAGTCTTGCTCTATAATTCAAGATTGAAATTATTCCCTGGAAAGCTTAAATCCCGATGGTCGGGACCTTTTGTGGTCAAAGAGGCATTTGGGAATAGAGCAATAGTATGGGGTCAAACACCGGATAGCCACTCCATACCATCCTCAAACTAGTGGCCAAGTAGAGGTGTCTAATCGGGAACTGAAAAGAATCTTGGAAAAAACGGTTAGCAACTCACGAAAGGATTGGGCAACTAAGCTTGATGATATGCTATGGGCTTACCATACTGCTTTCAAAACCCCAATTGGAACTCTACCATTTCGGATGGTCTATGGCAAGGCATGCCATTTTCCGGTCGAACTTGAACATAAAGCTTTTTGGGCCGTGAAGTTTCTGAATTTTGATGTGAAAAAGGCTGGGGAAAAGAGACTGTTACAACTGAATGAGCTAGATGACCTTCGTCTCTAAGCTTATAAAAGTTCTCATTTATATAAAGAGAGAGTCAAAAGATGGCATGACCAGAAAATTACTCGTCAGGCCTTTGTTACTAGCCAAAAAGTCTTGCTCTATAATTCAAGATTGAAATTATTCCCTAGAAAGCTTAAATCTTGATGGTCGGGACCTTTTGTGGTCAAAGAGGCATTTGAGAATGGAGCAGTAGAGATAGCTGATTTGGAGGGTATTCAAAGCTTCAAAGTAAATGGTCAAAGTTGAAGCACTATCTAGGACACGAGAGTAAAAATGAGGGGACTTTGATTGCCCCCACTATACCAAGTGCATAAGCGTCCTGGTAAAGTCTGGCTGAAGACTATAAATTTAGCGCTCTTGGGAGGTAATCCAAGTCTTTACTGCCTTGTAGTTTAGTTTTTATCATAATTTTTTTGTCTTTAGCTGTAGTTAATTGATCTTGCTGTTGTGCTAAAATTCATTGAGTGCTGAACTGGTGGGTGTGCTAATTTTGACTGATATGCCTTGACTGGTTGATGGTCTAGTTTTGATTGATCAAGTACTCCTTGATGTTCTGCTGTTTAGCTGATTTGATGCTTGATGTTGGGTGATTGAATGCTGTGATGATGATTAAGGATGTCTGCTTTGATTAAGATTGTAGCTTTGGGAATGGGTTATTTCTGAAAATTGGCCATTTTGAACTTCCTGTTATGCTTGAATATTTGGTTGCTTAGGAACTGAGGTTTGATGTACTCTGGGGTACTGAAGTTTTGAGAACAGAGTCGTGGGTGAGCATGTGTTCTGTCTAGGTGCACTGCAGTGGTGGCTTATTATCGCTGCAGCGAAAATATGGATTTGAAGGGGTATTTTTCTCTGCCTAGGTACACTGCAGCGGTAGGTATTTCTCGCTCCAGCGAAAGTTAGGGAATTAAAGGTAAGTCTCTGCCATAAGGCGCTGCAGCGGTGGGTATATCCCGCTGCAGCGGTGAGAAGTGGAAAACCAGGGCTTTTTTGTGCTATCTTAGTACGCTGTAGTTGGGATAACGATCCGCTGCAGTGCTGTTGGTCTTCGTTTTTTAAAAAAATTATTGGTCGCTGTAGCGGGGTATGATTTCCGCCGTAGCGGGTCGACCCTATTTATCCAATTCCCCCAATTTTTGACCCTTCTCTGCCCTAATTTCAGAAGACCTCCTCCATTGCGGCTGCAAACATCCATAGTCAACCACGTCGCCCCTGCCTCCTCAGCCATTTCCTCACCCAAACCCTCCATTTAGCTATCAGTTTTCACGAGTCACCCTGGCACTTGTCTCATGTGGGGTGTGGTAGATTTTTTCTTGCAGTGTTTTTGCTCTCTTCCATCATCGACAATGTTTGGTAGGTTTCCTCCTCCCTTTTGTTTTTAAATTTCATTCTTCAGTTGTAGAATTAGTTAGATATTTAGGATTGTGGGTAGTTTAGTTTGTGTTTAAAATGTTTGATTTCTATCAAGAATTTTAACTGTAGGCTTGTGGCTAATTTTGCTGTGGATTATTATTTGGAACTTTTCTTTTCTTTTCTCTATATTTTAGTGTTTTAGTTCTGTAGTTAGTACTAAGATAGTCTTTTTGCTTAGACTCTAGATGATAATATGTTATTCTTTTCTAGTTTAGACTTGTGGGATTGTAGGTTTTCGTTATTTAGGTTGTCATTTGGTTTTGTAGACTGAGGATTAGTTTTTTTATTGCCCTTATATTAGGACTTTACAATTTTTTGGGTATCTTTTGGAGTAGGAATTAGGTTTGGGAGGGGTTACCTATCAACATTGTAGCATTTTAGGGACTGGATTTATGCCAGTTGGGTGCAATGGTTGTTTATGCTGGATATGTGTTGAATTTGCTTTTGCAGGATTCTTACTGGTACTTGTCACTCTCATGGCCCCTCTTCAGCAAAAGAGGAAGAAACTAACTACAAAAAGGAAATCAAGTGCTGAAGGCTCTTCAAGTTTTAAGGCAAGTGATTTTAGATCGGTGGCCCATCAGAAGAGATTTGAAACAAACACCTTCAGTAGGAGAACAGTAAAGGAGAAGGGGATTAGCTTAAAAGAAGATGAATTTCCAGAAATTCAAGAGATTATTGCCCTAAGGAACTGGGAAAAGTTAGTTGCCACTTCAACCCATGGATATCTTAGGTTGGTACAAGAGTTTTATGCCAACAGCTACCGGGTGGCAAATGATGAATTGAAAGAATATGAGTCAAGGGTAAAAGGTAAAAAAGTATACTTCCATGCTAAAGCCATTACGGACTTAATTGGCTACAATGAGCAACCCTTTAGCTACCACACATTGAAGAGCGATGGGTCATGGGACCCTGAAGATGTTCTGAGCACCATTTGTGCTCCTGGAACTAGGTGGGAGGTAGACAATAGAGGAGTGCCGCACCATGTAGAAAGGAAATCATTGCTCCTAATTGCTAGGGTATGGTCGACTTTCATTGGATACACACTTTTGCCATCTTTTAACATTTCAGACATCTTCGTTCCAAAGGCATTACTGATCTACTGCATCATGAAGGGAATTCAAATAAATGTAGGACTTCTCATTTCAGACAATATAAAGAAGTTGGCTCAAGCAAACACTGGTATAATTGGATATCTATTTTTGCTGAGACCTCTAGAGCCCATCATAGCAGAATACATCAGAGGGCAGATAGCTGAAGGCAATAAAGATACATCCACAGCAGAGCCATTGTGTAAAGGGAAGGAAAAAGCAAGCTTAGCTGGCATAAATGAAAGAGGAATAAGAATTGAAAAGAGGATCATTGAGATTAAAAGCAAAATGGCTGGAATAAGGAGTGAATGGGCTGAAATGAAGAATGCCATGTCTAGACTTCAGATTGAGTCTCATCAACAAAAAGCCTACCTTTCTGCTTTAGGAGGCTTACTAGCTGCAAAATTGGACTTGGATGCATCCAAGCTTCCAAATCTTACTGGGGGATAGAGTTCAGATAGACATGAGAAAGCTGAAGAGGGGAATGATGACATGGAATGATAACTTGTTCAACATTTGATTAATTCTCCTTGGTTGTGTTTGCCCTGATATATCTTTTATTGCTTTTGACTATTATTCTGGAATGGCGTGGCTATGGATAACTGTTACAATAGTTCCCTGAATGTTGTTTGATGTGATGAATTGTGAACATTATGGCTGCAATTTCATATTTAAGTTGTTTTAGAATCCTGTTGCACTAATGGTTGATACATAATACCTGAATGATGTTTGGTCCCTAATTTTGAAAATTTGATGAATGCTATTCCTCATTTTCACCCATTTCCCCCATTGAGGACAATGTAAGATTTAGGTTTGGGGGAGAGAGTGGATGTTACTTGCTGAGATAATGAGAAAATTCTGGTTGGTATTGAGCTGTACAGACAAATATGTGTAATTAGGAGGAGAATTTTTTGAAAATTTTTGAAAAATTTAAAATTTAACTCTTGAATTTGCAAATCTTGAAGTTCTACCTGTATAAGTGTGAACCCAACCATTTCATGATAACAGAAGTGATAATATCTCCTTGTGAACGGTTTAAAGATCTTTTTCAAACTTTCAAAAAAAAATGTGTTCAATAAGGGGCTAGTGAAAAAAGGGTTCAATGAGGAGATAGCTGAAAGTTTCAATAAGGGGTAGATTCTTATAATCAACTCAAAATAAGTCTTATTAAAAAAAAATGCAATAAGGAATTAAGGTAGCGATACCCTTGAGAACAAAACAGCGAAGCCCTTGAGAATCGAAATAAAACGATGCCCTTAAGAACAAAGAATCAAGTCAATGTTGAATACTTTGAATTTGGCACTCTAAACTGTTCTTAGAGGAGAGGATTGGATATCTATAAAGATCAATGTTATAAATTTTATTGTGGGTCGGTTGACATTTGTCTTGAGAATCTTTAAGATTGCTTACTCTTGAGTTAATCTTAGATATAATGTTGAAGAGGCTTAATTTACTTCAACTCATATGTTTTAATGTCTTTACTCCTCCTAGTTGCGCATGTTCTTGGTTGCACAATTCTTAATCAGAATTTTTCTCATAGGAAATTTTTACTTGAGGACAAGCAAGTGTTTAGGTTTGGGGGAGTGTTAATTGCCAAATTAACATGATTTATGTGCCTTTTTATTGGCAAATGAACCTCACTACTATTTGATTTGTACTGAATTATGACCTTTTGGCCTCAAGATGTGCTGATTTTGATTTTTCCTAAGCTCTTACAATTCTCTATATTTTCATATGCAATTTTATGCTAGTAATTGACATTTGATCTTGCATTGCAAGGTACAAAAGAATCCACTTTGGGAGTGAGGAAAGATGATGCAGAAAACCAACATCAGAAGTTCATCTACTTTCTCCCATTGCAGCACGATTCGTTTACCATTGCAGCACAGAAGCCCAGAGTTCGGTGCTGGACTGAAACTTCAACTGGAAATCTCTGTCATCCACCGCTGCAGCGGTGAAGTCGCACCACTGCAGCGAGAGTACCTCTGCTGCTTGCCACAACATTATGCTGTGAATTTTTGTTGGCCTCATTTTTTGTGTTTTACCACTGCAGCGGTGAAGACATACCACTGCAGCGGTGAAGACATACCACTGCAGTGGCAGAGCTACTGTTTAGCCACTTTAGACTTCATATAAATAGCAGAAGGGGAATTTTTCTGGGGATTTTGATCCAGAGAGGAGGAGGAACGCCGTTTTTGCTGAGCATAGAAAAGGGAACTGAACTTTGAAGGCTTTGGGGGCTCAAATCATCCATCCAAAATCAGATTCATGACTTTCTTCACCTTTATTTCTGATTGTTCTTCTTTATTTTTCATGAGTAGCTAATTTTTCCATCCAGGGTTACTATGAACTCAAACCTAGAATAGATTTTGTTTCCTCTTATGTAATTGCAACTCTAATTCAATCAATATATGTTTTCTTATTCATTTTACTGCTGCATATAGTGGAATTGATCAGTCTATTTATATGCTTGTTGCTGTTATCAATCTCAGGAGAGGGAGGTGAGAGTAGAACACTGAGTAGGGAAGACGAGTGTGCGAACCTTAACCTAAGTGTTTTCACTTGTTAGCTAATAGGGATATTAGTTAATCTCGTTTAATCAAAGTTAGGTTGGTTAGTAAAGGCTTGACCTATTTAAGGAATTGAGTAGGTGTTAGGTATATTAATTGAAATTCGGGAGAATTCCTTTAAGTTATTAGAATAACCTAGAATTAACTTATTTGGTTGATTAAGTTGTAAATGCGTGAGAGAGGTTTTACAATTTCTATAGCGAGGGAGAAGGATTAGTAACTCTAGGCTTTTAATTTCATTAATTTCTTCAGTTGAGTCTTTGTCTGCTGTCATTAAAAGAAAATTTATAAAAATTTACTGTCACATGCTTATTTTTATTGTCAGTTCTTCATTAGAGCTGTCTTCAATCTATTACTTCGTCTAACTAATCCAATTAAATTTCTTGGTAATTAGTCACTTAGTCTTCGTGGGAACGATACTTTTACTCTCAAATCACTACATTACTTGAGCGATTGGTGCACTTGCCAAACTGCCTAACAGCTCTCAACCATTCCATGTGTATAATTATATACATTGGTATCTTGGGTCAAGCCCTCAACCATTCCATGCGTATATTTACATGTATTAGTATCTTGGGTCAGGCCCTCAACTATTGGATGTATATAATTACATTCTCAATCATAATTCTCATCAACATAATCTTAAATCATACAATAAATTCCATTATCAAATTATCATCACTAAATAGGGAGTTTAATTAGAATTTCTAATTGTGATATGAGATGTGATTTATATTGTACTTGGAATAAAAATAAATAAAATCGGTTAACAAGGTTATACACTCACATAGATTCCGTATCCAAGTCACCTTTCCAAGTTGTTACAGAGAAGACCATGTAGTTGGATTTTAGGTTCTGCCACGGAGATTTTCACGAAGATTAAATATAGAAAGTCAGGGTTGCTTTTGTACAAAACACTATTTATATGTATGAATACTTTTTATGTGTACAAATACTATTCATATATATAGATACCATTCATATATACGGTTATTATTCATGCATACAGATACTATTCATACATATGGATACTATTCATATCAGGAATAGCGAACATGAGCCGTAAAAGAGTACACAAGGAAAAGGAGGTAGTGATAAATATGGCTGGAACCCAAGAGGGGGTGAATTGGGTTAAATAAAAATTTTCTTAAAAGTTAATTGAAAGTTTAAGCTAATTTAAATGCTCAGTAGAAATTCGTTGATAGTATAGAAAATAGAGTAATATCAAAATGAATGAAGATGTAGTGCAGTTAATCAAATGCAAGGCTTTAAACAATTAAAGAGATAAGAGAAAGAAATAAGCACAATATTCATATTGGTTCAGCTTAATCCAAGCCTACATCCTGTCTTCAAGAACACTTCTTGAGTTTTTCACTATGAACCACAAGTTTATACAAAAGGGCACTTGTGAGCCTCTACAACAGAGATCTTTCTCTTTCCAAGGGTGTTTCTCCCCCTCACAAATTGTTTTCTCACAAAAACAGACTCAAGGAGAACTTCCTTGATCAATACACTAAGAGAAAAATGGTTTTTCAGAAGAAACTCTCAAAACAAAGTGAATAAGGCAGTAACAAGCTCTCCAAGGGTAAAGTGATTTGAAAGAGATTAACTTTGTAAGAATATAAGGCACACTTAATGTATTTCCTAATTCTTTGAACCTCTTTAAGGTTGATATTTAAAGACCAAAGAGAAATAGAGCCATTGGAGATGAATCCCAAATAGATTTGCATGATGTCAGCAAAAACTAATCGTTATAACACATTTTCTGATGTCGGTGGTCGACCACTGTGGCACGATGGTCGACCAGTGAGTTTCAGAAGTGATTCTCTAGTTACGGTGGTCGACCAGTTGCATTACATTGGTCGACTAGTGCTTGCTCTCATTCATCTTATGGAGTTGGATGGCCGACCAGTCTTTAGTACTTCAAAAGATTTTTCTTTACTGGAACACGATGGTCGACTAGTGTCCAAGGAGTAGTTGACCAGTTTGGTGCAGTCTTACTCACTGGAGTCTATTGGTTGACTAGGGCAGGTAGAGTGGTCGACTAGTGTGTCACCATCATTATAGTCTTTTGCTTCTGGACTCCATTGGTCGACCAGTACAGGTAGGGTGGTCGACCAGTGTGATATCATCATTATAGTCTTTAGCTTTTGGACTCCGTTGGTCGACTAGTGAAGGTAGGGTGGTTGACTAGTGTGATATCATCATTATAGTCTTCTGGACTCCGTTGGTTGACCAGTGCAGGTAGGGTGGTCGACCAGTGTGAAGCTGAAATTCAAAAGTCTATAGAAAATGAAGTCTCATTAATTAGACATGCATTATTTTAAGTTGTTTTGTCATTCATCAAAATCAGATGTTGCTTTAAATGCAATGAGTTCAACAATCTCCCCCTTTTTGATGATGACAACCAAATTAAAATAGGTGAATGATTGACATACTCCCCTTGAATTATATAACGTTTGGTAAAAAGAAAAATGAGAAGCCGACAAGATAGATTTAGCATTAGTACCATAACCATTAAATATAACACTAAGGAATAGAGATATGTTCAGGATATAAGAGCATTAATAAAGTTAGAGAGTAGCAAACATAATAAAATATAATCTCTGAAACAATAAATATTTCTCCCCCTTTGTCATCAACAAAAAGAAGGGGGGAAGGTCCTCATCCCTGAATCCCTATGGCTATTGCTCAATGCCTTTGGTGAAGATCACAAAGCATATCCTTAATCTGCTCCAGTTCAAAGGCTTGAGCAGAAGAGGCTACTTCTAATGATTAAAGTCTGGTATTCAGAGAATCTATTAAAGTGAGCATGTAATTTGAGTTGTCCAATAAATCTCGCAGCATATGAGATGATGTATCAGTAGAAGTAGAAGGACCGACTGAGGGATCTACTAGAGGAATTGCCTCTTCTTTTTCTTCAGAATCTTCTTCATTTTTAGTTTCTTCTGTTCGAGTACTCATGCCACTCTCTCTTCTTTCTCGAGCCCTTTACATAGTCACATTCTCAGGAGCTCTTCTCTATTCATTTCCAACTAACTCAAAATTCATCCGCCTCAAGGAGTTTTGATCAATGATGGAAGCAGGTTTCATAACGTTAAAATGATTGTTGATTCTACAGTGTTTAACAATCTTGGAGATTATGTGAGCATATGGAAGAGGAGCATGTTACTTTGAAACACTAGAGGCCATCTGTTCCATAATGAGATATGGAATATTAAATTGAGTTTCATTTAAGATGCAGGCCATAATAAAGAACTTAGATTCACTTCCTCCGGCCCAATTTCCAGGTTTATTGATAAAAATGTGAGTGATAACATTAAGCAATAATCTGTCATTGGCATCCATAGAGTTGATCTTGATTCCCTGACCAGAATATTCAACTTCCCTATTGATAATCCTATAAGTTTCCTCTTTGTTATAATCAATACAGGTTAGAGAATAATAACTATCAGAGAAACACAGATATGAGTTATCAGGAGGTGGAATCCTAATGATTTCAGCAAGTTGAGTTTCACTGAAGAGAATTTTGGTTCCTCTGACCTCAGTAGTACATATCCCCCTTTTTGAATTATATTCAAATATACTATAGAATGATTTAACAACTTCATCTGACCAATGACCCTTGTATTTCACAAAATTCTTCAAACCATATTTTCCAGACAATCAATGAAAGGCATATTTCTTTGAGCAAAATAATCCCAATCTAAGTATTTACTGAGAAGAACTTTTCTAGATTGGAAGAATTGGGCATACCTTTATTTGTGTTCCTGAGTAACCAAAAGATCTCCCATGGGTAGAGTACTTGGATTTTTGGTCCTAGTCTTCTTTGATCATGAAGATGAAGCCATTGAAAAACTTTGAAAAATCCTTGGGGACATGAGATTAGGGCAAAGCTAGCAGAGGACTCAATGTGTTGTTGTATTCAGGTAGAAGGCTTTGAAAAAGCCCTAGAACTTGGGATTTGGGATGAAAATGATGATTGAAGTTCAAAATCTTGAAGAAATTTTACCTGGGAGACAAAGAGACTTGGTCGACCAGGAGAGCAGGGGAGTTTGACCAATACGACAGGTGAAGAATGATTTTAGAATCACTAAACCTTAATATATATTTACGTTATTAAATGAGCGTTGGTCGACCAACATATGTTCACTGGTCGACCATTGAGGGGATGAGAAGCGAGGAGGAGCTTACTGTCAAGCATTGGTCGACCATCGTGAATGAGCTGGTCGACCACTCCTGACTAGAATAGCTTTAGTTAGCCACTGTCTCGAGTTGGTTGACCAGTCTGAGTCCCTTAGTCGACCACTTGTCTTATGTAGCAAAAAAATTCACTCAGCGTCCAGTGTTCGTCACCTGGCATTGAGCGTTGGCTCAATGTAGGCTTCGTTGGTCGACCACTGATAGGAGCGTTAGTCAACCAACCAACTTCAGAATAAAAAATCTTATTGATTTCAGAGTGTAAAGGGATGAGCGAGCCTTAGGGGATTTTTATGAGGATAAATTCCTGTAAAATATTTTTTGGTGGACACTCCTGCACTCAAGTTAGTAAGGTGAAATATTATAAAAAAGACTTAATTTAAACATGTACGCAATGGTGAAACAATTTAAAGTTCAAATGGATTTTCCATCCTAAGTTCTCTTCTTATAAAGCTAAATCTTTCCTCAGACAGAGGTTTTGTAAAGATGTCAGCCAATTGAAATTCAATTTGCACAAATTCAAGTAGAACATCTTGCTTTTGAATATGATCTCTTAGAAAATGAGGTCTTATTTTAATATATTTAGTCCTTGAGTGCTGAACTAGATTCTTGGACAGACAAATGGCACTTGTATTATCACATCTGATGGGAATATTTTTAAGAAACACATCAAGATCCTCAAGTTGTTGCTTCATCTATAAAATTTGTGCACAACAACTTCCAGCTGTAATGTATTCAGCTTCAGTTGTGGATAAGACAACACTATTTTGCTTTTTGTTAAACCAAGAGACAAGAGAATTACCAACAAATTGGTAATTTCCACTTGTACTCTTTCTATCAGTTTTACTACCCGTAAAATCAACATCTGAGTAGCCAATTAAAACATATGAGGATCCTTTAGGATACTATGAACCCATTTTAGATGTGCTAATCAAGTATCTGAAAATTCTTTTTACAGTTTTAAAATGAGATTCCTTTGGGCAAGCTTGGAAACGTGCACACATGCAAACACTAAACATGATATCGGGTCTACTAGCAGTTAAGTATAAAAGTGATCTGATCATACCTTGATACTTAGTTATGTCAAATGGTTGATCCTTTTCGTCCATATCCAAGTTTGTTGAGGTGTTCATTGGAGTAGATGCAGGTTTTGCATGCTTCATTCCAAATTTTTTTAGCAATTCTTTAGTATACTTAGTTTGACTTATAAAGGTACTGATGATGTATTTCTCGACAAGTGTATCGGGTGGCACAAGTAGTAAAGTGATGAGAAAGAGTTATCGTCCTCAGGGATTGACTTTCAACAATTACCAATTTCACTAGATCAAATTATATTTGGACGGAAGAGAATGTATAAACTTAACTCAAAGTAAACTAAACTAACGACAATGAATTAACTAAACACCAAACAAAGAAATACGCCATAACACAACGGGTATAGGAGATTGACTTTCTTAACTCCTAATCTGATTAATTCATAGATAAACCAATCTTTGAATCGTTAGAGAGTGCTTAGATACATTCACAAATTCCTTTTAATGTTGGTCGAGTTCACGAAAATATTTGAACCCAATATCTTGGTGAGTAAATCTTCCTAGCCAAAATAATTAGCTAATGTCTTAGTCCAATTATTTGGTTCGGAGTTTAAGTTTAAGAACTCATAAGACCACGTAAACAAGATTATCTATGTCTAGATTAACCCGATTCATGGTAGAAGTTACAAGGGCATGTTTATATCAAGCTATGTCTAGCATTAATACAAATCCCAAATACATCTAAGTTAAATGATTGCAAATCACGTAAAAGGAAATAAATCAATAACAACTACTCCAATAATCAGAAAAGCAATTATATTTAAGCATTCAACAACAAAGCTTCAAAGGAAGTCAATATACATCAATCCCCTAAGCCCTAGAGTTTAGTTACACATTAATAAGGGGAAGAAATACATAACAAATACACAACAAAACATGATCAAGAGGAAGGAGAAAAAGGAAGAAAAGCTTCAAACTCAGTAGAAAAGAGGTCTCCCATCTCCTCTATCTTTGCCCTAGCAGAGCTTCCTTCACCTCTAACCAAAAGATCCCAAAAACTTCTGCAAAAGAGCTACATATAGTAGAAGACTCGCAGGTCTGAGCCGGGGCGCCTAGGCACCAAGTGTGGCGCTTGGACGCCAAGTTGAAACAAAGGGAAAAAGCGTGGAATATCACCTGGGCGCCCTAAGTGGCGCCTAAGGCACCACGTTCTGAAGCTTTGGACAGTAGGTGCCAGCCACCAGACTTGATCATATCAGCACTTTGCCTCTGAATCTTATCAGCACACCAGCTTGCAGCAGATCAGAAAAGAAAGCCTACAAGGAAAATAGCGAAAAGCATTAAAAGGCCAGGGAAAAGAGAGTAAAACAAAATAAAACAAAGAAACTACTATGTACAAAGAGGAAAGCCAAAATAAAGGACAAAGCAAGCAAAAGGATAACAAAAAGGGGATCAAGGAGAGGAAAAAGCCCTAAAGAAACAACCTAAATTAACAAAAATAAAGAACTCATCAGGTACCATGATCCATTTGTTTGATTTGAAGCCCAAGGAAGAAATTGAGTTCACCCATCATTGACATCTCAAATTCACCCTGCATGATCTTGGCAAACTCTTTGCAAAGCTTTTCATTAGTAACTCCAAAAATAATATCATCAACATAGATTTGCACAATGATCAAGTCATGCTTTTCACTTTTAAAGAACAATGTTGTATCAACCTTTCCCCTTGAAAAATTATTTTCTAAAAGAAAAAGAGCTCAATTTATCATACCAAGCTCTAGGAGCTTGCTTGAGACCGTAGAGAGCCTTTTTTAATTTGAATACATAATCAGGTTTTTCAAAATCTTCAAAACCAAGAGGTTGTTCAACATAGACTTCTTCCAGAATATTGCTATTGAGGAAAGCACTCTTTACATCCATTTGAAATAGTTTGAAATCATGTATGCATGCAAAAGCTAAAAGCATTTTAATAGCTTCAAGTCTAGCCACAGGTGCAAAAGTTTCATCATAGTTCTTGATTATAACTTTTTGTAACTAGTCTAGCTTTGTTCCTAACCACAATTCTATTTTCATCTAGTTTATTTCTAAATACTCATTTTGTGCCAATTATTGTATAATTATTTGGTCTAGGTACTCAATCCCAGACTTAGCTTCTTTCAAATTGGTTTAATTATTCTTGCATAGCCAAAATCCAATATTCATCAATAATAGCATCATCAATGTTTTTCGTTTCAGTATGAGCAAGAAAAGCGGAGTGATTACAAAAATTTCTAAGAGAGTTTCGAGTTGTTACCCTTTGTGATGCTTCCTCTATGATGAGTTCTTTGGGATGGCTTTTGGAGGGTCATCTTGGTTGCTGATAGTGATCTCCTCAAGAGGTATTTTCTCTTCTTGTGATATTTCTTCTCCTTGATGTATAGTGATATCTTCCTTTGCATTTCCTTCATGATCCTTCTTTACTTTATCATCCAAGGAAATGTTTTTGAAAGAATCTAATACTTCATAATCATTAGTACAATCTTTAAAAGAGGGGTTAGATTTATCAAAGACAACATGTATGGATTCTTCAATAGTTTGTGTTCTTTTGTTATAGACTCTATAACCTTTGCTAGTGTTAGAGTAACCAAGGAAGATTCCTTCATCGGCTTTGGCATCAAATTTTCTCAAATTTTCTTTTCCATTGTTCAATACAAAGCATTTACAACCAAAAACTTAGAGATGAGAAATATTGGGCTTTCTTCCTCTGTATAATTCATAGGGGGTTTTCTTTAAAATTGGCCTTATTAAGGTTCTATTCATTATATAGCAAGCAGTATTAAAGGCATCAGCCCGAAAGTATTGAGGAAGATCCCTTTCATTGAGTATTGTTCTTGCCATCTCCCCTAGTGTTCTATTTTTCCTTTCAACAACATCATTTTATTGAGGAGTTCTGGGAGATGAGAAGTTATGTTCAATCCCATTTTCATCACAGAACTCCATGAAGTTATAGTTGTCAAATTCTCCACCATGATTACTTCTAATTCTCAAAATGGTCAAGTTTTGTTCTTTTTGAATGAATTTTGGCAATTTTAGAAAGGATTTGAAAGCTTGATCTATTTGAGCTAAGAAGAGAGTCCATGTGTACCTTGAATATTCATCTACAACAACTAGTGCATAGGAGTTGCCTCCAAGACTCTTTGTCCTAGATGGTCCTACAAGGTCTAAATGGAGAAGTTGTAATGGTTTTGTAGTTGAAATAATATCTTTGGTTTTAAAAGAGCTTTTGACTTGCTTACTCTTTTGACAGGCATCACAAAGTCTATCATTTTCAAATTTTATTTTGGGTAAGCCAATCACAAGATCTCTCTTAACTAATTTATCTAAAAGGTTCATGCTAACATGAGCCAATTTTCTATGCCAAAGCCAACTTTCCTCATTTACACTAATTAAGCATGCAGAGTCTATAAAAGAATCTTCATCAAGATTTATAACATAAACATTATTGATCATTTGACCAACAAGCTTAATTTACTTATCATTGATGTTCTCAACTATGCAACAAGATGAATAAAAAATAACTCTATTTCCTTTGTCGCATAGTTGAAAGATGCTGAGCAAATTATGGTTGAGGCCTTCAACATATAATACATTTTCAATAGGTGTTGAAGAATTATTACCAACCTTACCGATACCTGTAATCAAACCTTTGTCGTTTCCTCCAAAGGTCACTTTGCCTCCTTTTGGAGATAGGGTATGAAACTTGGATTTGTCTCCAGTCATATGCTTGGAGCAGCCACTGTCCAAGTACCATTTTTCACTTCTAGTTTTGAGGCAAACCTACAGAAAATTTCAACTCCTTTTAGGTACCCAAATTTGTTTGGGTCCTTCCTTGTTAGTTGTTCCTTTAACAACCCACTTTTTCTTGTTTCCATTTGGAGTCATTTTCTTGTAGCAGCAGAAGTTGGAACTATGTCCCTTTAAACCACAATAGAAACAAGTAATGAAGGGACTATTTGACATTGTTGCTGGAATAAAAAAAATTCTTGTAATATTTTTGCCTAGCTTTAGGTTTGTAACCTATTCCGGCTTTGTCAAAAACTCATCTTTGTTTTCCAAGCAATATGTTCAAATTGTGTCTTCCTTGTATAAATTTTGCAAGGGTGTTTTTCAAATCCTCATTTTCCTTTTTTAAGCCATTGCATTTATAACAAGGATAGTTATCTTTTGAAGAGTTAAGCAATGATTTTATGCTTGCATTTTCTTCTATCAAAATTGAATTTTGTTTTTCAAAGTCCAGTCTTTCTTTCTTGAGAGGGAGAAGATCATTTTTCAAACTTGAAATTTCACTCTTAAGCAAAGAAATCTTTTGTTTTGAAATGCTTAATTTTTTTGCAAGCTTTAAAGATCTATCATGCAATTCTTCAAAAGCTTCTTGTAATTCATCAAATGAATATGAGGGTTCAAAGGAAATTACCTCTTCATTATCTTTTCCCATAAGACAAAGATTTGTTTCTTCACTTTCCTCCTTATCTGAATTCTTTGAAGTGCTCAGCTATATGGCAAAATTTTCAACTTCTCTTGCCATGAAGCAAAGGTTAGCTTCTTCATTTTCTTCATCTGATTCACTATTTGCCTAGATTGAAGAAACATATGCCTTCTTCTTACTTTTGTCATGGCCTCTCTTTTCATCTTGTTCTTTGTTGAGTTGTAGGCATTCCCATTTGAGATGCCTAACTTTTTTGCATTTATAGCATGTAGGGCCTTCTTTGCTATCTTGGTTTTTTCTCCATTTTCTCGTATTTTTGTTCCTCATAAATTTCTTGAATTTTCTGATGAAGAGGCCAAGATCTTCTTCATTGATCTCTTCTTCTTCATCACTTTCTGCTTTTGGTTTCTTGGAGAGAGATGACTTCAAGGAGAGAGTCTTCTTTTTCTTGGATTCATCTTCTGGCCTCATTTCCAGAATTTTTGGCTCATAGTTTGAAGATTTCCAAACAAAGCTGTGAGTGATTTCATGGATTCTCCTCTTACTTCCATGATTGCTGTTCTCTTAGCTTCCCATTCAGGAGTGAGACATCTCAATATCTTGGTGGTTTGAGAAGATTCTGCATAAGTTACACCAAGAGCTCTCAGATGGTTAGTTATGTGAGTAAATCTTAATTGTATTTCACTTATGTTTTCATCACTCTTCATTTTGAAATTTTCATATTCATTTGTAAGAGTACTAATTTTTGATTCCTTAACTCCTTGAGTTCCTTCATGTGCAACTTCCAAAGTGTTCCACATCTCTTTGGTAGTTGTACAGCTAGAAACTCTGAATTATTCATCTTGACTTAAGGTACTAACAATAATTATTATAGCTTTAGCATTTAGATGAACCAATTTCTTTTCTGATTCAGACCATTCTCTTTTAGGTATTGGAATACTTTGCCCTTCAACAACCTTCATAGGTATGTAAGGTCCATTTTCCATAATATCCCAGAGGTCTAGGTCTACGGCATTAAAGAATAGTTTCATCTTGGATTTCCAGTATCTATAATAATTACCATTAAAACCAGGAGGTTTTGTAAAAGAGCTTCCTTCAAGTAAAATACAATCACCAAGACCAGCCATTATATACTCTTAGACTGTTAAGTCTTTAATCAAGAGCCTAAGCTCTGATACCAATTGATAAATATGGCTGGAATCCAAGAGGGGGGTTAATTGGGTTAAATAAAAATTTTCTTAAAAGTTAATTGAAAGTTCAAGCTAATTTAAATGCTCAGTAGAAATTTGTTGACAGTACAGAAAACAGAGTAATATCAAAATGAATGAAGATGTAGTGCAGTTAATCAAATGCAAAGCTTTAAACAATTAAAGAGATAAGAGAAAGAAATAAGAACAGATATTTATATTAGTTTAGCTTAATCCAAGCCTACATCCAGTCCTCAAGAATACTTCTTGAGTTTTTCACTATGAACCACAAGTTTATACAAAAGGACACTTGTGAGCCTCTACAACAGAGATCCTTTTCTTTCCAAAGGTGTCTCTCCCTCTCACAAATTGTTTTCTCACAAAGGCAGACTCAAGGAGAACTTCCTTGATCAATACACTAAGAGAAAAATGGTTTTTCAGAAGAAACTCTCAAAACATAGTGAATAAGGCAGTAACAAGCTCTCCAGGGGTAAAGTAATTTGAAAGAGATTAACTTTGTAAGAATATAAGGCACACTTAATGTATTTCCTAATTCTTTGAACCTTCTTAATGCTGATATTTAAAGACCAAATAGGAATAGAGCCGTTGGAGATGAATTCCAAATAGATTTGCATGATGTCAGTAAAAACTAGCCGTTATAACACATTTTCTGATGTTGGTGGTCGACCACTGTGGCACGATGATCGACCAGTGAGTTCCAGAAGTGATTCACCAGTTATAGTGGTCGACCAATGCTTACTCTCATTCATCTTCTAGAGTTGGATGGTCAACTAATGGAAGGATGGTGGTCAACCAGTCTTTAGTGCTTCAAAAGATTTTTCTTTACTGGAACACGATGGTCGACCAGTGTCCAAGAAGTGGTCAACCAGTGTGGTGCATTCTTGCTCACTAGAGTCCATTGGTCGACCAGGGCAGGTAAAGTGGTCGACTAGTGTGTCACCATCATTATAGTATTTTGCTTTTAGACTCCATTGGTCGACCAGTGCAGGTAGGGTGGTCGACCAGTGTGATATCATCATTATAGTCTTTAGCTTCTGCACTCCATTGGTCAACCAGTGAAGGTAGGGTGGTCGACCAGTGTGATATCATCATTATAGTCTTTAGCTTCTGGACTCCGTTGGTCAACCAGTGAAGGTAGGGTGGTCAACCAGTGTGATATCATCATTATAGTCTTCTGGACTCCGTTGGTCGACTAATGCAGGTAGGGTGGTCGACCAGTGTGAAGTTGAAATTCAAAAGTCTATAGAAAATAAAGTCTCATTAATTAGACATGCACTATTTTAAGTTGTTTTGTCATTCATCAAAATCAGATGTTGCTTTAAATGCAATGAGTTCAACAGGTAGGACACAATAGACATTCTTAAGTACCAAGTCTTTCCTTAGCCAGACTTTTCCTAGACATGTATTCTTCACAGTTTTATACTCTATTTCGATAATCAGAAAATAATTCTTAAGCAGTCGAGGGTAATTCTTTTCTGATATGGAGGATCAGCTAAAGCCATAGCCACAGAGCATGCTAAGAATTTACCCTCTAAATAATTACAAGAATTTAAATGAGCATAGTATCCTCACCTTGGATCTAGGCTAAGGAGGAAAGACCTAGAATTTCAAAGCTCTATCATTAGAGCAAGAGAAATTTTGAGGAGAGGAGAGGAGAGAAACTAAAGGTGTGAGTTTAGAAGTGAAATGGAAGGGCTTATTTATAGGAGAAGTCAGGGTACTATGCGCTAATAAAATATTCATTTTACTATTCACTTTAATAATTTAGTTTGGCACTATGCATTTTACTGTGCAATCACGAGGCAGCTGAATTATTGGTTACTATTAGAAACTAAAGGGAAAATTATCTTTTCTCCTAAACCTTTAAGTTTTTTTTTCACTTTTGTTTTTTTTTTCAATTTAGTCCCTAAGGGAATTTTCTCACATAAAACGTTATTTTTCTTTCAGTTTCATTCTAGATTCCTCTTATGCTCAAATCATATTTTATCCATGGGATAAATTCCATATCATAACATCAATTATACCCCACAATTTATGCAATCTATAAGTGAAAATACATATTTTCAACAATATACATAAACAATCATTCAAAAATTAAACAGATAGGGAAATTATTTTCTCCAAAATAAATTTATAGTAGTTCTTGAACACTTATAACTTTAAAATATAGTGGGTATTACATTCTACCCCCTTAAAAGAATTTGGTCCCTCGAATTTGAAAACTTACCTGATGATTAGAATAGGTGTGGATATTTCGTCCAAATTTCATTCTCCGTTTCCTACGTGGCCTCCTTGTAAGAATGATTCCTCCATAGAACTTTGAAAATGGAAATTTCCTTGGTGTGAAGTTTCTTGACTTGCCTATCAAGGATGGCTACTGGCACCTCTTTATAGACAAGAATCTCATCAAACTGCACGTCTTGTGGCTGGATGATGTGAGAGGGATCAGAAAGGTACTTACGTAACATCGATACATCAAATATCGGGTATATTCCCTCTAGGTCCGAAGGCAAGGCTAGGTAGTATGCTACGTTACCCACTCTCTCTATAATCTCATAAGGACCAATATATCTTGGACTGAGCTTCCCTTTCTTTCCGAATCTCATTACTCCCTGTATCGATGAGATTCGTGAGAAAACTATGTCACCAACAAAAAACTCTAGGTCACGTCGTCGGTTATCCACATAGGACTTTTGCCTACTCTGAGCGGCTAATAACCTCTCCCTGATTAGCTTAATTTATCCACGACCTCCTATATCATCTCAGGTCCCACCATTTTGGGTTCACTTAGTTCAAACTAATCAATAGGAGATCGATATCGCCTCCTATATAATGCCTCAAAAGGAGCCATTTAATGCTAGCTTGATAACTATTATTGCAAGCAAATTCAATAAATGCCAAGTGGTCTTCCTATCTTCTACCAAAATCCATTACACATACTCTCAGCATATCCTCTAAGGTTTGAATAGTCATCTCAGACTGACCATTATTCTGCAGATGAAAAGCTGTGCTTAAGTCCACTCTAGTGCCCAAAGCTTTCTGAAAAGTTCTCCAGAATCGAGAAGTGAACTGAGGTCCCTAATCTAGTATGATGGACACTGGTACGCCATGGAGATTTACTATCTCCTTCACTTACATTCGACTAAGTTTTGCTACACTGTAGGTGGTATGAACATGAAGAAAATATGCCGACTTAGTGAGCTGATCCACAATGACCCATATAGAGTTGTACCCATTCAAAGATTGAGGTAAACCTACCACGAAGTCCATAGTAATTCATTCCCATTTCTACTTGGGAATCTCAAGCCTCTGCATCAACCCAGGTGGTCTCTAATGTTCAGATTTGACCTACTAGCATGTCAACCATTGAGCAACAAAATCAGTCACATCTCGCTTCATGCCCTCCCACCAAAAAACTTGTTTCAAGTCTTGGTACATATTGGTGGCACTAGAATGAACAACATATGATGCACCGTGAGCTTCTCCTAAAATCTCTTGCTTTAAGGGTTCAATGTTCGGAATACATAGTCTCTCGTTAAACCATAACACATCTTCCTCATTCACCAAGAAACCCTGTACTAATCCTTTCCTCGCCTTGTCTCTAGTCTTAACCATTTCAGCATCATTTTCCAATGTTGCCTTCACCCTTTCTACAAGGGAGGACTTGACCATCAAGTGAGCCAAGAAAGCACCTAACTCAGTAATCTCAAAGAATACCCCACTAGCCTTCACCTCCTGTAATTCTTGAATCAAGGATCTCTTTACTGTGGTAATATGAGCTAGACTCCCTATAGACTTCCGACTAAGGGCATTCGCTACCACATTCGCCTTCCCTAGATGGTAAATGATGGTATAGTCATAGTTCTTCAGGAGTTCTATCCATCTCCATTGCCTTAAATTGAGATCCTTTTGTTTAAAGATATATTTGAGACTCTTGTGATCTGTGAAAATCTCACATGGCTCCCCATATAAGTAATGCCTTCAAATCTTCAGAGTAAACACTACAGCTATCATCTCTAGATCATGAGTGGAGTAATTGAGTTCATGCCTTTTAAGTTACCGAAAGCCATAAGCAATGACCCTACCTTGTTGCAATAGCACACACCTTAATCCTACCTTTGAAATGTCACAATATACAGTGTAACCCCCCGATCCCAATGGTA
Source organism: Biancaea sappan (assembly GCA_037074585.1). NCBI lineage: Eukaryota > Viridiplantae > Streptophyta > Magnoliopsida > Fabales > Fabaceae > Biancaea > Biancaea sappan. The sequence goes on along the minus strand of CM073490.1, from coordinate 11,554,288 downwards.
AAACAAGAATTGGTGCTAAAGTTAGACACTTTTTTCGCTCAGAAAAACTTTGTTCACAAGCATCATCCCAAATATACTTAACATTCTTTCGGGTTAGCTTAGTCAATGGAAGAGCCAACTTAGAGAAATTCTTGACAAAGCCACAGTAATACTCGCTAAGCCAAGGAAACTACGAACCTTAGATACAATTGTTGGTCTAGGCCACTACTTCACTGCCTCAATCTTACTTGGATCCACATGAATACCTTGCTGGGGAATTACATGCCCCAAGAATGTTATTGACTCATCTAAAATTCGTATTTTGAGAATGTAACATATAATTGATGTTCCCTTAAAGTCTGCAGCATCGCTCTCAAATGTTCTACATGATCTTCCATACTCTTAGAATAAACCAGAATGTCATCAATGAAAATGATCATGAATCTATCAAGGAAAGGTTTGAACACCCGATTCATAAGATCCATAAATGCTGCTAGTGCATTAGTCAACCTAAATGACATTATGAGAACTTCATAATGTATGTATCATGTTTGGAAGGCGGTTTTGGGTATGTCTTCCTCCTTAATCTTTAGTTCATGGTAATCGGATCTTAAATCAATCTTCAAGAAGCATTGTGCCCCTTGAAGCAGGTCAAACAAGTCATCAATTCTTGGTAAAGAATATTTATTCTTTATCGTAACTTTGTTTAACTGTCGGTAATCTATGCACAATCTTAGAGGGCCATCTTTCTTCCTCACAAAGAGTATTGGGGCACCCTAAGGTGAAAAACTTGGGCAAATAAACCCCTTATCCAGTAGGTCTTGTAATTGCTCTTTAAGCTCTTTCAGCTCTGCGGGTCCCATACGGTAAGGAGGAATTGAAATTGGTCGAATGCCCAGAACTAATTCAATATTAAACTCAATATCCCTCTTAGGTGGTAAACTAGGTAGATTTTCTAAAAATACATCTGGGAATTCGCTAACTACTAGTATCTGTTCAAGACTTTATTCCTCCTTATCTGTATCTTTGACAATTACCAGAAATCCATGACAACCTTTTCGTAACATATGTCAGGTGGTTAACATAGATAATATGTTGCATGGCACATCACTCCGGTCTCCCTGAAATATGAAATTATGTCCCCTCAGTATATTAAAAGAAATGGCCTTGTTATGATAATTTAAGGTAGCATGGTATGAGGATAACATTCTATGCCTAAGATCACATCAAAGTTTGTTATATTAAGAAGCATGAGGTCTACCTCCTTCTCCATGTCTCTAATAGTTATCTTACAAGAACAATATCCTGATCTAACTATTAAGGCTTCCCCCATCTGTGTAGCTACCAAAAATGGTTTGTCCAGCATAACTGGCTGAGACTTGAACCTCTTGGTAAAAAAAGGTGACACATACAAGTGTGTAGAACTAGGATCAAATAATACATGTACAGCTAAAGTGCCAACTAATAAAGTACCTGTAACAACAACATTGGATGCTTAGGCATCTTGTTGGGTCAAGGCATATACTCTGGCTGTTCCTCTACCAGTTACCTATTGCCCATGACCTCCTTAGCTTCTGCCATAACCTCTCCCAAAGCTACCTCCAGTAGAAGAGGTTGGTGCACAAGTGAATGGAGCAACTCCCGACTGAGTAGGAGATGGAAGAACGGATGCCTGACCAGATCTAGAAATAAGTTGAGGGTATTCCCTCTTGAAGTGCCCTTTTTATCCACAATGAAAACAACTTAATGTTCCCATATTCGTGAGGCACTCTCTAAAATACAATTTTACACACTCAGGACATTGAGGTTTCCCTCTTCTAGCCTGAGAACTGCCCCTGCTTAAAGAACTGTAACCACCTCTATATTTCGAGTGGGGCTTAGCTATACTAGCGGTGGAAAATGTGGTTTAGAAGTTGCATCCGAAGCATATTGTGAAGTGGTGAGAGGCTTTGAGGCCCCCGAGTTCCCTCTTTGATTAAAGTACCTCACTCTCTAGACCTTTTGTTTTTAAACACTTTTTTCTTATTCCACCTCTTTTCCATTCTGCGTGCAATATCAACAACGGTAGAATAAGAGTTGTAATTAACCATATTTGAACCTACCTGGGAATAAAGAGAATCACGAAGGCCTTCTACAAACTTTTCCATTTTAGCCTCTTCAGTAGGCACTATTTATGGAGCATATTTTACCAACTTAATAAACTGAGCATTGTACTCATCTACTGACATGGGTCCCTATTTCAAGTAAAAAAAATCCTTTATTCTAGATGATCAAACACTTTTTGGAAGGAATTCATTGATAACCATTTTTTGGAATTCTGTCCATGTAACTAATGGTGCACCTTGGGTTCTCCTACTCTTTCAGGCCTTCTACTATTTACCGGCTCTCCCTTTTAGTTGAAAGAAGACAATCTCTACTCTTTGTGCATCAGAACACCCTTAAGCATAAAAAATTGCCTTACAATCATCCAGAAATTGTTGTGGGTCCTCATTAGGATCTTCGCCAGTGAAAATGGATGGCATCATCTTTAGGAACTCAGACCTTTTCATGTCGTTAACTATGCCTTCTCTAGCCTATTTGGTCTCAATAACAAGAGGAACCTTTGGTGGATCAACACATACTACTTGTTCTTCCTATCTTTCCTCTATACGATCTAACCGATCATTCATTAGGTTGAACATTTGCATAACAACATCAGCATCAATATGTTGGGCGACTCTAGCTCCCTCCGCCCAGCCACCAGTTGAGCCTTCAACATTCAGAGCATGTGAATTATTTGCATAGTCAGAAGGGTCATCCTGTGTATTAACCAGTGGAATTAAGGTCCTCCATAAGCCTATATGCTCGTTATGATTTGAGGAGAGTCAAAAGTCTACATAGAGAATAAATACTTCACAGATCAAACAATATTACCTTATATTGACCCACCAAAAAATAAGTTACAAAAATAAAAGACACTATACTCTAAAAGGTCTTTTATGGAACCTAATCCCATGGTCACGCTGCGGCTCATGATAATGGGAAAAGGTCGACAAAGAGCACTTTGCTCTGTAATCTATAAGGGACCTAAAAACTGAGCTCTGATACCAAAATTGTCGCATTCCAATTTCGAACATGTGAGTAATTCAATAAACTTGAGGGTGTACTTGCATGGATATAAAATCTTTGATTAGTACTAAAGTCCACAACTATGCAAACATAAATTTTTCAAGAAAGAGATTTCTGCATATATATATATATATATAAACTTCAACATAGCAAAACAGTAAATACAAACCAAATATCATACAGTATAACACAATTTTCCAAGCCTAGGTAACCTATAGAGATTACAGAGCATTTCCTAAGCTTTTGGATTCATAAGCCTCCAGATAACGTGGAAAGTATCCTCAAGAAATACTAATCCTCTTGCAGATTTCCTTCATTTTCACCCACTGTATCTAAAAAAGGTTTATAGAGAGTGTGATTTCATCAAAACTCAATGAGTAAATGACTGTGCAATAATAAATGTATCATAAGTACAAATATCATAATCATTATCACAATAAGAACAATTATATTCATATCCATGGTTTCTATACCTTTGTATTTAGTTTATGTTTAGGGATTCAATTCTCATTGTATTCATGTTCACAACCATTACATGCATTGGTATCTTGGGGGATCAAGCCTTCAACTATTTCATGTGTATAATTATATGCATTGGTATCTTGGGTCAAGCACTCAACCATTCCATGTGTATATTTGCATGCATTGGTATCTTGGGTCAAGCCCTCAACCATTCCATGTGTATAATTACATTCTCAATCATAATTCTCATCGACATAATCTTAAATCATACAATGAATTATATTATCAAATTATCATCACTAAATAGGGAGTTAATTAAAATTTCTAATTATGATATGAGGTGAGATTTATATTGTACTTAAAAAAAAAAATAAATAAACTCGGTTAATAAGGTCATCCACTCACATAGATTATGTATCCAAGTCACCTTTTGGAGTTGTTATAGAGAAGACTACGTAGCTTGATTTCAGGTTCCGCCATAGATATTTTCATGAAGATTATATATAGAAAGTCATTGTTGCTTTTGTACGTATGAACACTATTTATGTGTATGGATACTATTCATACATACAGATATTATTCATATGTATGGATACTATTCATATATATAGATACTATTCATATTTGGAATAGCGAACATAAGTCGTAAAAGAGTACACTAGAAAAGTTCCTAGGAAAGAGATGTGGGTTACAATGGACACTCTCAAGTACCAAGTCTTTCCTTAGCTAGACCTTTCCTAGAGATGTATTCTTCACATTTTTATACTCTATTCCAATAATCAGAAAATAATTCTCAAGCAGTTGAGGATAATTCTTTTCTGATGTAGAAGATCAACTAAAGCCATAACCACAAAGCATAGTAAGAATTTTTTCTCTAAATAATTACAAGAATTTAAAGGAGCATAATATCTTTACCTTGGATCTAGGCTAAGGAGGAAAGACCTAGAATTTCAGGGCCTTAACGTCGGAGCAAGAGAAATTTTTAGGAGAGGAGAGAAAAGAAACTAAAGGTGTGAGTTTAAAAGTGAAATGGAAGGGCCTATTTATAGGAGAAGTCAAGGTACTATGCGCTAATAAAATATTCATTTTACTATACACTTTAATAATTCAGTTTACTATACGCTAATAATTTAGTTTGGCACTATGCATTTTACTATGCAATCACGAAGTAGCTGGAATTATTGGTTACTATTGGGAACTAAAGGAAAAATTATCCTTTTTCCTGAACCTTTAAGTTTCTTTTCACTTTTGTCTTTTTCATTTTAGTCCCTTAAGGGATTTTCTCACATAAAACGTTATTTTTCTCCCAGTTTCTTTCTAGATTCCTTTTATGCTCAAACCATATTTTATCAATGGGATGAATTCCATATCATAACATCTATTATACCCCATAATTTATGCAATCTATAAGTGAAAATACATATTTTCAATAATATACACAAAGAAGCATCCAAAAATTAAACAGTTAGGAAAATTATTTTCTCTAAAATAAATTTATCGTAGTTTTTGAACACTTATAACTTTAAAATATATCGGGTATTACAACTTGTGTTAACCAAAACTCACATTTCGAGAATTTCGCAAATAGTTAGTTTTCTCTAAGGTTCTACAACACAATTCGAAGGTGTTGTTCATGCTCTTCTAGACTTCATGAGTATACCAAAATGTCATCAATGAATATAATTACAAACCTATCTAGAAAGGGTTTGAAAGCTCTGTTCATAAGGTTCATAAAAGCGGCCGGGGCATTTGTCAAACCAAAGGATATCACTAGGAACTCATAATGACCATAACGGGTCCTAAAAGTTGTCTTGGATACACCCTCAGCTTTAATCTTCAGTTGGTGATGCCCCGACCTCAAGTCAATTTTCGAAAAACACTAAGCACCTTCTAGTTGGTCGAATAGGTCATCAATCTGTGGTAAGGGATATTTATTTTTCACTGTAACCTCATTCAACTGACGATAGTCGATACATAGTCTTAGTGTTCCATCCTTCTTTTTCACAAAAAGTACTGGTGCGCCTCAACGTGAGGTGCTTAGCTGAACAAATCTTTTATCTAGTAAATCTTGGAATTGCTCCTTGAATTCCTTTGATTTCACTGGTGCCATTCGGTAAGGTGGTATAGAAATAGGATTAGTCCCTGACAGTACATTGATAGCGAATTTAATTTCTTTCTCTATCTGGAGGTAAACTGGGCAATTAGTCGGAAACACGTCTTGAAATTCGTTCACTACAGATACATTTTTAATGCTCACCTTTTCTTTTTCCATTTCTTTCATAAAGGCCAAATAACCCTGGCATCTTTTTATCAACAGTCGGTAGGCACCAAGCAGGGAAATAATGTTGTTGGGGACTTCACTTCAGTCACCTTAAAAAATAAAAGACTTGCCACCCGATACGTTGAATTTCACAGATTTTTCATGACAATCCACCATGGTATGGCATGAGGCTAGCCAATCCATTCCTAGGATTACATCGAAATCTAACATCTCTAACAACATCATATCTACCATGGTGTCCCTTCTATGCACAGACACATAGCATTGATGGTAACTAGACCTTACCAGTAGGGTTTTTCCCTTCGGGGTGGCTACACAAAAGGGCCTTCTCAAAATAGTCGACTCCTTAGAAAAATGACGAGCAAAAACTGGAGAAATATAGGAGTGGGTCGAGCCTAGATCAAAAAGTACATGGGCATCAAACGAATAAACTGAAAGAGTACCTGTAACCACAACATTGGATGCCTGCGTATCTTGTCTGGTGAAAGCGTACACTCGAGCTGAACCACACCCTGTCTGAAACTAACCTCTATCACCACCTCTACAGTTTGTCCCGCTTCGGCCCACATAGAAAAAAGTAAGGGTTCTACTAGCAGGAGTGAAATTAGTCTGAAGGTGTGAAGGATGGGTCGAACCTTGCCCCAAACCCGTTGCTAGGTATAGGCACTCTCTCCATCTGTGCCCTACTTGGCCACAGGAGAAATAGTTCCTCTCCTTTTCGTAACAAATACTAGTGTAGAGCCTCCCATAACTTAGACAAGGAGGTCTGATGCACCCCTACGGAGATGGCTCTTGAGTTACTGAAGGCTGTCCCTCTTGGGATACAAGTTGTCATCGAGGAGCATGGGCCGAAGACTGAGCTGATAGGGAAGGGGTCACAGATGATCCTTGTACTCAAGGTTGAGATCTAAACGATTCGAAAGTTCCACCATGACTAGGAGGTTTTCCCTCAAATCCCTCTTGAACTTTTTCTGGAAATTCTTTTTCTTTTATTCACCCAATTCTATCATTCGAGCATTGTCGACCATAGCTGAGAAAATGTTTCCATTTGGGTTCCCACTAGTTGGCATAGGGGATACCACAGTCCCAAGATAAACCATCGGATCTTTTCTATCTCATTCCGTACCATGTACGATGTATACTTCAATAATTGGTTAAACTTAATTTCATATTCATCAACTGATACAAACCCTTGAGTTAGACATTCAAATTCTTAGGCCCTTGACATCCTTAGACTTATCGGGATGAACCTCTCTATGAAGGTCCTTGAGAATTCCTCCGAAGACCTCAAGGAAGTATCAAGGGGATGATGGCGTTTCCACATCTTCCACTATTTGTGGGCTTTTCCCTGTAGATTATAGGTGGATACTTCCACAGAAGCTTCGCCTGATAACCTTAAAACCACACATGCTTTCTCACACACGTTAAGGAACCATTGAGGGTCTTTGTTAGGATCCTCCCCAGAGAATATATGTGGCTTCAACTTAAGAAAAACTTGTAGATTTGCTTCCCCTCCTACTTCTCTTCTCAGAGAGTGTAGAGGAATTTGGTTATAAGGTGCCTGTGGCACATTTATAGGAGCTGGTGCCTTAGGTAAATTGGAGTAGCCACTTGTACCCCATAATAGCAGTAGCAATATTCGCGATGGCACCTTGAAGGGCATTTATGGCTGTCCACAAATCAGCATTCAGAGTGCTCAATGGTGCCATACTGGCTTGGGAACCCCCTTCCATCGGATATTGGTCCTTTCAACCATGAGTACTATCAGCCTGATCCTCTCCACTTTGGTGTCCAATTGCTAAATTTGCATTGTTTGGTGGATTAGGGGCGTTCTTGCCACCTTCCCTATTATTTATGTTGACAGGGTCATTTTGCTCTATGAGAAAGACCTCTACACAAAATATCATATAACAACACTACTGAGGAGTGACAGGAAAAGGAAAGATTACCCCAAATAACCCTAGGGCCTATAGTGGAACCTTACTTTATGGTTGCGCCGCGGTTCACAATAATAAAGGACGGTCCACCGAGGTAACCTTGCTTTATAGTCATTAAGAGACCTAAACCGTCTCTGATACCAACTTTGTCAAGGCCCAAAATGGACAAATGACCGGCACGATCAAAAGACCATTCCTTGACTGTAAGCCTAAATCTCAACTACACAAATCAGCAGATAGATGGGTGCAATCACACATAAATACTCCTCATTAAATAAAATCATCTCAATGGTATACTTGTCACAACAACCTATGTTTCCAAACTTTCCTCCATCAAAACATAGTCTAGTCATATTCATTGAATACAAAAGAATAGATAATTACACAAAAACATTCATGCAAGACCTAGGAGTCCTAATGATTACAGAGCGACATTCCCAACCCAAAAGACAAAAAGAAACAATCACCAATGATGAACAAGTTGTGGTGATGTGAGACCCCACTACTTCTCTCATAGAGACTTACCAACAACCGCAAGATAGGCAAGGGACACACACAAAGAGGAGTGAGTAAATTTACTTAGTAGATTAAACACAAAGAGACTTGCCACATATTTCCCATTAAGGAAGAACCACCAAAACCTTGCAGATATTTATCGTCAATCCTAATCATTCGTGAATAAGGGATTGGGCATACACATATCAATATACATAGCAATAATCTTAGTAAGATGCTCATGAACTTTAATCACCTCCATAAAAATTTCCATGATGCAAAAATAATGATTTAGAGATGCCCGTCGTACTAGGACAATAATAGAAATAGTTAAAAGGGGTGCCCATCGTTCCAGGGCAATAATTGGAATGATTAAAGAATGTCTGCCGTTCCAGGGTAATAGTAGAAATGATTAAAGAATGCTCACCTTTCTAGGGCAATAATAGAAATAGTTAAGAGCGTGCCCGTCGTTCCAGGGAAATAATTGGAATGATTAAAGAATGCCCGCTGTTCTACGGCAATAATAGAAATGATTAAAGAATGCCTACAGTTCCAGGCGATAATAGAAATAATTAAAGAATGCCCGTCGTTCCAGGGCAATAATAGAAATAATTAAAGTGTATTTACATGTCAAGAGTTTATCTCAAACCACCCAACAAGATTCATATCTTTTGAACAAAGGGTCACAATATCTTTCTTATAAACATCAATATCATACAAGATTGTTTCAATAGATCAATAACAAAGGTATTCTGAATAATTCGTGAGGTCAGTTCTTTAAAAGGTAAATTCATAATACACATGTCCTTAAATATAGTGGTGTACCTAACTACTACCTGCATCATTTGATTAAAGTTAGCTCCCTCACCTAAGGTTGAAGGAAAGAGAGAAAAACGTGAGCATAAAGCATTAACGAGCGACAATAGGAATGCCTAAAATAAAAGACAAGAACTTTTGAGGTTTAAGAAGTAAGAAAAGGTTTAGGGGGTGGCGCCTGGGCACCATGAACTTAGCTAGACTCTTTTAAGCTCTCAGGTGTGGGTGCTTGAGGTGCCCTGGGTAACACCACCAGGTGCCAAGCCTCTTACTCTCTGTCTCGAAAGATCACTGAGCACCCAAGGAGCCCTGGGTGGCGTCTCTAGGCACTAGGCCCCCGACATCAGATCATCAGGACCAATGACAAAGCCTCCCAAAATAAGCTAATCTCCCTCCCTTTGTGTTCCAGGGTTCTAATATCAGCCATTTTAATATGCATTGTAGTCCCTATCTTAGTCCTATTGCCATTTTAATATTGCCAACTCTCTAATTTTATTACATTTTTGTAATTATTGGGTCTAAACTAATTGTAGAACTAATATGTTTTATTTCTATATTTTTATGAGCTTAAATGATAAGACCCAATTTAATCCTCGTCTTTACTTTGTAGAATTAATTTAATTAGAGAGCATTTACTTATGTGGATGTTTTGCTTATGTGGATGATGACATAGAGGCTGACTGGATGTTGACCAACTTTGTTGATTGTGTGAGGCCCATATTCTGCACTGTTCTAATTTTCTTTTCTGCACAGCAGTATCATAGCAAGGTAACAGAAATGTTTTTTTGTAAAAAAGTAGCCAGCAGATAGAAAACAACAAGACATAATAGTAGAAAGGGAGAAAAGGATAGCACATGGAGTCAAACAATGCAACATTTTCGTCCTTCCTCCTTGGCTAGAGTTAAAAGACACCTTTAGGCCACTATTTTTGTTGTTGAAGAGATATCTCTTCTTTCATTTTTGTAGAATTCGTAGGTCTTCCCCCCTTTGTGTATTTTAGCCTCCATGGAAGGCTAGAAGTCTCTTGTAATCAATCCATGGATGATTAAAGTTGTAACTTAAATTTTTGGAGCTAAATGAGATAAGTTTCTTCTTGTTCTTCTATTTCATTTCTGTTCGAATTTCTCCTCTGGTTTATATGTTAATTCTTGCTCTGATATGAGTTAGTATAGCAGTAGAATGAAAATGGTTTTCTTAGATGATTATCTAACTTGAGTAAATTGGGCTTAATCAGATTGCATGTGATTAGGTTTAACTTATGTGTAATCTAATTCTAGGAAGTCTCTTAGAAATATTAGTTAGAAACCTAATGATAGAGAACACTAGAATTAATTTGAAGATAAGATGATGATAGTTGCACTTCTAGGACTCTATAGCTAATTGCATTTGTATTTTGTGTAATTTCATTTTTGTTTCTATCAGTGTTCTGTTCTATTTCCAATTCTGTTATGTTGTAGTTAATTTATGATTTATGTTTTAATTATGCAATCACCCCCTAGTGGTAATCAGTAAGTAATTAGGTTAATTATGTTAGAACAATTAATTAGGCAATTTAGAAGCAAGGTTCTTTGAGAGAATACGACCTCGGATGATCACTATATTGCAAGTTGCTACGAATCTAATTCTGTGCGACTCGGCAGTCGTAGTTGCTCGAACCAGAATTTTGGCGCCGTTGACAGGGAACCAATTCACTTCTGAGTTGTTTAATTAGTTGTTTATGTTTGTCTTTGTTGGATTCTAAGTTATTGAGTATTGGCTGAAGTGGTTTACAAGTTTTTCGATTTTTCGATCTTACCAGTTACTATTTATACACTATTCATTTTTGGAAAAGTAACTCCGATTAACCTGAAAACTGATAGTCCATTAAATTTTGACATTCTGAGCAAGGCTCTCTGGGTGATTACATCACTCGTGAGCCCCACCCTGTTTTCACCAAATTCAATCGTTTAGACCCTCTTGTCTATTTTTCAATTTTTTTATTATTTTTCTAATATATTGTGATTTTTGGTTTGATTTTTGTAGAACATATTTTTGAGCTCTATTTGTTGTTTTTGTGCCTTCAACTTGTGAAGGAGTTTTCCAAATGAAAATTAGAATTTTTTGAGATACTTGATTTTTAGGTTTTTTTCATAGGTTGGGCATAGAAATAGCACTAGGAGTAGTTTCTTTTGTGTTTTTCTTGTGTGTTTCATCTTTCTAGCCTATAATAAGGTTTGTCAAGAAGAATTGGCTAATTTTGATAAAAAAATTGCGCCCTTTTTATAGGCTAGTTAGAGTAGTTGTGTTAGGAGTAGTGTAGTTGTTGTAGTTGATGTAGTTTTTCTTCATTTCAATAGCATTGTTGTTTTTGGCATAGAATCAGAGTTTAATTCTATTTGAGGTTGTTTCTAGTGAGTCACATTAGGACCTTTCCCATGGATCCATATAGAGTTGAGCATAGCATAGATAAACTAGCATCCATAGTGAGGTACCTAACCCTTAGGCAAGAACAATAAGAGCCACCACCCTTTCCCCCTCCCATTTCTCCATTTGTGAGTGGCATAGATTCCTTATCTGCATATAGGACGAACCAATATCTTTAATTCTAAGAAAGTACAGAGTCCTATATAGGAGTCTTTCATGGCCTTGGGGAATTTCAACAAGATCCTCAATAGTATAACCTCTTCCCTACAACATGCCATCATGATTATGAGCTTCAAGATTTGAGATATGAGAGCTTATCCAATTCACCATATGAGCATGAAATTGATGCTTCTTACCTTAGTGAATTACCCCATCCAGCTTCCCCTAGGGAGACCTAGTCAAGTCTGGAAGACTTGATTCAACAGTTGGCCATAAACACCCTGCAATTCCAAAAGTGAACTGAAGTGAACTTATAGAGCTTAAAATCTCAATTAGGCCAACATGCTAGCACTGTTAATGAGATGATCAATCAAGGGTATGAGAGCCTACCTTCTCTACCTATGGCTGACCTAGTAGCCAATGACAATGTCATTTTTCTAAAAGATGGCACTCAATTAGATGGTTTAAGCCCCCAACCTGAATTAGAAGAACTAGATGGGAAAAATAGGGAGTCCTCTTCCTCAAGTGGCACAAGTTAGAAAAATGAGAATGATGAAGCTAGTGATGTTGAGTTCCCTCTCCAAATTAGACCATCACCTTCTCCAAATAGGGTTCCCCAATCTGAGGTTGTTGAACTTGAGCTAGAAAAAGAGAAAGAAACCTTAGGAGAAGAAAAGGTAGACATAAAAGTGTTAGAGAATGAGAGTGAGCTTGTGGGAGATTTTGATTTTAATTGTGAATGTCATACTTGCCATCCATGCATTGAAATAGAAAAAGCTTTGAAAATTGGCAATTGTGATGATGTTGTTGAACATGAGTTGTATGCAGTTGCACCTGAATCTGTACTTGAATCTGAATTGAATGCATCCACATCTAAAATTGTATCTGATTCTGCATTTGCATATGATTTTGCACCTGCACATGAATTCAAGGCTTTTGAATCTGAATGTGCATTTAAATATAAATATAACTCCATTTCTCCCTCTGGTTCAATTGTAAATTCTGATTCTATCCCTTGTGTTTTTAATTCTGTTTCTAAGTTAGATTTTGTTGTAAATGATAGTCTTAGTTTAAATTTTGTCTTAGATAATTCTGTTTTAGATAGTAATTCTAGTTTAGATAGTAGATTTAATTCTTGTTCTATTTTGAGTAGGAGTAGGAGTAAAAGTAGAAGTTTTAATTGTAATTATGTTTTAGAAAGTAGTTCTCTTTTTGTTTTAATTTATGTTTTAGTTAGTAGTCTTCCTCTTCTTCCCTCCATTTTAGTTTCTCTCTTGGTTCTTCTCACCCCTCTGTTGCATGCGGAGCTTCTTATATTTTTCTTCAGGTTGGTGACAAAAATTCAATTCTTTTTACCATCCAACCTACTATTGAGAAAAACTTCGGGAAGAAGCTAGTGCTACGCAATTAGAAGACACGGAAAAGGTGTGACACCACTGATAAGGCTATTTCCTTTTCCCTTTTCTCTCTTTTATTTTCATGCCTGGTTTGCTATGCTTTGATGATATATGCTAATTTGCATTGAGGACAATGCAAAATTTAAGTGTGGGGGGAGAATGAAATGGTCTTTGTTTTTAATTTCATGCAATTTTAAATTTTTTTTGCTTTGTTTTTATGTGCTTTTTATTATGTTTCTAGCCTTTTTCTGCACTTTTTGGAGTAATTAGTTTGTGTTTTTGGTGCAGAATTTTTAGTATGCTTTTAGGTTAGTTTTTAGTGCTTTCTTTTTGGTTTTTGGAAGAAGATTTTGTTGTGGAATTATGCATGCTGGAATAGTTTTGAATTGTTTTAGCATATGATTAGAATTTTAATCTTGCTTTTCTAGAGTTCAAACTTAAATGACAATAAATTTGGTTTTAATGAAATTCTAGTAATAGTCTTTAAACCGTGAGGATTTGAGCCCTAATTACAAAATGCTATTCTTTCTTGTTGAGTGTTTCACTTATCATGAATTTTCACTCTAGAACTTGTCTTGAATCTTGTTGAGACTAAATTTTACATGTGCATGCTTGAAGATGATTTAGTCATTTCTTTATGAACCATTTTTAACTAAATAGCCACCTCATGTGTAGTTTCCATTGAGTGCCATTTTGTGCCTTGTTCCCACTTTCCTTCTTGCATTTTTCCACCATTTTTCCTTTCCAAACCAGAATTTTCCTCCCCAATTTGAGATGTGAACAGATTTAAATTCTTTTAGAGATTTGATGTGCTGAAAATTTCTATGAATTTTGGGATATTTTGAAATGAATATTTCTCTCTACTCCCAAGTAAAATAAAAAATAAAAAAATATTACGATTGAAAAAGAAAATGTGTCGACGTCGAAAAGAAAGAAAAAGAAGAAAAAAAAAGAGAGAAAGAAAGAAAAGAGGAGTAGAAAGAACTTTTAAACCCAAAAATTTGTTTTTATTCAATCTCTTGCATTGTTATGGTTGATTCTCTTCATGTTCTTAGGTTGTTCCCCTTATTTTTCTTAGTTGTTTCTTTCACCTTCTTTCTTGAGTTTCTTTCCACCTTTATTATGTCTTTCCATTGTTTTCCTTCCACCTACATTATATCCTTGTAAAGTCCTTTTGATTCAAGCATGCATGTGGATATGAGTAGTGGAGATTTAGATACTTAACAAGCTTATGATAGTGATTTTGTGATAAGTTGAATTTCGAGTGATTTACCCTTAAACTCTTAAGAGAATAGAGAGTAAACACTTACCATGTGAGGAGGCTAATTACTTTAATTCATTCTTGTCAAATTAAATTGCCATGATTCATGGAATTTTAGAAATTTAAGATTTGATTTTCTCTAAGTGCTAAATCTTTTCAAATTTAAATTATTTCATGCTAGCATGTTTACACACTTTTCCTTTGATGTCTTTTGGTGTTCTGAATTTGATTTTGCCCAAGAGTACAAAAGGCTAACTGTGGGGGATTTGATATCGGGCATCTTAATATACATTGTAGTCCCTATATTAGTCTTATTGCCATTTTAATATTGCCAACTTTCTAATTTTATTTCATTTTGGTAATTATTGGGTCTAAACTAATTGTAGAACTAATATGTTTTAATTCTATATTTTTATGAGCTTAAATGATAAGACCCAATTTAATCCTTATCTTTACTTTGCAAAATTAATTTAATTAGAGAGTATTTGCTTGTATGGACGTTTTTCTTATGTGGATGATGACATGGAGGCTGACTAGATGTTGACCAACTTTGCTGACTGTGTGGGGCCCATATTCTGCATTGTCTGATTTCCTTTTTGCACAGTAGACAGCAAGGCAGCAGAAATGCTTTCTGTAGAAAAGCAACCAACAAATAGAAAACAGCAAGGTAGAACAGTAGAAAGGGAGAAAAGGACAGCACATGGAGTCAAACAATGCAGTATCTTCGTCCTCCCTCCTTGGCTGAAGTTAAAAGACACCTTCAGACCACCATTTTTACTGTTGAAGAGATATTTCTTCTTCCATATCTATAGAATTCGTAGGTCTTCTTTCTCCCTCTTTGTGTATTTTGGCCTCCATGGAAGGCTAGAAGTCTCTTGTAATCAGTCCATGGATGATTAAAGTTGTAACCTAAATTTTTGGAGCTAAATCTTGTCTAATTTCTCCTTTGGTTTATATGTTAATACTTGCTCTGATATAAGTTAGTATAGCAGTATAATGGAATGGCATGCTTAGATGATTATCTAACTTGATTAGATTGGGCTTAATCATATTGCATGTGCTTAGGTTTAATTTATGTGTAATCTAATTCTAAGAAGTCTCTTAGAAATATTAATTGGAAACCTAATGATAGAGAACACTAGAATTAATTTGAAGACAAGAATGATGATAGTTGCACTTCTAGGACTCCATGGCTGATTACATTTATGTTCTTTTTAGTTTCATTTTTGTTTCTATCACTGTTCTGTTCTATTTCCAATTCTATTATGTTGTAGTTAGTTTATGATTTATGTTTTAATTATGCAATCACCCCCGGTGGTAAGCAGTAGGTAATTAGTTTAATTAGTGTTAGAACAATTAATTAGGCAATTTAGAAGCAAGGCTCCTTGAGAGAATATGACCTGGGATAATCACTATACTGCAAGTTACCACGAATTTAATTCTGGGTAATTCGGCGGTCATAGTGGCACAAACCAAGTCTCCATAGTTGAAAATTTGTTACATTTGGGTGATTAGCCTCAAGAAAATAGGTCTTAAACCAAGTTAATCCAAATGTGGGGTTGTAATTCACAAAAACCCTCCATTTTATCTCTTCAAGCATTTAATAGGTTTTTTATGACCATAACCCCCTTTCTCTTAAACCATTAATGCCAACTAACCATCCAAATTTTCAGTTAAACTATATATTACATCAAACACCATGGACATCAATGGAACGCGTAGGAATTTAGCACCCAAGCCTCAATGGAGAAATAGTGTAAGTTAGGGTTTACTAGAAAGAGGAGTAGAAAGAGAAGTAGAAGTTAGAATACTTACCTAGCTCCCCTTAGAACCAGATCAGCAATAGCCCCCCTCATCTTCCTCCCGATCACAACTCAACCAGCCACACAAAAAGGAGATAGGGGAGAGAATAAGCCAATAAGATATACACACACACACACACATACACCAATTGCAAGGGAGGAAAAAGAAATAAGGAGGAGAAGTTTCAAGAATGTGCGCCCCACCTCTCTTATAACATGGTCAATACCCATAAGAGTCACCTATAAGTCACTTACCCCATGTTCATTCCAAATTGGATTTTTACTACACATAATGTAAAATAAATTCAAAATTCACATAATCACCAATAATCATAGTATACAATACTAACAATTTACACACAATTAGTCTTAATAGATAAAAGAAATAAAAGAAAAGAAAGGGAGAAATTTAAGGGTATTACAAAACTCTTAAAGTAATCCCTATGATGTTAGTGCATTTTCCTACAGTGAATATGTGAGGTTAAGTTTTTAAAAACTCTTAATGAAATCTGTGGCTCCATAAGAGTGAGTTGTTTAAAGTGTAGGAATACCCTTGACAAAATTCACCTATTTGAATGTGGCGGAGTGGGGCTGCTCTTACATGAGAATATATAGGCGTATTCGTAGAACACATTTAAGAAATAGGATATGATACAAGGCCCAATAATCGTGCCAACTAGGGCTCATGATTTGCACCTGGGTTGTTGTGTGCATAATAAATATCTTGTCTCCCCTAAGCAGTTATAGTTCAAGGAAAATACTATTATGACTTTAGATCGAGAAATATATTTTTACTAAGTATAGAGTCAAGGCAAACTTAGCAAACTTAGCTACCTATATTATACATAATAATTTACCTCTACCCAAAGTGTATATATTATTGTGTGCTATTTTATAATAATAAGTGGGAGATTATTAGATATTATTATAAAATAATTAAAATTAAAAGTGCTTCGATTATTCATGTTGTACATTGGGATCTCATAATAGCCACATTTACATTGCAATATGAACGTTGGGCATTAACCATCAATTACTCTTTTAAACGTTTTGCATCTTAATGCCAACATTCCATAATATTGTTTCAATATCCTTTAAATGTGGCCATAGGATCTATTGCAATGAAAAGACATGGCTATATATATATATATGTGTGTGTGTGTGTGTGTGTGTGTGTGTGTGTGTGTGTGTGTGTGTGTGTGTGTGTGTGTGTGTGTGTGTGTGTGTGTGTGTGGATGTGGAAGTGGGACATAAACATATATATGATAGAGTTTATGAAAAAACATATATACATATTATGTGTGATATTTTGGGTAAACAAGGTGTGAAAGAAAGCGAGTCCAGAGATAATGAACAAATGGGCGAGTCTTAAGCTGTTGTATCTTGGAGATAACACGTTTCAATACCCCTGTACCGAGTAATATAGCAAAGTTAACCATAAGAGACGTGAAATTACATTAAAAAAAAATAAGATACTCATACCTCAGTTCAGTATCATATAATTTATATTTTTACTCTAACCTTCAAATTCCTCTATTTTATGTTTATTCTTATTTTTTAGGTTGCTACTTCAACATATTCAACACAATAATAGATTAAATATTTAATTTATATTTAACTTAAAATCAATATCTTCATTGCATTTATCATTTTCTTCCCTACCACTCTTTTGATTTTAGCCATGATTATCATTGAGTTTTCCAATCAAATCATTTTTCTAAATAAAATTAAAAATGATTTTTGATATGCATAACATTAAGAAACTAACAATTTCATATACATGCATGTTGATATGAGGCTCTGTTAGTTCCTCGCGTTTGTGAGGCTCTGACACATTTAAATGCATCATAATATTGGTGACAAAAATATGTGGGAAACATGGTTTTCAAAATCGGACCGGTCATTAAACCGGTAGAGTCACCGGTTCAAAGTTCAGTAGTCAGACAGTGGTCGAACCGGTGATAATTAAAAAAATATTTAAAATATATAAAATTTAAAATATAAAAAAATAAGAATATGAGGATCCGTTAGTTCCTTACGTGTATGAGACTCTAATACATTTAAATCCGTCGAAATTTTGGTGACAAATTTGCGAGAAACAAGGTGGGAGAAGAATAACATTATATTACCGATATATAGAAGTAGAAATTTATTTCTACAATTCCATCATATCCTTCATCTATTATGTTTATTTTGCTTCATATCGGAGATTTAGGGTCTTTATTTGTCCCTTACCATGACTCTATAGCCACATCAGAAATTTAATTAATTAAAGAAAGCACAGGCAACATTGAAAAGTATACATGTGCATATACATGTGGGACAAGTGATAGTGGCTTCATTGATTGAATACAATGAAGGACCCAGAAATTTTGTACACTAAAATGAAGACGAGCTATGGGTACGTAAACCTCACTTGGACACTACAATGAAGCAATGCTCATTTTATATATACGCTGATTTCTCAAAATTATAGTATTCAATTCAGCTATTAGCCTATTGACTTTATGATAAGAGTTAAAGTTTTCTATTTTATAATCATTTTAAATAGAGACGATTTTATTTTGTATTTTTAAAATACTGCAAGCTCTAATAAGCAATTCTGGGGGTTCTCAAAGTTAAATAGGGTAAAAGAATTACTTATTATATACCCTCTCTCTATGTGTGTCTATATATATATATATATATATATGTATGCATGCATGAATACCTTCCTCGTATGGTTTGCAAGTAAATACAATCTAACTCATGGAATAAAGAAGCGAAGTACTAAACACATGATACTCAAATTAATACAAATTACTGAAAAATAGTAGATTAAGAAAATTTTACCTCATGGCATACCAAATACGGAGTTTATTATACAATAAAATTTTGTCAAGCTTTAAGTTAGAATTTTATAAATTGTAACTGAATCAAACCCTCCAAGTTTGGCATAAATGGCCCTAACTGAAAGTATACATGCTCATCTTCAAATCTGTCACTAGAAAAGAAAAATAATAATATATAAGATGGTTGAACATGGCATATACATAGAAGTATAATATTTTTATTATACATTATAATTCCCTTTTCTGGAAAAAGAAACATGAATTAAAAACTTGTGAAACTAATTTAAGTCTAAAGTATTTTTTTCACTATTGTTGAGGTACGGTTGGACTCCTAGTCTCGACTCTCGAGCATATCAAGTATATTGTTTCCATCAAATGATTTCAGAGACTCTTATTAGTTCCACAGGTTAATGAAGTTCTTATCCCAATTTTGGGCGTGCCAATTTGCTTTAGAGCGCAGGGTTTTTGCCTGTAGCTACAGTTTTAACTATGGTTAAATTTATTTTTAGTCATAATTTTTATAGTCACGATTAAAACTATGACTATAAGTGTATTTAGTCACGATTTTAACTGTGATTTTTTTAGCCACTATTAAAATAATAATTACTAAAGTGCAAAATTTTCCTGCTCGCTAAAGTGGATCTGGATGTCAATTTTCGTGTCAATTATATGGTTTTTACAACTTCATTGTCCTTCACCAATCACGTTTCGTCTTGTATTGGTAATATAATTTTGAAAGGAAGTTTCATGAGTCATGACACTATTTTGCTTCATCGTAAATTTAATTGAAAATTGCGAAGCCAACATATAAGCGAAAAATTGTATATATGTACTTATGTAGTAATATTTAATTTTATTGATGAAAAGGAGGACAAATTATGTGAAAAAGTGATGGCTAATAACATCTCATCTTAGATTACTGTGTATAAACATGTATCTCTCGGAAACTATCTTGATTGATTGGAACCCCAGTCTTCAAAGACTCATGTCATGTCTAATTGTTGTCTTTATTATGCATACTAGTCTCTTGTCTCTTCAATTCCAGTCAATGCACGTAACTACTTTCCACTTTGTGTGAACCCAGGCTTCTGACTGAGTCCGTCTTAATTCAAGATTTATATTTGATTTAGTTTTGTAATTTATATAATACTGAATATTTAGTTTATTTAAATTCTTATTTTTATCCCTATCTCGTTTAAAAATATTCTTTTTCAAAACTTTGGAATTTCTTATATTTTAAATTTAGAAAAAAAATATTTATAACCCTTAAACATAAGCAAACTGCACCTTTTATTTTTTTAAAATAAGACAATAATTTCCTAAATTATCATTTTCCAGAATTTAAATTATTTTGTTCAGTCTTTTGTTAATAGTTGACTGAGATATCACTTTAATTTTTTTTCATCTATAATATGGTGTGTTCCCAATAATTAGTCTGCAACTTGAGTTCTATACTTTGAACATGGAGAAAACCTGGACTTTTTGACCCATGCATCCCGCCCTAACTTTTAAATTATTAATGTATCCCAATTTTTTTTTAAGAGTAGTCCACTATTATTGTGGACATTAACTCCTCACACGCGTGTTGCCTTTGTCAGGGCAACACCACTTTTTGTTAAATGAGACTCCGCACATGGAGGAACAATTAGCCAAGTTTGATTGTCCCCTTCCCCTTTTTCATCTTCCTCTCCGTGGCAGTCCTCTCATTTTTTTCATTGCCTCCCTCTTCTCTCATCTTTTCTCTCCTTCTTGCTCCATTTCACCGAGGGATCTTTCGTCTCCCAAGCTTCAATTTCCATTTTCGTGTTGTGGTCGCTCATTGCTCATTATATTCACAAATTAAAGTATGTAATTTCTTTCATCTTTGTTCTAATAGTTATTAATTTTAAATAAATTTTTTAGAATATGTAGGTCTTTTTTTATTGCTATATTTAAAAATTTTTAGATGTGTTTGATTTATTTAGTTTAGAATTTTAATTTGTTTTAGTTGTAGTTATTAATTTTAAATAATTGTTCTTGTAATAATTAATTTAAATGATTTGTAGTTGTTGTTATTTTTCTTAGTTTAAGATTTTAAGATATTATTTTTGGAATAATTATGTTAAGTGCTGTAAATATTTATTTTCAGAATAATTTTATATGTTTGTACCTTTTGAAATTTGTAATTTTAGTTTTATTTATTTTTACTCTTTACATTATTGCTTAAATTGTAGTAATTTTTTTTACGTATAAAAATTGTATGTGTTATTAACTTGAAAAAATTATTTCTTGCATAAGTAAGACATTTTTAATTATTAATTTTAAATAATTATTTAAATAATAATCAATTTATGTTATCATAATTTTATTATTTATATGTTATTACAATTTCATCATTTCTCACATAACCAGTAATTATTTTTTACTTAACCAGTAAATTATTTGTATGTTATTATAATTTTGTTATGATTCAGTTATTTTCTCAATGTATTATCTTTTACGTAATAGTTAATATAATCTTATGTTAATTATTACAATTTTCTTAATGCCAATTGTTTTGCGCCATTTTAATTACTATAATTTAAAATTCAAAAAAATAACATATAAATATTAACATAAAATATCAAAATTAAAAAAAATTAATTGTAATAAACTAAAATTGAAAGGAACCAAAAATTAACACTTCAAACTACTTAGCATATAATTTTTTTCAAAGAATTCAGACAATAAAAAAATTACAACATCTAACAAAAAATATTTAAGCAAGCATATAAAAGGTAAAGATAAAAAAAATAAAATTTCAAATTTCCTAAAGTAAAAATAACATAATTATTCCAAAATTAATTATTTACAACACTTAATTTATATGAAGATAATTTACCATATTTAACAAGTAAAAAAGAGAAAAATAACCTAAAAATATATGCTAAAAATATTTATAATTAAAAATTAAATGTAAACAAAACTAAAAAATATATATAACAAAAAATAACAATAACCTAAATTGATTATTACTAAAATAATTATTTAAAATTAATAATTAAAAGTGCCCTAATTATGCAAGAAATATTTTTTTTCAAATGAATAACACCTAAATATTTTATAAAACTAATTGTTCTAAAAATAAATATTTAAAATTAACAACAAATATATTTTTCAAACGTAAAAAAATAACTACAATTTACACAATCATGTAAAGAGTAAAAATAAAGAAAACCAAAATTAAAAATTTCCTAAAGTAAAATATCTAAAATTTTATTTAAGTATAATAATAATAATAAATAACATAATTATCAAAAAATAGATATTTACAACAGTTAACATAATTATTCCATAAATAATTATTTACAACACTTAATTTATAAGAAAATAATTTACCATATGAAACAAGTAAAAAAGAGAAAAATATTTCATATCCAAAAATCCTAAACTTAAAAAATATATATAAAAAAATAACTTAAATTGATTATTACTAAAATAATTATTTAAAATTGATAGTTAAAAAGTGTCCTAATTATGCAAGAAATAATAATAACATCTAAATATTCTATACAACTACTTGTTCTAAAAAAATTATTTAAAATTAATAACACATACAATTTTCATATGTAAAGAACATTATTAAAATTTAAGCAACCATGTAAAGAGTAAAAATAAAGAAAACTAAAATTACAAATTTCCTAAAGTAAAAGCATCTAAAATTTTATCTAAGTATATCAATAATAAAAAAAATAACATCCCAAAACCCTAAACTAATAAAAAAAAACAACTACAAATCAACTAAATTAATTATTACAAGAATAATTTTTTAAATTAAT
The DNA here is from genome assembly GCA_037074585.1 of Biancaea sappan. Taxonomy (NCBI): domain Eukaryota; kingdom Viridiplantae; phylum Streptophyta; class Magnoliopsida; order Fabales; family Fabaceae; genus Biancaea; species Biancaea sappan. The sequence goes on along the minus strand of CM073490.1, from coordinate 11,531,560 downwards.
AACTACAATTAAAACAAATTGAAATTTTAAATTAATTAAATCAAACACATCTAACAAATTTTCTAATTATTGCAATAAGAAAAAATAGACCTACATATTCTAAAAAAGTTATGAAAATAACCAGTAGAAAAAAGATGAAAGAAATCATATACCTCGATAATTATGGATATAGATGATTTAAGAGATCAGAAATTGCAACATATTATTTTTTAACACAACAAAAATTAAAAAAAATATAAACAGATGAAGTAAAATAATAATAATAATATTTTCTTAAGAAAATACTAATACTGAGATAAAAAAATAAACTTATTACAAAATGAAACAAAGAGAAGAGTAATGGGAGACACAAGCTTAAAGAATATTCAAGGGATTAGGAGAGGACATGAAGAAGGAAAGGAAGGAGAAGAAGAGGAGAAAAAAAATGAAAAAAAGTAGATGGGAGGTGTGGCCAACGGAAGAAGTGGAAAAAGAAAAGGAAGTGAAAGGGGTGGGTGGAGGGGGGAACTGTAGGGGCATGTGTCGGGATCGAGTTGGGTATCGCTTCTAACAAGGACGACATACGTGTAATCCATAACAAAAGTGGCCTACTCTAGGTAATAAAAATATATTGGGATACGTATGAAATTTAAAATTAAAGGCGAGACCCAACAGTTAAAAAGTCAGAAAACATGTGTTCCCATTAATTAGTCTTGAGTTCCAATATATGGAAATATAATTACTTTAAAACTTAGTAAGAAGAGTGTCGCCCATTATCGTCCTACTCAACTTGAATCTGGATTAGTCAACACTCGTATGGTATTCGGATATCATATGATATAAATGGAAAAAAAACATGGATAAAACTTATAAAAAAAATTCCTTATATCTTTACTATCGAATTTTCTAATAAAAACAAAGTATTTGTAAAAAGTTCCTTGAAAAATTAATCATGTAATAATAAGTTATTAAAAATATAAAGTTATTTTTTAAGAGCCATGTACTTATTATATTCTGATTGAATAATCACATACTTGTCATGTTTTGATTAAAAAAAATGATAGCAATTATATAAAGAATAATTTTTTCCTTAGAATATTTGTATGTTTTAAGAGTCATTTCTTGTTTTCCAATTAGCCATTAAAGAATAAAAATTAAATATTCCAGCGATTTGGATGCGAAATTTGGTAAACTTTTTTTTTATCCAATTAATTGTGTTTAGAGTTTGATTTGAAAATTTAAAGATTTATAACCAGGCATCTCATTCTTACATAATCCTTCTTTGATAATAATATTTTAACTACGTATAATATTAATTACGGTATAATAAATATAAAAATGTTTACGAATCAATGAGACAGCCTAAATTGGCATCTCATGTTTACAAGGTATTAGATAACAATCTAAATCTTAAGTAATAGTTCAAGATACTCTTAATTTCATTTCGAAAACTCAAAGAAAGTGTTTTAAAACAAACTCAAAATTAAAATAAAGCAAATTCATTTTTTCTTTAAAATTTATATAATATATATAGTCAAATATTGATTAAGTGTGGACATGGTTTCTACAAGTCTAGGGTTGGTCATCTTTTATGTATTTAGGTAACATATGAAGTGGTTATTCCTATTTTGCAAGGATTGAGAGCCGTTTGGTACGCAGTAAAGAAAAATAAAGAAAAAGAAAGGAAAGCTAGAAAGGAAAAGAAAAAAGAAAAAAAGAAAGAAAAGATGGAAAAAAAATGCGATTAGTATCTGATTAAAAAAAAATGAAGTAGAATGAAAAAGATGCATTTGGTATATATATTTTTTAAGGAAAACAGGTAGGAAATGTATTGAACAATTACTGAAATACGTCTGCTTAGTAAGATGTTGGCTTAACTATTATTTTTGTCCCTTATTTTTTTATTTCAATATAGTTCTTTTTTTTCAATATAGTCCCTTTAATTTGCAATTTGTGTTGTATCTGTCCTTATCCATCTGCTCAACATAGTCCCTTAACTTTTCTCTTTCAATATAGTCCCTTTAATTTGCAGTTTGTGCCATATTTGTCCTTATCCATCTTTTCAATATAGTCCCTATCACACCCAAAATGTGACCAGCCGGCATTTTCTTGAAAAAAAAAGTATAAAATCAGCTTTCGAAATTGAAAACCAATTTTATTTGGAGCCGCCACCAAAATTTTATTTATCAGGAAAAACTTTGGAAAAACTTTTAAATTTGACGGTCTGCGTTAAGCGAGAAACTGAGTTCGAAAGTTGAACTACATAGAAAATGTGTTAGGCACCCTATACGTTTGATTTAGAAAGTGTACAATTATGTTATATTCACCTTAAAATTACCCTTATCGATCACGGAAAAGAAAGAAAGATAAAAAAAATGGAGAAAGAAAGAATAAATAAAAATATGTACAAGGGCAAACTTTGCTAGACAGTGCCTAGGGCCTACGTATCCAACGATTGGGATCAAAGTCCATGTAGTTCGTAAAAATTAATGATGTATTGATATTTTGGAATAAATAGATGTCTTTTGTTTTTCGACAACTATTTTTAAAGGGTTTTTAGAATTTATTTTAAAATAAGAATACCTTTTTTAGGAGAATTTTTTTTTATCGGCATTGTTATACAATCCCATAGTAAGTACTTCAAAAGAAGTATGTTTGAATTTATTTTGACAAAAGAACTTTTCCCCACCAGTATTACAATACAATCGTATAGTGGGTATTTACCTTGATTATTAAATAACTGGGAGTTCGAAGAACACTTTTTCTCCACCTACATTGTTATACAATTGCAATTGGATATTTCATCTAGTATTTTTTAAATAATCGAAACTCAATGAATTTTCCTTTTTAAAGATTTCTCCACCAGTATTGTTATACAATCACATAGTGGGGTTTTTTTCGGAAACATTTTGAAACTTAATCAATTTATTATTATTATTTTTAATTTATTGTCATATGACATTAATCAACAATCACGCGATAGAATAATAAGTTTCTACCTAGAGATAGGGGTTAAAGCACTATTTCAAAAGAATAAGTCATTTCCCAACTCATCATCGACAAATAGAACGTGCCCTCACACACACACACACAGATATATATATATATATATATATATATATATATATATATATGTGTGTGTGTGTGTGTGTGTGTGTGTGTATAATGAGTATTGCAACGTGTATAGGCAAATAAAGAGCCCATGATAACTAAAAGGACAAATAAGTGTAATAGCCACATGGTAACTCAAATTGCAACGTGTAAAGCCAAGTAAAGAGAGAACTAAAAGGACAAATAAATATCATAGCCACATAGTTAATTATGTCTTGCTTTTTCTTCAATACTCTACTTTGATACGTCTATATATATAAATATAGTGGTTATTCAAATAAGATAAGATGAAAATTCATCCACTTTCAAACACCTAAATTCGCTAAGACCAAAAAGTCAAGTAAATAGAGGTTCATGAAGATGCAAAGGCCAGAATGCATTCCCATGACACAGACGAAACTTGAGGATGAAAGAGGAGTTAGACTTACCTCTGATTTTTGCTGAAACTCGTCACCACCGTCTGCTTTTCTGCTATCGTGGGTTTTGTTTACTCAAGTCTCTGTGTGTCTATTGTCTATGTTTTTTTGGCTTTCGCTGCATTTTGTTCTTCCTCTATTTTTTTGCCGTCGTCTCTATCTTCTCTCGTAGTGAGTATTTTGATATTCTCCCACCGCACCTCTTCTGTGATCGTTTTGAGTTCGCCAGAGTTATGCTCTATTGTTTTGTGCTCTCAATCTGTGCTCTATGCTCTCTCTGTATTGTACTTTGTTCTCTATTTTTCTTTCCTCGCTTCTCTATTTTCTCTGTACCCTCTCGTTGGCCTATGTTCTTCCTCTTTATAATGAATTGTTATGATGTGCCAAAGGGTCGTGGATGGCTATCTATTCCTCAACTCCTGGTGCACCTCTACGTCAGCTTCGTGGCTGCTCTGTAGAGATTGAGATCAGTTTCGCATTCATGCCTTGCTCTCCTATTGGTGCGTTATTTCCCGACAAGTGTATCGGTCGCACAAGTAGTAAAGTGAGAGAGAAAGAGTTATCGTCCTCAGGGATTGACTTTAACAATTACCAATTTCACTAGCTCAAATTATATTTGGACAATTGAAAAGGTTGAGTGGTTGAGTCTAAAGTTAAAGACAGTAAATTAAATTAAGACACTAAGTTGGCTAGCACAACGAAAACTATACGAGAACAAAGCGGGCATAGGGGATTGATTTTACTTAGCTCCTAATCCGATTAATTTATAGACAAACTAATCTTTGAGCCATTAGAGAATACTTTAATACATTTACAAATTCCTCTTATTGTTGATTAAGTTCACAAAGATATTTGAACCCAATTTCTTGGTGAAACAAATCTTCCTCACTCAATTAATTAGCTAATGTCTTAGTCAAATTAATTGATTCAGATTTTAAGCGTAAGAACTCATAAAAACTACGCAATTAAGGTTATCTATGTCTAGACTAACCTGAATTACGGTAGAAATTACAAAGGCAAGTTCATATCAAGCTATGTCTAGCACTAATATAAACCCTAAGTTTATTGAAGATGGTAGCTAAGCATCCAAGAGTGATAAAAAACGGTAAAGTCTACTCCAATAATCGAAATTGCAATTATATTAAAGCATTCAATAACAAAGCTTCATAGGAGTCAATTACATCAATCCCCTAACCTTAGAGACTTAGTTACACATGGTGGAAGAAGAGAAAAACATCACAAATACATAAATAAACATGATACAAGAGGAAGGAGAGAAAGAAATAAGCATCAAACTCAATGAAGAATAGGTTTCCCTTCTTCCCCAATTGTGCCTTAGCATAGCTCCTTCTTCTCCAGCCAAAAGATACACAAAAATGCTTCAAAAATCCAATTTATAGGCTGAGTCACGAACATGTCAGGATCCCGGCGCCTAGGCGCCCTGCGTGACGCCTAGGTGCCATGCAGAAAAACACTGGAAAAATCACTTTATGGTGCCTAGGCGCCACCCTCATGCCTCAAGACAGAGAGTTAGGTTGCTGGTGCCTCATGGCGCCTCATTGCACCCCGTGTGGCACCTGAGGCGCCATAATTAATTGGTCTGGCAGAGAGTTTGTGCTTTGCCGCCTGAGGCGCCAGCCTTCGAATTTTACAATTTCCTTTCAGGTTTCTTCAGCTCTCCAACTTGTATCATACAAAATATATACCTACAAGGAAATACACAAAAATTACTCCAAAATGTAGGGAAAATGGGATAAAAAAAGGGCAAGAACAAGGAGAACTACAAAATATAAATAAAATGCAAGAACTAAGATAAGGAGTGCAAAAAGGAAAGTAAAATAGGAGCAAGGGAAAGAAAAAGTCCAATAAAATCATAGGCAGATAATGAAAATAAAGGACTTATCAACTCCCCCAAACCAAGACTATTGCTTGTCCTCAAGCAAATACTAACTGGAAACTAAAAACTAAACTAAACTAAACTAAGCCTAAAGATTTTTCAGGATATAAAAGAAGTACTGAACAACATAAAACATTAAACCAAGACAAGCCAATTTCATACAGTCATCTCAATAAAACTAACTCGCAAAGGATAATTTTTGAATCTAAAGATAGAAAAAGAGAATTTTCAAAATTTTTAAAGACAAGATGCAAACACCCTTACTTTCTAAAATTACTCTTTCAAAAACTTAAAAAAAAAATTTTCCTTTTTGCTTGACAATTTTTGGCTCTCAAGGAAACTTCTCAATAAACAGAACATTAAAGATAAAACAATTGAAGTGAAGACAGTGCGCCTCATCCACACATCTCCCCCTCAATCAACGTAAAAAGAAAGGAAAGCGAGGCTAAGGAAACAACGAGTCGCCCGTGCGCTTAATCCATAAAACAACACTTTGTCCGTCGCCTTTATTTGAAAGGAAAATGTGATTCATTGGTTAGAACAAGTATTGTGCGCCTAATCCACACTACACTTCCTCAACTTAAACCACACCTCCATTTATTTTATTTTAATAGATGCATTTCATTTTTGTTTTGTTTGTTTTTTTTATTAAGAGAAGGAAATCCCTTATTGAGTAAGAAATTGTCATAAGTAAAAACTAAAAATTTTTCAAGGTTTTGAAGAATAAATTTTAGAAAAATAAGAGGGTCAACAATTTTTAATTAAAAAGAATGAAAATTTTCAATTTAATCCAAATATTCTGAAAAATCCAATTTAAGCTATATTTTAATTAAGATGACAATGCATGAAATTAATTGAAATAGGAATAATATAAAATCTGTAAAGCACTATCCAATTTATCAAGAAAAATTCAAAGGGAGCGATGGTTATCAAAAGAATGGCATTCATATACAAAAAAGAACGGGTTAGCCAAAAAGTCAGTGGTGTCTAAGCCTAAAACCACTCAACTCTCCCAAACCAAAACTATACATTGTCCTCAATGTCAAACTAACCCAAAAACAAGGCTTGAACATCCAAAAAGGGACAATCCAAAACAGGGGGCGGGGAAAATGAATGCTATAAACCAAAAAGAAACCATCCACACTAATTCCAAAATAACGAGAAATAAACAACAGCAAAATAACCAATTGCAGAAAGGAAAAGCAAGAGACAATATCCACTAAACCAAAAAGGATCTAATAGCACAAAACATCAACAGAAAAATTCACAAGTTACAAGACTAAAATACGAAATATCAGAAAGTGTGTACAAAACATAACTAAAAATAGAAATAACAAAAAGAACAGCTACAACAAGATGTGAATCAAAATCATAAATCAATCATCGTCCTCATCCTCGTTGTCGGCCTCTCCTTCCATGTTATGGCTGCCTTCACCTCCAACTTCCCGATTGGCGGAAGGATCAAAATTGAAATCTGCAAATGGGTCATATATAGGATCTTCCAGCATCCAATCGTCAGTGGGGGCACCGAAATGCCGACCAAGGGAATACATCACATGAGCAAGTGCCCGATGTTGTTGGTTATGAGTGGCGATGAAGGTATCGAGGGTGTGCCTGATTTCCCCAATCCTAGTCTCAACACTACTCAAGCGCTCCGACATATTAGCTGGAGGAGGTGCAGCGCGGGGTCTCACAGGTACCTGAGGAGGAGCAGGAGGGACCGATAGAAGAGCCACGATAGCCATAAAATTGCGAAACATCGAGTCTATCACCTGTTTGGTGATAGCACTCTCCGGGGCTCTTCGCGGTACATCCTCTAACGGTACCTCATCCTTCTCACATAAGCCTGTGATGAGGCACGGATATCCGAGGCGTTTTCCCTATTTTTGAGATAATTTTGAAAGATTATGGGAAATAACGGAACCCACATTAAATACCTTCCTTGTCACGATCAAATAGATAACCACCGCTCGTTCGTGTTGACCCTAAGGCTATATGCCATAAGTTTTGATGATGACAAATGTATTTGAATAGTAGCATTGATATATATAAAGATTAATTATCATATATATGCTACAAGTACTTAAGCATGATTATGTTATTTAATATGTATGTTGCATAACCATTGGGTTTGCAAGTAAGATATATTTTATAGGTTGGTTCAAAACAAGAAGAGTGAGCATTGTATTGAAGAACAAGGAAAAGCAATATCATGCTTCACTCAAGGAAAACAACATGCAAGGATGAAGCTCCAAGAAATGAAGAATTAGAAGATTTGAAGTCTTGGAAGCTTGGATGCATCAAGATAGCCTATGTGTTTACATTAGGTATATTTTATATAGGCTAGTATACTTGTGCAACTCAATGATTTAGATTTGCATACATTGGCTCAATTATTTTGAACAAAAAGATAGTGAGATATGAAATTTTACAAAAGTTAGTTTTTGACCTTTGGTCACTCTTTATATCATATCTCATAAACGAAAAATCATTTTTTAAAGTATCTTAATCTCATTTGATAGTAGACTCAAAGAGCTTTCCAAAGGTATATTATTTATTGAAAACGGAGTCCAAATGAGAAATATATGACTATTTAAAATATAGTTTGAAAAACTGAAAGTTGATTATTCTGTTTTGACCTATAGTAAGTATTTTGATTATATCTTTTAAAAGAAAAATAATTTTTGAGTAAAACTTGTTCATTTGAAACTAGACTCCAAGAGCTTTCCAACGGTATATTATTTGTTTAAAACAGAGTTCAAATGAGGGAGTTATGAATTTTTAAAGAAAGCTCAAAATCTGGACTGCACTATAAGTGCTGTAACGGCTAGTTTTGTAAAATCTTATATATATGACCTTAGATACACGATTTTGAGCAAGAACAAAGTCCTACAATGTAATATTAACTTCTTCTATCATCTTTGAGAGAAAGGAAAGCATTCTTGAGCCAAATCTTGCATATTCTCTATCATTAGAGTTATTAGAGCTTCATTTGTTTTCATCTACTCTTTAGAGAGAGTTTCTTTGTATTGTTGATTTTGATCAACACATATATTATTATGAGTTGAGGTTCGTAAGTACCGGTGTTGGAAGAACTTGCTTTGGGTTGAGGAGGAGCCCAGATTCATAAATTCTTCATTGTGGTTTCGCAAATACCCGGATCGAATTTGCGTGGTTGTAGTGGTTTGCAAGTACCCGGATTAAACTTGCAATTATAGTGGAAATACCCAAGTGGTCTCTTGAGGACTGGATGTAGGCTTGGATTAGCCAAACCAGTATAAATCTCCGAGTTTGCTTTCTCTATCCCTTACTCTTTAATTTGTGCATATTGATATCTATTCTTTAATTCTTGATCTTTATAATTATTTATCTTGACAGCACATTGATTTTCTGTATTGTATTTATTATCCTAAGCATTGTACTTTTACAGAAAATCATTTTAACTTCCAATTAATTCTTGTGAAAAATTTATAAAACCCAATTCACCCCCCCTCTTGGGTTCCAACCATTACTTTCAGTTCGATGGTTACCTCTGACCAGTTCAAGGTAGGAAGCAAGTTGGACTGGACAAATGTACACCAAGCCTTGGGGATTTGTTTCATATCTAATTTTTTTTAAAATTAGCAGCTTTCCCCTCGGCGTCCAGTTCCCAACTTGCCCCCTCCCGACAGAGAGTGGCAATAATGTGAGGGGCCTTCACATATCTGTGTCTCATCCAATTATCAAAAACACATTGCCCCGGTGCATAATGTAAGCCAAAATAATTATTGAGACTGTTAATTGAGTAATGAATATCCTTTCCTCTAACAAAGGAAATACAGGGATCCTTAACACCTTGATCACTCCTCAACCGGTAAGCATTAGCATAAAATTCTTTTACAATTACAGGGCAAAAATGGGCAGCCGGCTCACACAATTTTTCCCAACCCCACTCTCTAATCCAGTGTAGAATTTCAGGGTGCTCGCCTTCTCGTAAGTTAAAACCAGATTCAGCAATAAATTCTCTAGGCTCTAAATCCTCAAAACACTTGCTATGTTCTAAGGACCTAAATCTAGACGGATCAAAATTCCTACGAGAAGAAGACTCTCCTTGACTTTTTCTTTGCCGCTTTCAAGACATATCAGTAGTTATAATCCTAGAAAAGCCAAAAAGAATTTCTAAAATTTAAACTAAAACCCTAAAATTCACATCAGACATTTCAATTCCCTTTTTAGTCAAAAAGAATTTTTTTTTGAAATAAAATGCAAAAAGGGAACTAACATTCATTTAACAACCATATCTTGAAAATGTGAAGCATCTAAATTTGAAATTTTCTGAAAAGATGAATGTTCCCTTTTATTGTTTTGAAAAAAAAATTTTTTTGAAATTTTTGATGAAAAATAAATAAAAGACCATGAAAGGGAAGAAAAATTACTGAAAATGGAAATGAGGATCGTGAAGCACCACACAGCCACCAAAACGCAGATAACAAGAGTGAAGAGGGGTGGTCACGATGGGAAGGCAAAAATGGTGAAAAGGGAAGGAAGGTGTATGGAAAGTGGGGCAAAGAGGAATAGTGGGATATGGAGAGTGAAACTCACCGAAAATGGAGGCAAATGAGGGCTGCACGGCGGAGGTCCACTGACTTCAGAGAAAAGGGGTTACTAGGGTTTGAGGGGGTAAAAAATGAGGCTGAAAACGAAGGCGGGGCTTAAATATAGACTTGGCGCCTGGGCGCCCTATGTGGCGCCTGGGCGCCACGTTGAAATAACTGCCCTGCAGAAGTCGAGGTGCCTCAAGCGCCCTGTGTGGCGCCTGGGCGCCAGCCAACCCGAGAGTTTGCCCCCTGGCGCCTCAAGGCGCCCTGAATGGTGCCTAGGCGCCAGCGTGACAGCAAGCCAGAAAAGCAATTTTTAGCAGTAGACCTGCCCCCCAAGTAAACCAGGCAATGTTCGAGCACAAAAAATGAGAATAGTGAATCACACGAGTTGCAGTAAGCAACACAAAATGCAGCAATCAAACACAAATACTCAATTCAAACAACATGGGCAATTTCAACATATCATTCCTACAAGATTGTTTCATCCAAATTGCACAAATTAAGCAACACACAACAACAACAGGAGCACAATACTAAAAAGCAGTAAAAGACTGAAATTAAAAGAGAAAAGTGAGAGACTTGGGTTGCCTCCCAAGAAGCGCTAAATTTATAGTCCTTAGCTAGACTTTACCCAGTTTCTTCATGATAGAGTTGAAAGGAGCATGGATGAGCACTTGGGTCGGCTCTCTTCTCCCAAATAATGTTTTAATTGTTGTCCGTTAACTTTGAAGCTTGCCTCCGTTTCCATGTTAGACAGCAGCACTGCTCTATGAGGAAAGACCTCCTTGATTACAAACGGGCCAGACCATCTAGACTTTAGTTTTCCAGGAAAGAGCCTCAATCTAGAATTGTACAAAAGCACCAATTGCCCAGGCTCGAAACTCCTAGGAATGATTCGCTTGTCGTGCCATTGCTTAGTCTTTTCTTTGTAGATCCGTGCACTTTCATAGGCTTGAAGCCTAAATTCATCCAGTTCATGAAGTTGCAAGATCCGCTTCTCTCCGGCCGCCTTCAAATCAAAGTTGAGAAATTTAGTAGCCTAGAAGGCTTTGTGCTCCAATTCTACAGGTAGATGGCAAGCCTTCCCATACACCAACTGATATGGGGACATCCCAATTGGTGTCTTCAGAGTTGTTCGGTAGGCCCATAGTGCATCATCTAGCTTAGAAGCCCAATATTTCCTTGAGAAATTGACTGTTTTCTCTAAAATCTGCTTTAATTCTCGATTCGATACTTCCACTTGGCCGCTTGTTTGCGGATGATAAGGAGTTGCAACTCGATGCTTTACACCATACTTTCCCAATAAAGAATCAAGTTTCTTGTTGCAAAAATGCATGCCTTCATCATTAATCAAGGCCCTCGGCACGGCAAATCTTGAGAATATGTTCTTTTTGAGAAAGTTCATCACTACATGAGCATCATTGGTTCTAGTTGCAGAAGCTTCAACCCACTTTAATACATAATCAATTGCTACGAGTATGTAGACATTGGAATAGGACGATGGGAAAGGGCCCATAAAGTCAATCCCCCAAACGTCAAATAACTCCACCTCAAGAATTGAGTTCATAGGCATCTCATGCCTCTTGGAGATGTTTCCCATCCTTTGACATCTTTCACATTGCTTTACATACTCATAAGCATCTTTGAACATGGTTGGTGTAATACCCGTTAATTTCAGAATATAATTCGCTTAAGAGTATTTTAGAATTTTACAACGTTACTTTAGTTATTTATTTTGGTCATATTTAATTTTCATATTTAATTGTTCTCTTTGAATATTATTTATGAAAATTGAGTTAAATGACTGGACTAAATATTTGCACAATGTGGGATATATTCTAAGAATGGTGAAATTCATGGAAAAGTGGTTTAAGAATGGTTAATTAATCCATTTATTGTAAATTGACTGGATGGGTTTGGATGTTGGATTATGGATACCCATGGGTTATTGAATAACCCATTAGAAATATTTAATATAAAGTTTCAATAGTACCCCCCTTATTTTTTTCTCACGATCGAAGCAGCTGAAGTGAATAGTAAATTCACTTTCTCTCGTTTCTTCACCCTCTTCTCAAATCCTTTCCTTGATCTTCAGAATTTCGATTATCTGTTCGGTTCAAAAGCTTTGTAAGGATTAAAGGTAAGCTTTAATCTCATTATTTTCCTTAAATTTCAGTTTATGTAGAAGATCAGAGGAGGTTTTGTTCTTGAAGATTTTGATGATAATTCATGAATCTCAGTAGTTTTAGAAGTTATATTTGAGTTATAATCGGTTAAAAGAGTTGAAATTCTGGTTTTGAAACAAGAAAGGAAAGGATGAATTTTTGAAAGATTTTTCTGCAAAAATTCGAGTTACTGTAGCGACCAGAGATTTCGAAAAAATTCTGGAAAATTTTCTTCGAGTTACTGTAGCAGTACTGTAGTGTCGGCAGTCAACGTTACTGTAGTGAACCGACACTGTAGCGAACCGACACTATAGCGAACCGTTACTGTAGCAAGCCATACTGTAGCAAACCGTTACTGTAGCAATCAGAAAATTTTACGTATTTTCGTGATTTTGTTTCCTTTCTTATGTTTCCTTGTAATATATTTTACTAGAAAATTTTCCTACACAAATTCTAGTGTGGAACAAGGTAAACTTGGACAAACATCAAGGTGAGTGAATAACCTTACTAAACTAATTTGATATTACTAGTCAAAGTACAATATAAGTCCCATTTACAATATTATTGGGATAATAAGCAATCAATTTTTCATATGGGAGTATAAGATGATCGGTAGAAATAAGAGTATGTAGAAATTATTTTATTTCATGGCAATTGTACTATGTGATAAATTCTCTCTATCTTATTAATGAGTAAAGATCTACGGGATCTAATACATGAGTATGAAAGGGTTAAAGTCCCATACTACTCAGTGCATATCTATGAAACCTATACACGAGTTGAAAGGGTTAGAGTCCCATACTACTCGGTGTATACCTATGAGATTTTATTCATGAGTTGAAAAGGTTAGAGTCTCATACTACTCGGTGTATACCTGTGAGAAATCTTATTCATGAGTTTGAAAGGGTTAGAGTCCCATACTACTCGATGTATAAGACAATTAATTATATGAGTAAATGTGGTATTTGTACTTTTGATATTTTATATAGTACAGTTATTTACTTACTGAGTTTTTAAATAAACTCACACTCCCTATGATTATTTTTTCAGATACAGAAAACAAAGAAGAAGAGTATCCGTTGGAAGATTAGAAGCCCCTTGGGATTATTCTCTATTTCTGTCTGGTGGGATACCAGTACTTATTAATGTGGATACTAGAAACGCTCTGTACTTTCTATAGGTCTCCTAGGCTTGCGATGAGATAGAAATATCAGACTATGTATGTCTATATTTGCTTATCAGATGAATATAATTCTGTAGTGTGGAATGAATGATTAAGGTTGAATGTAAAACCTTACAGAATATATGTAAATGACGTATGTTTGAGAATTTTATTTAATGAGTAGTATCTTTTCACATGTTCAATTTTTGGGATGTGACAATGAGGCCTCCTACTTTTTCAGGGGAAGATCCCAAAGAGGACCCACAATGTTTCCTTGAAGATTGTGAAGCAATATGTGATGCTATAGGGTGTTCTCCTACTCAAAAGGTAGAATTCACTTCCTTTCAGTTAAAGGGTAGGGCTGGTAAATGGTGGAGGAACTGGAAGAAAGCTAGAATTCAAGGCGCACCGCCAGTTATGTGGACAGAGTTTTACAGATTGGTTATGGATGAATTTCTTCCTGCAAGTGAACGATCATCTAGGGCCAGGGATTTTCTGTATCTACGACAGGGAACCATGACTGTTGATGAATATTCAGCTCAGTTTGTTAAATTATCTGAATTTGCCCCTGAAATCATTCCTTCTGAAAGGAAGAAAATAGAAAAGTTTGTGGAAGGGCTTCGTGATGCCTTATATGATCAAGTGGGTTCTAATATGAACGATTACTCTTCGTACTCAGAAGCTGTTGATGTGGCCCGAAGAATGGAAAAGAGGTCAAAGAATAAAGAAGAATATCGTCAAAAGAAGAAAGCTAGATATAGGAGATCTTTTGATCAAGGGGAAGACTCAGGGACTTTGAAACCCTTTACTGCATCACAGCATGCTCCAGCCACTCCTACTAAGTCATCTTATTCTACAGCCAGTGTGGCTAAGCCTCGTTCAGAGAGCAGGGATGGTTTTAGCTCTTCTAGTAGAGGAGGTACTCAAGGTAGAAGGGAAAAACCTCAATGTCCTGAGTGTGGAAAGTTTCACTTCGGGGAATGCAGGTTAAACACTGTTGGTACAGGTTGTTTTAACTGTGGACAAAAAGGACATTTTATAAGGGAGTGCCCTCAGCTCATGACAAGACCAGGTCAAGGGTCTACTTTGCCACCTCGACCACAGTCTATTTCTGCTTCTATTACTCGAACACCAACCCCTTCAATAGGGGGTAGTATGGGAAGAGGTTCTGGAAAAGGCCAAGGTGACCGTGGAAAACAAGCTGCTGGCAGAGGAAATGCAAGAGTATATGCTCTAACCCGACAGGATGCTCAAACATCCAATGCTGTAGTTACAGGTATATTATCTGTTAATACTTTTGCTGCACGTATTTTGTTTGACCCCGGTTCTACTCACTCATATGTGTCACCCCTATTTGCCAAGAGATTTGCAATTGATTCGATTATTCTTAAAGAACCATTCTTGGTTTCCACACCGATGAGAGAGACTTTGATGGTTAAAACATGTTATCGTTCTTGTAAAATAATCGTTGGAGGCATGGAAACTGAGATAGATCTTATGATTCTCAATATGTTAGATTTTGATGTGATTTTAGGAATGGACTGGCTATCTTCTTGTCATGCTACTATAAATTGTCGTGATAAAGTTATTTCCTTTAATATGCCGGGGAGGAGTAATTTTGTGTTTCAAGGAGATCGAAGTGATGTACCTTGCAACATGATATCTATGTTAAGTGCCCGGCGTATGTTGCGAAAGGGATGTCAGGGATTTCTAGCTTTTATCAAAGATTTAGAAAAGAAAGAACAGAAGTTAAAAGACATACATGTGGTTAATGAATTCCCAGATGTGTTCCCAGAAGATTTACCTGGATTACCGCCAGAAAGAGATATTGAGTTCAGTATTGATTTGGTCCCAGACACACGACCAATTTCTATTCCACCTTATCGTATGGCTCCTGTTGAGCTAAAAGAACTCAAAGAACAATTGGAAGATTTGTTAAACAAAGGGTTCATTCGCCCAAGTTTTTCACCTTGGGGTGCTCCTGTTCTTTTTGTGAAAAAGAAAGATGGTTCTATGAGACTATGTATAGATTATCGTCAGCTGAATAAAGTCACAGTGAAAAATAAGTATCCTTTACCAAGGATAGATGATTTGTTTGATCAGCTTCAAGGAGCAAAATACTTCTCAAAGATTGATCTAAGGTCTGGATATCATCAGTTACGAATTAAGAATGATGATATACCTAAGACTGCTTTTCGTACACGGTATGGACATTATGAGTTTCTTGTGATGTCTTTTGGGTTGACAAATGCACCAGCAGCATTTATGGATTTAATGAACAGAGTGTTCAAATCATTCCTTGATAAGTTTGTAATTGTATTCATTGATGATATTTTGGTATATTCAAAGAGTCATGAGGAACATACTGAGCATTTGAGAATAGTGCTTCAGACCTTGAGAGAGCATCAGTTGTACGCAAAGCTCTCAAAATGTGAATTCTGGATGAGTCATGTAACATTTTTGGGACATGTTATTTCCCAAGAAGGTATTCATGTAGATCCAAGTAAAATTGAAGCAGTAAAACAATGGCCTAGACCAACAACTGTGTCGGAAGTACGTAGTTTTCTTGGCTTAGCAGGGTATTACCGTCGCTTTGTCAAAGATTTCTCTAAGACGGCTCTCCCATTAAATAAGTTAACCCGAAAGAATGTTAAATACATTTAGGATGATTCATGTGAGCAAAGTTTCACCCAATTGAAAGAGTGTTTAACTTCTGCACCAGTTTTAATTCTACCATCAGGACCAGGGGGTTACTCTGTATTCTGTGATGCCTCAAAGATAGGCTTAGGGTGTGTGTTGATGCAACATGGTAAAGTCATAGCTTATGGCTCACGTCAGCTTAAAAAGCATGAATTGAATTACCCCACTCATGATTTGGAAATGGCAGCTGTAGTGTTTGCCCTAAAGATTTGGAGACATTACTTGTATGGGGAGACTTGTCAAATTTTTACAGATCACAAAAGCCTTAAGTACATTTTTGAGCAGAGAGATCTCAATCTAAGGCAACGAAGGTGGATGGAACTTCTGAAAGATTATGATTGTACCATCCTTTACCATCCAGGTAAAGCAAATGTAGTGGCTGATGCTCTAAGTCGAAAGTCTATGGGAAGTTTAGCTCACATTGCCATTATAAGGAGGTCTCTAATACATGAACTACAAGAATTGGAAGCTGATGGAGTATTCTTCGAGATCACTGAGTCAGGTACATTTCTGGCTCATTTAACAGTGAGATCATCCCTTGTTGAAAAAGTAAAAGAAACTTTAGAAAATGACATTGATATGGTCAAAATCAGAGATAAGGCAAGACAAGGTCTAGCACCAAGTTTCTTGGTAGATGAAGAAGGAGTCTTATGGTTTAAGGGGAGACTCTGTGTCCCCAACATTGAATCTTTGAAACATGAAATCTTAATGGAAGCTCATGGTTCGCCCTACGTTGTACATCCTGGTGCTGTGAAAATGTATCAGGACTTGAAACAAGTTTACTGGTGGGAGGGCATGAAGCGAGACGTGACTGACTTTGTAGCTCGATGTTTGACTTGTCAGCAAGTTAAAGCTGAACATCGACGACCACCTGGTTTGATGCAAAAATTAGATATTCCCGAGTGGAAGTAGGAAAGGATCACTATGGATTTTGTAGTAGGTTTACCTCGGTCAACAAAAGGAAATGACTCAATATGGGTCATAGTGGATCGACTTACTAAGTCAGCACATTTTCTTCCTGTTCATACCACTTTCAGTATAGCAAAACTTGCTCGACTTTATGTTAAAGAAATAGTGAAACTTCATGGTATACCAATATCCATTATATCAGACCGAGGACCTCAGTTTACTTCTCGGTTCTAGAAAGTCTTTCAAGAGGCTTTGGGTACCAAAGTGAATCTTAGCACAGCATTCCATCCTCAGACTGATGGACAGTCTGAAAGGACAATTCAGACTTTAGAGGATATGCTAAGAGCTTGTGTGATGGATTTCAGTGGAAGTTGGGAAGATTATTTGTCTCTTATTGAATTTGCTTATAATAACAGTTACCAAGCCAGTATCCAGATGGCACCTTTTGAGGCTTTATATGGGAGACGGTGTCGATCTCCTATAGGTTGGTTTGAACTTGGTGAAACCAAAAATTTGGACCTGAGATGATACAGGAAGATATAAATAAAGTTAAACTGATCAGAGAGAAGTTGTTAACTGCTCAGAGTAGACAGAAGTCTTATGCGGACAACCGACGACGTGACCTTGAATTTGCAATAGGTGATATGGTTTTCTTACGAATCTCACCTATGAAGGGAGTAATGAGATTCGGGAAGAAAGGCAAGCTTAGTCCGAGGTATGTTGGCCCATATGAGGTTGTAGACAGAGTGGGTAATGTGGCATATCGCCTAGACCTACCTTCCAACCTAGAGGGAGTTCATCCAATATTTCATGTGTCCATGCTACGGAAGTATCTTCCTGATCCTTCTCATGTCATTCAACCCCAAGAAGTTCATTTTGATGAAACTCTCAACTACGAAGAGGTACCAGTAGCTATCCTTGATAGGAAAGTCAAGAAATTGCGCACTAAAGAAATTCCTACTGTCAAGGTTCTTTGGAGAAATCATTCTCGCGAGGAAGCTACGTGGGAGGCAGAAGATGAAATGTGGAAAAACTATCCACATTTATTTGAAACTTGAGGTAAGATTTTAATTCGGAGGACCGAATTCTTTTAAGGGGGGTAGAATGTAATACCCGTTAATTTCAGAATATAATTCGCTTAAGAGTATTTTAGAATTTTACAACGTTACTTTAGTTATTTATTTTGGTCATATTTAATTTTCATATTTAATTGTTCTCTTTGAATATTATTTATGAAAATTGAGTTAAATGACTGGACTAAATATTTGCACAATGTGGGATATATTCTAAGAATGGTGAAATTCATGGAAAAGTGGTTTAAGAATGGTCAATTAATCCATTTATTGTAAATTGACTGGATGGGTTTGGATGTTGGATTATGGATACCCATGGGTTATTGAATAACCCATTAGAAATATTTAATATAAAGTTTCAATAGTACCCCCCTTATTTTTTTCTCACGATCGAAGCAGCTGAAGTGAATAGTAAATTCACTTTCTCTCGTTTCTTCACCCTCTTCTCAAATCCTTTCCTTGATCTTCAGAATTTCGATTATCTGTTCGGTTCAAAAGCTTTGTAAGGATTAAAGGTAAGCTTTAATCTCATTATTTTCCTTAAATTTCAGTTTATGTAGAAGATCAGAGGAGGTTTTGTTCTTGAAGATTTTGATGATAATTCATGAATCTCAGTAGTTTTAGAAGTTATATTTAAGTTATAATCGGTTAAAAGAGTTGAAATTCTGGTTTTGAAACAAGAAAGAAAATGATGAATTTTTGAAAGATTTTTCTGCAAAAATTCGAGTTACTGTAGCGACCAGAGATTTCGGAAAAATTCTGGAAAATTTTCTTCGAGTTACTGTAGCAGTACTATAGTGTCGGCAGACAACGGTACTGTAGCAGTCACGTTACTGTAGCGAACCGTACTGTAGCAAGTCGTATTGTAGCAAACCGTTACTGTAGCAATCAGAAAATTTTACGTATTTTCGTGATTTTGTTTCCTTTCTTATGTTTCCTTGTAATATATTTTACTAGGAAATTTTCCTACACAAATTCTAGTGTGGAACAAGGTAAACTTGGACAAACATCAAGGTGAGTGAATAACCTTACTAAGCTAATTTGATATTACTAGTCAAAGTACAATATAAGTCTCATTTACAATATTATTGGGATAATAAACAATCAATTTTTCATATGGGAGTATAAGATGATCGGTAGAAATAAGAGTATGTAGAAATTATTTTATTTCATGGCAATTGTACTATGTGATAAATTCTCTCTATCTTATTAATGAGTGAAGATCTACGGGATCTAATACACGAGTGTGAAAGGGTTAAAGTCCCATACTACTCGGTGTATATCTAAGAAATCTTATACACGAGTTTGAAAGGGTTAAAGTCCCATACTACTCAGTGCATATCTATGAAATCTATACACGAGTTGAAAGGGTTAAAGTCCTATACTACTCGGTGTATACCTATGAGATCTTATTCACGAGTTTGAAAGGGTTAGAGTCCCATACTACTCGGTGTATATCTATGAAATCTTATTCATGAGTTTGAAAGGGTTAGAGTCCCATACTACTCGATGTATAAGACAATTAATTATATGAGTAAATGTGGTATTTGTACTTTTGATATTTTATATAGTACAGTTATTTACTTACTGAGTTTTTAAATAAACTCACACTCCCTATGATTATTTTTTTCAGATACAGAAACAAAGAACAAGAGTATCCGTTTGAAGATTAGAAGCCCCTTGGGATTATTCTCTATTTCTGTCTGGTGGGATACCAGTACTTATTAATATGGATACTAGAAACGCTCTGTACTTTCTATAGGTCTCCTAGGCTTGTGATGAGATAGAAATATCAGACTATGTATGTTTATATTTGCTTATCAGATGAATATAATTCTGTAGTGTGGAATGAATGATTAAGGTTGAATGTAAAACCTTACAGAATATATGTAAATAACGTGTGTTTGAGAATTTTATTTAATGAGTAGTATCTTTTCACATACTCAATTTTTGGGATGTGACAGTTGGCCAATATAACTCTGATTGCAATACCTTGGCGGCTGTCCGGTCACCACTAAAATGACCCCCATACCCCGAAGCGTGGCAATGCCATAGGATGTCTTTAACTTCCTCTTGAGGCATACATCTTCTCAGTAGTCCATCCTTACATCTTTTCAGCAGGTAAGGTTCATCCCAAACATAGAATTTGGCTTCATGAAGAAATTTGCTTAATTGCTGTTCATTTAACTCCATTAGGAGAATTTTTATTGCTTTGAAATTGGCCATATCAGCATACCATGGCAGTTCTTGGATGGCAAGGAGTCGTTCATCCGGAAATTCTTCCTTGATGAGAATATGGTCATTATTGTGTCCTTCCTGGGTTTCAGTTCGTGATAAGTGGTCAGCCACCACATTTTCCACCCCTTTATTATCTTTTATCTCCAAATCAAACTCTTGGAGCAAAAGGATCCAGCGAATCAGCCGTGGTTTGGAGTCTTGTTTAGCGAATAAGTACCTAATTACTGCATGATCAGTATAAACAACCACCTTAGTTCCAACCAAATAAGAACGAAATTTATCAAATGCATAAACAATAGCCAAAAGTTCTTTTTTAGTGGTGGCATAATTCAGTTGGGTGGTATCGAGAACATGGCTAGCATAATAAATCACATACAGCAACTTATTCTTTCTCTGTCCTAACACAGCACCAACAGCTATATCACTAGCATCACACATCAATTCAAAAGGGAGATTCCAATCAGGTGGAGCAACTATAGGAGCACTAATCAATTTTTCTTTCAAGGTGTTAAAAGCTAACAAGCATGCTTCATCAAAAACAAAAGGCACATCCTTAACTAGGAGGTTGCACAAAGGTTTGGCAATTTTTGAAAAGTCTTTAATAAACCTCCTATAAAATCCAGCATGCCCCAAGAAGCTTCGTACTCCTTTGACATTAATGGGAGGGGGAAGTCTTTCTATAATTTCAATTTTATCCCTGTCTACTTGTATTCCTTTAGAAGAGATTTTGTGTCCCAACACTATTCCCTCTCTCACCATAAAATGACATTTCTCCTAGTTTAGGACCAAATTAGTTTCCTGACATCTTTTTAAAACCAGAGATAAATTGTGCAAACAGTTATCAAAAGAAGAACCTACGACTGAAAAATCATCCATAAAGATTTCAATAAATTTCTCATTCATATCAGAAAATATGGAAAGCATACACCTTTGGAAAGTAGTCGAAGCATTGCAAAGTTCGAAAGGCATCCTCCAGTATGCGAAGACTCCGTATGGGCAAATAAAGGCAGTTTTCTCTTGGTCTTCAGGAGCAATTTCTATTTGGTTATATCCCAAATAACCATCCAGAAAGCAATAGTAATCATGGCCCGCTAGCCGCTTCAACATTTGATTAATGAATGGAAGAGGGAAGTGATCCTTCCGGGTGGCATCATTGAGTCTTCTATAGTCTATGCACACCCTCCATCCAGTTACAGTTCTTGTAGGTATTAACTCATTGTCTTCGTTTGACACAACTATTGTTCCACTCTTCTTAGGCACTACATAAACTGGGCTAACCCAAGAGCTGTCAGAAATATGATAAATCACACCGGCATCCAGAAGCTTCACCACTTTCTTCCTCACTACTTCTTTCATTGCGGGATTTAGTCGCCTCTGTGGTTGCACAACCTCCTTATAATTTTCCTCCATGAGGATTTTATGCATATATATGGAAGGGCTTATTCCCTTCAAATCAGAAATAGACTACCCCATGGCACTTTTGAATTCTCTAAGGACCCTTAACAGTTTCTCCTCCTCCAAACTATTCAACTCCGTATTCATAATTATGGGGGAGGAGTTGTCCTCATCAAGAAATGCATACTTTAGGTTGAGAGGCAAGGGTTTGAGCTCTAACTTGGAAGCTTCTACTTTGGATTCCTCATTGTGAAGTTCTTCAATCTTAGGGGAAGGAGATGACACCAAGTATGTCGGAATGGATTTAAGCAATCCTATGTGTTCAGCGACTTGAGGGTCTTCATCATCCTGAGTTATACTTTTACCTTGCACCAATACCTTCTCAAGAGGGGATTCATAGGAATTTCCCATAAATGTGCTATAGATTATAGAATCAAGCACATCAATTTTAAAACACTCATCTTTTCCCATGGGATGCTTCATTGCGTTAAAAAATTGAAGATCACTTCTTCATCACCAACCTTCAAGGTCAACGTTCCATCGACTACATTGATCAATGCTCTACCGGTAGCTAGGAATGGCCTTCCCAAAATGAGGGGTATTTCTTCATCTTCTGCCATGTCCAAAACTACAAAGTCCATCGGGAATATGAATTTATCAACCTTGACCAAGACTTCTTCTACTATCCCATAAGGGTGCTTGATTGAGCGATCGGCCAATTGGAGAGTCATCACTGTGGGCTTGACTTGCCCTATCCTAAGTTGCTCAAAAACAGAGTGAGGCATAAGGCTAACGCTTGCCCCCAAATCACATAAAGTTTTACCAAAAGTGACCTCTCCAATAGTGCAAGGAATAGAGAAGCTACCCTGGTCTTTGAGCTTAGGAGGTAATTTCTTTTGGATTATGGCACTACATTCCTCCGTTAGCATGATTGTTTCATCATCCGAAATCCTTCTCTTCTTGGATAGAAGTTCTTTCATGAACTTCACATAAGATGGCATTTGTTCCAGAGCCTCAGCAAAAGGTATGTTGATATGAAGTTTCTTAAAAACCTCAAAAAATTTACTAAATTGTTGCTCATCCTTTTGCTTGTGGAGGCGTTGGGGAAATGGCGCTTTGAGTGGTGGTATGGGAGGTTTGGCCACACTTATCTTTTCTTTCTTTTGTTCCTCCCTCACAACCTTTGGAGAAGTGTCACGACTTCTCGAGCCTTCACCTTCAATTAGATCCTCATTCTCTTTTTCAATCATCCTCTCTCTTCTGGGAATCGGTTCTATTATCCTCCCACTTCTGGTAGTGATAGCTTTGATATGCTTCTTTGGGTTGACTACTGTATCACTTGGGAGAGAACCTTGAGGTCTATTAGCTAGTTGTCTCGCAATTTGGCCTACTTGAGTCTCCAAATTGCGAATGGAAGCTTCTTGGTTTCAAAAGCCACTTCTTGTCTCCTCCATGAATGTAGAAGTGTGTTGCATGAAGGATGTAGTCTGTAGAGTCAACTTTTCTAGAGCACTTTCCAAAGAAGAGACTTTCTCATTAGACTGAGGTTGAGAGGAAGAGCTCTGAGATGACTGTTGTGGCTTATGAAACGTGTTCTGATTTTGATTCTGATTCCCCCATGAAAAGTTTGGATGATTCCTCCATCTTGGATTGTAAGTTTGCGAATAACGATTGTTTTGCCCCTTGTGTTGATTTCCCATATAGTTTACTTGCTCTGAAGAAGAGCTAAACATATTGCCAGGGCACTCTTCATTCGCATGGCTACCAGAACAAAAATCACAGATGATGGCTGGATGGTTGATGGAATTCACCTTTGCTGCATCAAATTTTCTTGTTTAATTCAGCCATCTGTTGAGAGATCAACTTGTTTTGGGCCAAAAGAGCATCCAAGGTGCTCACTTTTAACATTCCAGTATTTTTCTTCATCGATGTCCTTTCCCCATGGTATTGATAATCATTACAAGCCATAATAGCATATAAATCCATTGCTTGCTCGGGAGTCTTGCGATTTAGAGCTCCCCCAGCCGCTGTATCAACTACTGTTCTTGTTTGAGGGAGAAGTCCATCATAGAAACTCTAAGCTTAAATCCAAAGCTCAAATGAGTGGTGGGGGCATTTTCTTAGGATTGCATTATACCTCTCCCAGGCTTCACTTAAGGACTCGTTCTCTTGTTGCCTGAAAGTTGTGATCTCTTCTCGGATCTTTGAAGATCTAGATGAGGGAAAATACCTTGTGAGAAATTTTTGGACCAAATCCACCCATGTTGTAACACTTCCCTTTGGTAAGGACTCCAACCAAATAAGTGCTTTATCCTTCAAGGAAAAAGGAAAGCATCGGAGTCTGATCGCTTCTTCAGGTACCCCATTCAACTTTATGGTATCACAGATTTGCAGGAAGCGTGAGATATGTGAGTTGGGGTCTTCAAAGGGATGCCCACCAAACTGATTGCTCTGAATTAATTGAAGAAGGGCTGGGTTTAGTTGAAAATTAGTAGCTTCCACTAGTGGTTGTGCAATGCTAGCACCACATCCCTCAACAGTTGGAATGTTATAATCCATGAGGGTTCTTGCAGGAGGGGGAACTGGAGCATTCTGTTGAGGATTAGGATTGTGTTCAGCCATCGATGCGGTTTGAGCTTGCTGAGCTCGTCTAGTTTCTCTGGTTTTCCTTAGGCGTGCGCGAGCTAACCTTTCAATTTCCGGGTCAAATTCTAATGAACTCGGGTCAGTGGTACCTCGCATAAACTAAAGATTTGTGTAAGATAAAGAATATAAACAAAAACAACAATATAAACAAGTATAAATGTATGATTTGAAGTATAACTATGAAAAGAAAAAGTAAGGTCCAAACTACAACCCTACTAGCTACTCTTAATATTGTTAACACCGTCGATCCCCGGCAACGGCGCCAAAACCTTGGTGCGTTATTTCTCGACAAGTGTATCAGGTCACACAAGTAGTAAAGTGAGAGAGAAAGAGTTATCGTCCTCAGGGATTGACTTTAACAATTACTAATTTCACTAGCTCAAATTATATTTGGACAATTGAAAGGGTTGAGTGATTGAGTCTAAAGTTAAAGACAGTAAACTAAATTAAGACACTAAGTTGGCTAGCACAACGAAAACTATACGAGAACAAAGCGGGCATAGGGATTGATTTTACTTAGCTCCTAATCCGATTAATTCATAGACAAACTAATCTTTGAGTCATTAGAGAATACTTTAATACATTTGCAAATTCCTCTTATTTGTTGATTAAGTTCACAAAGATATTTGAACCCAATGTCTTGGTGAAACAAATCTTCCTCACTCAATTAATTAGCTAATGTCTTAGTCAAATTAATTGATTTGGATTTTAAGCGTAAGAACTCATAAAAACCACGCAATTAAGGTTATCTATGTCTAAACTAACCCGAATTACAGTAGAAATTACAAAGGCAAGTCCATATCAAGCTATGTCTAGCACTAATATAAACCCTAGGTTCATTGAAGATGGTAGCTAAGCATCCAAGAGTGATAAAAAACGGTAAAGTCTACTCCAATAATCGAAATTGCAATTAGATTAAAGCATTCAATAACAAAGCTTCATAGGAGTCAATTACATCAATCCCCTAACCCTAGAGACTTAGTTACACATGGTGGAAGAAGAGAAAAACATCACAAATACATAAACAAACATGATACAAGAGGAAGGAGAGAAAGAAATAAGCATCAAACTCAATGAAGAATAGGTTTTCCTTCTTCCCCAATTGTGCCCTAGCAGAGCACCTTTTTCTCCAGCCTAAAGATACACAAAGATACTTCAGAAATCCAATTTATAGGCTGAGTTACGAACATGTCAGGATCCCGGCGCCATGCAGAAAAACGCTGGAAAAATCACTTCATGGCTCCTAGGCGCCCTAGGTGGCGCCTGAGGCACCACCCTCATGCCTCGAGACAGAGAGTTAGGTTGCTGGCGCCTGAGGCGCCACGATTAATTGGTCTGGCAGAGAGTTTGTGCTCTGGCGCCTGAGGCGCCAGCCTTCGAATTTTGCAATTTCCTTTCAGGTTTCTTCAGCTCTCCAACTTGTATCATACAAAATATATACCTATAAGGAAATACACAAAAATTACTCCAAAATGTAGGGAAAGGGCAAGAACAAGGAGAACTACAAAATATAAATAAAATGCAAGAACTAAGATAAGGAGTGCAAAAAGGAAAGTAAAATAGGAGCAAGGGAAAAAAAAGCTCAATAAAACCATAGGCAGATAATGAAAATAAAGGACTTATCACCTATACGCTACCAAAAAAAAACTTAGATTAGTGACGGAAAAATCTGTCGCTAAATTAGAAAAATTCCGTTGCAAATATGTTTGCGACGGATTTTGCAACGGAAAACATTTTGTCGCAGAAACATCTGTCGCAAATCATTTGCAACGGATTCAATATCCATCACAGAATTAGCGACAAAATTTTCGTCGCAAATAAAATATGGGAATTTGTGACGGAAAGTGTTCCATCGCTGATTTGTGACAAAAAATTATTTGTCACGGAAAGTGTTCCATCGCTGATTTGCGACGAAAAATTATCTGTCATTATAATTCCATCATTAATCAACGATAGAATTTTTTATGAGAATTCCGTTGCTGATTTGCGATGAAAAATTATTTGTTGCTAATTTTTAGGATTTTTTTAAATATATTTTGCTAGTCATAATAATTCTAAAGTTAATTGGAAACCTGTGAACAGACAGAAATATAACCAGCAAGCACTAGCCAATAATTATAACATTTAATTACATCAAAAATTCCATATAACAAAAATGTTTACTTGTTTTTCATGATCCAACATCATAAAATGTAAAGTCATAACAATATATAAGTTTCATCAAATAAACTAGTCTAGGGGTTGATATGAGGGCTGTGTCTCATCATCATCATCAACAGTAGGAGTACCCCAGTACCTATCAATAGAATTGATGAAGCGGTTCACCATTAAACACATATCACTGATGATGATCGCCTATGCATCGATCTTCTCCTTTTGAGTGTTAATTTCCTCCTTATGAGCCCTAAGTTTATCTATCACAGGCTTCATCCGACGTTGTAGCTCATCCTCAAAATCAGGATGTAGATCTGATGGCGAGACAGAACAGGGACTAGAGGTACCAATCTCACACGCCTCTGACCCTATGCCAAATATGCATCCCTTCTTGTTCTTCCCTTCTACCACTTGCAGCCACAACCATCATCCTGTTGTTCGCTACTCATACTTGTTGCTGGCGCTTGCGATGATTTCTATTATATTCTTCCTGTTAAATGGATACAACCACATAATTTATTTTGTTAATTACATAGTTGAGAGAGTTCAATATACTCACATAGACTTCTAGCAAGTGCTCATCAACAAATTCTTCAGTGTCCCTCTTTCTATGGGTGCGTATAAACAAATCTACCAAGCGAGGCTTTCTTCCATTTTGACGCTCCTGCATATTTCAATGAATATTAATTTTAAAGATGATTGTGTGTAACAATAAAAGTAAAATAAGAATAGATTAGATTAGATACTACTAGTCAACGCATGTGCTCGGAGGTAGGAATGCTACCTCTGGTGTGTAATGTACCCCCAATACTTGATGCCTTGTTTTTGCGTGCCTTATCACGCCTCTCCTTGTAATCATCTTGCTCCCACTGTTGAATTAGTTGCTGCATGATTTCCTCACTAATCTATTGAGGCCGAGGATGGGACTGATATTCTCCATGGATCACATATTTATCTAGTCATGTTGCTCTCTTTTGAGGATAATATAATTAATTAAATGAAAAAATTGACAAGTATAATTATATATAAACGTAGTGTTTACTGACTTTGTATCGTACATACATCTCTTGAAAGAATAAACAATAAAACAATTAAGTCAAGTCAAATTAACTTTCATACATACCATTTCAAATCCAATTGGCCTTTTAACTGATTTGAAATATCACTTTTTTATATCAGAAAATAAAACTTCATTTAAATGCAAAGCCTAACAATATTTAAAAAATACAAAAACAAAAAGAAATGAAGGGGAAAGAGAGAGAGAGAGAGAAAGAGAGAGAAAGAGAGAGAGAAAGCGAGGGAGGGAAAGAACAAATACTGCATCATTATAGTCATACTGAGAAAACAAAATTATTAGGCATGTCAAACATACCTCTACACTTGCAATGCCTTCAGCAATATGAACCTTGAAATTACTAACGCCCTCCGTCTCCTGCTATAAGATTTAAGGAACACTGATAAGCAAGTGTTAAGGTCACTATGCCAACTTGTGTAAATAAAGAATCTGACTCTAAAAGGTAATCAGGACTCTAGTTGGAAAAGGAAACAACCAGCAACCAAACAACATTCTCAAGCACAAGAGAAGAACATATTGGTTTTCAGATCAAATACATCTAAAATGCTTCTTATTGGATTATAAGTTGGTTAACGGGTCAAGTTGACCCACCTAGTATACAATCCGATCCAAAATCTGTTTAATTTGTCAATATTTGAAAATTTTTCAACTAATTTGATTTAAGTCTAATTGGATTACCGTTAATTCTCTTAACATTTTTTTTATTCACAAAATTTAAACTCAAAATCTTGCTACTAAATTGAAGAAATATTGCCAATGTTTTAAAAAGATGTTTCCAATAATTACATCATTGCACATAAAACTTTAACTTATAACATAAAATTAAAAAAAAAAACAATCACTAAAGATAAGCCCACATAGAAAAAATAATTAAAGTAAGCCCTAAGGTCTAGAACAGTGTTTAACAAAGAAATATTATTGCAATTAAAGTATAGTCAAATCAAAAACATTTTTTCACTATCTTTCTCTTTTCTCTTTTTCTCTCCTTTTCCCTCAGCATCACGCATAAAGTAATGCCAACACATAAAGCCATCTAAGCTACATATATTTTTTCTAATTTTTAGTTATGGTTGCTAAAAAAGCTGACACAACCAACATCTCTCTTCACCATCTATATATATATATATATGGTAAATAAAAATGCAAGGCCCACCATATATATATATATATATATATATATATATATATATTTAAGAGTTGTTTGTATATATCTTTCGATTTGATTTTCTAGCTTCACATGATGGCAATCAATTCCTGGTAAATTAGCGCAGGATAGGGATGCACAGCTGCACAGCGGTTTAGCAACGGTTTTAACAGTTGCTAAATCGTAGAAACCGTTGCTAAAACTATTTTCAGCAACAACTTTAGCAACGATTTTTAAACCGTTGCGTAGTTGCGCATCCCAAATCCGTTCTTGGTAAATTAAACTGCAAGGTCCATCACATATATATATATATATATATTTCCCTCTTGATTTTCTTCTCTCTTTCTCAACCAAAGAAAGCTTTCAATCAAATCCTATATACAAAAAGCACTGCCTTTTCTTTTTTCCTTCTCTCTTTACATTTTCACTCATGTATATATATGATAATATATAGATAAAAGAACATAAAGGGGAAAAAAAAGAGGTACTATATATTAATATGTTATTAATTATTATCGATTAATTCCTTCCACAACATAATTCTTGTTATAATTAAGGATAATATAATCATGATATATAGCTTTTATTCTTGTCTTATTTTCTAAAAAACATTTCATGAGGTAATTGCTCTTGATTAATTCCTTCGACAACATAATTCTTGATATATTTAATTACCATCGTCTATATACATGGAATATATATATATATATGATAAATTAATTTTTTTATATGTATCTGTTTTTTGAATATTTCAGGAGGTACTTAATTGAGATATTAGATAGGAATGGAAGGGAATAATATAGGAGGGATTAATAATGGATCATCATCATCATCAAGCTCAAGAGGAGTAATAGGGTTAGCAGAGAAGAAGCAAAGGCCACAAGAGCAATTGAACTGCCCAAGGTGCAACTCTGGCAACACCAAGTTCTGTTACTACAACAATTACAACCTCACACAGCCCAGGTACTTTTTCAAAACTTGCAGAAGGTACTCAAAGGTGGGTCCTTCATAAATGTCCCTGTTGGAGTAGGTTCTAGAAAGAACAAGAAGCCCATCACTTCTTACTAAGAGGGAAAGTTGTTTCCCACCATATTTCTTAGCCCAAAATCAACAACCACAAGCAATATTGCATAAAAGGAATGGTTAAATAAACAGAATAGCAAAAGTTTATCAAGACTAAGCTCATCCTAGCCATCCTCCATGATTAGGGTCTTAAAAATTCATATTCAAGCTTTACAAAACATTCTAATCCATTGGAAACAAGTATAATCTAGGATTTAACTCAAAGATCATGTTCATTTTACAATAGCCCACATTCACCACTGTTCTTCCCTTAGTTAGACCCTCACGCACAAAGAGAAAGATGAAGATTTTAAAATGAAAATCAGCTTTATCTGTGCTTACCTATTGCCAGACAATTTCACTGCTGTGAGCCACCCCTTCAACGGCCTTCACGATGGAGATCTACTGGAAACAGCGACGGCGTAAGAGAGAGACAGAATCGGGCTGAGTGGGTCGAACATGATCTATGTAATTAGAAAATATGATAGCTTTAGTATTTTCTAGAGTATAAGAGAGGAGATGAGCGAGACCATGAGCAAATTTGAAGAGATGGAAGATTTGATGAGCACAGGTTGAAAAGATTGAACTGATGAGTAGATGACGAGAAGAGATTTGAAGAGATACAATAAGAAGAGAAAGTTGTGAGTAAATAAAATTATTTTAAGAAAGAATCTAAGTTAGCTATTGGATTAAGTGGCAGACATGTGTCTTAAAAGGTAATGGAATGTGGGTTCGAATCCTTTTTTTAATTGTCATATTGCTAAATAACCAAGCTTTTATATATTTAACAAAAATCAAAAGGCAATTAGTTGAACTAGTGGTAAGAGTCAAATTTGTTAAACAATAGGTTGCGAGTTTGAATCATGATTTCTTTTTTCAGTTTGCTTACTTTTTGAAATATTTAAAAATAGAAAAAAAATCAGCGACGGTTGTTTATTTGGCCAAATCCATCGCTATTTTGAGCGACGGAAATTCAATTAGCGACGGAAAGTGTCGTCGCAGAATCCGTCGCAAAATCAATATAATATAATTTCAAATCAGTGATGGAATTTGTGACGGATCAGCGATGAAATTTGTGATAGGAAAATTCCGTTGCTAATTTTGAGTTTTCTTGTAGTGCTAATATTGATCTTGATTATATCTTCTTATCTCTTTTTTTGAAATTTATTTATTAATTTATTATTTTTTATTTCCTTATTTTTAATAGGATTTATTTATAAAATTGTCACTATTTATTTTTATTATGATATAGGACAAAATTACGTGTTCACAGTCCCTTAACTTTTTTTCTTTTAATATAATCCCTTTAATTTTCAATTTGTGTCATATCAATCCTTATCCATCTTTTCAAATGAGAGAAATGAAAAAAAAAAAGGCAATTCCATCTCTTTCCTTGCTACAGTTAGGCAACCAAACATGCCTTGATTGATGGGAGACTCTTGGGGACCATGTCTTGGAGACTGGGGTCCTTTGTCTTCCCGTTCACATTCTATATATTAATATAAAAAACTGCAAGCACCTTATGTCCAGATTTGATGCCACTCATCTGACCAAAATCAATCGTAGCCAAAACTTATGTGCAGACAAGCTGGCAAAGTTTGCAAAAATTGATGGAAGAAGCTCAAGATTTTTTGTTATTCCTCCTCCTTTTATTGAAAAAATTTATATGGAAGATTTATGTAATAGCTAATCTTTCTTCCTGTTTTGTTTTCGTGCTTCCCCTGACTTTTTGTATTGAACCTTTTCTTTAATATATTTCCTCTTCACCAATATATATATATATATATATATATACACAAAATACTTTTGTTGAAAAATAAAGAGAAACCATTGGTCACATTCACGTCCTTATGTGTGGCTCATTCTATACGTTTAGCTGACTAAATACAAATTTCAATTCAAGTATTTCTTTGGTCAAAAAAATTTACAGGTGTATGTTCAATGAGAATTTTGGGGAATCTATTCATAGTTATGATGAACTGTATAACTAGTTTAATTTCTTTAGTTTCAAAAAGTCTATATTGAAATTATATTCTCTAAATTTGAAAAATACTTATTTCCTTTCATACTATTTGATGAACTATGAACTTGATAATATTTTAAAATTTTAGATGCTTAAAGTTATATTTTAAAACAATGTTTAAATTTATAAAATAGTATCTTATAAAAGACGCCTGAAACATCAAACTCAATCCATAATGAAACATATAAATCCAGCCTCAGGTGTCCAATGTCTATTATTTCCTTTCCAATATCTTATTATTTGACTAAATTAACTATAAAATAATATGCGAGTTCTATGTATTCAGATTGAAGCACAAATTGATATTTTAAACGCCAACCTAGGAGTTTCACTTTATTTGACTGGCGCGATTGTTTTGTATCCATCAATCATTGAACACAATCACAAAATGCATGCCAATGAATGACTTAAAAAGACATCTGATAATAAATTTTCCAGTCTTCACGCGTACGCTGGACTTGCCATATAGAAAGCCATAGCTTCTCCATCACAATTAAATGGGTAAAATAATAGTCTCCTCTGACTTGGTCCTCTTCAATATACTTTTGAGATTAATGTTGAAAGATTAGAACATATATGATAGTTTTCACCGTCAAATATTAACCCCACAAGTGAAATATTATCTCAAGGCATGTGGTATATATATAAAACACCCTTCATTGTTATCTGTGTCAGAGGAAAGCCACATTAATGCAAAACATGGGTAGATCCCTTATTGTCAGGTTTACCATTGTGTTCTTGTTGTGTGAAACAGCACAATTATGTCTGTGTAGAAATTCAAGTGCGGGATGCTTAGAACAAGATAGGCAAGCTCTTCTCAAGTTCAAAGCAACCCTTATTGATCCATCAAATAGGCTTTCTTCTTGGAATTCCAAGGATTGTTGCCATTGGAATGGCGTAGCTTGTGATAGTCTTACTGGTCACGTTGTCAAGCTTCATCTAAGGAATCCATGTTACAACTCCTCTGATATGTTTTGTGACTTCGAGCAACAATCTCTTGAAACTTCACATCTTCATCCATCTCTAATGCAACTGGAACGCTTGAGTCATTTAGACTTGAGTGCAAACCAATTTCACGCCATTCCCATTCCCTTATTCTTTTCTTCTATGCACCAGCTGAGATATCTCTCTCTCTCACATGCCAATTTTAGTGGGAAGATTCCATATAATCTTGGAAACCTCACCAACCTTCACCATCTTGATCTCAGCTTCAATAGCTTCCAAGTCAATGACATGAATTGGGCTTCTGGGCTTCGGTCACTGCAACACCTTGACATGGGTGGTGCTCACCTTGGAAAAGTGCGAGATTCATTTCAGGTATTTTACACACTTCCTTCTCTATTACAAATACACTTAGCTGAGTGTGGACTTCACAACCTGATCCTTCCTTGTCACCCTCTTAATTTCACTTATATTTCCACCGTTCAAGTGCTTGATCTTACATACAATGAACTAGACAGTCGAAGTCTTGGTGTTTTCCAAAACATGACCTCTGCTAGATTCCTTGACCTTTCTTTCAACAATCTTACTTCATTGCCATTGTGGTTGAGCAAGTTTGATAACCTTGAGGAGCTAAACGTTGCTCAAAATGCACTTCTTGGTCCGCTTCCTTTGGCTCTTCGAAACTTGACTTCCATCAAAGTCCTTGACCTGTCTTCCAACAATCTCAGTATAGTTCCATCGTGGTTAGGTGAGCTGAACAACTTGCGCCGCCTAACTCTTTCTTACAATAAACTCACTACTTTGGGATCTTCTATATCTAGAATCCTGGGGAACATGTGTCATTTAAAAGTTTTAGATTTCTCAATCAACAAGTTTCGAGGAGAAGCTTTTGGAATTGATGAATTAGCTGGATGCATCAAATATGATTTAGAGCTACTTGATTTGAGTACTAATGGTTTTAAAGACCGATTGCCAACTTGGTTGGGGAATCTTGAAAATCTAAAAGCCCTTCATATATCAGAAACTTCATTCTATGGTCCAATCCCCTCTTCTCTTGGAAAATTATCACAATTGACAAGACTCGAACTGGTTGACAATGATTTGAATGGATCAATTCCAGATAGCCTTGGACAACTTGTGAATCTAACTTACTTGCGTCTCTCTGGCAGTGAGTTGGAAGGGGTTATTCCCAAGAGTCTTGCACGGCTTTTGAATCTTCAAATGCTTGATCTTTCAAATAATCAACTTAGTGGCTTCATTCCCCGAAGTCTCGTTCAACATGTGGATTTGGAATACCTCAGTCTATCCAATAATAAGTTACATGGTAAAATTCCTAACAATCTTGGCCAGCTTGTGAAATTAGTAGAATTAGATCTCTCTTCAAATAATTTGGAGGGGACAATTTCTACAATAAAAGGGTCATCTTCATTTTCGAATCTCAAAATCTTGAATCTCTTTAGTAACCAAATAAATGGATCACTTCCAAAAAACATTTCTGACATAATGCCCATGTTGGAATCCTTGTTTCTTGGAAACAACCATATAGATGGTTCAATCCCAGAGTCATTGTGTGAAATTGATAGCTTGTACCAACTTGACCTTTCAAAAAACAAATTATCTGGTGAAATTCCAAATTGTTGGAAGGATAATCAACAATGGGATGAAATAAATTTATCATCCAACAATCTGTCAGGAGTTTTCCCAAGCACATTTGGCAATCTTTCCTCATTATTATGGTTGCATTTGAACAATAATAGTCTTCGAGGAGAGCTTCCATTGTCTGTGAGAAATTTAAAGCAATTGGTAATTTTGGATGTTGGTGAGAATCAATTTTCTGGAATTCTACCACCATGGACAGGGAACACCTCTCCCTTTCTTCAGATTCTCAGACTGCGACAGAACAAGTTGAATGGTATCATTCCTTCACAGCTCTGCCAACTTGCTTCACTCCAAATTTTGGACCTTGCGAGCAACAACTTAATTGGTTCAATACCCCATTGCATTGGCAACTTTACGGGAATGACGAAATCCAACTTGTCAAATGAAGCCAAAGTAAGATTTAATTTCAATTTTTTTAAAACCGACTTCGCGGACGAGTGGCCTAAGGAGGATGTCAAACAAGTTGTGAAGGGGACAGAACTTGATTACATCAAAATCTTGAAGTTTGTGGTGAACTTGGATTTGTCAGATAACAAACTGGTTGGAGCTATTCCCCAAGAAATAACTCGCCTCACTGGGCTACATGGCTTGAACCTGTCACACAACCAGTTGAAAGGGGAGATTCCTGAAATGATAGGAAATATTAGATCACTCGAATCCTTTGACATCTCCTCCAACAAACTATCAGGCGGGATCCCAAATACTATGTCTGCTCTAACTTCATTGAGCCACTTAAACTTGTCATACAATAACCTTTCAGGACAAATTCCAAGAGACAATCAACTTTTGACTCTAGATGATCCACACAGTTATGCTGGCAACCCTTATCTCTGCGGAGCTCCTCTTTCGAGAAAATGCCCTGGAGATGATTCTGAACAAGTTTCTGATCCTGGAAACAAAGGCCCTAAATATGACGACCATGATCCAGAAAAAGTGTGGTTTTACTTTGTAGTAGCCATTGGATTTGCAAGTGGGTTTTGGGGAGTCATAGGGACTTTAGTGTTGAAGAAAAGTTGGAGATATGCTTGCTTCCGGCGAGTAGATGATGCAGCAGACGAAATATATGTGACCATTGCATTAAAAGTCTCAAAACTAAAGAGGATGCTGAGAAACCGTGTTGATGCTTGACTTGTAATTAACTATGTTCCTTAATTTTCTGTGTCTTTGTGTTGGTCTCTAAATGTTTCAATGTGTGTGTAGATAATAGCGTGTGGCTTTTTAGTTTATGTAATCTGTGTACTTGTACCTATAGTAAATCAACAAACTTTATGATCAGTTTCTTTGAGATTGGACCCGGTTCTGCGTGAGAAGCTTCGTGATAAGTTATTCTACCAACACTGTTTCTTTAGAAAACGCAGGGGAATAACAGAAAATAGAAACAGTGGTAAATTAGAGAGGAGCATAGGTAATATTTTACATATTGCTGGCTTCAAGTATCGTATATCATAATACGAAAGTAAGATACTGAGGATTAATCATATTTAAAAACATAGATTTTAAGTCTAGCGATGGAATCCATGATTGACTGATTGTGTGTGAGTACTTGAAAGTTAAGTTTCATAATTACAAGGTAGGTACTATAGCTGATGAAACAAATTGGGGCATTCTAATTTTCAATGTCATTTGAACGACGTTAGAAACTTTTGACATCCAGCGTGGACTGTAGCAATAGATGCTGACCAATCAAAACTAATACTGATTTTTCTGTAGTGTTTACACAGCAAGGACTTGAAAGAATAAATCAATTTTTTATTAAAAATATTCTTTTAGCCTTATAGTTTTATTTCACTGTATATGAATTTTGTATGCTTTATATTTATCTATTTTTTGCACAACAATATCATATTCTGCTACGGATTTCTATGACCACCTTTTAGGCATCCAATTCCACACATTACTATTAATTGCCCTCCAAACCATCTTTATTTTCTGTCTCTTTATAATAATTTTAATTAAGATTATTTTTCAATTTTGGAGAGTACTAGTGTACAATAATTATGAAACAATATATAAACAATATACATACATATATATATATATATATATATATATAAGTACTCTTCTTTAATACATGTTATTCATATATAAATACTCATTAATTTTAAAATTGAAAAATATCCCTCAATTATCACACTTCAAGCTCATATAAATCTGTGTGCTCATTTCTTTATTAAATCAGCTGGTAGTGCATTTTTTGTTTTCAAATGAACACACAATTCATGTGCCATGACATATTACAAAGTTTGAAGTGCCATATTTATTAATAAGGTTAATAATAGCAAAATACATTTAAGGGTTTAAATTTTAAGAGGTGATAGCTTAGAAAGATTTTTTTTTTCTCAAAGTTTGTTTGTAAATGATTAAGCTGATATGTGTATTTTCATTTTTTTTAAATAATCGTTAATAGAGTGCTTCGGAAGTACGGATCTAAACAGATTGACTTAGTTGATAAGAAAATAAAGTATATCTCTCTTATGAGTTTGATTCTTTTAATTAAAAAGTATACTACGAATAACATTTTAAGTATATCAAGTTAATAAATAAAAGAGAACAGTCACAAAAATTATCAAAAAAAATAGTGTACACAAAATCTGAATATATTTTGACCGTAATAAATAAAACGAAAAGTTCAATAATTCCTATAATGCTCTCATAATATCGGGATGTGATTTGGATTTTAGAGTGTAGGAGCGAGAAAGAGTTTAGGAACGCATGCATTATTGGACCACAAACCTATACCTCTGTCCAACTGTCAATTATTAAGTAGTATCAGGTTATTAGGTACCAAAATCTATCACCGGAAAAATAATACGATGATTAACCATGAAATACATATATATATATATATATATATATATAGATTATTACTAACACGAGGGATATTTAGTAATTAAGAATACTAAATTTTTCCCCATCTGTTTTTCAAATAAGATATTAATTAAAAGTAAAAATATACTTGAGATCTGTATAGTTTCACCAAACAATAAATTTAGTTACTATATTTTAAAAATAATAGATTTAGTTTCTATAATTTTTAAAATTATAAAATTGTTCTATTGGATCAGTCAAATATTAGTCAACTATTAAAACAATATATGAGTAAGAAAACTTATACTAACATAGTACCATGTCAGCAGTTTTTTTCTTTTTTCTTTTTTACTCTTTCCTCTTATCACGCTGGAAGCACACAGAGAAGAGTCGCTTCCGCTGCCACCGTGTCGTCCGTCTCATCCCCATCACACAAGCAGCGTGAGCCTGCGACCATACAAAAATCTCAATTTTTTCTGTTTTTGCCTTCGTCTCTCAAGAAATTCCAGTTTCTACCTACACTCACAAGGAAACCATATGAACTGGTGATTCTTGTCTGGTGTCGTCGAAGTAGTAGCAGAAAACGTGAAGAGAAAACCAAAAAGCAAAAAGCAAAAAAAAAAAAAAATGTAGTCCAGAAAAATTGGAGGCCGAAAGATGGCAATGGCGTGGTGGAGCGTTGGTCCAGGTCCATACCAGAAGGTGCAGATATTTAACTATTTCTGAATAAAATCGATTCTCATCTACCATGGAACCAAACATTATGTGGTTTTGCAAAACTATAATTTCAATCTTTTAATGTGATTTTGAAAGTTGCCACTAGATTTCCAAACATGTACTAAAATACCTTTATTTTAATTCATATTTTCTTTTCAAAGTTTACACGCTTCATGCTGATGGGAGTTGAAAAGTAAGTTGAGAATCGTTCTAAATTGATTAATTAATATCAAGTTGTTAATCACATGACTTCTATTCATGAGAGTTCAAATAACATTTTTGTTTGAAGAGGGTTAGAGAAAATGAGAGTTTGTTATAAAATGAAGAGTGAAATACTAATTTAGATAGCAGGCCTAATTCAATTTTTGAAAGATCAAACATTTTAATTTTATTATTAAAATGTAATTTAACAATAAAAAAATTACATTTAACATCAATAAATTTTATAGCTTAACAAAAAAACATTGAAACAAATGAAATCTTTTAAAAACTTTATTAAAACATTTGATTTTTTTATGATCAAGTAAAAATTTATAATATTTTAAAGATTAAATTAGTAATTTAAATAGTCGATTCATGGGAGTTCTATTAAAGACCATCCACCAATAATCTTTCTCTTTTTGTTTTTTTATTCCCTTTCTTTTTCTAGTTCTGGTCCCATCCTCTTTAATATGCTTGCTCCCAATTTTGTAACATGAATTGATGCGAGTGTTCTTAAATTTCTCTGTCCGGGATCCAAATCAAATTGACTATTATGTGTTGAAAAAAATAGTTGTCAAGAGGTTACAATCAATTTATTTATACCTGCAAGAATGAAGTCCTC
This sequence comes from Biancaea sappan, assembly GCA_037074585.1. Taxonomy (NCBI): domain Eukaryota; kingdom Viridiplantae; phylum Streptophyta; class Magnoliopsida; order Fabales; family Fabaceae; genus Biancaea; species Biancaea sappan. The sequence continues at coordinate 11,492,882 of CM073490.1, read as the reverse complement.
CGCAAAATGTTACATCACATGACATTATTGAACTACACATAAAACCAAAATATTACAACACTCCCTTGTAGAAGTGATGCCTCTCACCTACGCAGGAGGCCATTTTTTAAGAAGTCAATAAATCGAAAATAAGCATGCCTCCAAGATCTATTGAAGAACAAAACACTACAAACACCCCAAAAGCCTGCTGCAAATCCAACACCCATCCCCATATAAAGAGCAGACATTTCAATGGCACCTTTGTCAAAGGAGGGCCACAGAGTTGAGGGTTGCCTGTGTAGCTAAGAGCATCGAAGCTCTGAAGTTGGGTGCTTGTGGGAATACGGCCCAATAAATTGTTGTTACAGATTCAAGAAACTGAGAAAGAACAAATCAGATAAGTTTTGAGGTATTTCATCTGAAATTTGGTTCAAGGAAAGATCAAGGGATTCCAGCAACTTCATACGCCCCATGCCATTTGGTATATCCCCATAGAGATAATTTCTAGACAGGTTCAGAAAACGCAGTGCAGAGAGACTTGAAATTTCAGAGGGAATGGGCCCAAACAGCTTATTACTTGAAAGGTCAATCATTCTCACCAGTATCAGGTTGGCTTCGTACTCTAACTCACCTTCTTTGGGAACCAAAATAAGAGATTCCCTGTAATTGTCATAGTTGAGGTCACTACCATATGAATATTGTAAAGGGTTGGACACTCTTGGAAATTGACCCTTGAAAAGATTGGAACTCAAAACAATAGCACTTGGATTTAGAAAGACGTTAGTGAGGTCACCCTTTATCTGATTGTGAGAGAGATCAAGAAAATCAAGTTGTAGAGTCCAATTCCAAAACCAACTCGGAGGTTGGTCTGAGATACTTGAGTTGGACATTTCCAATATGCAGAGTGATCTTTGAGTTTGTAGCCATGCTGGAAGGTTACTCCCGACTCCGAAAGAGCTCAACAGAAGAAACGAGAGTTGGAAAGGGGGGACCCAACTAGGACTGACATTAAGGGCCCGTTTGGTATTCATAAAAGAGTAGGAATGGAAAAGAAGTAGGAAAATAGAAAAGAATAGAGAATGGAAAAGGGAAAAGGAAAAGAGAAAAAAATTATGTTTGGTATAGAATGGAAAATAGTATAGAAATGAATATTTACTGTGTTTGGTATGTATTTTTTTCTGAGGGAGGAAAGGAAAAATTAGGAAGAAATGACTAAACTACCCCTATCAAATATCACTTCCCATATCCAGCTTTTTCTACACTACCAGACTCTTCTCTCTCCCTCTCATCTTCCAGATCATCTTCGTCACGCCCCAATTTGGGAATATGACCGATACGGAGGTGGACTCCGTCCACCACCATAAACCTAACATCAGTCATTAACACGTGAAATAAATATAATATATATGAGTTTATTTTTACAACCAACAGAAGATTCCTAGGTATTTTATCTGTCTACAGAGCAACTTAGACGCCCAACTAATTAGACGTACAAGTATTCCAAAATAGAGGAACATAGACTCGGAGACTCCACTACTCCTCATACAGAGACTCGCCTTCTGATACAAAACCTACAAAGGGTACATAAAGGAAGGATGAGTATGAAAATACTCAGTAAGGGAAAAACAACCAGAAATTTAAATGACTTATGTACCGCTCACAGGGATGGGACACAAAGAGGGACCCCATCCACCAACATAAGACCAAGGACTCACCTCACATAACCTGTAAGTCGAGTAAAAGGTCCTACCATATTCACACACAATCATCATTTAAAACATGTCTTATGAGTGAATTACCAAACTCATTTCAACCCATTTTCAAAACAGACTATTAGTAGGCATACATGTATATATATATATATATATATATATATATATATATATATATATTTAAGGCTAGAGTCTCCACAAGAAGAACACCATAGATAAGCACAAACATTTATTATTTTAATACTGTCCACCGACAAGTTGCCCCTTGGGAATTAAGATCAACTAGAGTTTCCCACATTACCGTCATAACTCATTCGCCCCTTGGGAGCCAAGCTCAACCCGGGCCTCGATCATAATACTAATAAGTCACCCCTTGGGAGTCAACACTCATCTCAGGCCTCCCACATTGCCATCATAACTCATTTGCCCCTTGGGAGCCAAGCTTAACCTGAGCCTCAATCATAATATCAGTAGAAGTTCCATTTCTAAATAAGAGGCAAAGAATTCAATTCCTTCCATGAAAATTGTATCTCAAAGGTTCACCTTTCATATAAGATGATTCCAAGTATACAACATCAATTATTAATAGAACATTAGTAAAATAATTATGACCACATCATACGAGATAAAGTGAAAGCGGCATTTATCCCTCACTTACACGTATCCTACAATATAGTATTGGCAACTCTCCTAACACACACGCGCACGCGCGCACACACACACACACACACATATGCATATGTAATTGGCCTAAACATTGGGAAGGGTAATGATTTCCACATACACAAAATAATAACAATAGACAAGAATAAAGTAATGTGTCATTGTTGTTCATAAAAGAGTGATTATTTCACTTTCATGATTTACCATGGTTCAAGCATTAAGAGGGTATCAAGACACAAAAATTATATTTCAAAATGAAGAGAGAGGTATTTCCATTAGGATCACCTTATTGCTTCACTAGACTCAGTGTAACTATTGAAATCACCATTGAATGAATCTATCTAGGAGCTATAAGCCATGAAACTATTCCTTTATGTGTTGATTACCTCTTTCTACAAAGCTTAGAAGTCAATCCCCTCTAAACCAATTTAATTTCTACAAATAATCACCCATGCTCTGTTTAAGATTACAATTCGAACCCTAAACTTGAAGAATTTTCTAGGCAGTCATCACAACTCCAAAATTCATGAAATTTGGTAGAAAAATCCTTAAAATGTCTAGAATCTTAGATAAAAATTTCAAAAGAAAACACTATGATTTGCTTCTTCAAAATCATTAAACCACAGATACTGCCCAGACTGACTCTGTAGCTTTTGTCTCCTCAGTCTTGCAAGAATTTGGCCCACCAAAACAATTCCAAAAATTATAAAATTTGGTAAATAGACCCATTTATGTGTTATTACACTATGGTAAAAATTTCAGCTCAAAACCCTACAATTTGTCCCCTCAATGGTCACTTAGTACCCATACATCAAGATTGCTTAATTCTACTATAGGTTCAGTTCTGACATACAATAGACCATCTTAAACATATCCAAATACATTGAAATTTTCCAAATCATGAGATTTATATCTTCAATAAGTTCCATAAAAATTTTAGGTTAAAAAGAGACCTTTAACTACCAAAACCAAACAAATTTCCAAAACTGTCCAAATTTTCCTCTTCACTGCATAGGTGTTGATTCCATGCTCATTTGACCAAGCAAACTAATTTAAAAGAGCTTGAAATTTTTCAGATCAGTTTTCATTGTATAAAGAATATTTCCACCAAGTTTTATAATTTTAGGAGTTGGTTTGGTCATTCAAAAACACATAAAACCAAAAGCATGACAAATCAGTCATGTTCTACCCTTTACAAAATTCAGCTGCTGATCTAAGGGCTTTAGGGTACCAAATCAAAATCAACTAAATCATGTAATTAAAAGTGGATTTTTCTCCTTCTCTTAACCTTATTTTGCTAACCTTTAGCATATTTGTATCTTTATTTTAATTAAGTTCCCTTATATAATTTAGATTTCATTTTACTTATTTTTCTTGCATTTTTAAGTGATTTTTGTTGTAATCTTTTGTAAGTACAAATTTGGGAGAAAACAAGAGAAAACCAAATCAGTTGAAGCTGAGTGCCAACCCCCTTGCTTCATAAAGCTCTCTTTCCATATGGGGCTTAGGTGCCAACATCCTGCACTTACTGTTCAAGCTTTTAGACATGGCCCCAAGCACCTGACCACAAAACTGACAGTATAAAAGTAACTTTTTAAGGGGGTGTTTGACCTAATTTTGGATTTGGGATTTTGGGACTCTTGGCACCAGCAGAGGGGAAAGAGTTTTTGGAGCTAGTTAATAGTCCTCATTCCCCCATTTCTTTTCTTCATGTTCTCTTTGTTTTATGTTGTATATAATTTCTATTTTTGTTGGTTTAAGTAGTTAGACTTCATTTCTAAGGTTATTATGAATCTAAATTTGGAGTAGATTTCATGTAATTTCTCAAACTCTTGTAATTGCCAATTGATTAATGCATGTTTATTCATTCTAATCTTAATGCTTTCCTTTAATTTGGCCAATTATAATTGGATGTTGTGGTGTTTTTGCTAAACTTGGGAAAGGGAAGTAAAAACTAGGCCAATGGATGAGTAATATGAGTTTTTGAATCTTAAAAGTAGGGGATTGATTTGTTAATGTTATTTGAATATAAACATTACCATCATATAATAATATTAAGGCTTGTTCATTAATTTAACTTGATTTTCACATAAAGGATTATGAAATATTATGTTATTATCTTAGTGGAGGTTTGGAAAAATCCTTCTAAAAATTATGTGCCTTAGATTAGCATGTACAGTAAACGAGAACAAGAATGAGAGAATGATTGTGGAACCTAGGAAGAATGAAATGTTTGGAGGTAGAAGTAACTTGACTTTATGAAATTTTGTTGTTGAATGTTTCATTTCAATGCATTTCGTATTGTGTTATAGTAATTCTTATTGATTTTGATGCCTCTTGAATGATTAGATACTATTCAATGAGATTTAAATTTGTATCTATGCTAGGGATAGCTTAACATGAAGCTAACTTATAACTTCTAACATAATCAGATTAACCTAGGAATAAATAATCTTATTTATATAGTTTTTAATGAGTTCTTAATCTTAATCACCTATCTGAATGATTGGATTAAAGAATTAGATAATTCTTTGGGTTAGGTAAGTTTATTTCTCCAAGGAATTAGGTTCATATAATTTTGAGAACTTAATTAACATCAAAAGGACTTGTAATTGTAATAAGTCATTTTTTAGCAACTCAAAGATTAACTTGTTTATGAAATATTCGGATTAAAAGTCAAGTGAAGTCAATCTCAGCAACTCTAAGTTTTTGTTATTAGAATTAATTTAATTTGTTAGTTTTTAGAATTATGCTTTTGTTTAAGTTTGCTCTTAAATCTTTTTCAATTTAATAGACCATCTAGATAGTATTTTACTTTAACTTCGTAGGTACTTGGTACCTCAATCTTTATGGAAACGATCTTCGATTCATCACTTTATTACTTGTGCGACTGGTACACTTGCCAAATCGTTAACATGGCGCCACATCACTATTTAATATTCTGATAGCCTCTCAGCACATGACTGCCCCCCTCTTTTTTTCTCTTCTTCTTTTCTTCTAAATATCTAACCCATGTGCAACATCTCCTGCCCTTCTCTGTTGAATCATCTCCTTCGAAGTTGAGTCTCCTCCATTTATGTTAGCCACCGGCATCGTCTCCTCTGGCGTACGCGTCTCCTTTGGCAGCCAAAGGGGAAAAAGATGAAATGAAAATAAAGGAATTTCAGGATAATCACATTTCATAGCAAACCAAGAAATTTGAGGATCAGTTAAAAACAAAGGAATCTAGAAGTTTCAAAATTTTCAGGATCACATCTCATAGGAAACCAACAACCAAAGGGGAAGAAAATGAAATAAAATTAGGTTACCTTAGAAGACAAGGCTAGATGGTTTTCTTCGAGGGAGACATAGACACCAAAGGGTTGGCTTTGGGGGAGATGTAAATGCCAGAGGGTTTGCTTTGGGGGAGATGAGCACACCAGAGGAGACAAGGCCACAAGGAGACAACGCTAGAGGGAGACTCAGATTCGAAATTCATGGCATAGGCTCGAAATGAAGGCACAGGGAGATGAAGGCACTGGTTCGAAATTCAGAAGATGAGAAGAAGATAAGAAAAAAAAGGGGAGAGTCATGTGTTGAGAGGCTATCAGAATATTAAATAGTGATGTGGCACCACATGGCATTGATGTGGCTTTTTAGTCTGATGACTTCATCCTAGTTGGCACCATGTGAAATGTTTAGAGGGTTGAATAATGGTTAACTAACTTCTAAGTAACCTCAGGGACCAGATTCATAGTTTTGAAACTACAAAGACTAAAATTATTGCTTTTAAAATGTAAGGACTAAATTCACTCTTAGGTAAAACTATAGGGATCTCAAATATATTTTAACCCAAAAAATATAAAAATTATTTCTGAAAATTCTCAATGTATGTATTTTGTTAACAATTCAAATTAAGAAAACAAAATACTCTTATTTTCTACAATAATAGAAGACAATCTTGTTCTTAAACTGACAATCACATTGATAATTAAATTAGATTAAAAAACAAATATTTCTTCTTTTATTTATTATCAACTTCTTCACTAAAACTAATATATATATATATATATATATATATATATATAATATTTTATTTTTAAGAATGAATTTAAAAAACCCTAAACTTTCTATGAATCTGAACTGATGAGTGATTCAATCTTAGACTAATTCAGTCCAAATTTTTTTATTTAAATTTTGAAAAGAACTTGTTCAATAAAAAAATAAAAGAATAAAAAAATTTTAAAAATATCTTGAATCATACGAGATTCAGCACGTGATTCAATTTACTGAATCAAATATATTAAAAAAATAATAAAAATCGACAAGATCGATCAATCTTTAGTCGATGTTAAAAAGGTAATAGATAGAAAATTATTTTTGAAAAAGTAAATAGCTAGGTAAGTAAGCCCATCCTACTCATGGTGACCATAGTACTGGTTGGAGGGGTGTACGGCATGGGAGATAATTTGGAAGAAGAGATCAGCTTCTACCTCTAAATATCTCTCGTCCTTCACTTGGCTGACGCCTGCCAAGCCCCCGAGAACTTCTCCCATTGCCCTGGTTATACTTATTCCTACATATTTCATTTGTTCACCACTTTTCATGCATAGCCTTTATAGTATACTCCTTCTCTTTTATATTTTTTTATGGATTTTTATTCTCTGTGTTGTTGTCTGACATTTGGAGCAGCCATTTTGCACTTGGATCCCCTTTCTCTTGAAGCCCAAGCTTTTAATCAATTCAATACCACCAAGATCACCCCCACTCCTACTTCCGCTCCTCCACCACCTGGTACTTAAATCTTATCATTCATCTCTTTCACTCTTATCCAACTTTTTTGTATTTTTATGATTTGAAAATTAAAGGAAAAAATGAGAAACATTGTGAGAGTTTTGTGTATATTAATTTTAATTATAGCTTCAGATGAAACAAGTTCCGCTTGGCCCCACATACAAAACAATACTTCAGAAAGGAACGAGGCTGGTGACTTCAAGAAAACATTGTTAGTTGGAGGCCTTCTGCTATGGATTTCTATGACCACCTTTTAGGCATCAAAATTCCATACACAACTATTAATTGCCCTCCAAACCATCTTTATTTTCTGTCTCTTTATAATAATTTCTTTTATGTGTCTTTTTTTTTAGAGGATGGTGGGGGATTACTCTAGCTTTGTTATCTTAATATTTCATTTTCCCAAGTGTTTAATCATGGGTATGATGTATGTTACCTATACAACATATGCATATGTAATGCATTTCGAGTCTTACATGGTTCATTCTATTGAGAAGGAGCTTCTTATAATTTGGTAAATGAAGCTACCTAGCTATCAGATGCATGTAATATATATATCTATAAATGATGTGATTTTGGGTAGTATCTCTTTACTGTTATTTTAACAATTATGTTGGATGTAATAATTTGAATATCTATAAATGATATGATTTTGGGTAGTGTCTCTTTATCATTATGTTAACAATTATGTTAAATTTATAGACACTTGTTGGAATTGTTAGTTTGTTTTTTAGTTAGTTTTATTTTTGTTTGTAAATATTGCATAAGTAATGAAAAAATAATACTTTGAATTCTCTAATTCTCTCTAATTTGTTACTTGGAAATATTTTTTCTTTATTTATTTTTCCTAATTTTATCATGGTATCAAAGCCTGGTTAATTAGGGATTTTCCTTCAACCCTAATTTTCCTTTTTTCTGATCGACGGTGTTTTTTCTTTCTCCTATACCAACCTTTGAATTTTTGCCTTCATTGAGTGAGATAATCTTTAACCTTTTCTTTTGTCAGCGATCTTGAATCTCTGGCCATCGCAAAGCATTCTGTCAATAATCACAAAGCCGTAATCTATGCCCTTAATCTAAAGTCTTGCTGTGTTTCTTGCCTTATCGAAGATTCTTGCTGTGGCACCGTGGTGCTCCTTTTGGTTTATTTCCGGTGTGATGCTCGACCAATGTTTTGGTTCGTGATTAACCGTGGTTCTTGCCTATTTTCTTTTCAACCTATAATCTCGTTGTTTCTGGTTCCTTCTGCCATGAGATTCTTGCCCTTTTTACCCGTTCTTGATTAGGTCTTTCCATCTCTGTTTTGTTTTAGGGGATTCAGCTTTCTCATGCTTTAATTCGATCTGTATTTTTGACTGGTGGAGTTTAATCACATATTGGATTCAAATTATGTTTCTGGGTTTTATTTGAAATGGTATATTTCCATAGCTCCATCTCGGTCCTATAGTTCGAAGGTTCACGGCTGAAGGTTTGCTTAAGCTTGCGATCAGTAATGAGTGTTCAATGGATGGATGGAGTGATGTGAGCATGGGCTCGAGTCTTATTTCTTGCCAAACTTCAGAACAGTTATTGTGTAAGTTCCATTAAAGTGCCATAGTCAGATTTTACGGTTGGAATTTGAAAAAAAAAAAAAGAGGACAACACGATCGTGCAATCTGGTTTTTGTGAGGACTCAGTAAGAGTTTGGACTCTTGGATCTGGGAGTGAAGGAGATTGTGTTCTTGAGATAAGTTGTAATGGGTATAAGTTTCACTCTAGTGTTTCCCATCCAACGTACCTTTTTTTGCTGATCATTGGCTAACATACGTTTACGAAGTAATGATCTTCTGGCTGATGTTCGTGGGATGGCATCTTTGACAGGGGTATTGCCTCCATTTGTTCCATTTGCTCAGGCATTTGCAGCTGTCCTTACTTGGTTTCTTGGGTTTTATTGCTGGGATTACTACAGATTTTCTATTTTTTTTTTTGAGTATTCTGAACTAAGAGCTGCTGAGGATTGGATATTTTTCATTAAACAATTGTTTGTGCAAATCCATGGAGACAGATTGGTGGTGAACTTATGGATTTTATAATTGTGCTTCATGATATGAAAGCTGTAAAGACATTTTGCAGTCGCATGTACTTTTCTCTTGGTGCTGGTTGTAATGCTGCAGCTGGGCCTCTTGGAAGTGCTTGAAGCAGATATTCATGCTAGAGACAGAGGTTTTAGCATGTGTTATATTGGATTAACTATTTCTGTCAGATGTATATTCTTTGCCAAATGGGAATTCTGTCTGGCTGGATACTAAAATTACTGGTTATGGTCTTAGTGGATCATTATATGGTGCAATGATTGGTTTGGTGTATGAACCTTGAGGAAAGAGTTGATATGGCATACTTCGGGCCTGTTTGATTTGGGCATTTCCTGTTTTTATTTTCACTAAAAACAGAAAATGAACTTGAAAATGCGTTTAGTTGAGTTAACTGAAAACGTTTTCTTGAAAACATTTCTTAAAATAAGCCTAAATCTGAAAACACAAAAAAGATGTTTTTAGTGTTTCAGGAAATGAAGATTGAAAATGAAAACAGGAAATATTTTCACAAACCAAACAGACCTTTCTTTTTCACAAGGGATATCTTGAGTCGGAAGGCAATTTCTCAGTTTTTTACTAAAATTCTAAATGTAGAGTTTTTTGGCTGTAGTTGGTCCACAGTTATATGTGGCACTGATAAGTCCTAAAAAATCATCAAATCATGCTATAAAAAGTGAATTTTTCTTCTTCTCTTAGCCTTGTTTTGCTACATTTTAGGGCTTTTTATCTTTGTTTTCATTTAGTCCCATTGTGCTTTGTTATATTCTTTTTATCTTGTTTTATTCTCCATTTCCTTGTCTTTTTAAGTGATTTTAGTTTTAATATTTTGTAGGTGAAACCTTTGGAGAAAACAGAAGAAATATGATACCATCTGAAGCTTCTAGTAGGTTGGCGCCCAGGCACCAGGCATACAAACTTGAAAGACCTCTTTGTCCAAATGGCACCCAGCCCCTGTCTGAGCTGTTAGGCTTGGCGCCCAGGCGCCAATGGACGAATCTAACAGTATTTATGCATTTGTTAAGGTTTTCTAATCCAACTTTGGATCTAGGGATTTTGGAGCTTGGAGGCAGCAGTAAAGGGCTATATCTGGAGCTGATTAGAGGGAAATAAGGCCTTTCCACTTGGGATTAGCCTTCCTTCCTCCATTTCTTCTCTCTTCTCTTCATTTTCTTTTAGTTTTATGTTGTAATTTCTTGTCTTTTGTTAGTTATAGTTAGTTTGTAACTCTAGGGTTGTTATAAACCCGATTTTAGATTAGGTTTTATGTAATTTCTCAAACTCTTGTAATTGTTAGTTGATTAATACATGTTTATTCGTTCCAATCTTAATATTTTCCTTTAATTTGGCTAATTTTTGGGATGTTATGGTGTTTTTGCTAAACTTGGAAAATGGAGGTTGAAACTAGACCTAAGGGATGAGTTGTATGAGTTCTTGAACCTTAAATGTGAAGGGATTGATTTGTTAATGTCATAGGAATATAGACGTTAGTCTCATATAGTCAAATTAGGGTTTGCTCATTAATTTAGCTTGATTTTCACATAAGGAATTATGTAATATTAGGTTTCTATCTTAGTTAAGGTTTGGAAAAATCCTTCTAAGAATATTTGTGTCATAGATTAGCATGTACAATTGATGAGAGCAAGAGTGAAAGAATGATAATAGAACCTATGAGAAATGAAAGGTTTGGTGGTTGATGTAATTTGATTTTTATGAAGTTTTGTTGTTAAATGATTCTTTTCGATTGCATTTTGCTCTAAAAGTGCTTGATCACCATTTTTATGAGTTTGGAGTTTTAATCTATACTAGGGATAGCTAGATATTAACTTTTCTCTTTGTAACTTTTACTATAAATCAAATTAATTTAGGATAGATAATCATATTTATGTGGTTTTTACGAGTTCCTAATCTTCATCACCTATTTGAATGATTGGACTAAGGAATTAAACAATTCTTTGAGTTAGATAGGTTTGTTTCTCTAAAGAATTGGGTTCAAATAATTTTGAGAGCTTAACCAACATTAAAAGGATTTGTAAATGAAGTGAATTATTGTTTAGCAACTCAAAGACTAATTTGTCTATGAATTAGTCGGATTAAAAATTAAGTGAAGTCAATCCCATCAACTCTAGGCTTTGGTTATTAGGAGTAGCTTAGTCTTAAGTCTTAGTTAGTAGTTTTAGTTTAATTTGTTAGTTTTAGGATTATATTTCTATTTAATTTTACTCTTTTCATTTTCGCCAATTAAATGAATTGTCTAGATAGTATTTCACTTTAGCTTTGTATTATTGGCACGTCAATCCTCGTGGGAACGATACCTTACTCACTCTGTATTACTTGTGTAACTAGTACACTTGCCAAATTGCCAACAGGCACAATTGGTTGTGTTTTTTAATTGTTTGCCCTCGGTGTTTGACGCGAATGATATTTACACCAAGTTACAGAGTGTGGATTTACGAAGTGGTTCTTGAGAATCTTGTACCTGTTTAAAGGCTTTCTTATGAAAGGTTTTATATTTTTTAGTGTTCTATTTTTTAAGTTGAACTTGATTCGGTTCACCATAGCTCCAACTAGAGGGGGAGTATTGAAATTATTAGTTTGTTTTTTAGTTAATTTTATTTTTGTCTATAAATACTGTACTTAGTTGTATTGTATTCAATTAAGTAATGAGAAAATAATATTTTGAACTCTCTAATTCTCTCTAATTTTCTACTTGAAAATATTTTTCTTTTTTTTCTTTTTCTTAATTTTATCAACACTGGACACGCCACATGTTACGCTTCGCAATTTCAGGTTTAATTCCATCACCTGAAGCATTTCTTCACTGAATGTCGGAAATAATTATATAACGAACAAAGTCAAACCACCAAAAGCAATGATATGACATATCTATGTAGTATGTACCCGCATGCATGAATTTCATTAATTACAACAACAATATACACTGATTATTCTCAAGGATCGGGATCACCAACTCCATCGCCCAAAGCCTCCGGTTCTGCCTGTGGCGAGTGAAACTTTAAGAAAGGGCCTCCATATTTGATTAGTTTTCAGAAAAAAAAAAAAACAAGTAAAAGCAGAGACTTAATTCAAATTATGCCTTATTTTCATTCTTTAAATTTATTTGATTTCATATTTGATTCAATAACTTTAAAAAAAAATGCAGAAATCGACAGAAAAATATGGATGTGAATCTGCTCCAACTCTCTTTTTCATCAGCTCCCCTCAAACTCTATGTTTTGTTGTAATTCATGTCTCAAAAGTTGAGAGAGAAGAAGTCCAACACACTAGTGAATACTTATTTCTAATTATGCCTTATTTTCATTTCCGTGTGATTTCTATAAGGGCTTCTTCCTTAAACCCTAAGTGCGAGGTCGTTTTCGAGAATTTGATTCAGATAATCAGATGAATTTCAAACAATCTAATCCTTCAGCTCTTGAGTTGCTCAAGAATTATGCAGCTTGAGTGATTTCTAATCCATTTCATTTTTGTAAGAAACCTTATTTTTGAGTCAAAAGCTTAATGCTTTTTCAGTAAATAAAAAAGCATATACTTGGACTTAATTATTACAATAAACTAGTAATTTTTGTAAAATTTAACTAAATTATAAACTTGATACTCCTTTCATTTTAAATATTTTCTACTCTCTTGACACTTTTGTATGTAGTGTAAAAGTTTAAGTATCCCTCTAGTATACATATATATGTCCTTCACAACAGTATATAGTTTGAGGCTGTGAGCTGTTCAATATTTGGTAACAGAAGGGATAAGTAAGGGATTTATAGATTAACTATTTGTTTGACAAACTTCGCAACATTCATATGTCCACTTCCAAATATGTTGACGATTAGGTTCAGTTAGTATTTTACTCTTTTTAATTATTTGTTGTATTGCTCATGTTATTTTAAGTCTGTTTCGTGCCAAATATAATTAATCACTTCACCTCTAATTCATATTGTATGTGTAGTTAAACTTATCAACAGAGATTCTATGTATCAATTTATCTGGTTGGTAGAATGACAGTTTATGAGATAAAAATATATCAAAAATGTAATAGTTAAGAATTAAGAGGAAGCTGACATAATTAAAGAACCAAATGATTAAACAAATGAATAATTTTAAAAATAGCAGGTCAATTGAATTTGAAGCATCATACAGATTGTACAGAGTTTATTTGTTTGTTTACCAATTGACCACATTGTTGGATACAATGTGATTTTGAGGGAGGGGGCGTTTCTGACCCCAACAAAACTCTGCGGAAAGGGTTTGGGTATAGTTTATATGTCTGCTCACCCAATGCGTATCTTTTATATCTCCCCAATGCCCAAACACAAACGGCTAGGGAGCCCAGTCAATTAAATTGTGAGTGCTATAAACAGCCCTAAGTGAAAGCATATGTTTCACTCCAAATATGTCATTTAAAAAATAATGTATAAGATTGTCCAACATTGCATTCATAAAAGTACTTTTAGATGTATAACTTTTCCGCTTTTGGAAAAAGAAACGTGAATTAACTAGTGAAACTAAAAGTTTGAAATCAGCCAACCAACAATTTTCATTATTGTGGATGGTTTGGCTTGAAATCAGTGGCGTATCTAGTATCTTTGGATCAGTGGGCAAATTTTCATTCCTTTTATTGGATTTGATGATAATTCTTTTAAATTAATTTTAATTTGTTACTTATTTAATGATAATTTTCTCTTCAAAAAAATTTTTTTTCAAAAATTTTTCCTCTTCTAAATCCTAATATCATAATCAATCAACTAATTTGATAGAATCAGAACTATGTACAAAAACTTTAAATTTCAAACTTTTACAAAGAGGTCCCTAACAATGGAAGGAGAAATTAACCATCATCAAAAAAATATTTCATAAAATTGACTTCAGAAATATGTTACTCATAATCCTAATTACATAATCAATCAACTAATTTGATAGAATTAGACCTATGTAAAAAAACTCTACAAATTTCAAGCTTTTACAAAAAGACCCCTAATAATGGAATGAGAAATTAACCATCATCGAGAAATTTTTTTAATAAAATTGACTTCTCAAATATGTTACTCATGATCCTAATTGCATAATTAATCAACCAATTTGATAGAAATAGATCTATGTACAAAAACTTTCAAGTTTCTACAAATAGGTCCCTAATAATGGAATGAAAAATTAACCATTATCAAAATAAAATTTCATAAATTGACTTCATAAATATGTTACTCATAATCATAAGGGGGCAAAATTTTAAGGGATTCAAAGGAAGGGGGTTCAAAAATTTTAAGGGGTTCAAAAATTAAAAAAAATGGAGGGCAAAATTATAAAAAAAAATAGGGGTTATATATAAATATTTAAAATTCAGGGCATCCTCTACCATAAGGCAGAGGTGGCTGACTTCCTTGAACCGTTGGATCATATGGGCTCCACATTCTGACAATTGAGGCCCATATGATCCAACAGTTTAGAAAGTATGATACTTCTACCTTATAGCAGAGGATTTGGTCCTTGAACTCTATGTGGTTCCACCACTGCTTGAAGTGTGACTGTCAGTGTTAGTGATGACTTCGTGCACAGATAATGGGGAGCATATTAAAGTGTATATTGTTTTCATTATATGACTTCAAATATTCTTAGTTTCTTGCCAATTCCACACGTTAATGAGGTCCATATCTCGATTTGGGTGTCCACAATTTTGTGACAATGATGCGTATGGTTTTTACAACTTCTTCATCCTTAGCTATCCTGTTTTCCTTATATTGGCAATTTATATTTTTAAGGAAAAAGTTTTGTGAAATTATTTTTTTTTTATAAAATTAAATTGAAAATTAGGAAGCTAAGTGACATTCAACCAAAATGTATATATAATGTTTAATTTCATTAATGAATGAAGGAACGACGAATTTGGTGAAGAAGTGATGACTAATATCTCATCTTAGATTACTACGAAGTAATTGATTAGAATCTCAGTCATCACGTTCACACAGTGTCAAAAAGTTAAACTAAATACATAATTGTGAGAAATTATAATTTTTAACTGAGGCATTCTATTTAAAATAAAAGTTTTAGTTTTACATTTTATTATATTTTTATTAAGATAATTTTATTTAGCCTCTTTTAGGAACTACAAATGCTTCTATTAGAGTAATAATCGCGCGGGGGGATTTTTCGAAAGTTATTAGAGCATCTACAGTGGTGAAGCTCAATTTGGTTTTTATTATGGGTCCTACTATGCCACATCAGCTTAAATAACTCCCCACTACTTTAAGCAATTTTCTACTCTAGTGGTGAACCTCTTAAGAACTTATAAATAGGTCTCACAACCAATTCTCCACTACTTCAGTATTTATTATTCTCCACTAACCCCACTAACATTTATTGTAAGTTAATTATTTTATATTACTTTTTGTATAAGAACCGGTTCTTATATAAGAACCGTTCTTACGCGTGGCAACCAACGTGACGAACTACAGTGGTGAACTGAAATAAGAATTGAATCTTAAATTTAAAATCTCCTTAAGAACCACCACTGTAGATGCTCTTAGAACTTTAAAAAGTCCATTTGTTAAAGTCCAAATTAAAATAATTTTTTTTCTATATTTAAGTGTTCTTTATTTTTTCTTCTATTTTCATTTTGAATATTTTCTCTCTCACGAATTTTCAATAATTATTGGACCACAAACTTGTACCTCTGTCCAACTGTCCTCAATTTTAATATGTAGGATGAAATTATTAAGTAGGATCAGGTTATTAGGTACCAAAATCTGTCACAGGAAAAATAATACAATGATTAACCATGAAATACATTTATATATATATATATATATATATTAGATTATTACTAACACGAGGGATATTTAGTAATTAAGAATACTAAAATTTTTCCTCATCTGTTTTTTGAATAAGATGTTAATTTAAAATATACTTGTGGAACTTAAATTAAAGTCAATCAACTGGTGATTTTTCCTTCAGTTGCTTGATCTGGTAGGATCAATGCAAAGAAACTTCGCAAGAGAGGAATATTGTCGAGCACTAAATTCTTTTGTCTCTGTTAGATGACTTTCAAAGACTCCTTTGGTTCTTCAAGTTAATGAACTCTCTCTCTCTCTCTCTCTATATATATATATATATACATACCTGTGGAACTTAAATTAAAGTTAGTCAACTGGTATTTTTTCCTACAGTTGCTTTATCTGGTATCAACGCAAAGAAACTTGATCGCCAACTAGGAATATTGCCGAGCATTAATAAAGTCTTTTGTCTCTGTTAGATGACTTTCAAAGACTCCTTTGGTTCTTCAAGTTAATGAAAACTCTCTCTCTCTCTCTCTCTATATATATATATATACACACACACACACTTGTGGAACTTAAATTAAAGTCAGTCAACCGGTGATTTTTCCTTCAGTTGCTCTATCTGGTAGGATCAATGCAAAGAAACTTCGCAAGAGATCGCCAAGTAGAGGAATATTGTCAAGCATTAAAGTATTTTGTCTTTGCTAGATGACTTTCAAGGACTCCCTTGGTTCTTCAAGTTAATGAACTCTCTCTCTATACATACATATACATATATATATATATATATTATTTTAGTTACAAATATGTGGGTTGAAGGTTGAATAACATTACATTATTGATAGAAGCAGCAAATTATTTTGCTTTTTCCTTCATGAATTTATTTAGTCACTTCAGAAATGTAATAAATTTTTAAAAAAAAAAAAAGCAAAAGGAAACTTTTGAATATATGTGTGTGTGTATGTGTTTTGGGGGGGGGATATAAATCATGTGTGACAAGTCACGGTGGCTTCATTGATGAAAAATCAATGAAGGACTGAGAAATTTCGCTAGAGACTAATTATAACCTATAGCTGGTCATGGAATGAATGTATGTTATGAAGTCTTTCCTGAGACTATTGGAATCCCAATCTTCACGTTCACATGATATATACAGGAAAAGTGAATACTTCTTTGCGAAAAATAAAAAAGGTGATAGCTAGGTATGAGATCTGGTGCTTATTTTATAAAGACAAATATCATTATTGTCTTTATCTAAACTGTTAGATTTCATATGCAATGATATAGATTTCAAATTGTAGTTTAGGTATTTTGTTTTAAAAAAAAGTACATTAAAATTTAGACCGTTAGATCTAAAATTTAACAGTACAGATAAAGACAAGCACAGAATTTGTCCTTATCGGACAAGCATGAGAGAAGAGAAAGAATGAGAGAGAGAAAGAGAGAGAGAGAGAGAGATTACAAAAGGATTTGCTGTAATCTAAATATCATTGAATTGATATATAGTGAAACCCAATACATGAGTATATATGGTAATAGATACACATGTGTTACATGTGTAGGAAGGTAAAGTGAATAACTGATATCGGGCATTTTTATATACTTTTTAGTCTCTATTTTAGTCCTTTTTGCCTCTTTAATTTTGTCAATTCTCTAATTTTATTATGTTTTGGAATTTATTGGGTATAAACTATTTATGGATTGAATGTGTTTCAATTTTATATTTTTAGAACTTGAATTGTAAAATGCTCAATTTAATTCCTACAAATTTTAATTTTGAAGAGAAAAGTGCTGACATGGACAAAGATGCTGATTTGGATGCTAATGTGGCACTTTTTGGGTGATGCAGATGCTGACTAGGTTATGCTGGATGTGGGGCCCACTTGAACTCTTATTCAATGCCATGTAGTCAGAATTTTTGGGCAGAAATATTAATTTTCGTAGGTCAGAAAAGCATGGCTGAAATATTAATTTTGCCATGTTGTTCTGCTGCTGTTTGTTACTTTTCTGCTGCTGTTTGCTGTCAAAAGTGCTGCCACATCATGGAAGAATCACCAAGAAGCATCCAAGGAAGCATCTAGGGTAGAATATTCTAAGGCATTGAGGGGGCATCAGTTTTAAATCAGAGAATACTTTTATTTTAGAGGACTGAACTTAGGAAATTCGTAGCTTTCTTTTCCTCTCTGCTTTTGCTTCTGTTGTTTACTGTTTTACTCTCATGGAGGGCTAAGTCTTCATTGTAATTAGTCACTAGACGACTGGGATGTTGTAGCTTGAACTAAGAATGCAAGCTAAGTGTTTTATTCTCCATTTTCATCTCATTTCGTTTCTATTTTGCTGTTATGTTTATGTTGCTGTCAGATTCTGATTAGAGCTTGAGAATGTAACATAAACTGACTTATATATAAGATATAACCTTGCTTGACTGATTAGGAAAGTGAGGGAGGCGAAATGACTAGTTAGATGATATATTTAACTTGGTTTGGTTGAGATTTTCCACTGAATGCATCTAGCTATAGTAGAGAGATGTTCTTGACTGTAATTAGTAGCATTAAATTCTAGATGTTATTCTAGAACCATTTTCATAAAGAACAAAACAATGGAATGAGAACAAAACTGAATCAATGAGTTAGGTAATGATAGTTACACTCCCATGAATCCTAGTGGCTGATTACATAGTCTCTTTACTGTCAATACCTTGCAAATTCTGCTGCTGCTGCTGCTGTTGTAGTTATTTGGTTGCTGTTCTATCTTTTTATTAGTACTGCCACAAACCTCCCCACGTTTATGTACTCTTCATTAGTGTTTGGGTGTTTAGAATGATTAATTAGTATTAAGAAGTGAGGCTCCTTGAGTGAATACAACCTGGGGATCACTATACTGCAAATTGCCACGAATTTAATTTTGGGCGATTTGGCATCGTAGTGGCGTGAACCAGAATTTTGGCGCCGTTGCCGGGGAGCCAATTCACTTCCAAGTTATCTAATTAGTTGTTTAAGTGTTTCTTTGTTTAATTTTAAGTTATTTAATATTGTTGAAACGGTTTACAAGTTTTGAGTTTTTATCGGTTACTATTTATAGGCAAAAAACTAACTACCTCCGATTGACCTCAAACTTGGTATACCACTAGTTTTCGACATTTTAAGCAAATTCCAACCACTTGATTATCCAAAGGATCATCTTGGGCGGCCATTTTGCCAAATTCCATCGTTTAGGCTTCCTTTTCTATTTTTTAATATTTTTTTGATTTTTCCAATTAATTGCGATTTTTAGTGTGCTTTTTGTAGTTTGAATTTTTGAATTTTGTTTTTTGTGTTTGTCTCTCCAATTTGTGAAGAATTTTTCCATGAAAAATCAGATTTTTATGATATACTTCAATTTTTGGTGATTTTCATCAGTTGGAGTCTTTTGTAGTGATTTAGTTGTTTTTATTGTTTTTATTGTTTTCTTGTGAATTTTTGCCCTTCCTAGTATATGAGAAGGTCTCATAACGTGGACTTACCACCTTTTGATCCAGAAATAGATAGGACCTTCCATAGGCTAGTGAGAAGTAATAGCATTAGGACTAGTATAGTTTCTGAAATTCTTGCTGAAATTGTTGAGTTTGCTGTCAACAGTGTAGAAGTTGAATCAGATTCCGAATCTGATATTGTGTTGGAGTCTACAGATTCTGAGTCAGCTGGGATAACTGGGATGGATAACCAAAATGCACAAGTGCCTCAAAATAGGCAAGAACAATCAATTAAAGAGTTGATTGCACCTGATGTGCATTATCAACCATTGTGCATAAATTATCCTGGTCTAATCCATTTGTTGCCTAAGTTTCATGGTCTTGCAGGAGAAGATCCGCACAAGCACTTAAAGGAGTTCCATGTTGTCTGCTCTACCATGAGACCACATGGAGTTGGAGAAGAACAGATCAAATTAATAGCATTTCCTTTCTCTCTGGATGGGGCAGCCAAGGATTGGCTTTACTATCTACCCACTGCCTTGATAACAAGATGGGATGAGCTGAAGAAGTTGTTCTTAGAAAAATTCTTTCCAGCCTCCAGAACAGCAGCAATCAAGAAGGATATCAGTGGGATTAGACAGTTGAATGGTGAGTCTCTGCATGAATATTGGGAGAGGTTTAAGAAGCTTTGCTCATGCTGTCCAAACCACCAGATTTCAGAGCAGCTTCTCATCCAATATTTCTATGAAGGATTACTACCTATGGAAAGATACATAGTTGATGCAGCTGCTGGTGGGGCATTGGTGGATAAGACTCCTGCTGCAGCAAATGAATTGTTGGCCAAGATGGCCCAAAATGCTCAGCAATTTAGCACCAGACTGAGTGATCCAACAGTTACTGTCAATGAGGTGAGGACACCTCCCATGGAGCAACAAAGGATAGAAAATAAATTGGAAGAGTTAGCTTCAATGGTGAGGCAATTGGCATTAAATCAGAGAACACAACAACAAGCCCTTCCTCCTTCAGTCTGTGGTATTTGTTCCCTGAATACCCACCATACTGATCAGTGCCCTCAGTTGCAAGAGACCCCAACTGAGTCATGTGCTGGTATATTCCCTGGTAAACCCATGCAGCCGCAACAACAGAGATATGACCCATATTCCTCCACCTACAATCCTGGGTGGCGTGATCATCCAGCTTTCAAGTATGGGAATACATCCAACCCCCCTTACCAGCCACCCCATGCAAGATACAATCAACCTGAACCTAGCCATACACCTCCTCCAGCACCCAAGAAACCTGAGCCTAGTCTTGAGGATCTAATGAAGCAACTGACTGCCAATACTCTTCAGTTCCAGCAGAGAACAGAAACCAATATGCAGAATTTGGAGACTAAGATTGGTTAGTTAGCCACAACAGTCAATGAGTTGAAAAGTCAAGGTTCAGGGAGTTTGCCATCCCAACCAGTGATCAACCCAAGAAGCAATGTGAGTGCCATCATCTTGAGGAGTGGCAAACAAGTAGATGGTCCAGCTTCTGAATCTGAACCAGAAAAATCAAATTTCCAGCAAAGTGTTCCTTCATCTTCAACCAGTGAGCAAAATAAAAAGGATGAAGAAGTGGTTCAGAAAATTCCTCTTCCTTTCCCCAATAGGCAGACTCAATCAAGGAAAGCTTCTGGATCTGACATGGATAAAGAGATCATGGAGACCTTCAGGAAAATAGAGGTCAATATCCCACTTTTGGAAGAAATTAAGCAAATCCCCAAGTATGCCAAGTTCCTCAAAGAGTTGTGCACTCATAAGAGGCGTTTAAGGGGTAATGAGAGAGTCAATTTGGGGAGAAATGTGTCTGCACTCATCTAACCACCCATGCCACCCAAGTGCAAAGATCCTGGAACTTTCACAATACCATGCACAATAGGCAACATGGAGTTCTCCAATGCTATGCTAGATTTAGGAGCCTCAATCAATGTTATGCCCAAATCAGTGTACTCGAGCCTCAAGATTGGTGTTCTTTCACCAACTGGAGTGATTGTCCAACTTGCCAATAGGAGCACAGCACATCCAGTAGGAGTTTTAGAAGATGTCCTGGTAAGAGTTAAAGATCTCATTTTTCCTGCTGATTTTTATGTGCTTGATATGGAAAATGATAATACTCCTGGCCATGCACCATTAATACTTGGTAGACCTTTTCTGAAAACTGTAAAAACCATCATTAATGTGCATGAAGGGACTTTGTCAATGGAGTTTACTGGTAACAAAATTGATTTTAACATTTTGGATGCCATGAAACATCCTATAGAAAATCATTCCAATGTGCATGTGGTTAACTTTTTGGATTACTTAGTTGATGAGGCATGTGATGATTTCCAAACTGAATTAATTTATGATTTTCCTGAATTTTCTGATTTGGTAGATGCCTTTGAATGCAATTGTGCTGGTTCTGAATTCTATCATGCTTGCACTGAAATTGAAAACTCTCTAAATGCTGACAATTCTGAGTTGCATTCTGATTTGCATAGTGATTTAGATTCTAATGTGCATTCTGATTCTGCAAATTTCTCTAGCTTATACTTAGATTCTATTTCTATTTTAGGTAGTTGTAGGTGTAGTGATTTAAATTGTAATGTTGCACATTCTTCATCTCTTTCCTCTTGTGCTGCTAACCCTTCCTCCTCTTTAGCCAAGGATTATGTTTTTGAGCAAACTGAATTTGTAGGTGCCTCCTTGGATTTGATTCCACAAAAACTAATTCCATCCTCCATCCAACCACCTGCATTGGAGTTAAAGGCTTTACCAGAAAACCTCAAGTATGCCTTCTTGGAGGTAGGAGACAAACTTCCAATCATTGTGGCCAACAACTTGAACCCCAATCAAGAAGAAAAATTGATCAGTTTGCTGAAAAAGAATAAGAAGGCGATTGGGTGGACTCTAGCAGACATTCCTGGAATTAGTCCTTCAGTGTGCATGCACCGAATTTTCCTTGAAGAAGAGAAGAAACCAGTGAGGCAACCCCAAAGAAGACTCAACCCCATGATTCTTGATGTGGTCAAGAAGGAGGTAAGTAAGCTCCTCCAAGCTGGTATTATTTATCCTATCTCTGATAGTAAGTGGGTGAGTCCGGTACAAGTAGTGCCAAAGAAAATCGGGTAACTGTTATAGCAAATGAAAATAATGAGTTAGTGCCCACTAGAGTTCAAAACAGTTGGCGTGTTTGCATTGATTATAGGAAGTTGAACCAAGCAACTAGAAAAGATCATTTTCCTCTTCCTTTTATTGATCAAATGCTTGAGAGACTTGCTGGCAAGTCTCATTACTGTTTTCTTGATGGTTTTTCTGCATATTTTCAAATTCACATTGCACCTGAAGATCAGGAGAAGACTACCTTCACATGTCCCTTTGGTACTTTTGCATATAGACGCATGCCTTTTGGTCTCTTTAATGCACCTGGCACTTTTCAAAGATGCATGTTAAGCATATTTTTTGATTTGTTAGAGGATTGCATGGAAGTGTTCATGGATGATTTTTCTGTTTATGGAGACTTATTTGATGCATGTTTGAAAATTTTGGAGAGAGTACTTGAGAGATGTATAGAGAAAATTTTGGTCTTGAATTATGAAAAATGTCATTTCATGGTAGAGCAAGGAATAGTCCTAGGCCACATAGTGTCATCACGTGGCATAGAAATAGATAAAGCCAAAGTTGATGTTATCTCTTCTTTGCCTTACCCCACTTCTGTGCGGGAAGTTCGCTCTTTTCTTGGCCATGCAGGATTTTATAGAATATTCATCAAGGACTTCAGTAAGATCGCTCTACCCCTATCTAAACTCCTCCAAAAAGAAACTGATTTCATTTTTAATGATGCTTGCAGGTCAGCTTTTGATGAGTTGAAGAAGCAACTTACCTCCCCTCCTATCATCCAACCTCAACGGTGGGAGCTTCCCTTTGAGCTCATGTGTGATGCCTCAAATTTTGCTGTAGGAGCAGTACTTTCACAAAGAGTAGAGAGGAAGTTGCATGTCATAGCCTATGCGTCCCGTACCCTTGATTCAGCTCAATCAAATTACACAACCATGGAGAAGGAGTTTTTAGCAATTTTTTTTGCTTTAGAAAAATTTAGATCATATTTGCTTGCCTCCAAAGTAATTGTGTTTTCTGACCATGCAGCACTGAAATATTTGTTGAAGAAACCGGATGCAAAGCCAAGATTGCTTAGATGGATGCTGCTCCTCCAAGAATTTGATGTGGAAATCAAGGATAAGAGTGGGGCAGAGAATGTAGTAGCAGATCACTTGAGTAGGCTTTCTGATCTTCCATTGGAACATCTCCCTGTAAGAGACAATTTTCCAGATGAGTGTTTCCTCCTTTTGCATGGTATTAGTGAGCCTTGGTATGCTGATTTGGTGAATTATCTTGTTGCATCTGAATTGCCTGCATACCAAAATAGACATCAATTGAATAAATTAAGAAGCGAGGCTAGGTACTATGTGTGGGATGACCCTTATTTGTGGAAAATTTGTAGTGACCAAATTATTAGGAGATGTGTTCCAAATCATGAATTTGCATCTGTGCTGAATTTTTGTCATACTCTTGCATGTGGTGGACACTTTGGCCCCCAAAGAACAGCTAGAAAAGTGTTAGATTCTGATTTATATTGGCCTACTTTGTTTAGGGATGCCTTTGATTTTTGCAAAAAACTGTTCTAGGTGTCAAAGAACTGGATATGTGTCTAAAAGAAATGAAATGCCTCAACAACCTCTTCTTTTTTATGATGTTTTTGATGTTTGGGGTATAGACTTTATGGGTCCTTTTCCTGTTTCTTTTGGCTTCATGTATATCTTAGTTGCTGTGGATTATGTGTCGAAGTGGGTGGAAGCTAAAGCCACCCGAACTGATGATTCTATTGTTGTTGTAGATTTCCTTCGTTCACATATTTTCTGCAGATTCGGTGTCCCCAAGGCCATAATCAGTGATCAAGGATCACACTTTTGCAATAGAAACATGCAAGGGCTATTGAAGAAATATGTGGTGGTGCACAAAACCTCTACACCTTACCACCCCCAAACCAATGGGCAAGCAGAAGTCTCCAACCGAGAGATAAAGCAAATATTAGGGAAAACTGTGCAACCCAACAGAAAAGATTGGAGTAAGAGGCTTGACGATGCGCTTTGGGCCTATAGAACCGTTTTCAAGACTCCCATCGGCATGTCTCCATACCGCTTGGTATTTGGTAAAGCATGTCACTTGCCGGTGGAGATTGCACACAAGGCATATTGGGCCGTTAAACAATGCAATATGGACATGACCCTAGCCGGTAAAGAAAGAAAGTTGCAACTTCAAGAACTGGAAGAACTAAGGCTAGCGGCTTATGAGAATGCGCGCATCTATAAAGAGAGGACAAAAGCTTTACATGATCATAAAATTGAGAAAAAAGAATTCCAAGTGGGAGACAAAGTCCTTCTCTATAATTCTCGCCTCAAGCTAATGCCCGGTAAGCTTCGCTCTAGATGGGTTGGCCCTTTTGTTATTTCTAATGTCTTTCCTTTTGGTGCAGTAGAAATTCAAAATGAGGCCACCAACAAGCAGTTCATGGTAAATGGGCAAAGGTTGAAGAAGTTCTACGAGGGCTTCAAAGAAGAATCTGTAGAGGAAATCTAACTCTACAATGTTCCGGCTCCATGATAAGGCCGTACTCTTTCCCTCCTTTTAATTTATGTCCTCTTCATTTTATTTGATGTTTGGTAATAATTTGCATTGAGGACAATGCAATGTTTAAGTGTGGGGGGAGAGAATTTAATTGGAGCTGATGTTTAAAAAAAAAAAAAAATTCCTGCTGTCTCCTCTGTTTTCTCTATTTCTGTCCAGAATTTTTGAGCTGTCTCTTATGAATTTTCTGTACTGATTGGCTACGAATTTTGCTAGTTTCTTTACATGTTTTTAAATCTTTATATGTCTTCTACCTGTAGAATTTTATTTGGTGTCTTTCGCATTTGTTTTGGTGTAGTTTTGTGTCAGTAAATCTGAGTCGCCAGAATTTCTGCAGTGCAGAATTTTACTACGCTGTTCTGTCCAAATTTGATGCTTTATTTTTGAAAAAAAAATTGATAAAGTTTTTGTGTGAAAGCATGCATGGTGAAATAGCTCAAGTTGTGAATTGACTTAGCATGAAAAGAATTCAATCTTCTTTTTCTAAGGAACTCAAGTAAAATGGCAATGGCGTTGTTTTTAATGAATTTTTAGTAATAGTCTTTAAACCGTGAGAATTTGAGCCTTCACTGCAAAATAATATTCTTTCTTGTTGTGCGTATTCCCTATCATGATTTTTACTCTAGAATTTGTCTTGAATCTTTGTTAAGGCTACATTACATGTACATGCTTGGAAATGATTTAGGCATTTGTTTCTTATAACCATTCTAGCCAAATAGCCATCCTATGTGTTGTTTCCATTGGGTGTCACTTTGTACCTTACTTCCACCTTTCTTTCTTGTGTTTTCTAGCTCTCTCCCACTTTAAAACAAATCATTTCTTTTCCCCAAACTTAAGATTTGAAGAGCTTTAGAAACCTCTTTCTTTTGAAAATAGATTGAATTGGGCATGTGTAAAAAGAAGGATTTGTGGGCTGTTTCGAATTTCAATTTTGCTACACAAAAACAAAAACAAAAACAAAAACAAAAACAAAAACAAACAAAAACAAAAAAAAAACAAAAGAGCAAGAAGGAGAAAAGAAAAGTAGCATTGTTGTGCCCAAATTTCAAAGTTCAATCTCTTGTAACCTTATTGATTGATGCTCTTATTTCTTTAAGTTATTGTTAAACTTTGTTTTGTGTATTTCTTTCTACCTCCCAATCATTCCTTCACCTAACCTTACACCTTTGCAAAGTCCTAATAATTCAAGCATGTATGTGATTCAAGTAGTGGAGATTTAGATACTTGACAAGCTTATGGTAGTGAATTCTGTGATAAGTTGAATTTCGAGTGATTTACCCTAGACACTTGAGAGAATAGAGAGTAAACACATTCCTAGTGAGGAGGCTAATTACTTGAATTCATTCGTATCAAATTAAATTGCCATGATGCTTGGAATCTGAGAAATTTAAGATTAATTTTCTTCAAGTGCTAAATCTTTTCAAAATTTTAATTATTCTATCCTAGCATGATTTCCACGCTTTTCATTTGGTGTCTTTGGGTGTTCTGAATATTATTTTGCCCAGGAGTGCAAAAGGCCAAGTATGGGGGATTTGATATCGAGCATTTTTATATACTTTTTAGTCCCTATTTTAGTCCTTTTTGCCTCTTTAATTTTGTCAATTCTCTAATTTTATTATGTTTTGGAATTTATTAGGTATAAACTATTTATGGATTGAATGTGTTTCAATTTTATATTTTTAGAACTTGAATTGTAAAGTGCTCAATTTAATTCCTACAAATTTTAATTTTGGAGAGAAAAGTGCTGACATGGACAAAGATGCTGATTTGGATGCTAATGTGGCACTTTTTGGGTGATGCAGATGCTGACTAGGTTATGCTGGATGTGGGGCCCACTTGAACTCTTATTCAATGTCATGTAGTCAGAATTTTTGGGCAGAAATATTAATTTTCGTAGGTCAGAAAAGCATGGCTGAAATATTAATTCTGCCATACTGTTCTGCTGCTGTTTGTTACTTTTCTGCTGCTGTTTGCTGTCAAAAGTGCTGCCACATCATGGAAGAATCACCAAGAGGCATCCAAGGAAGCATCTAGGGTAGAATATTCTAAGGCATTGAGGGGGCATCAGTTTTAAATCAGAGAATACTTTTATTTTAGAGGACTGAACTTAGGAAATTCGTAGCTCTCTTTTCCTCTCTGCTTTTGCTTCTGTTGTTTGCTGTTTTGCTCTCATGGAGGGCTAAGTCTTCATTGTAATTAGTCACTAGACCACTGGGATGTTGTAGCTTGAACTAAGAATGCAAGCTAAGTGTTTTATTCTCCATTTTCATCTCATTTCGTTTCTGTTTTGCTGTTATGTTTATGTTGCTGTCAAATTCTGATTAGAGCTTGAGAATGTAACATAAACTGACTTATATATAAGATATAACCTTGCTTGACTGATCAGGAAAGTGAGGGAGGCGAAATGACTAGTTAGATGATATATTTAACTTAGTTTGGTTGAGATTTTCCACTGAATGCATCTAGCTATAGTAGAGAGATGTTCTTGACTGTAATTAGTAGCATTAAATTCTAGATGTTATTCTAGAACCATTTTCATAAAGAACCAAACAATGGAATGAGAACAAAACTGAATCAATGAGTTAGGTAATGATAGTTACACTCCCATGAATCCTAGTGGCTGATTACATAGTCTCTTTACTGTCAATACCTTGCAAATTCTGCTGCTGCTGCTGCTGTTGTAGTTATTTGGTTGCTGTTCTATCTTTTTATTAGTACTGCCACAAACCCCCCCACG
Source organism: Biancaea sappan (assembly GCA_037074585.1). Lineage (NCBI taxonomy): Eukaryota > Viridiplantae > Streptophyta > Magnoliopsida > Fabales > Fabaceae > Biancaea > Biancaea sappan. The sequence continues at coordinate 11,465,005 of CM073490.1, read as the reverse complement.
TTTATGTACTCTTCATTAGTGTTTGGGTGTTTAGAATGATTAATTAGTATTAAGAAGTGAGGCTCCTTGAGTGAATACGACCTGGGGATCACTATACTGCAAATTGCCACGAATTCAATTCTGGACGATTTGGCATCGTAGTGGCGTGAACCAATAACCGAAAGACTAACGGTAATTAACCACAACAGTAACAGTAAAGTTAAATATTTAATAAACCCCCGTAGACTTAAAGTAGGTGAATTACAAATAAGAGTCATGCAACATTGCCTTCCTTAGAACATTCAGCAACTCTAAGTTTAGTTTTTAACAACTGAAATCGTGGAAAAGAGAGCGGTTTGGTAAGTAAGTCAGCCCACTGATGAACAAATGGTACATGAATAATACTCAGAGAACCATTGATGACCTTCTCTCGGACGAAGTGTAAGTCAAGTTCAAAGTGTTTTGTTCGTTGATGCAGAACTAGGTTCTTAGAGAGCAGGACAGTGTTGAGGTTATCATAAAGTACTAATGGTTTGGACAATACAGTAACATGTAATTCTTTGAGCAAAGATTGTAACCAAAGAAGCTCAATTATAATAGAGGTTAGACTTCGATACCAAGCTTCAGTGGAGGATCTTGCAACTACATCTTGTTTCTTTGAGGACCATGTAATCAAATTGCCTTCAAAGAAGACACAGCCCTAGTCAACATCACAGAAACCTGTGAGTTGTAAGGACCGAGGTTTGGAGATGGTGATGCCATGGATGATTATTCCAGCAAGATAGCGTAATATGTGTTTAATGGCCTTCTAGTGTTCTTCCAAAGGCTGGTGCATGGACTGGTAAACTTTATTGATAGAGAATGCTATCTCTGGTCTAGTAAGAGTCACATATTAGAGGGCTCTAACCACAAATCTATATAATGAAGGATCTGTCATGATGTCATTACCCTATTTTGTGAGTTTAAGATTGGAAACCACAAGGGTGTTAATGGATTTTGCACTGTCCATTTTAGCATGTTGGAGCAGGTCAAGAATATACTTTTATGACAGAGGTGAATGTCACCTTTTAGTATATATGTTACCCAGATGCCTAAAAAGAAGTGAAGCAACCTGAGGTCTTTTAATGCAAACACTTTGCTTAAGTCACGTTTGAGTGTATTAATAAAGGTAGTAGAGTTCCTAGTTATGAGGATGCCATCCACATAAACAAGGATATATATGGTAGAATCAGGTCTGACGCAAGTGAAGAGAGAGGGATCACATTTACTTGCAGAGAAACCAAGGGTAGTAAAAACAAAGGCTAACCCTTGGAACCAGGCATGTGGTGCCTGTTTCAAACTGTAAATTGCCTTGTTGAGCTTGCAAACTAAGGCCTTATTTGCATGTTGGAATCCTTGTGGTTGCTGCATATAAACTTCCTCTTGGAGGTGGCCATTTGGAATGCATTGTTGACATCTAATTGGTAAATTTTCTAATCAGATGCCAAGGTGATGGTGATGATGACACGAATGGTGGAAGGCTTGACAACAGATGAAAAGGTCTCGTCGAAGTCAATACCATGGTGCTGGTGATACCCTTTGGCAACTAAACGGGCCTTATACTTGTTGAGGGAGCCATCAACATTTTCTTTGATACGGAAGATTCACTTACATCCAATGGTAGACTTGTGAGGTGGCAGCTCTACCAAAGTCCAAGTGTGGTTGTAGAGTAAAGCCTGGCATTCTTCTATCATAGCAGTGAACCAGTGTGGATCTTAGAGGGCTTGCTTGACAGTCGTGGGAGTGGTCTGAGCAAGAATGACCTTTGGTTTAAAAATTCCAGTCTTGGATGGAGTTACCATAGGGTGGGCATTTGAGATTGTCATAGGAGCTATATAGGAATCACTAACAATGTCAAAAATAGTATTAGCTACAGTAGAAGCATTATTAGAGGTCAAAGAATTTGCAGCATTAGTTCTTGTATTATCAATGTTAAGAGTTGAGTCTTGCAAAGACTGAGATAAACCATTAGTACAGATATTGTGAGAAGTGGTAGAGGGAGAGCTATCAAGAGATTGGTAACTAGGACGTAAAATAAGAGGGATGAAAGATGTAGAAATAAAGGCAAGAGTAGGGGATGAAGAAATTAGGAAGAGAGATTTATAAGGAAAGCGGTGTTCCTTAAAGATGACATCCTTGGAGATATATAGACGTCTAATAGGAACTAAACACATGTAGCCTTTATGTTGTAAACTATAACCAAGAAAAATGCATTCCTGTTGTAACATCGTGCCTTGTTATTTCCTTTAAAAATAATACTTCTTCCCTAAATCAATTTACTAAATAATTTTTGAATAAATTTCTTACAAATAATTATGAATTTCACTATTCACAAATTTTTACTCTTCATGTAAATAGTAACCTTATAGAAAAATTAACAGAATTCTCACTAGTTATATCTGAGTTTGAATATATACAAAAAAATCATTTACATAATTTTTGTCATTCTCTTTACATCTTTGTATCATAAACTACCATAAAAATATATTTTTATACTTCAATCTCATCATTAATATCATTAAAGCCTTCCTTTTTGTCCTTTTCCTGAAATAATCAATTTTCTAAAAGTGAGATATAAAATATCTCAGTAGCTAGTCACTTTATTAAAAATATTTAAATACATGAGGAGATCATTTCAGCCATAAAAATATAACATCACACTGATAATAATTAAATCTCTCTTGTTTACCACTATAGAACAAGATTTATAATAAAAATTCTATAAAAATTGATTATACAATGAATATCATAAATTATAAATAAACATGCTTTTATAGAAGACTAACTACCTTATCTGATTTTCAACTTCTTAAACTTCTTTCTTTGCTCCTCTTTGCTCTGTGTTTTTAGTTCTCTTTCTCTCTTTCTCTCTTTCTCTAATTTTCTCATTTCTTTCCTGTATGCCCACACACACACACACACACACATATATATATATATATTAATCTATCAATACCATTATTTTTCTTTCTTTTTCTCTCATCCGTCCACTTGTACACATATCACTTCCTCTCTTTTCTCACTTTTTCTTTTGTTTTCATTTCTTTCTCTTTCATGTCTCCCACTCATGTCTCCCACTTATAATAAATTAATTTATACCCAATTTTGTTGTTATTTTATCATCTTTATCACCAATTTCCTTCTTCCTTGCTGTCCATTTCTCCTATGTGGCATATTTTGTTTCCTTTGGTTGAAATAATAAAAAGACCTCAAATCTTTTTATTCTATTCAATTAGGTCCTTGACCAATGATAAAATTTTATTTATGTCTCTCAAAAATTTCTTAATAACTATTTTACTTACTTGTTCATTTATTTATTTAGCCTCATTTTCTAAGGTAATTAATTTCGGATATTACATTCTCCCCCCTTAAAATGAATTTTGTCCCCAAAATTCAAGTTAATACATATATACACATGAAAATTGCAACCACAATGTGCATGGAAATATCACAATACTAATTCAATCAACTGGTAGCATTCAATTCAATACATTCAATGTATCTATATGTATAAACACCAATTTTTTTGTCAGTTTTGAAAATAATTTTTCCTGTGAACTTACGTAAACCATATTGAGTCCGAAATTGTTGGTGCTCAATAAGTTTATGCTTCCCAATATTCATCCGTATGAGTGTTTATCTATGGATTTACTAATTGATATATTATGCTCTATTGGATGATCAATCCCTCAACCTTATATTGCATTAGATTTCTTGGGTTTTGCCTACAACTATTCATGCATCAGATTTCTTGGATCATGCCCTCAACCATTCATATATCAGATTTCTTAGGTTATGCCCTCAATCGTTCATGGATCAGATTTCTTAGGTTATACCCTCAACCATCCATGCATCAAATTTCTTGGGTCTTGACCTTTTCTTTTGGGTTTATAATGCATTAAAACTCTACCCAATTCAAGGGTTTATAGTGCACTATTTACATAAAAAAAAAATACATTCCCATATATTCATGAAAGAGTTCTTCCATAAGATAAGTTCTTGCTAAAGGTTTTACTATGAAATAAGTCTTTCTAATCTTTCCTCTATTCTTCTTGTAAAATAAAGCTCTACTTGATTCATAATTCTTTATATATTTATTTATATATCACATAATGCCTACTTTAACCTTAATTCCAATTTCATAAGAACTAAAGCTAGCTACTATTATGAACACATCATGGTAATAAATTTTTTTTTTAGCTCTAATATTATTTTCTTATAGAATTTAATTTCTATTATGCAACATATCTTCACTTGTTTCATAATACATCTTAATCATACATATTTTCTTCTAACTCAAATTCTATCTATAGAATTAAGAATTATTACATAAACATAGATATGTTCATACTAATAACATATATAATCATAAATATAACATAAAATAAGAATTCCATATCATTTTTTTAAAATTTCTATCTTTAAGAATACTTTGAGATAGAAAAAATATAAGCTTTATTTATAATCCAATGTACACTTCACTAGGTACTTGCTTTTCTAGAGATAAATATATCTTATATATTTATCTAAATTATCACACTAAAAGTGAATTCTAATTCAACTTCAACATACATTTTCTTTTTATGAATTTAGACTATAATGATTTTCTATCTGTAAGATATACTGGCCAGACATACATTACAAATAAGATTCTATTTTTTCCTTTATTCATCAAAGGATACCTGATATGCCTTTCTTCATCTTTAATCAATTTCCTATATGACTTATTTTTACAAAGATATTCTTCTAAATCTCACTTAATTACAAAAAACATTCACAGCAACTCAAATACAAACATCATAAAAATAATATTTTTAACGAATCAAATAATTACATGTAAGTGTTTTTCCTTCCCATAAGATGTCAGGACCTTTCCTCTGATACCATTTTGTAATATCTCGCCTTGTTATTTCCTTTAAAAATAATACTTCTTCTCTAAATTAATTTACTAAATAATTTTCAAATAAATTCCTTTCAAATAATTATGAATTTCACTATTCACAAATTTTTACTATTTATATAAATAGTAACATTACAGAAAAACTGATAAAATTCTCACTAGTTATGTCTGAGCTTGAATATATACAAAAAAATAATTTACATAATTTTTGCCACTCAATTACCAGTTACAAAAAAAATAGTAGTTTCAAAAATTGGAGATGCCATCCTGTATACTGAATTTATTGTACAATATATAAGATTTTTGAACATGGCACATAAAAGTATACTTTTTTTACATATATTATAATTTATAACCAATGCTTTTTAATTCTATTGTTGACGGATAAGCTTGTAGTCTTTATCACATTAAAGTGTTTTTGTTTTCATTAGACGATTTTAAATATTTTCATCAGTTTGTGAAGTCCTTAAGCAATCATATTTGCCTTACATTAGCAATATAATTTTTTAAACAAGTTTCATGACATTATTTTGGTTCGTCATAAATTTAATTGAAAATTATGAAGCTAACATTGAACCAAAAATTTGTAAATATATATGTAGTAATATTTAAATTTATTGATGATGAAATGAAGTTCTGGCAAATTTAGTGAAAAAAGTGATGGAGGCTAATTAATAGCACATCTTAGATTACTATAAAGAAGCATCTCTTGGAGACTATCTTATGTAAATAGTAAGTATAATATCTGATAAAAATTTTATCTTAGATTACTATTTAGTTGATTGGAATCCCACTCTTCAAGTTCACGTGCTTGTTATATAAAAAAAATTAAATTAAATACATATTTGTGATAAAATTCAATGAAGTGATAGGCTCATTTGGACCCCGCAACCACGCGATGCACATTCTATGCATCCACTTAGCAAAAATTTATAATTAACAACTTTTTTTATATAAAAAAAATCCAATCTTGAAAGTCTAAAATTAAGATAAAATGATTTTATATTTCAAGGTTTTCATAACCAAACGGATCATTAAACCAGAGGAAGTACCGGTTCAAGGTTAAATAATTAGACTTGGTAATTAAAAAATAAAAAAATAAATATATACCTAAAAATAGTAAAATAACTATATAATTACATATCAATATATCATAATTCATATACATGAAAATGAAAAATTAATTAAAAATAATATTTAATATTGAATTACACACAAAAAAAAATATTATCATTTATCATCATTATTTCATCAAATTACTCTATAATTGGTTAATGTTCGATTTCTTCAACACTTAATTATAAAATAAAAAAAGTTAAGTGACCAAAGTGACCACAAAAAAATCAAAGTGATAAAAAAAAAAGAAAAAAAGTAAGAACCGGTCAGACAATTAAATTGGTCGGTTTGGCCGGTTCAACTAATTCAAACACTCTTCGGTTTGAATGGGTCAAACGGATAGGTCTTATGACCGGTCCCTGGCCCGACTGGTCAAAACGGCCAATCTGGTCCGGTTATGAAAAATATGCTATATTTAACTATTCTGTTTTTCCTATTTTCATTTTATTTTTTGTTTGAATATTCAATAATTAGTTAGGTCACAAACTTGTACCTCTGTCACACCAAATTATTAAGTAGAATTAGCCTATTAATTAGGTACCAGAATCTGTCTATATATACCCCAAAAATTTTGTTCTCTGTTCTGTCAGCCATCAGTACTTTACTCACCTTGTTTTTCGGCGAGTAAAATCGCTACACAAGCATGAGGGCATACTCGAATGTAGTGTTCCTTTTGCTTCTGTTGTTCATTCAAACATCACAACTCTGTTTTTGCAAAAGCTCAACCTCTGCCTGCAATGAAAGGGAGCGACAAGCTCTTTTAAAATTCAAATCAAGTTTCTTCTACACACCGTCTAGATCACCACTTGCTTCTTGGGAAGGACATGATTCCTGCCAATGGAAAGGCATGGGTTGTCATGGCATCAATGGTCCTGTTATCAAGCTTGATCTCATGTTCTCATCATGCGATTCATGGCATTGCTTCTACGACAATCGCTTAGCGGCTATAGATATGAATCCTTTGGTGGAGTTGGAGCACTTGAATCATTTGGACTTGAGTGGAATTTATTTTAGTTACAGTGATACAATACCAGCATTCCTTGGTTCCATGAAGCAGTTGAGATATCTTAACCTTTCTTTTTGTGGCTTATATGGTAGGATTCCCCACCATCTTGGTAATCTTTCAAACCTTCATGTTCTTGATGTTTCATACAATTTCGATTTATATGTTGATAACATGGGTTGGGTGTCAAAACTCTCATCATTGATACACCTAGCAAAGCATGATGTGTCCCTTGAGAAGGCATACAATCTGTTCTAGGTACTTTACATGCTTCCTTCTCTCTTACAAGCAGACTTTACTTATTGTGGAATTACAAATCACATTTTGATCCTCGTGGCCATGTTAATTCTTCGTTTCATTCTAATATTGAAGTTCTGTATCTTGCATTAAATTCTTTGAATGGCCCAATTCCTGATGCTTTTGAAAACATGTCTTCCATTAAAGACATTGACCTTTCAAACAATTTTTTCTCTTCAATTCCTTATTGGTTTGGTAATCTTCACTCCCTTGCCCATCTTGATCTACGATATAATGCTCTTAAAGGCCCAATTCCTGATGCTTTCCAAAACATGACTTCCATTACATACCTTGACCTTGATGGCAACTTTATTTCTTTGGTTCCACGTTGGTTGGGTAATCTTCCCTTGCCCATCTTTTTCTAGCACAAAATTCTCTTAAAGGCCTAATTCCTGATGTTTTCCAAAACATGTCTTCTATTAGAGACCTTGACCTTTCATTGAATGCTCTTTCTTCAATTCCACATTGGTTTAGTAATCTTCAATCCATTGCCTTTCTTAATCTATCTATGAATAATTTCAGTAGCATCAAAGTCTCCATAGCATCTATCTTGAGTAACATATGCTCTCTCCAATCATTCGACTTGTCAAGGAATCTGAACGGTAAAGGAGGGTCACCAATAAGTTTCGGAACAACCAATTTAAGTGGATGCAAGATATATGATTTAGAAGATTTGTTCTTACAGGAAACCGGAGTTACTGGCACTTTACCAAGTTGGTTAGGATATTTAAAGAGCTTGAAAAGACTCTATCTTGAAGATAATTTAATCGAGGGTCAGATTCCATCATCCTTAGGACAACTGAGCAGCTTGAGAGAATTACATCTTTGAAAAAATCATGTAACTGGATAATTCCAATTGACATCAGGGCATTGTCTAATTTAGTTAAATTAGATCTTTCAAAAAATTGTTTAACTGGGAATATTCCTGTTGACATCATGTCATTGTCAAATTTAGTTGAATTGGATCTTTCTAATAACCAGCTCCAAGGAGTCATTCCTAATAGTGTTGGACAATTGATAAATTTGAGAGTCCTAAAGGTATCCAACAATCAGATTAGTGAATCAATTCCATACAATTTCAGTGTCCAGACATACATGAAAGAGTTAAAGTAACCTTTTTGAAGGTTCAATATCAGAATCGTTGTGTCATTTGGATAGAATCATTGCTCTAGATCTCTCTGATAACAGGTTATCAGGAAAAATTTCCAATTGTTGGAGGAATTATGAATTTGGATTTTCCATCATTAATCTATCATCAAATAAGTTATCAAGAACTATTTCAAACTCGTTTGAAAAAATATCTCGTGTGTCTTGGTTAAATTTGAGCAACAATAGTCTACATAGAGAGATATCTCAAGTGTTGAGAAATATTCAAGGGGTATAATTTTTGGATCTTGGAGGAAATCGGTTTTCTGGGATGATACCTCCTGAGAGAGGCTAAAGCATTGCTTTTCAAATGCTTCAGATTTTAAGGTTGTCTCACAACTTGTTAAGTGGTGGTATTCCCTCATCTCTTTGCCAACTCCCTTCTTTGCAAATCTTGGATCTTGCTGGTAATAAATTGTCAGGTTCAATCCCTTTTTGCGTTTCCAATCTTAGAGGAATGATTAAACAATCAACACGTGATAAAAATGTAGATGCATATTTTACAGATTTCGATGCACCAGATTTAGGACTCAGTCTAACGTCATCACCACCAGCATTGCCTCCTACTACTAAACAATGGGAAAAGGAGGATTTGAAGCAAGTTTTGAAAGGATTGGAACTAGGTTACACTAAAAATTTAAAGTATCTAATAAACATTGATTATCAGATAATAATTTGACGGGATTGATTCCAAAAGGTTTAACTTGTCTTTCAGGATTAATTGGTTTGAACTTATCACACAATAAATTATCAGGAGGGATTCCAAGCAAAGTCGGAAAAATGGCTTCATTGGAGTCTGTCAATTTGTCAAGCAACCATCTTTATGGCTCAATTCCCATCAGCATGTCCAACTTGACTTCCCTGGAATTCTTGAACTTATCAAACAATAGTTTCTCAAGTCTCATTCCCAAAGGGCCTCAATTCTCTACCTTTGATCCATCTTCTTTTGTTGGCAATCCCTATCTTTGTGGAGATCCTTTGAGCAATCCATGTGGCGGTGATCATGGAACGAAGGCTGGCTCTGAAATCAGAAGCGGCAATGATGAAGGAAAAGAGAAGGTGTTATTTTACTTTGTAATAGCAGTGGGGTTCATCACAGGATTTTGGGGAGTTATTAGAATTTTAGTGTTCAAGAGAAGGTGGAGGCATGCTTTATTCCAATATGTGGATGACTTTGTGGACACCATGTACATGGAAATAATGATAAGGGTTGCAAGATTCAAGAAGATGATCAACATTAGTCAGCTTCATCAATGATAACATATCCATTTCCCAATTGTTGTGCTCTCACCACCCTGTTGTTGCTCTCAAGTATCAATCCAATAATGTTAAATGACACTTTTTCTTTCATATTTTTTTTTCCATAAAGTGTTTGTCAGCATGATTATATACTGTGTGTGTATGTATGTATTCTGTAAAACAGGGTATCTTTGAAGGTGTAATGAATATATTTTTGCTATTTTCGATTGATTAGAACTTTTTGAATTGACGACATTTAAATGGAATAAGGATGACTGCAAAAATATAATGTTTAGCGCAAAGAGCGATAATTGAAATTGAAAACTAACTTTTCAATCTTTTCATTACCAATGAAATACCATGTCTGATTTAGATTTTTTTTTTATTTCCCTTAGTACCTAGGACGATTTATTGTATGAGATGTAATTTAACTTTTTTTTACTAAAAATAGTAACATTTAATTTAACGTCATGATTGAATTAAATTTTAAATCTTTAACTGAATAAAAAAATTATATTTATATATATAAGTTTTCAATTTCAAATAATGGATCTGCCCGTACTCTTGATCCACAAATTGATGGGTTAATCATATGTTCAAGCCCATCCGCTATTTAAAGGAGGTTAAGTGGGCAGTCCATTAAATTAAATCTGAAGCTTTTTATGTTATCGGTTATTTTTCAATTCTTACAAAATGAAAGGTTATCATTTGAAAGTATAATATTTAAAATTAAAAGAAATTAATTACACGCTTAAAATATTAAAGTTGCATTGCCAACATTCTTAAAGTAGGTTTACATATTAATACAGGCTACCTTTTTCAAACTGAAATTTCACATTTCTCATAAAATTAATAAATTATTAAAATCAATGATATATATATATACACACACACTCACACATGGATTGAGATTAATTGTTTAAAATACTTAATTATTAAACTTGTTTGCTATAAAATACAAGATGTTTGTCTCTCATATGTTCAACACTTATCGTGGGTCAGTGCAGTGGGCTGGGCTTTAGGGATTTATAGCATCGTCTTGAGGACTAATGATCCATAAGACACTGTAAGCCCAATCCATAGTAAACTTGTTTTTTAATTTGTCTTTGTGTGCTTGTGTTGCTTCATGTTTGGCCCGTTTGGTTTTACTTTTTGTAGCTTCTCTCAAATAAAAAAAAGAAATGAAAAATAATATTACTTGAAAGATCGTTTTCTATTTCTGAATTTGGGTTAATTTTGATCCTAATTGTGATTTGAACCCCAATTCTTTAATCCTGACAACTCTATTGTTATTAAGCCAAAGCTTATTGATAGATAGTTTTTTTATTTTATTTTGTACATTTACTAATTTTAATTTTTATATAAATGTTTAAGGTTATCTGCACAGTGTAAATGTTTATGTAATTGGTCCAAATTTAAAAGCAATGAGCTTGTGAAAATTAGCTCAAACTACTTGGTTGGATTTAAATTAGAGTTGATTCGAGGAATGGTTTGGGAGTAAGGTAGAATGATTGAAGTATCTTAACTAGATTAGATATTTAAAGGTCATTAGGGTGAAATGAATCAGGTTCGTTTAGAAATTATCTTTGGCTTATACAGAACCTAAATTTTTAAACACTCTAAATAGGATGGTTTGGAATTATCTGAGATCTTTACAATTTTTCAGTACTATTTACTTTTTCAACTCTCTTCACATTTTCTTCAAAAGGGTTAAAATCAAAAAAATAATATTGAGATTTTCACCTTTCAAACACACCCCATTCCGATTACTAATGACATTACAATATCTAATTAATAGGGGTGAAATACCGTCTATTTTTTTTCATTAATAACCTCCAATCAATAAAATAGATTATTCCCTTTATCCAAATTCTTTAATATTGAAGTATCTTATTGATTTCTCTGTCCTTGTTTTTGTTGAGAGTTGGTTTTTCTTTAATAACTAGTAATTATATATACAAGGCGTATTTGATAACAAGTATTGAAGGTGTATTTGATGAGTTGCTCGCTCATGACTTCGTAACAGAAGGTGTACAGAAAGGATAGGCGATTATTTTACTCTTTTTAATTACTTATTATTTTGATTATATTATTTAAGTTCGTTTTGTGTCAAATTAACCACCTCAGCTCAAATTCATATTATATGTGCAGTCAATTTTATTAACAGAGATTCTATGTATCAATTTATCTGATGATTGGTAGAATGACAGTTTATGAGATATACATACATACATACATACATACATACATATATATATATATATATATATATATATATTAAAATTTTAATATTTAAAGAACCAAATAATTAAAACAATAGATAAATTAAAAAAATTTAATATATTAATTGAACCTAACAAGAATATAAAATAGAAGATCAATTGAATTAATTTGAAGCACCGTAGAGCTTACAGAGTTCATTTGTTTGTTTACCCTTTCCCCACATGGCTACATTGTTCAATACAAAGTGCTTTAGTAGTGAAGAGTGTGAAGTCTGTTTTTAGGTTCAGATTCTTATTTCGTCCTTGTTTCACTTTCACATCCCCAAAATTTTCTATTTAAGATACGTCATCTAGCTGTATGCAATTATTTTTAGTATTTATTGCCAGTTTACATACGCATGTATATATATATATATATATATATATATAATTTGTTTTATTGTTTCTTTCCTCCAAACACAAACAACTAGCGAGCCCAGTCAATTAAATTGTGAGTGTGTTTCTGACCCAACTCCAATGATAGAATGGCTTGGGCCATGACAGTAAGTTCCTAAGATTTCAATGTGAGCCGGCAATTAAACTACGTGGGAATTTGAAAAAAAAGACCTTTATCATTATGTTTGTTGTATGTTAGCATTAAATATTTCCCCCCTTAGATTTCCATGTCATCTATCAAATTTAATACTTGTAGGGCAAGATGGAAAAGGAAAATATATGTATACACATAATGGTTCAAGCAATTAATCATTACTAAAAGAAACCCATCTTTTTAATTCTAAATAATTTTTTCGTAGTTAAATTTTCAAAAATGGCTACTAGAGTGGCAACTTCTATATGGATGAACACAATTTATCGTCTTGCTTTAGTCATATAATATAGGAGAAAATTTAGGTGAAGTTTTTTATATATTTGTTATTAAATTTTTTTTAATAAGAATACAATAAATTTATGATCTTTATTAATAGTTATATATTTTTAATTACTCAACATTGTATGATTCCTTTAAGAAATCTTTTACACATATTTTATTTATAATAGAGAATCTAATAAAAAGATAAAAAAATTACAAAAATGTTTAATTCTATAACAAATCTAGACACACAGATTTACCAAGTCAGAGAAGCGCGCATTGTTTTAATTTGTTTCTTTTTTTTTGGTCATCTGATTTTACACGAATTCACTCAATATTGAAATTATATACATTTCCTTAGGGAATGCCCAAAATGCAGGAGACCCAATATCAGTGTAAAAAAGAAAATGTGGGGCGTGAGATTGTGCACATAATAATGCATGTTTACGTTAAATTTTAGTTGTCTTTTTTTTTTTTTAAAAAAAATTTGGCTTAGATTAATGTTATTAACATAGTGGATGGGAAATGTTAGGGATTTTTTTCAAAGTTCATTATAAGAACTTACAAAAAGAATTATTTTTAACAATATTTTTATATTTATTTATTTTGCAAACAAATACAATCTAACCCATCAAATAAAGAAGGGGAGTACTAAACATAACTGAATGCAACAAAATAGAAGATTAAAAAAGTCGGACCTCATTCATGGCGTCCCAAATACAGAGTTTATAATCCAAATTTTTTTTTGTCAAGTTTGAAATTCGAGTATGGTATGTTGTGGCTGAATCAAAGCCTCCAAGATTTGCTACGTGACAAGCAGCAAAAATTTGCTGCTTATAACTTTAGCAATTGTTTTTAAAGTTTCGACAACACTAAAAATTGTTATCTTAACTTTTAATAACGGTAAAAATCGTTGTTAAAAGTGATTAGCAACAACAATTTACTACTTGTTAAACAATAAATTCGGACTCATAAACAGCCCCATCAGAAAGCATACACGTTCATTATACGTTTCACTCCAATTTTGTCAGTTAAAAAACAATGCTTACATAAAAGTATTTTTATAATTTATATATACGCACACACATTACAACTTTTGCCTTTTATGGAAAAAGAAACATGAATTAAAAACTTGTGAAACTGATTTCAGTTTAAAGTCAGTCAACCAAACATTTTTCACTATTGTTGATGGTTTGGCTTAAAGTGTCAGTGTTAGTGTGGGTGTGAGTGATAACTTCATCTACATATTAAAGTATTTTGTTTCCATTAAATGACTTCAAAGACTTACCATTTTCCACGCCTTAATTTGGGTGACAATTTTGCGCCAATGATGCTTATGGTTTCTACAACTTCATCATCCTTAGCTATCCTGTTTCCCTTATATTGGCAATTTAGTTTCCAAGAAAAAAAGTTCCATGAAGCTATTTTGCTTCGTCATAAAATTAAATTGAAAATTGGGAAACTAATTAACATCCAACCAATAGCTCATCTTAGATTACTACAAAGTATGTCTCCAAGACTATTTTAATTGATTGGAATCCCAGTCTTAGTCTTCATGTTCACATGCTGTCAATTAAATACATAATTATGAGAAAATTCACTTGGACCACTACAATGACGCGATCCACATTTTCTACCAGGCAAAATTATAATTTTCAAACAAGGTATTATTTTTATAACAAAGGTTTTAGTTTTATATTTTATTAAGATAATTTTGTTTACCATTTTTTAGCATTTTCATTTTGAATAATTTTTCCTCACGAATTTGCAATAATTATTGGACCACAGACTTGTACCTCTGTCCTACTGTCCTTAAATATGTAGAATGAAATTATTAAAGTAGATTCAGGCTATTAGCTAGGTACCAAAATCCATATGTATCTCATCATTCATATGTACCAGCAACATGAAGGACGCGAAGTTGGTTCAATACCAAACTCATTGTGCAAAATCCTAGAAGTAAAAGGCAAACTACTCATATTTTGGTCCAAACATAAGGATCATATTTTTTTTTTTATTTAGATTGTCTATCCGATTTAGATTAACAAATAAAAATAGTCCATGAGGTTTGTGTTTTTTCCTTTTAACTATTTTCTTTAATTTAGATTGTTCAATCTGAGATAAACAAATTAGATTTGAGGAACGTGAGGAATTCCCACCAAAACATTAGAAGATCCAAATGTTGCCTCTATATGTTTTAGCATGTGTAGTAATTCAATAACTTGCTTTCTGCCACTATTATTATAAAAAAAAAGTGATAGATTTTTAGTAACAATTGAAATCCGCTACAAATTTTCGTTTGTGACAAATTTTAATTTATCAGTGCCCTTAAAATTAGTATAAATTGAAATTCTGTACTAAATAGTGATAGATTTCAATTCATAACTAAATTTATCACTAAATCTCCTTTTTTGTGACGGATTTTTTTTGTCACTAATTTAGTTACATATTTTTTTCTGTCACCTAAATGAAAAATTTTGTTACAGATTTGTTACAAAATCTCATATTTAGTGACGAATTTTTCTGTCACTAAAATTTATCACTAATTTTTTAATTGTTATTGATTCTGTCACAAATCACAAAATCCAATATTTTGTGACAGATTCATCCGTCACTAAATTTTGTCATTAATTTTTTAATTTTGTAATGAATTTGTAACGAAAAATTTTGTCACAAATCAATCATTAAATCATTAACTTTGTCAATGTAATATAATATAGTATAATGAGTGTAAATTTCAACTAGATTAGTAGCAAGAAGCGGTACCAGCAACATGAAGGACGCTAGTTTAAGCTAAGCCATGAACACTTATGATAATATTAATATTGTCAGCCCGTCGCTCATTAGCAAAATGTGTGGCAAATTTTTTTATTACTAAAGTGTCATTTCTGTCACAAATTAGTGATAGATTTATGATAAAAAAAATTACCTCACAATTAATGAGTAATTAAAAATAACGCATCTTTAGTTCCCAATAATTTTTCATAGTCAAATTTTGAAAAGTGGCTACTAGTGTGGCAAATTCTATATGGATAAACACAATTTATTGTCTTGTTTTGCTTTGCTTTGCTTGTATAACAAAGGGAAAAAATTTAAATGAAATTCTTATATCTTTAAGATTAATTTTTTTAATAAAACACAATAGATATATAATCTCTAGAATGCTTATATATTTTTTACATACGTACTATTTATAATAGAAAACATTATAAAAGAGATAAATAAATTACATATAAAACCAATTCTACATCAAATCCAGATGGGAACTAACCAACATTTCATCTTTAGCTACCAAATATAACTAAACACTACAAATGAAAATTACAACAAAATAGCATATCAACAACTACCCCTAACTAAGAACACATGTGCTGATCCATCAATTCAAATCTGTGACCGGAAAAGTAATACGATGATTAACCATGAAATACATTTAAATATATTATTTATTTAGAGATTATAATTAACAAGAGGGATGTTTGGTAATTAAAAATACTAAAATTTTCCCCCCATCTGTTTTATGAATAAGATATTAATTAAAAATATGCTTGTGAAACTTAAATTAAAGTCAGTCAACTGGTGATTTTTCCTTGAGTTGATGCTTTATCTTGTAGAATTAATGCAAAGAGATTTCGCAGGAGATGACTGGGAAATTTTGGTACGAAGAAATTTTTCCTGAGATTATTGGAATCCCAGTCTTCACGTTCACATGATATAGATATACACAAGAAAAGTGAATACTTCTTTGCCAGAAAATTAAAGTGATAGGTATGTCTCACTTGGACAGTACAATGAAGCAAACCCTCATTTTATACATTGCTTTGTCAAAATTATAAACTTCAATTCAGCTATTATATTGGCCTATTACCTTTATAAGAAATTTTGAATTTTTTATCTTATAATCTTTTTAAAATAGAAATAAATATATTTTTATTTATAAAATACTGCAAGTGTTTCTGATAAACAATTTTGGGGATTTTCCCAAAGTTATAAGGACTTAAAAAGAAAAAAAGAATTACTTTTTTAACGATTTCCTCTGTGTTGTATAATTAATAATTTGCATGAGTACCTTCCTCATCTTTTAGCAAGTAAATCCAATCTAACCTATCGAATAACGTAAGGAAGTGTTAAACATAACTGAATAACTCAAATGCCAGTTACAACAAAATAGTAGATTAAAAAAATTGGAGATGACGTCTCGTATACTGAATATATTATACAATTAATATCTAAGATTTTTGAACATGGCACATGAAAGTATAAATTTTTATTTACATATAAAATAATTAACCAATGCTTTTTACTATGGTTGACGGATGCGCTTGTAGTCTTTATCAATTAAAGTATTTTATTTTCATTAGACGACTTCCAATACTCTCATCAGTTCCACACGTTAGTGAAGTCCTTACCCTAATTTCGGTGACAATTTTGTGACAGTGATAGTTATGGTTTTTAGTTTTTACAACCTCGTCATCCTTAAGCTATACATCATGTTTGTCTTGCATTGGAAATATAATATTTTAAACAAGTTTCATGACATTGACCAACTTTGCTAACTATGTGGGGCCTACTGTTCTATAAAAAGTAAACATATTGCATGCATTTGAAGGCTCAATACCAAAATCATTGTGTGATATGGATATACTTGCTCTAGATCTCTCTAATGACATGTTATTAGGAAAAATTCTCAATTGTTGGAGGAATAATGGAAAAGGATTTTTGATCATTAATCTATCATCAAATAAGTTATCAGGCATTATCTCAAGGTCATTTGGAAATATATCTAATGTGTTTTGATTAAATTTGAGCAATAGTAGTCTACATGGAGAGATTTTTCAAGTGTTTAGAAATATTCAACAGGTACAAATTTTGGATCTTGGAGGAAATCAATTTTCTGGAATGATACCTCCGGCGATAGGCCAAAGCCACACTTTTCAAATGCTTCAAGTTCTGAGGTTGTCTCACAACTTGTTTAATGATCATATTCCCTCATCTCTTTGCTAACTCCCTTTTTTGCAATTCTTGGATCTTGCTAGTGATAAATTGTTAGGTTCAATCCCTATTTGCATTTGTAACCTTAGAGTAATGATTAAACAATCAACATATGTTAAAAATGAATATCCAAACTTTAGAGATTCTAATGCATCAGCTATAACACCCAGTCTTGAACCAATGCCATCAGCGGGTTCTTTGCCTCCTACTACTAAACAATGGGAAAAGGAGGATTTGAAGCAAGTTATGAAAGGATTGGAACTAGATTACACTAAAAATCTAAAGTATCTCATAAACATTGACTTATCAAATAATAATTTGATAGGATTGGTTCCAAAAGGCTTAATTTGTCTTTCAGGATTAATTAGATTGAACTTATCCCACAATAAATTATCAAGAAGAATTCCAGTTAAGATAGGGAAAATGAACTTATTGGAATCCATTGACTTGTCAAGCAACCAGCTTTATGGCTCAGTTCCCATCAATATGGTCGCCTTGACTTCCCTGGAGTTCTTAAAATTATCAAACAATAATTTCTTAGGTCTTATTCCAAAAGGGGTCAATTCTCTACCTTTGATCCATCTTCTTTCATTGGCAATCCCTATCTTTGTGGAGATCCTCTGAGCAATCCAAGTGGTGGTGATCATGAATGAAGGCTGGGTCTAAAATCAAATGTGCAATGATGAAGGAAAAGAGAAGGTGTTGTTTTACTTTGTAATAGCAATGGGGTTCATCACTGGACCTAACAATATGGGCCAGCCCGCTTCAGGTTAAGGAGAAAAAGGGGTCGGGCTGGTGCTGTGTGGGCTGGCAGGCCAAAACGGGCCATCCCGCACTTTTTTATCTGAAAAAAAAATGTCATCTTTTTTTTTGTTTGGTTCTAGCATTTCAATTCAGGTAGCTAAGTTTGGATTGGGCCTCAAAAGGCCTTATGGGCTTCTAGCTTCTTGTAGATGGCTTCAAAAAAAGATAACTCTAGTTGGCTAAAGAATTGAGACAGAGCTGGAGAGATGGACGTCGGTCGAGTTGTTGAGAGATGTAGAGGAGAAGGTGAGACTGATCGAGAGATAGGAGGAGAACCAAGAACCAGTCCCTTGTTAGAACTCTTAACCAGACGAAGCATGATAGAGCTTAGAATGCAGAGGGATGGGAGGAGAAATGAGAACGCAGAAGAGAGATAGTTGGAGAACTGAGAATGCAAGGGATGATGACAAGGCACGACAAAGCCACAGAGATCTCTGATCTCAAAATCTAAGAACGGAATAGGAGATTTGAATCTCTAAAGTCTGATCTATGATTCAAGCAGGGACGCCGAAAGGATGATTAAAAAATGGTCAAAGTCACGCTTGGAGGCAGAGATGGGATGAAGCACGATGAAGGTCTCTAAATTTAGTCTACGAAATTGATTCTCTGATTCTCTCCATTCTTTGATCTCTATCTCTGTTCTCCTCCCTCTGTCGACTGATATATATATATATATATATATATATATATATATATATATATATATATATATATATATATATATATATATTGGTGAAATATATATATATGGGCTATACAGGTAAACCCGCGGGTTATCCGTGCTCAACCTATGTAACTCGCAGGTTACTTGAGTCAGGCCAGTTATACCCGATTTTTTGTGGACTGGCATTTAGCCAACCCAGCCCGCCTCTAATACGGGTTAAACGGGGCTCGACTTGACGGGCTAAGCTTGTTTTGATAGGTTTATTTATCACAAGATTTTAGAGAGTTATTGGAATTTGGTATTCAAGAGAAGATGGAGGCATGCTTTATTCCAATATGTGGATGACTTTGTGGACACCATGTACGTGAAAATAGTTATAAGGATTGCAAGATTCAAGAAGACGATCAACATTAATCAGGTTCATCAATGACAGCCTATCCATTTGCCAAATCTTGTGCTTTCACCACCTTGTTACATTTTTGTTGTATCCATCCAATAATGTTAAATGTCACTTTTTCTTTTGTATGCTTTTTTTTTTCAAGGAGTTTGTCAGGATGATTATGTAATGTGTGTTTGTGATATGCATTCTGTAATACAGGATATGACTTGCTTTGAAAGAAAGCTGAATATATTTTTGCTATTTTTGATTGATTGCAACTTTCTAAATAGACAACATTTAAATTGAAAAAGGATGATTGCAAAAATATAATGTTTAGCGTAAAAAGCAATAATAATGTTAACTTTTCAATCTTTTCATTAACAACGGAATACCATGTCTGATTTGGCCTTTGTTTTTTGATTTCCCTTAGTACCCAGCACTGTTTATTGTATGTCATGTAATTTAACTTATTTTGATTAAAAATAACATAAATTAATTTAAGGTCATGATTGAATTAAATTTCAAATGTTTACTTGAATAAAAAATTTATATTTATATATATATAAGCATTCGATTTCAAACAATTCTGCCCTTACTCTTGATCCACAATTTGATGGGTTAGCATACATTCAACCCCATCCGCTGTTTAAAGGAGTTTAAGTGGGCTTCACATTACATTTAACTTGAAGCTTTTTATGTTATTGGTTATTTTTTAATTTTGACAAATTAAAAGGTTATCATTTGAAGGTATAATAGTTAAATTTTAAAAGAAATTAATTGCACACTAAAATTTTTGTATTTGAAACATTAAAGTTGCATTGCCAATATTCTTAAAGTAGGTATACATAATAATACAAGCTACATTTTTGAAACTGAAATTTGACATTTCTTATAAAATTAATAAATTATTAAAGTCAACTATATATATATATATATATATATATATATTGATTGAAATTAATTGATTAAAATAGTAATTGTTAGAGGCAAATATGTGTATACATATGTGGAGTATAAATAATGTTGTGGATTTAAATGCTAAATTGACCTACTTTCATGTTAAGCTTTTCAAAAATTTCTTGGACTTTCTATGAATACGGTTTAGTTCAAAGTTTATCACAAATTCATATTAGTGTAACAGTTTTTATTAATTATCGATATATGCAGAATCCTCTTTGGATACCATATAGTAAATTAGTCAAATTTACAATGCCAACATCTATATGCAGCAAAAGTTCATTAAAAGCTCTTATCTGAATTTCTTCCACTAGACGAACTAAGTTGTATCGGTAAACATTAAGATAATGTTTTAGAGAAAATCTTAGATAAATTAAATAAAAATGTAAAATCAATTAATTGATTTGCAGGAGATATTAAACTGCATAAGATATGGTCAGTGACAGCTTGCTTTCGGCTTACCATGTATGAATTGAATAGCGTTGGGGCTTGGAGCAAATTAAAGGATTCTGTTTCCACAAGTAACGGGCTGGTCTTGAGGACTAATGATCCATAAGACACTGTAAGCCCAATCCATTGTAAACTTGAATTTTAATTTGTCTTTGTGTGCTTGTCTTGCTTCATAATTGGCCCGTTTGGTTTTACTTTTTGTAGCTTTTCTCAAGAAATGAAAAATAATAGTTTTTGAAAGATCGTTTTCTATTTTTGAGTTTGGATTAATTTTGATTCTAATTGTGATTTGAACCCCAATTCTTTAATCCTGACAACTCTATTGTTATTTAGCCAAAGCTTATTGATAGATAGTTATTTTTTTGTACAAATACTAGTTTTAATTTGTATATAAATGTTTAAAGTCATCTGCGTAATGTAAATGTTTATGTAATTGGTCCAAATTTAAAAGCTTTGCAAACTACTTGGTTGGATTTAGGTTTAGAGTTGATTCGAGGAATGGTTTGGGAGTGAGGTGGAATGATTTGAATATCGTAACTAGTGATTGGATATTTAAAGGCTATTTGGGTGATATGAATCAAGTTAGTTTAGAAATTATCTTTAACTTATACTGCACATAAATTTTTAGACACTCTAAATAGGATGGCTTGGAATGATCTGAGATCTTTACAATTTTTCAGTACTTTTACTTTTTCAACTCTCTTCCCATTTTCTTCAAAAGGGTTAACATCACAAAAGTAATATTGAGATTTTCACCTTTCAGACACATCTCTTCCAATTAATTATGACATTATAATATCTAATTAATAGGGGTGAAAAATACCGTCTATTTTTTTTTTTCATTAATAACCGCCAATCAATAAAATAGATTATTCCCTTTATCCAAATACACACCACTTCACTCCATTTATTTCTTTGTAATTGGAAAGACCCGGCCCAAAGTTTCTCTTTCCTTGTTTTAGTTGAGAGTTGGTTTTTCTTTCAAACCCTTCTGTTTACCAAGACCAAAACCAAATAATAATAATAATAATAAAAAATAAAAAACAAAACAAAGACAAGAAAAAAAAAACTCAAAACCAATCAAACATTTTTGTTCTCTTTAGTTGATCTTGTAGCATGCGAAGAAGCTGCATAAGAAAAGGTTAGTGATAGTTGCATTCGGATTTGAAATAGAAATTTTTATATTTTAGATCAAATGGTTCATATTTTAAATAATATTTTTAATTTTTTTTAAAAATTTATTAAAATTTATACCATTAAATCTAAAATTTAACAATCTTCTATACACATATAATAAATTGGTATATATTTAGACTGTTATGTAAAATTTGTCATTAAATTTAAATAATATTATTTTACATAATTTATTTTAAATTATATAAAAATTTAATGACAAATTTTACAAAAAAATTTAATTATTATTTATACTTAATAAAAATTTAATTTATATTAAAAAATAATTATAAAATATGCTATGCATATTAAAATTATTTTATAATATAAGATTTGATGTTCTAATTATTAATAATAATTAAATTTTATAATATTTAACATAGCATTTTTTTAATTTCGTATATATTAAAAATTATAAAATCAAATCTTATATTATAAAATAATTTTAACATGCATAACATACTGTTATAATTATTTTTAATAAGATTTAATTATTACAAAATTAAATTATTATTAAAAATTATAATATCAAATCTTATATTATAAAATAATTTGTTATATGATTTGTTATTAAATTTTTATATAATTTAAAATAATTTATGTAAAATAATAGTATATTCTCTTATTATAATATTTGTTATTATTTTATAACATATAATAATTAGTGTATATTGTTTTGAATTTTGAATAAAATACTAAAAGTTACTATATATATATATATTAAATTGTGCATATATATGTCAAAGAAAAATCAATGGTTTAATGGATGAGTGTGTAATACCCATTATTTTTTTTTAAGTTATAAGTATTTAAGAATTTCGATAAATTTATTTTGAAGAAAATAAATTCCCTATCAGTTTAATTTTTGTATACTCGTTTGTGCATATTGTTGAAAATATAAATTTTTAATTATAGATTCTATAAATTGTGGGATATAATGGATGATATGATATGGAATTAATCCCATTAAGTAAATATACAGTTCAAAAGTGGAATCTAGAATGAAAACTGGTAAGTGAGACTGGTAGATGAAATAGTATAGGAGAATGGTAGATGAAAACTGGTAAGTGAAACTGGTAGATGAAATAGTATAGGAGAATGGTAGATGAAAACTGGTAAGTGAAACTGGTAGATGAAATAGTATAGGAGAATGGTAGATGGAATAGTAGCAAATAGTACCATAATTTCTCCTATAAATAGGCCCTTCCATTTCAATTCAAAACACACACCTTCAGTTTCTCTTCTCTCCTTTCCTCAAAACTTCTCTTGCTCCGGCGTTAGGGCTCTGAGATTCTAGGTCTTTCTTCCTTAGCCTAGATCCAAGGTAAGAATACTATGCCCCTTTTCTGTGCCATTCAGATTTTTAAAAGTTATTTTCTTAAGTATGCTCTGTGGTTGCGGTTTTGGCCGATCTTCCACATCAGAAAAACTGTCCTTAGCTACCTATATGTTGTTTTGATTATCTGATTACCGAAATAGAATGTAAACTGTGAAGAATACATGTCTAGGAAAGTTCTGGCTAAGGAAAGACATGGTTGTTAAGTGTGTCCATTGGGACTCTCCACTCTTTCCTGGGAACTTACCTGGTGTACTCTTTTACAGATTATATTCTCTATTTCTGGTATGAATAGTACCTATACGTATAAATAGTAACCGTATGTATGAATAGTAACCGTACATATAAATAGTAACTATACGTATAAATGAATAATAACTATATATAAATAGCATTTATATATATTTTTGAATAGTACATATACGTGTACATTTTTATATGTATTTTTGAAAAGTACACGTACGTATACGTGATTATATGTATTAAAGAATTATATTAATTGAATCCATTAAATGTAATTGTGTAGATTTAAAGAAGATATAGTAACATGAATTTCAGGTGAGTAGCTAACCTACTTGGATACTTATTTAATTATATGAATAGTCCAAGTAATTTACATATTCAGAGTATATCTACTATTACCTTTGACTGAATATTTTAATTAATATGGCTGTGTGCCGAATATGATTATGGTCATATGCTATGGCTGTGTGCCGAATGTGAATATGGCTGTGTGCCGAATATGATTATGGTCATATTTATGGCTGTGTGCCGAATGTGAAAATGGCTGTGTGCCGAATATGAATATGGCTGTGTGCCAAATATGATTATGGTCATATGCTATGGCTGTATGCCAAATGTGGAGATAGCTGTGTGCCGAATATGATTATGGTCATATTCTATGGCTGTTTGTCGATTATAAGTATGATATGATTTTACTTATGCATTTTATACATATACTTGTGTATTGTTAATCACTTGATGATTATCTGTAATTAAGTTTCTATCCTTGTAACGTTATCTATTCATTGAGATTATTATCTCATATTGTGGTGGATATATTTTTTTTTCAGATCCTGAGATTAACGAAAAACATCTGTCTGAGCAGTAGCGCAAGTTCAATATCCTAACCCTCTTTGCTTCAAGGGTTGGTGTTTATTTGAATTAAAGTTGTTTCTTCAGTTTTAAATTCTAGAAAGCTCTGCAGTCAAATAGGACATCTAGGAGGAAGTGGTTATTGTACATAATTATGTTATTACAGTACTTTAAGTTTACTGTATGTTTTGTAAGATTGTAGCTTATTAAGTAAAATCAGAGTATTTAACTAAGATAAGTCTTTGTTATATTATTACTCTCACATTTTAGAATGATTATTATATGGAGCTAAAAGCATAGGCTTACAACTAGAGAGTATCTCTAGGTTGTACCGGTCACGTACCATTTTGAGGGTCGTGACAAAGTTGGTATCAGAGGATTGGGTTTTTAGGTCTCCTATTGGCTACAGAGCAAAAGGTGTCTTCGGTAGACCCTCCCCTATTATTGTGAACCGCGGCACAATCATAGGATGAGGTTCCACAGAAGGCAGCATAGGATGTCATTAATATTCCTTTGGTGTCATACTCCTTAATTAGTATTGCGCTCTAAGGTATTCTTAATATCTAAAGGTGTTTGCTAAATCTGTGTAGATTTTGACACCTTTAATGGCAAGAGGAAGACCATCTAATCAAGGTAGGCGTTTGGGCTCTAGAAGAGTGCCAACACCTTCCTCCTCAGTGAATGCATCACAAGAAAGCAGTGAACGTACTGAGACTGTAGGTGCTGATGAGATACCTCCTCCAAATGATCCATTTCTAAGGGCTATGTTCAATACTATCCAAGAACGAATGGATAGAATGGAGGCAATGATAATAGGGCAATCTATTCTGAACAATTCCCCAGTGGCACCTCAAACAAATACGCAAGCACCTCTTCCCCAACAAGAGGAGATTTTGACAGAAAAACAACTTACAAGCTTCCTAAAGCTCAAACCTCCATCATTCTCTGGAGAAGATCCAAATGAAGACCCAAGAAAATTCTTGGATGGTATTGAAAAGGCCTGCACAGCTTTGGGATGTTCAAGTGTCCGGAAAGTGGCATTAGCTGTTTACCAATTGAATGGAGTTGCTGAAGAATGGTGGAACAGCTTTAAAGGGGGTAGAGCTAGTAATGCCCCACCAGTGGAATGGGAAGAATTTGAGAGGATGTTCATGGAAAGATTTCTCCCTCAAAGTGTACGAGGCGCAAAAACCCAAGAATTTGAAACTCTCAAGCAAGGGTCTATGTCGATCCACGATTATAACACTAAATTCATACAGCTCTCTCGATTTGCAGCTAACAAAAATCTAGATGAAAGAGAAAAGATAAGGAGATTTGTCATGGGCCTTCGCCCCTTTTTAAGACAACTTGTGGGGACCCAAATCGAAACATATCCTTCTTATGCCGCAATGATAAGTACTGCAAGATTCATGGAAATGGCAGAAGAGGTGAAGGGTGAACAAAGAACGAAGAAAAAGCGAGGACGGGAAGAAAAGCCCTACAATAGCTCAGCAGGAGCACCAAAGCCGCCAAATCCAGGCCAATCAAATCCTATAGCATTTTCGGGGCAAACTATTGCATCATCCAGTGTAGTACAACCGAGTTTCAATCAAAGGAGGGATGATCAAGCACCAATTCAACAAAGGCATGCTAAGCCTATGTGCCCGCAATGTGGGAAGTTTCATTCGGGAATATGTTATAAAGAGAGCAAAATTTGCTACCATTGTGGTCAAACGGGTCACTTTGCAAGGGAATGTCCACAATTACTTATTGGGGCTAGGTCTGCACAACCATCATATCCTCAAGCAATGACAACATCAGCTAGTGTAGCTCATTCATCTGCAGGAAGGGGTGGACTAGGAAGAGGAGCCGGAAGAGGAGCAGGAGGAAGAGGGCAGCAGTCTTTTAATCATGGTCCAGCTAGGGTGTTTGCTCTTACCAGACAAGACGCCCAAGCATCTAATGCTGTTGTCATAGGTATTTTGACCATTTACTCACATAAAGCTCATGTATTATTTGACCCTGGATCTACCCATTCATATGTATCTCCAAATTTTGTTAAATACATCCTTAAGAAACCGATAAGTTTAGAACAACCGTTTCTTGTGTCTACCCCTATGGGAGAAAGGGTTCTAATAGAGAAAAAGTATAAAGAATGTAGTGTGGTTGTAGGAGGGCTAGAAACTGTGGCAGATCTTATGATCCTTGATATGATAGATTTTGATGTACTTTTAGGCATGGATTGGTTGGCTTCATGCCACGCAACCCTCGATTGTCATAGTAAATCCATAAAAATTTCTATGCCCGGAGAAGCCACATTTGTATTCCAGGGAGACCAAAGTAGGACACCGCATAACTTGATCTCCCTAATGGGCGCCCAACGATTATTGAGAAAAGGGTGCAGAGGGTTCTTAGCCTTCGTACAAGACGTAGAGAAGGAAAAGCTCAAACCTGAAGATGTGCCAATTGTGAGAGAGTTTTTAGACGTGTTTCCAGACGAATTACCAGGACTACCCCCGGATCGAGAAATTGAGTTCAATGTAGATCTGGCACCAAAAACTCAACCTATCTCAATTCCACCTTACAGAATGGCACCGACTGAGCTGAAAGAACTCAAGGAACAACTACAGGATCTTCTAGATAAGGGTTTCATAAGACCCAGTTATTCCCCGTGGGGTGCCCCTGTTCTCTTCGTAAAGAAGAAAGATGGATCAATGAGACTTTGCATTGATTACAGGCAACTGAATAGGGTCACTATAAAAAATAAATACCCTCTGCCTCGTATAGATGATCTCTTTGATCAGTTGCAGGGAGCTAAGCATTTTTCTAAGATTGACTTGAGGTCTGGTTATCACCAACTCAAGGTCAAAAAGGCAGATATACCCAAGACAGCATTTCGTACTAGGTATGGACATTATGAGTTCACAGTTATGTCTTTCGGACTAACAAATGCCCCGGCAGCTTTCATGGATCTCATGAACCGGGTATTTAAACCATACCTTGATCGATTTGTCATAGTATTTATAGATGATATATTAGTTTACTCAAGGAGCTCGGAGGAGCACGAGCAACATCTTCGTATGGCATTGCAGAAGCTGAGAGAACATCAACTTTATGCGAAGTTCTCAAAGTGTGAGTTCTGGATTGACCGAGTAACCTTCTTAGGTCATGTGATTTCAAAAGATGGCATACAGGCAGACCCAAGCAAGGTTGAAGCAATCAAGATGTGGCCGAGACCTACTTCGGTAACAGAAATTCGGAGCTTCCTAGGATTGGCTGGTTATTACCGACGTTTCATCCAGGACTTTTCAAAGATAGCTGCCCCTCTCACACAGCTAACACGAAAGAATGTAAAGTATCAGTGGGATGATGAATGCGAGAAGAGTTTCTTACAACTTAAGCTGCGGTTGGTTACAGCGCCAATACTTGTATTACCATCCGGACCAGGAGGGTTCACGGTATATTGTGACGCCTCTCGAATAGGACTTGGTTGTGTCCTCATGCAGAATGGTAAAGTGATAGCATATGCCTCCAGACAACTCAAGAAACATGAGCAGAATTACCCGACACATGACCTAGAAATGGCAGCGGTTGTGTTTGCACTTAAGATATGGCGGCACTATCTCTATGGGGAAAAGTGTGAAATATTCACTGATCATAAGAGCCTTAAATATATCTTTGATCAGCGTGACCTTAATTTACGACAAAGGCGGTGGATGGAATTGATGAAGGATTATGACTGCAATATCCTATACCACCCTGGAAAAGCAAATGTGGTAGCAGATGCCTTAAGTAGAAAATCCTCAGGTACTCTTGCACATATAACTGAGGTAAGAAAGCCCTTAGTACAGGAGTTACAAGAATTAGAGTCTCGTGGGGTATACTTTGAGATATCTGACTCTGGCATGTTCTTGGCTCACGTTAAGGCTAAATCTTCCTTATCCGACCATATTCGTCTATTTCAGAAGGATGACCCAGAATTGGCTAAGATCATGGACAAGGTACACAGTGGAGATACCCAAGAGTTTACACTTGATGACACAGGCACACTTTGGTTTAAAAATCGATTGTGTGTTCCTAATATGCCGGCTCTGAGGAGAGAGATTATGGAGGAAGGACATAACACGGCATACACAGTTCACCCTGGTATGGCCAAGATGTACCAAGACTTGAAACAAATTTACTGGTGGGATGGAATGAAGTGCGACGTGGCAGATTTTGTATCAAGATGTTTAACTTGTCAGCAAGTTAAAGCTGAACACCTGAGATCGGCAGGGAAACTTCAGCAAATTAAAATTCCTGAGTGGAAATGGGAAGATGTGACGATGGACTTCGTAGTAGGATTACCACATTCTTCTAGTGGCTATGATTCTATCTGGGTCATCGTTGACCGGTTAACTAAGACGGCCCAATTTATACCGGTTAAGACAACATATAGTGTGTCTAGACTGGCTGAGCTCTACATTAAATAAGTTGTGAAGTTACATGGAGTTCCTTTGACGATTATCTCCGATCGTGGGCCACAATTCACGTCCCGATTTTGGAGAACTTTTCAGGAAGCCCTTGGCACCAGAGTAAACCTTAGTACGGCTTTTCACCCGCAGACTGACGGACAAACAGAGCGGACCATTCAGACTTTGGAAGACATGTTGAGGGCATGCATCCTTGACTTTGGTGGAAGCTGGGAAAAGCACCTTCCGTTAGTGGAGTTTGCCTACAACAACAGTTACCAATCAAGTATCAAGATGGCACCTTATGAGGCCTTATATGGTCGCCGGTGTCGATCACCGATTGGATGGTTCGAGATGGGTGAGGTAAAACTCCTGGGACCCGATTTAGTGCAAGAAGCAATCACCAAGGTAAGAGTTATCCGAGAACGGATGTTAGCAGCCCAGAATAGGCAGAAAGCCTATGCTGACCATAGACGAAGAGACTTAGAGTTCATCATTGGAGACATGGTGTTTCTCAAGGTTTCACCCATGAAAGGCATAATGAGGTTTGGGAAGAAAGGGAAATTAAGCCCCAGGTATATTGGACCTTATGAGATCCTAGAGAGAATAGGCAATGTTGCCTACAAGCTATCCTTACCCACAGAATTAGGGGGAATCCACCCCGTCTTCCATGTGTCTATGTTAAGGAAGTACCTTCCTGACCCTTCACATGTACTTCATCAAGATACCCTCCAATTAGATGAAGATTTGTCATACGAGGAAGTACCGATAGCTATCCTGGATAGCCAGATTAAGAAGCTCCGATCTAGAGAGATTCCATCGATAAAAGTACTATGGCGGAATCAGACTCACGAGGAGGCCACATGGGAAGCCGAGGCTGATATACGAATTAGATACCCACATCTATTTGAATCTTCAAGGTAATTTAAATTCGGGGACCGAATTTTTTTTAAGGGGGGTAGAATGTAATACCCATTATTTTTTTTTAAGTTATAAGTATTTAAGAATTTCGATAAATTTATTTTGAAGAAAATAAATTCCCTATCAGTTTAATTTTTGTATACTCGTTTGTGCATATTGTTGAAAATATAAATTTTTAATTATAGATTCTATAAATTGTGGGATATAATGGATGATATGATATGAAATTAATCCCATTAAGTAAATATACAGTTCAAAAGTGGAATCTAGAATGAAAACTGGTAAGTGAGACTGGTAGATGAAATAGTATAGGAGAATGGTAGATGAAAACTGGTAAGTGAAACTGGTAGATGAAATAGTATAGGAGAATGGTAGATGAAAACTGGTAAGTGAAACTGGTAGATGAAATAGTATAGGAGAATGGTAGATGGAATAGTAGCAAATAGTACCATAATTTCTCCTATAAATAGGCCCTTCCATTTCAATTCAAAACACACACCTTCAGTTTCTCTTCTCTCCTTTCCTCAAAACTTCTCTTGCTCCGGCGTTAGGGCTCTGAGATTCTAGGTCTTTCTTCCTTAGCCTAGATCCAAGGTAAGAATACTATGCCCCTTTTCTGTGCCATTCAGATTTTTAAAAGTTATTTTCTTAAGTATGCTCTGTGGTTGCGGTTTTGGCCGATCTTCCACATCAGAAAAACTGTCCTTAGCTACCTATATGTTGTTTTGATTATCTGATTACCGAAATAGAATGTAAACTGTGAAGAATACATGTCTAGGAAAGTTCTGGCTAAGGAAAGACATGGTTGTTAAGTGTGTCCATTGGGACTCTCCACTCTTTCCTGGGAACTTACCTGGTGTACTCTTTTACAGATTATATTCTCTATTTCTGGTATGAATAGTACCTATACGTATGAATAGTAACCGTATGTATGAATAGTAACCGTACATATAAATAGTAACTATACGTATAAATGAATAATAACTATATATAAATAGCATTTATATATATTTTTGAATAGTACATATACGTGTACATTTTTATATGTATTTTTGAAAAGTACACGTACGTATACGTGATTATATGTATTAAAGAATTATATTAATTGAATCCATTAAATGTAATTGTGTAGATTTAAAGAAGATATAGTAACATGAATTTCAGGTGAGTAGCTAACCTACTTGGATACTTATTTAATTATATGAATAGTCCAAGTAATTTACATATTCAGAGTATATCTACTATTACCTTTGACTGAATATTTTAATTAATATGGCTGTGTGCCGAATATGATTATGGTCATATGCTATGGCTGTGTGCCGAATGTGAATATGGCTGTGTGCCGAATATGATTATGGTCATATTTATGGCTGTGTGCCGAATGTGAAAATGGCTGTGTGCCGAATATGAATATGGCTGTGTGCCAAATATGATTATGGTCATATGCTATGGCTGTATGCCAAATGTGGAGATAGCTGTGTGCCGAATATGATTATGGTCATATTCTATGGCTGTTTGTCGATTATAAGTATGATATGATTTTACTTATGCATTTTATACATATACTTGTGTATTGTTAATCACTTGATGATTATCTGTAATTAAGTTTCTATCCTTGTAACGTTATCTATTCATTGAGATTATTATCTCATATTGTGGTGGATATATTTTTTTTCAGATCCTGAGATTAACGAAAAACATCTGTCTGAGCAGTAGCGCAAGTTCAATATCCTAACCCTCTTTGCTTCAAGGGTTGGTGTTTATTTGAATTAAAGCTGTTTCTTCAGTTTTAAATTCTAGAAAGCTCTGCAGTCAAATAGGACATCTAGGAGGAAGTGGTTATTGTACATAATTATGTTATTACAGTACTTTAAGTTTACTGTATGTTTTGTAAGATTGTAGCTTATTAAGTAAAATCAGAGTATTTAACTAAGATAAGTCTTTGTTATATTATTACTCTCACATTTTAGAATGATTATTATATGGAGCTAAAAGTATAGGCTTACAACTAGAGAGTATCTCTAGGTTGTGCCGGTCACGTACCATTTTGAGGGTCGTGACAGAGTGATTCTTTTCTTGTATGAAGGTCAGGGATTCAAAGTTTGTCTTGTGCATTTTAATGATTTTTTTTCAAACCAAATGTTCCTATATATATATATATATATATTAAATTGTGCATATGAATGTTAATTATACATGAGTGGCTTAGTGGTTGAATGTTTCTTTTTCTTTCTTGGAGGATTGGGGTTTGAATTCTTGCATATGCACTTTGCTAATTTTTTCTTTTAAAAGTGCATGCCACGTGTCACTATATAATTGAATATATAAGGTGACGTGGCTCTCTTCTCTACGTGGCAGTGGTATGGCAGGGTATATTTGTCATATGTGTAGCCCAGTCAACTGATGACATGAAATTCCGTTATAGTGTTTTTTTAAAGTGTTCAAAAAAGACATATTTAAAAAAATTGAAACATATAAAACATATTTGATAAAAAAAATGTTAGGAGTATGAATAAAAATCAAAGTAAGATGAAGTATACTTTTACCATAAAAAAATGAACTATTTTCTTCAATTCTATTAATAATTCCTGAGTTAAACTTTGTCTAATTAATTGTCTATCCACACTTTCTTCAATTCTATTAATAAGACAGAATTATTTTCACTTTTGTGTGAGCCCTGGGGTTCTGACTGAGTCTATCTTTAGATATTAAAATCTCAATCTTTACACTTGTTATTTATATAATATTGAATATCTGGTTTATTATATCTTTCGATAAAAAAGAACTACTAACTAAAATTTTATTTTTATTCAAATATTGTTTAAAACTACTTACTTTTCAAAATTTGGGAATTCTTATTTTAAATTCAGAAAAAAAAAATGAAATCCCCCCTTAAAAATATGCAAACACCTCAATTTTGAAAATCGAGAAATATTTCTTATAATATCATCATTTTACTACAATATTTTATTTGAAACATAATACTAAAAAAACTTTATAATAAATATAACAACTTGCCTATACTTTTTGCAGTAGTTTTAAATTCTTATAAACAATACTTTCTATCATTTTAGATTACATTTTTAAAAAGCAAATGCAATGTTTGCTTGTAATGCTTTTATGTAATGAGTTTTTTTAACAATTCACAGTAGTTTTTATTTTACTATAAGCAACAATTTCTATCAATTTAGACTATATTTTTATTTAGAATATTATAATGATAATTGGAACGCTTTTAACTAATTTTAAGCAACACTTTCTAATTGTTGCATATTGCAATACATTTAATAAATTTTAGAAAAACTTTCTCACTTTTGTCTTGGTGATACTTTTCAAAATTTGTGACGCATTGTTTTATATATGCAATCACATTCACATATTAATTGACTATATATTAACATCTAATAAAATTAATAGAATTTTTAACTGATCCAATTCAAACAGAACATCTAATAAACACTAATAAATTTGTTTTTAAAACCAATATCAAATATTTTAATTAATATTCAACACAATAATAGATTTATTTAACTTAAAATCAATATCTTCATTGCATTTATTGTTGGAGCAACACTTGAAAAATAAGAATAAACACAAAAATTGAAGAATTGAAGATTAGAGTAAATATATAAATTACGTGGTAATATGCTGAAGTCCGAGTAGTTCAACTTTATTTAAGGTAACTTTATGTGCTAGTGGTGTTTATTTTAATTATAGTAGCGAGGTTGATATTTGTATATGTGCTATGTTTTATTGCACAGTCATTTACTCACTGAGTTTTCGATAAACTCACGCTCTCTATTGCTATTTTCAGATTTAGTAATTGAGAAGGATGGAGAAACCGCTAGAGGTTAGCTGCTTGGAGATATACTCCATTTAGTCGGAAGGATTCTAAATGAACTAATAAAAATACTTTGTAATCCTACAGGCTACTTAAGTTCTGCGATATTTTAGGGATTTTATTTATTTGGCTGTAATTTACTTTATAAATTATAAAATTTACAATTTACATAATTATAGATATTAGAGCTGTTCAGAGGAATTATGAGCTACCACTGAAATATACCTTCTAATATATGTATATTCATATATCTATTTTTTGGAGCGTTACATATATGGGGTAAAATAATTACTTATTATATACCCTCTTTCTGTCTCTCTGTCTGTTTATATATATATATATATATATATGAATACCTTCCTCGTATGCTTTGCAAGTAAATACAATCTAACTCATGGAATAAATTAAGAAGGGAAGTACTAATCTCAACTGCAAAATAGTAAATTAAGAAAATTTTACCTCATGGCATACCAAATACGGAGATTATTATACAATAAAATTTCGTCAAGTTAGAATCTTATAAATTGTAACTGAATCAAACCCTCCAAGCTTGGTATAAATGGCCCTAACTGAAAGCATACATGCTCATCTTCAAATCTGGCACTAGAAAAGAAAAATAATAATCTATAAGATGGTTGAACATGGCATATACATAGAAGTATAATATTTTTATTATACATTATAATTCCCTTTCCTGGAAAAAGAAACGTGAATTAAAACCTTGTGTTGACGTACGGTTGGACTTGTAGTCTTGACCCTCGAGTATATTAAAGTATTTTGTTTGCATTAGATGACTTCGGAGACTCTTATCAGTTCCACAGGTTAACGAAGTTCTTATCCCAACTTTGGTGACAATTATGTGGCAACGATAGTTATAGTTTCTAATCGTCTTTATTACATATATGCACAGTACTCTCTTCAATTCCATTCATTGCATCTAACTACTTTCCATTTTGTGTGACCTAGGCTTCTGACTGAGTCCGTCTTAATTCCCAATTTATATTTGATTAATTTTTGTTATTTATATAATACTAAATATTTAGTTTATTTAAATTCTTATTTTTACCCCTATCTCGTTTAAAAATATTCTTTTTCAAAACTTTGGAATTTCTTATATTTTAAATTCAGAAAAATACGAACAACCTTAAACATAAGCAAGCTACACCTTTTATTTTTTAAAATAAGACAATATTTCCTAAATTATCATTTTCCAGAATTTAAATTATTTTGTTCAGTCTTTGTCAATAGTTGACTGAGATATCACTTTAAATTTTTTTCATCTATATTATGGTGTTCTCATTAATTAGTCGGCAACTTGAGTTCTATACTTTGAATACGGAGAAAACTTGTGTTCCCGTTAATTAGTCTTTAGTTTGATAATGTGAAAATACAGTTACATTAACATTTGGTAGGATATGTTTTGTTGTGTAATTTTATTTAATTCGAATATGAATTAGTCGACATTCATATAATATTCGAATATTAGATGATATAAACAAAAAAATGGAGAAAACTTATAAAAAAGTTTCTTACATCTTTACTATCAAATATAATTCTCTCATAAAAGAAAAATATTTGTAAAAAATTTCTTGAAAAAATTAATCATGTAATAATAAGTTGTAAATAAATATAAAGTTATTTTTTAAGAATCATACACTTATCATATTCTGACTGAAGAATAATTTATTTGTTATGTTTTTATTGAAAAACCTGATAACAAATATATAAAGAACTTCATATATTCCTTTGAATATTTTTTGTATGTTTTAAGAGTTATTTCTTGCTTTTGAATTAGCCATTAAAGAAAATAAATTAAATAGTTCGATTTTTTATGCTTTTCCAACGATTTGGATGCGAAATTTGGTAAACTTTTTTTTTTTCATCAAATTAATTGTGTTTAAGAGTTTTATTTGAAAATTTAAAGATTTATAACCAGGCATCTCATTCTAACATAATCCTTCTTTAGTAATAATAGTTTAACCATATATGTATAATATTAATTACCGAATAATAAATATAAAAATATTTACGAATCAATGAGACAGCCTAAACTGGCATCTCATGTTTACAAAGTATTAGACAAGACAATCTAAATCTTACGTAATAGTTCAAGATACTCTTAATTTGATATCGAAAACCCAAAGAAAGTGTTTTAAAAAAAACTCAAAATTAAAATAAAGCAACTTCATTTTTTTCTTTAAAATTTATGTAGTCAGATATTGATTAAAGTGTGAACATGGTTTCTACAAGTCCAGGGTTGGACGTCATCTTATATGTTTTCAGGTAAACATATGAAGTGGTTGTGTCCATTTTGCCAGGACTGGTTGATTGGGGTCCTTTTTGTCTTCACGTTCAAATTATATATATTAATATAAACACGAAATAGGTTTGTTGAAAAGTAAAGAGAAACCATCAATCACCGCCTTATTAATTGTGGTTCATTCTATACGTTTAGCTGACTAAATACAAATTTCAATTCGAGTATTTCTTAGGTCAAAAAAATTTACAAGTGTATTTTCAATGAGACTTTTGGGGAATCTATTCATAGTTACGATAAACTGAATAACTGCTTTAATTTCTTTAGTTTCAATGTCTATATTGAAATTATATTCTCTAAATTTGAAAA
This sequence comes from Biancaea sappan, assembly GCA_037074585.1. Lineage (NCBI taxonomy): Eukaryota > Viridiplantae > Streptophyta > Magnoliopsida > Fabales > Fabaceae > Biancaea > Biancaea sappan. Next base: position 11,428,546 of record CM073490.1, on the reverse strand, counting down.
ATACTTATTTACTTTTATACCATTTGATGAACTATGAACATGATAATATTTCAAAATTTTAGATGCTTAAAGTTATATTTTAAAACTGTTTAAATTTATAAAATAGTACTTGAAACATCAAACTTAATTCATAATTAAAGATATAAATTAAATCCAGCCTCAGGTGTCCAGTGTTTTGATTCAATGTCTATTATTTCCTTTTCAATATCTTATTATTTGACTAAATTAACTATAAAATAATACAAGTTTAATGTATTAAGATTGAAGCACTAATAAATATATCAAACATCAACCCAGGAGTTTCACTTTATTTGACAGGCGCGATCGTTTTGTATCCATTAGTCACAATCACAAAGCACATGCCATTCAATGACTTAAAAGACATATGATACTAATTTTCCCAGTCTTCACGCGGACGCTCTACTTGCTATATAGATAGTGATAGCTTCTCCATCACAATTAAATTGGTAAAATAATAGTTTCCTCTGACTTGGTCCTCTCCGATAATGACCGTATTTTCAATATACTTTTGAGAATACTGTTGAAAGATTAGAAGATATATGAAAGATTAACCCCGCAAGCGAAATATCGCAAGGCATGTGGTAGCTATAAATATATATATATAAGACCCATCATTGTTATCTGTGTCAGAGGAAAGTCACGTGAATGTAAAACATGGGTAGATCCCTTATTGTCAAGTTTATCATTGTGTTCTTGTTGTGTGAAACAGCACAATTATGTGTGTGTGAAAATTCAAGTGTGGAATGCTTAGAACGAGAGAGGCAAGCTCTTCTCAAGTTCAAAGCAACTCTCATTGATCCATCAAATAGGCTCTTTTCTTGGAATTCCAAGGATTGTTGCCGTTGGAATGGCGTAGCTTGTGACAGTCTTACTGGTCACGTTGTCAAGCTTGATTTGAGGAATCCATGTTACAACTCGCCTGATGATTTTTGTGACTTCGACCAACAATCTCTTGAAAGTTCACATCTTCATCCATCTCTAATGCAATTGGAACGCTTGAGTCATTTGGACTTGAGTGGAAACCATTTTCACGCCATTCACATTCCCTTCTTCTTTTCTTCTATGTACCAACTGAGAAATCTCTCTCTCTCTAATGCCAATTTTAGTGGGAAGATTCCATATAATCTTGGAAACCTCACCAACCTTCGCCATCTTGATCTTAGCCACAACGGCTTCCAAGTCAATGACATGAATTGGGCTTCTGGGCTTCGATCACTGCAACACCTTGACATGAGTGGTGTTCACCTTGGAAAAGCGCACGATTCATTTCAGGTATTTTACACACTTCCTTCTTTTTTACAACTACACTTAGCTGAGTGTGGACTTCACAACCTGATCCCTCCTCGTCACCCTCTGAATTTCACTTATGTTTCCAGTGTTCAAGTGCTTGATCTTACTTACAATGAAATAGACAGTCGAAGTCTTGGTGTTTTACAAAATATGACCTCTGTTAGACTCCTTGACCTTTCTTTCAATAATCTTACTTCATTGCCATTGTGGTTAAGTAAGTTTGATAACCTTGAGGAGCTGAGCGTTGTTCAAAATGCACTTCTTGGTCCGCTTCCTTTGGCTCTTCAAAACTTAACTTCCATCAAAGTCCTTGCCCTGTCTTCGAACAATCTCAGTGTAGTTCCATCATGGTTAGGTGAGCTAAACAACTTGCGCCACCTAACTCTTGCTGACAATAAACTCACGACTTTGGAATCTTCTATATCTAGAATCTTGGGGAACATGTGTCATTTAAATTTTTTTGATTTCTCAACCAATAAGTTTAAAGGAGAAGCTTTTGGAAGTGATGAATTATCTGGATGCATCAAATATGATTTAGAGCAATTTGATTTGAGTGCTAATGGTTTTGAAGATCGGTTGCCAACTTGGTTGGGGAATCTTGAAAATCTAAAAGCCCTTCGTATATCAGAAACTTCATTCTATGGTCCGATCCCCTCTTCTCTTGGAAAATTATCACAATTAACAAGACTCGAATTGGTTGACAATGCTTTGAATGGATCAATTCCAAATAGCCTTGGACAACTTGTGAATCTAACTTACTTGCGTCTCTCTGGCAATAAGTTGGAAGGGGTTATTCCTAATAGTCTTGCACGGCTTTTGAATCTTCAAATGCTTGATCTCTCAAATAACCGACTTAGCGGCTTCATTCCCCAAACTCTTGTTCAACATGTGAATCTGGAATTTCTCAGTCTTTCCAATAACAAGTTACATGGTAAAGTTCCTAACAATATTGGCCAGCTTGTGAAATTAATAGAATTAGATCTCTCTTCAAATACTTTGGAGGGCACAATTTCTACAATAAAAGGGTCGTCTTCATTCCCGAATCTCAAAATCTTGAATCTCTTCAGTAACCAAATAAATGGATCACTTCCAAAAAACATTGCTGACATAATGCCCATGTTGGAATCCTTGTTTCTTGGAAACAACCATATAGATGGTTCAATCCCAGAGTCATTGTGTGAAATTGGTAGCTTGTACCAACTTGACCTTTCAAAGAACAAATTATCTGGTGAAATTCCAAATTGTTGGAGAGATAATCAACAATGGGATGAAATAAATTTGTCATCCAACAATCTGTCAGGAGTTTTCCCAAGCACATTTGGCAATCTTTCCTCATTATACTGGTTGCATTTGAACAATAATAGTCTTCGAGGAGAGCTTCCATTGTCTTTGAGAGATTTAAAGCAATTGGTAATTTTGGATGTTGGTGAGAATCAATTTTCTGGAATTCTACCACCATGGACAGGGAACACCTTTCCCTCTCTTCAGATTCTCAGACTGCGACAGAACAAGTTGAATGGTACCATTCCTTCACAGCTCTGCCAACTTGCTTCACTCCAAATTTTGGACCTTGCGAGCAACAACTTAATGGGTTCAATACCCCATTGCATTGGCAACTTCACGGGAATGACGAAATCCAACTTTTCTAATGGACCCAAAGTGAGATTTAATTTCAATTTTTTCAAAACCGACTTTGCGGACGAGTGGCCTAATGAGGATGTCAAACAAGTTGTGAAGGGGACAGAACTTGATTACATCAAAATCTTGATGTTTGTGGTAAACTTGGATTTGTCAAATAACAAATTTGTTGGAGCTGTTCCCCAAGAAATAACTCGCCTCACTGGGTTGCATGGCTTGAACCTGTCACGCAACCAGTTGAAAGGGGAGATTCCTGAAATGATAGGAAATATTAGATCACTTGAATCCTTTGACATCTCCTCCAACAAACTATCTGGCAGGATTCCAAATACTATGTCTGCTCTAACTTCATTGAGCCACTTAAACTTGTCATACAATAATCTTTCAGGGAAAATTCCAAGAGACAATCAACTTTTGACTCTAGATGATCCACGCATTTATGCTGGCAACCCTTTTCTCTGCGGAGCTCCTCTTCCAAGAAAATGCCCCGGTGATGAATCTGAACAAGTTTCTGATCCTGGAAACAAAGCCCCTGAATATGACGTCTATGATCCTGAAAAAGTGTGGTTTTACTTTGTAGTAGCCATTGGATTTGCAAGTGGGTTTTGGGGAGTCATAGGGACTCTAGTGTTGAAGAAAAGTTGGAGATATGCTTGCTTCCGGCGAGTGGATGATGCAGCGGACGAAATATATGTGACCATTGCATTAAAAGTATCAAAACTAAAGAGGATGCTGAGAAACCCTGTTGATGCTTGACTTGTAATTAACTATGTTCCTTAATTTTCTACGTGTTTGTGTTGGTCTCAAAATGTTTCAATATGTGTGTGTAGATAATAGCGTGTGGCTTTTTAGTTTATGTAATCTGTGTACTTGTACCTGCAATAAATCAACATACTTTATGATCAGTTTCTTTGAGATTGGACCCGGTTGTGCATGAGAAGCTTGGTGTTAAGTTACTCTACCAACAGTCTCTTTAGAAAACGCAGAGCAATAACAGAAAATAGAAACATTGGTAAATTAGAAAAGTATCGTATATCATAATACAAAAGTAAGATACTGAGGATTAATCACATTTAAAAACATAGATTTTCAGTCTAGCGATGGAATCCATGATTGACTGATTGTGTGTGAGTACTTGAAAGTTAAGTTTCAAAATTACAAGGCAGGTACTATAGCTAATGAAACAAATTGGGGCATTCTAATTTTCAATGTCATTTGAACGACGTTAGAAACTTTTGACATCCAGCGTGGACAATAGCAATAGATGCTGACCAATCAAGACTAATACTGATTTTTCTGTAGTGTTTACACAGCAAGGGCTTGAAAAAATAAATCAATTTTTTATTAAAAATAATCTTTTAGCCTTATAGTTTTATTTCATTGTATGTGAATTTTGTATGCTTTATATTTATCTATTTTTTGCACAACAATATCATATTCTGCTACGGATTTCTATGACCACCTTTTAGGCATCCAATTCCACACATTACTATTAATTGTCCTCCAAACCATCTTTATTTTCTGTCTCTTTATAATAATTTCTTTTATGTGTCTTTTTTTTTTTTTGAGGTTGGTGGGGGAATCACTCTAGCTTTGTTATCTTAATATCTTATTTTTTGTCTATTTATAATAATTGTAATTAAGATTATTTTTCAATTTTGAAAGAGTACTAGTGTACAATAATTATGAAACAATATATAAACAATATACATATATATATATATAAGCACTCTTCTTTAATACATGTTATTCATATATAAATGCTCATTAATTTTAAAATTGAAAAATATCCCTCAATTATCACACTTCAAGATCATATAAATCTTTGTGCTCATTTCTTTATTAAATCAGCTGGTAGTACATTTTTTGTTTTCAAATGAACATACAATTCATGTGCCATGACAAATTACGAAGTTTGAAGTGCCATATTTATTAATAAGGTTAATAATAGCAAAATACATTTAAGGGTTTAAATATTAAGAGATGATAGCTTAGAAAGATTTTTTTGTTGTTTTTCAAATTTTGTTTGTAAATGATTAAGCTGATATGTGTATTTTCATTTTTTTAAATAATCGTTAATAGAGCTTCGGAAGTTCGGATCTAAAAAGATTGACTTAGTTGATAAGAAAATAAAGTATATCTCTCTTATGAGTTTGATTCTTTTAATTAAAAAGTATACTACGAATAACATTTTAAATATATCAAGTTAATAAATAAAAGAGACAGTCACAAAAATTATCAAAAAAATAGTGTGCACAAGATCTGAATATATTTTGACCGTAATAAATAAAACTGGAAGTTCAATAATTCCTATAATGCTCTCATAATATCGGGAAGTGATTTGGATTTTAGAGTGTAGAAGCGAGAAAGAGTTTAGGAACGCATGCATTATTGGACCACAAACCTATACCTCTGTCCAACCGTCAATTATTAAGTAGTATCAGGTTATTAGGTACCAAAATCTATCACCGGAAAAATAATACGATGATTAACCATGAAATACATACATATATATATATATATACATATATATATATATATATATATATATATTTATTTATTTATAGATTATTACTAACACGAGGGATATTTAGTAATTAAGAATACTAAATTTTTTCCCATCTATTTTTTGAATAAGATATTAATTAAAGTAAAAATATACTTGAAATTTGTATAGCTTCACCTAACAATAAATTTAGTTACTATATTTTAAAAATAATAAATTTAGTTTTTATAATTTTTAAAATCATAAAATTATTTTATTAGATCAGTCAAATATTAGTCAACTATTAAAACAATATACATAACGTTGACTAAGATATTTTTATCAACTTTAAAATTTACGTCAGCGTCACATAAGTAAGAAAACTTATACTAACGTGGCGCGATGTCAGCACTTTTTTTTTACTGTTCCCTCTTATCATGCTGGAAGCCTGCGAACACACAGAAATCTCAAGTTATTCTGTTTTTGCCTTCGTCTCTCAAGAAATTCCAGTTTCTACATACACTCACAAGGAAACCATACGAACTGGTAATAGCAGAAAACGTGAAGAGAAAACCAAAAAAAAAAAAGTGTAGTCCAGAAAAATTGGAGGCCGAAAGATGGCAATGGCGTCGTGGAGCGTTGGTAATCACATGACTTCTATTCATGAGAGTTCAAATAACATTTTTGTTTGAAGAGAGTTAGAGAAAAAGAGTTTGTTATAAAATGAAGAGTGAAATACTAATTTGGATAGCACGCCTAATTAAATTTTTAAAAGGTCAAATATTTTAATTTAATTATTAAAATGTAATTTAACAATAAAAAAATTAAATTTAACATCGATAGATTTTATAACTTAACAAAAAAAATTGAAACAAATAAAATTTTTTAAAAATTTTATTAAAACATTTAATTTTTTTATAATCAAGTAAAAATTTAGAATATTTTAAAGATTAAATTAATAATTTAAATAGTAGATTCATGGGAGTTCTATTAAAGACCATCCACCAATAATCTTTCTCTTGTTGTTTTTTTATTCCCTTTCTTTTTCTAAAAACTTTATTAAAACATGCGAGTGTTCTTAAATTTCTCTGTCCGGGATCCAAATCAAATTGACTATTATGTGTTGAAAAAAATAGTTGTTAAGAGGTTACAATCAATTTATTTATACCTGCAAGAATGAAGTCCTCCGCAGAATGTTACATCACATGACATTATTGAACTACACATAAAACCAAAATATAAACGTTACAGCACTCCCTTGTAGAAGTGATGCTTCTCACCTACGCAGGAGGCCACTTTTTAAACTTGCCCAGAAACGATTTCCACTTTAAGATAACTTTGACGTGAAACTGATTGCTTAAGAAGTCAATAAACCAAAAATAAGCATGCCTCCAAGATCTATTGAAGAACAGAACACTACAAACACCCCAAAAGCCTGCTACAAATCCAACACCCATCCCCATCTAATTAAAGAGCAGACGTTTGAATGGCACCTGAAATTTTGAGGTATTTCATCTGAAATTTGGTTCGAGGAAAGATCAAGGGATTCCAGCAACTTCATGCGCCCCATGCCATTTGTTATATCCCCAGAGAGATAATTTCTAGACAGGTTCAGAAAACGCAGTGCAGAGATTCTTGAAATTTCAGGGGGAATGGGCCCAAACAGCTTATTACTTGAAAGGTCAATCATTCTCACCAGTATCAGGTTGGCTTCGTACTCTAACTCACCTTCTTTGGGAACCAAAATAAGAGATTCTCTGTAATTGTCATAGTTGAGGTCACTACCATAGGAATATTGTAAAGGGTTGGACACGATGTCGTCTTCTCCAGCCATTGCCTGCATATGGTTTAAGCAGTTTGGAATGGTACCTGATAGGCTATTATGGCAAGGTCCAACACTATGAGGGAAGACAGTTCACACAACTTTGGAGTAATATTGCCAGTAAGCTGATTGGATCTTAAACGAAGAACCATCAGAAATTGCATTTCCCACGTCCAAACTGGTACTGTACCAGAAAGCTGATTGTCACCGATGTCAATGAATCTCAAAGTGGAGCAATTTTGCAAAGCAGGAAGGATATGTCCAGACAACTCATTATTGTTTAACCGCAGAGAAGCAAGACCGTACAAATATCCTATGGATTTGGGAATTTCTTCGGATAACTCGTTGTTCCCCAAGTTTGAATGCATCAAAGATTGCCAATGCTCCCAACAGTACTGACCAAGTTCACCAGACAAGAGATTCTTTGATTGATCAAGCAGTGTTACTTTGTTTGTCATATTCACCCTTTCACAGAAAAAGGCAGATATTGGTCCAGAAATTGAATTCTTGGCACTATTCAGCACTTCAACTCGCGCAGACACTCTTGGCAATTGACCCTTGAAAAGATTGGAACTCAGAACAATAGTACTTGGATTTAGAAAGACGTTAGTAAGGTCACCCTTTATCTGATTGCGAGACAGATCAAGAAAATCAAGTTGTAGAGTCCAATTCCCAAACCAACTCGGAAGTTGGTCTGAGATACTTGAGTTGGACATTTCCAATACGCGGAGTGAACTTTGCATTTGTAGCCATGCTGGAAGGTTGCTCCCGACTCCGACAGAGCTCAACAGAAGAAACGAGAATCGGAAAGGGGGGACCCAACTAGGATTAACATTAAGGGCATGTTTGGTATTCAGAAAAAAGTAAGAATGGAAAGAAGTAGGAAAATAGAAAGGAATAGAGAATGAAAAAGGGAAAAGGTAAAGAGAAAAAAATTATGTTTGGTATGGGATGGAAAATAATATAGAAATAAATATTTACTGTGTTTGGTATGTATTTTTTTATGAGGGAGGAAAGGAAAAATTAGGAAGAAATGACTAAACTACCCTTATCAAATATCACTTCCCATATCCAACTTTTTCTACACTACTAGACTCTTCTCTCTCCCTCTCATCTTGTAGATCGTCTTTGTCACACCCCAATTTGAGAACATGACAGGTGCAGAGGTAGGCTCCGTTTACCATCGTGAGCCTAATATCAATCATTAACACGTGAAATAAATATAATATATATGAGTTTATTTTTACAACCAACACAAGATTCCTAGGTATTTTATCTATTTACAGAGTAACTTAGACGCCCAACTAATTAGAAGTACAAGTATTCCAAAACAGAGGAATACAGACTCGGAGACTCCGCTACTCCTCTTATGGAGACTCGCCTTCTAATACAAAACCTACAAAGGGTACATAAAGGAAGGGATGAGTATGATAATACTCAGTAACGAAAAAACAACCAGAAATTGAAATGACCTGTGCACCGCTCCCAGGGATGAAACACAAAGAGGGACCCCATCCACCAACATAAGACCAAGGACTCACCTCACATAACCTGCAAGTCGAGTAAAAAGTCCTACCATATTCACACACAACCATCATTTAAAACATGTCTTATGAGTGAATTACCAAACACATTTCAACCCGTTTTCAAAACAGACTATTAGTAGGCATACATGTATATATATATATATATATATATATATATATATTAAGGCTAGAGTCTCCACAAGAAGAACACCATAGATAAGCACAAACATTTATTATTTTAATACTATCCATTGGCAAGTCACCACTTAGGGAATTAAGATTAACCAGATTTTCCTACATTACCATCATAACGCATTTGCCCCTTGGGAGTTAAGCTCAACCCGGGCCTTGATCATAATACCAATAAGTCGCCCTTTGGGAGTCAACACTCATCTCGGGCCTCCCACATTGCCATCATAACTCATTTGCCCCTTGGGAGCCAAGCTTAACCCGAGCCTCAATCATAATATCAATAGAGGTTCCATTTCTAAATAAGAGGCAAAGAATTCAATTTCTTCCATAAAAATTGTATCTCAAAGGTTCACCTTTCATATAAGATGATTATGAGTATACAACATCAATTATTAATAAAACATTAGTAAAATAATTATGATCACATCATACAAGATAAAGTGAAAGCGGCATTTATCCCCCACTTACACGTATCCTACAATATAGTATTGGAAACTCCCCTGACACACAAACACACACACACACACACACACATACATATACACATATATATGTATATGTAATTGGTCTAAACATTAGGAAGGATAATGATTTCCACATACACAAAATGATAACAATAGACAAGAATAAAGTAATTTGTCATTCTTATTCATAAAACAGTGATTATTTCACTTTCATGATTTACCATGGTTTAAGCATTAAGAGGGTATCAAGACACAAAAATTATATTTCAAAATGAAAAGATAGATGTTTCCATTAGGATCACCTTGTTGCTTCACTAGACTCAGTGTAACTATTGAAATCACCATTGAATTAACCTATCTAGGAGCTGTAAGCCATGAAACTATTCCTTTATGTGTTGATTACCTGTTCCTATAAAGCTTAGAAGTCAATCCCCTCTAAACCAATTTAATTTCTACAAATAATCACTCATGCTCTGTTTAAGATTACAATTCGGACCCTAAACGTGAAGAATTTTCTGGGCAGTCATCACAACTCCAAAATTCATGAAATTTGGTAGAAAACATCCTTAATATGTCTAGAATCTTAGATAAAAATTTCAAAAGAAAAAACTATCATTTACTTCTTCAAAATCATTAAACCACAGATGCTGCCCAGACTGACTCTGCAGCTTCTGTAGCCTCGGTCTTGCAAGAATTTGGCCCACCAAAACAATTCTAAAAATTATAGAATTTGGTAAGTAGAGCCATTTATGTGTTATTACACTATGGTAAAAATTCAGCTTAAAAATCTACAATTTGGCCCCTCAATGGTCACTTTAGTACCCATACATCAGGATTGCTTAATTCTACTATAGGTTCAATTCTGACATACAATAGACCATCTTAAATATATCCAAATACATTGAAATTTTTCATATCATGAGATTTATATCTTCAATAACTTCCATAAAAATTTCAGGTCAAAAAGAGACCGTTAACTACCAAAACCAAACAAATTTCCAAAACTGTCCAAATTTTCCTCTTCACTACATAGGTGTTGATCCCATGCTCAGTTGACTAAGCAAACTAATTTAAAAGAGCTTGAAATTTTTCAGATCAGTTTCCACTGTATAAAGAATATTTACACCAAGTTTTATAATTTTAGGAGTTGGTTTAGTCATTCAAAAACACATAAAATCAAAAGCATGACAAATCAGTCATGTTCTGCCCTTTACAAAATTCAGCTACTAATCTAAGGGCTTTAGGGTACCAAATCAAAATAAACTAAACCATGTAATTAAAAGAGGATTTTCTCCTTCTCTTAACCTTATTTTGCTAACCTTTATCATATTTGTATCTTTATTTTAATTAAGTTCCCTTATATAATTTAGATTTCATTTTACCTATTTTTCTTGCATTTTTGAGTGATTTTTGTTGTAATCTTTTGCAAGTACAAATTTGGGTGAAAACAAGAGAAAACCAAATCAGTTGAAGTTCGACGCCAACCCCCTTGCTTCACAGAGCTCTCTTTCTAGATGGCACTTAGGTGCCAATGATGAATCCTCAGCATTCATATATATTCTATGGAGATTTCTGTCATATTGGCATACTTTTGGCTGTCATTAGGATTTTAACACCTACTTTTTGAATAGTTGTATACATACCTCACTCTTAGGTTTGAAATGCAATTTTTGGACTTCTAATCACTTTCTTTTTGGGTTACTTTTGTAACTATGTTAGTGATTTTGCTTTTGCAGGTATTTCAGCTAGGAAAATGTTGTTGAAAGATGAGAAATCCATTAGCCAAGATTTAATTGAGGTGAAGAAGAACCTTGGAGAAGAAAAAGAGGCTCAAAATGAAGACTTTGCTGTTACATGCACGCCTAAGCGGGATTATCATGCGCCTAAGCGCATAAAGCTCAACAAGGGATCCCTCTCTGCCACATGCACGCTTAAGCGGGACATATTCACGCTTAAGCGTGAAGCTTGCTACATTGGAGGATTAATTCTGTCCAAAATGTGCTTAAGCGCGAATACTGTGCGCTTAAGCGTGTGACACCTTGCTGATGAAGAATCGTTTCTGCCTAAATCGCGCTTAAGCGAGAAAACCGTGCGCTTAAGCGCACGAGCCATTTTACTGTCACGTGCAGCAGGCTTTAAAAGGTAATTTGGACTGAAATTTTAGGGCATTCTGGGTTGGAACCGAAGGGGGAGTGGCGATTTCACCTCTGGAGGCTAGGGCAACCAACTTTTGGAGAGGATTGAAGCAATTTTTCTTCCACCCAACTTGGAATCATGGAGTTTTCTCTTCTCTTCTCTCATTTTCTGTATTTTGTAATGATGTGTAGCTAAATTTCTGTACTAGGATTGCTATGAACCCTAGTTTGGATTAAGTTTTGTTAATCTCTTGACTCTTGTGATTGTTTGGCCATTAATACATGTTTATTCATTCTCATTTTCTTGCTTTCATTAAACTTGATCAATTTAATGGATTGTTTGGTGGTTTTGCTGTACTTGGGAGAGGAATGTAAAACCTAGACCATAGAATGGATAATATGAGTTCTTGAACCACAAAGGAGAGGGGATAGATTCGTTAATATCATAGGAATATAGATATTAGCCTCATATAGTCAGATTAGGGTCTGTGCATTTTTGGAACCTAAGAATACATAAGGAATTATGAGATTTTGGGTTGAGTCTTAGTTGGCATTCGGGAGAATACTTCTAAGCATATTCGTATCCTAGATTAGCATGTATGGCCGGTGAGAACAAGAGGGAGAGGGATTAAAACTTGTGAAGAACGACGGGGGATTAGCAATCCTAGGTTGTGTTCATCTTGTGAATTGAATTGCATTTGTCTTGTGATTTTCATTGTGCTTGTTTAGAGTTCATACAACATACAACTCACTCCTAACTCAACTTTACATTTTCACTTTCCTTCTGTCAAGAACTATCGAAATTTGCATTGTCTAATTAATATAACTTAATTTCTCGGGTAATTAGCAAGTTAATCCTCGTGGGAACGATTCTTTTACTTAATTTTCACTATACTACTTGCATGATTGGTACGCTTGCCAAGTCGTCAACAAGTTTTTGGCGCCGTTGCCGGGAATTAACGATTGATGCTAATATTCATAGGAATTAATAAGTGTTAGATTAGACCTTTGTCTATAGCTGTTTTTCTTTGTTTATTTTTCTTAGTTAGTCATCTTAGTTTTTGTGTTAATTCTATTATTCCTATCGTTCTTTGCTAATTAGTGCCTTTCGTTGCGTATGCGAGGTACCCTCAATCCTTCTGACCTTCTTTACGAACCTGAGATTGAAAGACTAGCAAGAAGAGTTAGGAAGGAAGCTAAAGCCAGGAAAGCTCAAGTAAGCCAAGTTATACAAAAAGAAATGGATGAAGACAACTTGAATCACCAGGGTGATAAGATCAATGCTGGAAATGGGGTTGTTGATGAGCCTCAAATGGGCTTCAGAGCAATATGGGATTACGCTTCACCTGTTAATGCTGGAAATGCTTCAAGCATAGTGAAGCCCGCGATTGGAGCCAACAATTTTGAGATGAAGGCTATGATGTTAAATCTGGTACAACAAAACCAGTTTGAGGGAAGTTTTATGGAGGATCCGAACAATCATATTGTGAACTTCCTTGATATTTGCGATATGGTCAAGCTGAATGGAGTTACAGATGATGCCATCCGCCTTCGACTATTCCCTTTCTCCTTAAGGGATGGTGCAAAGAATTGGTTGATGACTCTACCACCGGGGAGTATAACTACTTGGGATGAACTGCGAAGGAAATTCTTGGATAAATTCTTCCCTCCCTCCAAATCAGTAAAATTGAGAAATGAGATTACAGCATTCCTTCAACAAGATGGAGAGACATTATACAATGCTTGGGAACGATTCAAGGAGATGTTGAGGAAATGCCCGAATCATGGCATTCAAGAGTGGCAACAAATCTCAATCTTCTTCAGTGGATTGAATTATGAAACTAGGGATAAACTGGATACCGCAGCTGGCGGTGCATTGTTGGGCAAGTCAATTGAGCAAGCCACGGACATTATTGAGACCATGGGGGCTAGTCAGAACGCTTCCATCAGAGCCAAGAGCAACTCAAAGAAAGGGATGCTGGAGTTGGACACTCTTCACACTATTTTAGCCCAGAATGAAGCCCTAACTAAAAAGGTTGAGATGTTGTGTACTAGACAACAAAAGCCGGTGAGAGTAAATGCAGTGAGTAATCTGGCATCAAGCTGTGACTTCTGTGGAGGTGCTCACATTAATGGTTGCTGTGAGGAGAATTCTACCATGGAACAGTTAAATTATATGGGCAATCACCAGAGGAACCAGAATACCTTCTACTCAAATTCTTACCATCCGGGAAATAGAAATCATCCGAACTTCTCATAGAGCAATGATCATTGTCTCAACCCTATGGCCTCATCCTCATCTAGTAGGCCTTCTCAACTACCCAGCTTCAATAACCAGAACAGAGCCCCACCACCTCAGGTGGAAAAGAAACCCACTTTGGAAGATATGTTCATGCAATATATGGCCAAGAATGATGCCGTGATCCAGAATCAATCATCTTTAATTCAGAGCCAAAACGTGGCTATTAGAAACTTGGAAACCCAAATGGGACAATTGGCCAACGCTCTTAATAGTAGACCTCAAGGTACTCTTCCTAGTGACACTAAGACTAATCCTAGAAGAGAAGGAAATGAGCACTGTAAAGCTATTGCTTTGAGAAGTGGGAAAGAAATTGAGGGTAATCCAAAGACAACCGAAGTTGAGAAAAGAAAAGATCAAGAAGAAGTCACTCCGGAGAAAAATGAAGTTGAGCCCCTCATTGAGCACCCGAAACCCAAAATGCAACCACAACCTCCATTTCCACAAAGATTCGAAAAGCAGAAATTAGATCATCAATTCAAGAAATTCTTGGAGGTATTTAAAAGACTCCACATCAATATCCCCTTTGCTGAAGCACTTGAACAAATGCCAAGTTATGTGAAATTCATGAAAGATATTTTGTCCAAGAAGAGAAGGCTTTGTGAATATGAAACTGTAGCACTCACTGAAGAATGTAGAGCCATCTTACAAAACAAGCTTCCACCAAAGCTCAAAGACCCAGGAAGCTTCAATATACCTTGCACAATTGGGGATAAATTCAGTGGAAAGGCTCTCTGTGACTTGGGGGCAAGCATAAACTTAATGCCTCTATCCATATACAAGAGGTTAGGATTGGGTGAAGCTCGACCGACTACAGTCACCTTGCAACTAGCGGATCGCACTCTTGCGTATCCTAGAGGAGTTGTGGAGGATGTGTTAGTTAAGGTGGATAAGTTTATCTTCCCAGCTGACTTCATTGTCTTGGATTATGAAGAAGACCATGATGTCCCTATCATTTTGGGACGACCATTCTTAGCTACCGGGAGAACTATCATTGATGTGCAAAAAGGAGAACTCACCATGAAGGTGCAAGACCAAGAGGTGAAGTTTAATGTTTTTAAGGCAATAAAATATCCTGATGATCCAGAGGAGTGCTACAGAATTTCTGTAGCAGATGCTATGGTGGATAGAGTGGTACAAACCACCTTTGAGAATGTGCATTATGAAGATGCACTTGAGTCATCTCTTGTAGCTACGGAAGTGGATAAAGATAATGAAGAAGTAGTTGAGTGTGTGAACCTGTTGAATGCCACTCCTATATACCACAAACAAGTGGAGTCATTGGATTTGACCACCGAGATGGGACATGACACTAAGCCATCTATTGAAGAGCCACCTGTACTTGAACTCAAGCCATTGCCTCCTCATTTGAAGTATTCATATTTGGGGGAATCGCCAACCTTGCCAATAATTATGTCTTCTCTGTTGAGTTTGGAGCAAGAAGAAAAACTGTTGAGAATCCTAGGGGAACATAAAAAAGCCTTGGGATGGACGATCACCGACATAAGAGGCATTAGTCCTTCGATTTGTATGCACAAGATAAAGCTCGAAGAAGGATATTCTCCCACTATTGAGCACCAACGAAGATTAAACCCAGTAATGAAAGATGTGGTGAAGAAGGAAATTGTAAAGTGGCTGGATGCTGGAATAATTTACCCTATTTCTGATAGTTCATGGGTGAGCCCAGTTCAATGTGTCCCCAAGAAGAAAGGCATGACTGTAGTGGCTAACACTCGGAATGAATTGATACCAACTCGCACAGTCACAGGGTGGAGAATATGTATGGACTATCGCAAGTTGAACAAGGCGACAAGGAAAGATCACTTCCCGCTACCATTCATTGATCAGATGCTAGATAGGTTGGCTGGCCAAGAATTCTTCTGTTTTCTTGATGGCTATTCAGGCTATAACCAGATTGCCATTGCACCAGACGATCAGGAAAAGACAACGTTCACATGTCCATATGGTACATTTGCTTTCAGGAGAATGCCATTTGGTTTGTGTAACTGATAACATACTTTTTCCATTTATTTTAGTCCCTATTTTAGTCCTTTTTGCCTCTTTAATTTTGTCAATTCTCTAATTTTATTATGTTTTGGAATTTATTGGGTATAAACTATTTATGGATTGAATGTGTCTCAATTTTATTATTTTTAGAACTTGAATTGTAAAATGCTCAATTTAATTCCTACAAATTTTAATTTTGGAGAGAAAAGTGTTGACATGGACAAAGATGATGATTTGGATGCTAATGTGGCACTTTTTGGGTGATGTAGATGCTTACTAGGATATGTTGGATGTGGGGCCCACTTGAACTCTTATTCAATGCCATGTAGTCAGAATTTTTGGGTAGAAATATTAATTTTCGTAGGTCAAGAAAAGCATGGCTGAAATATTAATTTTGCCATGATATTCTGCTGCTGTTCTGCTGCTGTTTGTCACTTTCTGCTGCAGAAATATTAATTCTGCTGCTGCTGCCATACCATTCTGCTGCTGCAGAAATATTAATTTTGCTGCTGTTTTGCTGTCAAAGTGCTGCCATATCATGGAAGAGGCATCCAAGGAGGCATCTAGGGCAGAATATCCCTTTAGGCATGTGTTAGATCAGTTTTATATTTGCAAAAATCGAAATTTATTAAGGAGGCTAAGTCATTTTTCTGATGTGAAGTCCTAGCACCATTTTTCTGCCTTCTTTGGGCAGCAGTGGCTGGGAGCAACATGGAGGCAACTCTCTAGCTTGGTTAGAGGGAAAGGAAGCCTTCCCACTTGGGAATGGCTCTCCTTCTCCCATTTTGGTTGATGTAGTTTGGTTCTATGATGTTTTATTGCTGAACAATTTCGATTTTAATGCATTTTCGTTTAATGGAATGGATTTTACTGATTATTCTTCCTCTTGAATGTTTGATGAACCTTCAATGAGTTTGGAATTTTTATGTCTATGCTAGAGTTAGCTAGATATTGAGCTTGACCTTGTAATTTCCACCATAAATTAGATTATCTAGATATAGATAGTTTTATTTATGTGGCTTGAATAATTTTCTTGAGCTTCATGACTTAATTGAATGGTTGATCTAAGATTTTAGTCAATTATTTTGGATAAGTTAGATTGTAATTTCAAAGCTTTTGGATTCAATCATATTTTAGAAAATTGGCCAACATTGAATGGATTGTAATTTAATTGAATTGTTCTTCAATGATTCAAAGATTAATTTGTCTATGAATTAATCGGATTAGACCAACGAAATCAATCTCATTTTCTTGTGTAGTCGGTCATTTGATGAAATGAAAATTGTACTTTAATTCATTTGGACCAATGAGTATTTTCTTGGCCAAAGTTCTATTTTATTTATTGTTCTATGAAGCTTGTTATTTATACATGCATGCGTTTGCTATGTATTTGTAACGAGTAGGACAAGAGATAACATGTCATATGCGATTGCGGGGCATTGATGTGATTAGGACTTCATCGGATTATATTTGAGTTATAGATTAGTGAAGATCTTCCTAACTATAATTTTAATATAATTCAGTCTTAGAAGACTTTCTGAGAATTTTAGATTGAAGATTACATAATAGAATTAGTCAAGAATATTCAAAGGAAATGATGATGATGTACAATTCCATGAAATTTGTGACCAATCCACATCTTTTCTCTGTTTTGTTTTCTATCTAGTTATTTAAATTTCAGTTATTTATATTGTGTTGTTTCAATCATCACCCCCCTTTTTTGTGTAATTTCTGAAATTTCCCTCATAAGTCTTAATAGCATTTCACTTAGCCTAATTGAATTTTATTTGATACCTCAATCTCTGTGGGACGATACTCTACTCATCACTTTATTACTTGTTGCGACCCAGTATACTTGCTGGAATATTTTATGTGCTATAAATTATACGCACCAGTAACGCACCGGCAACATTCCAGAGATGCATGATGGCAATATTCTCAGATATGGTGGAAAAATGCCTTGAAGTTTTTATGGATGATTTCTCAGTCTTTGGGACTTCATTTGATAGTTGTCTTGGCAACTTGAAACAAGTTCTAGAGCGATGTGAAGAAACCAATTTGGTGCTTAACTGGGAAAAATGCCATTTTATGGTGCAAGAAGGCATTGTACTTAGCCATAAAGTCTCCAAGAAGGGCTTGGAAGTTGATCAAGCCAAAGTTTCGACCATTGAGCAACTCCCCCCTCCGGTGTCTGTAAAAGGAGTCAGGAGCTTCCTTGGTCATGCTGGCTTCTATAGGAGATTCATAAAAGATTTCTCCAAGATTGCTAAGCCATTGTGCCATTTGCTAGAAAAAAATGCTCCGTTTTGCTTTGACGAGGAGTGTTTGGCATCGTTTATTGAATTGAAGAAGAGGCTTGTTGCCGCACCTATTATTGTTGCACCGGATTGGAAGAAACCCTTTGAATTGATGTGCGATGCAAGTGACTATACAGTGGGGGCGGTGTTGGGTCAACGGTATGAAAAGATCTTTCATCCCATTTATTATGCTAGCAGAACACTAGCCGATGCTCAATTGAATTATACCACCATAGAAAAAGAGTTATTAGCGGTGGTATTTGCATTTGATAAATTTCGAGCATATCTGGTGGGAACAAAAGTCACTGTGCATACTGACCATTCAGCGATCAAATATCTCATTGAGAAAAAGAACTCAAAGCCCCGGTTAATCAAATGGATTCTACTGCTGCAAGAATTTGACTTGCAAATTAAAGATAGAAAGGGGAGTGAGAACCAAGTTGCTGACCACCTCTCGTGCCTAAGCAATGATGCTCAAGCTGAAATGGAGCTGCAAATTAATGAGAATTTTCCTGATGAGCGGCTATTTCTAGTAGGAGACAAGCAACTGCCATGGTATGCAGACTACGTGAATTTCCTTGTGTGTGGTAGATTGCCACCAGACATAAACACCCATCAAAAGAAGAGGTTCTTCCATGATGTGCGAAATTACTTTTGGGATGAGCTATTTCTCTTTCGAGTTTGTGCCGATCAGATAGTTCATTGTTGCATTCCAAAAGAAGAGATGACAAGTGTGCTATGGCATTGTCACAATTCAGACTATGCAGGTCATTATAGCAGTGTTCGAACAGCAGCTAAGGTGTTGGAAAGTGGACTGTATTGGCTGTCCTTGTTTAAGGATGCGAGGAAGTTTGTAGAAAATTGTGATCGATGTCAACGAAGTGGCAACATCTCAAGAAAACATGAAATGCCACTCAATAGCGTTCTTGAAGTGGAGATTTTTGATGTATGGGGGATCGATTTCATGGGGCCGTTTCCTTCTTCCTTCTCATGCCAATACATACTAGTGGCCGTCGACTACGTCTCTAAATGGGTGGAAGCCATTCCTACCACAGTAAATGATTCAAAAGTGGTAGTAAATTTCTTGAAGAAAAATATCTTTTCTCGATTTGGGGTGCCACGAGCTTTAATTAGCGATGGTGGAACTCATTCCTGTAACAAGTATTTGGATAGTCTTCTGACTAAATATAGTGTCAAGCACCGAGTAGCCACCCCCTATCACCCTCAAACAAGCGGTCAGGTTGAGGTCTCTAACCGAGAATTGAAGAGGATATTGGAAAACACAGTCAATACTTCAAGAAAAGATTGGGCAAAGAGGATAGACGATGCTCTGTGGGCTTATAGAACTGCATATAAGACTCCAATTGGAACATCCCCTTTCAAGCTATTCTATGAAAAAGCTTGCCATCTCCCTGTAGAGCTAGAGCACAAAGCATTTTAGGCCATAAAGTTCTTAAATTTTGATATCAAGAAAGCTGGAGAAAAGAGGCTCTTGCAATTAAATGAACTTGAAGACTTCCGTCTTCAAGCTTATGAAAGCTCTAAATTGTACAAAGAGAAGGTGAAAAGATGGCATGATCGTAAAATAGTCCCCAGATCCTTTGAAGCAGGCCAACAAGTTCTTCTTTTCAACTCTAGACTCAAACTCTTTCCTGGGAAGTTGAAGTCTAGATGGTCAGGGCCTTTTGTTGTCAAAGAAGCCTTCCCACATGGAGCTGTGGAAATTTCAGATCTGGAGGGTGCTAGAAGCTTTAAAGTGAATGGCCATCGATTGAAGCACTATCTTGGTGGCGAAATTGAGCGGGAGAAGACGTCTCTACCACTCATCCAACCCATGGAATAGGAGCTCCGGTAAAGTCCAGCTAAGGACTATAAATAAAGCGATCTTGGGAGGCACCCCGAGCTTTCTTACTCTCTTCCTTTTTATTTTCAGCAATAGTTAGTTGTTTGTGTCGATTGTGTGTATGTACTGCTGTGTGATCTTTTACTGTGCTGCATAAGTTATTGTGTGAAGTTAATTTAGTTAATAGTTTGCTGTAGTGAAGTTGCTTAGCTTTGTAGCTTAGTTGCATGTTTTCTGTAGCTGATCTCTCCTTGTGATATGTTCATGATGTTCATTGCTATTTTGAGGAGATGGAAAGTTTGCTGATGTTTGGAAACATAGACTCAAATAAGTTTGGGGGATGACACTTGATGTAGTAGCCTATTTAGAGTTTTTGGAGATGTTTACATAAATGTCATTGCAGTAATGTTTGGATGAATCTCCATGTAATCCGCTTGAGAAGCTAAGTCTATTGTGTGAAGGGTATAGACCTGTTGGCTGGTGATTAAAATGTCAGTGTAGCTTAATCAGGGAAAATTTGGACTTGTTTCTGCTGAAAATTTTGCTGTCATTCTGATGGAAACACGCTTAAGTGCATATATCACACACTTAAGCGTGTAAAGGCTAATTTTGAAGATGCTCTCTGATGGATTCACGCTTAAGTGCATATATCACACGCTTAAGCGTATGAAGGTTGATTTTGAAGATGCTCTCGGGTTGAAACACGCTTAAGCGCATACATATCACGCTTAAGCGTGTAAAGGCAGCATATGAAGGTGCTCTCGGGTTAAAACACGCTTAAGCGCATCTGGTCACGCTTAAGCGGGTAAAAAAAAAAGAAGCTGAAGGTATCGCGCTTAAGCGTGCGGTAGCGTCTTTAAAAGCCAAATTACGGCTTTTTGCCCTAAAATTTTCTGAAACCTCTTCTCCCCAGCCGCGACCAGCCACCCCCAGCCACTTTTCGGCCACCTCCAACCATAAAACCATCCATACATCCCTTCTCCCTCACTTTCCGGCCATTTCTCGCCGATCTCCCTCCATTTTTGGTGTCTTGAAGCTTCTCCACCGTGGGCTCCTCCATCTTTTGGGTGGGAATCGTTGAGTGAATCCTCCGTGTTCTTTGTGTTTTCTCCGTATTTCCTCCCATTTTGCTCTACAGGTAATGTATCTCTTCTCTTATTTGTGATTTTGGTAGGCTTAGTAACTCAATTTCTGAAACTTAGGCAAATATTGGAATTATAAGAACATAGGCCTTGATTAGTGTTGATATATTTTGTTGTTCTTGGGATACTTTGCTGAATTTTTCACAGGAAACATATGGCATCCAAGAAGAGGTCAAGGGGTAGGGAAAAAGTTGGGTCTAGTGGTTCCCTCCCGTTTGATAATTTGAAATTTAGAACCCTAAAGCATCAAAATTGGTATAAGGACAAAGTGAGCATAAAAAAATATGTCAGGGAGAGGGAAATTGCGCTTAGCCCCGGTGATTATCCTGAGATTTTAGAACAAATTGCCAAAAAATCGTATATGTTTATGGAAAAACCCACCAGTTGCTTATCTGTGGTACAAGAATTTTATGCCAATGCTAGGAGGGTCAAAAATGATGGTTTGGGGGAATAGAAGACCATGGTTAGAGGTGTAGAAGTTGATTTTTCTGTTGCTACTATCAACAGCCATTTTGGAATTAGAGCAGCTATTTGCCTCTATCAGCATCATATTGATGACATCCCTGTAAATCCTGAGCGGGTGCTTGACACATTGTGCAAACCTGGTGCACAATGGATTTTGGGTAAAAAGAATGCACCTCTCAAGTTACAGAGAGCTGACCTCCTTCCAGTGGCCAAAGCATGGTGTGTTTTATCTCAATCCAACCTCCTCCCGACCACCAATACCTCGGATGTCAATATCAAAAGAGCCACACTCATTTACTGTATTATAGAGGAAAAATTTGTGGACTTGGGCTTGTTAATCGCGAAGAACATTGAAGCCTTGGAACAGGCGAAGGTGGGAATTCTGGGATACCCTTACCTAATAACCAAACTATGTGCCGCCCAGAATATGCCCATGGAGGGGGAAACACTTCTTTCTCCTCCCAAGTCCATCACAAATGAGCTCTTGGATAAATTTACTGCTGAAGATGCCACTACTGGTAGTGCTCCTAGACCTCCTATTGCCCCTCAACCCTCTCAGGTTTCTACCCAGGCTCCCACTGTCACACTTTTGTCGGTTAATCATCGCGTCTCTGATCTTGAGGGAATGATGAAGAATATGTGGCATTATCAGTGGAGTTTTGGCAATGCATGGGCTTTGCAGAATGGGATTAGCACTAAAGGTTGGGATTTATCCCAAGGTGGAGGAGCTGAAGATGAAGCAGAAGAAGGAGAGGCAGAAGAAGAAGGAGATGCAGAAGAAGCAATAGGAGCTGATGAGGAGGACGATAGCTAGGATTTATGTTTCTGTTATATTTCAGTTTTTGAATTATTGTAATTGAACCTTATTTCAGACTTGTGTTTTTGAATATTTTGTTGATTGACTAGTTCTGTTGGTTTTATTGGATCAGCGTCTATTTGGTTGAGACGTTGTAGTTTGGCTATTGATCTCTTTATTGTTAATTTTCAGTATTTTTGGTTATTTTAGTTATCTTTTTCTGGCCCCCAAATCCCCTTTTGTTCATTTGATTTATTATTGTCTATTAGACCATTGAGGACAATGTTCGCCTTAAGTTTGGGGGAGGATTTTGGTGATCTGTGGAATTATGTGAATGCACTGAATTTGTTTCTTTAGCCTTATCTAGTATTTCAGTTTGTTGAGATTGGCTGGCTGGAAATTGTCTCTTGTGAAAGCCTTATGATGAATCTGCTGATTACTTGTTGCATAGGATGAAAGTCTTTTGTGGAGTCTATATTTTTGTTCAGTTTGTCCAATAAACTTTGCTTCCTTGGAGATTTTGGTGATCTGTGGAATTATGTGAATGCACTGAATTTGTTTCTTTAGCCTTATCTAGTATTTCAGTTTGTTGAGATTGGCTGGCTGGAAATTGTCTCTTGTGAAAGCCTTATGATGAATCTGCTGATTACTTGTTGCATAGGATGAAAGTCTTTTGTGGAGTCTATATTTGTGTTCAGTTTGTCCAATAAACTTTGCTTCCTTGGAGTTGTTGAAAATTTTTAAGCACAAATTAGCCAGAATTCATTTTAAGTGTATTTGTTCATAGAAAATTCTTGTAGTTTAATTAGTATGGTTATTTATCAATTTTAAGAATTCTAGAACCTATGTTTAAACTCTTTTGAAACGAAATTTCTAAATTGTGCATTGTTTGGAGAAATGATTTAGGCATTTCCTTTGTGCGATTGAGCCTTTCAAGCCATCCTTTTATTATGCTACCCATTGATCCCGATTTTGAGCTTTTAATTTTTATTAAAAAAAAGAGAGAAAAAAAATTAATTTGTTAATTCTTTCTTTTACCCACTTTAGCCCCACCTTTCAAGCCTGAAAAACAATGTCTAACCCCTTTTTTCAAGAGAATAATAGCATCTATGAATTTTAAAAAAAAATGATGTTGCTTATGGAGGTGTACGAGACAAGAAAATCAAAGAGTGGAAGAAGAAATGAAGTAAAAGAGTGCTCATATAAAAAAAATTTAAAATAAAATTTGAAGAGCACATTGAAGTTGTCACTCTCAAGAGATATGCAAATCTATGAAGATTGAGTATGACAACAGATTTTTATGATGATTGCATATTTTCATTTTGTGAGACATGAAAAATATGTTGATGAAAAATGCAATTTGAAGGAATAGAGAAAGAAAAAGAAAAGCAGGGGATATAAAAAAAAAAGGAAGGAAAAAGTGTCATATTTATGGATGCTAAATCATAATTCTCTTGATGTTTGTCTTTTTCCTTTACCCTTCATTTGGTAGCCATTGCCCAAAGCCACATTACAAGCTTTAAGTCCTTTTGATCAAAGAATGCTGCAGAGTTTAGCTTAGTGGAGAAAGAGGATAAGGACAGGCTTATAGAGTTGTCAATATTGATTGTTTCCATGCTTCTTAAACCATTTGAAGTTTCAACTAAACACTTGCATGAAATTGAATCTTGGCTAAAGCACACACACACTTCAAGAACTTGTGAGGAAGCGTGGTTTATTTTAGAACCTGAAGGCATATATAGACTAACGTAAATTTCATCTCCTTGCTATTTTTGAAAATTAGCGCTCGAGGGTTTAAAAGAGAGTTGAAGCCGTGCTTGTCTTGATTTATTGATTACAACATGTTTTAATTGCTTTACTCAAGGACGAGTAAAAGTTCAAGTTTGGGGGATTGATGAATCCTCAGCATTCATATATATTCTATGGAGATTTCTGTCATATTGGCATACTTTTAGTTGTCATTAGGATTTTAACACCTACTTTTTGAATAGTTGCATACATACCTCACTCTTAGGTTTGAAATGCAATTTTTGGACTTCTAATCACTTTCTTTTTGGGTTACTTTTGTAACTATGTTAGTGATTTTCCTTTTGCAGGTATTTCAGCTAGGAAAATATTGTTGAAAGATGAGAAATCCATTAGCCAAGATTTAATTGAGGTGAAGAGGAACCTTGGAGAAGAAAAAGAGGCTCAAAATGAAGACTTTGCTATCACATGCACGCCTAAGTGGGATTATCATGCGCCTAAGCGCATAAAGCTCAACAAGAGATCCCTCTCTGCCACATGCACGCTTAAGCGGGACATATTCACGCTTAAGCGTGAAGCTTGCTACATTGGAGGCTTAATTCTGTCCAAAATGCGCTTAAGCGCGAATACTGTGCGCTTAAGCGTGTGACACCTTGCTGATGAAGAATCGTTTCTGCCTAAATCGCGCTTAAGCGGGAAAACCGTGCGCTTAAGCGCACGAGCCATTTTACTGTCACGTGCAGCAGGCTTTAAAAGGCAATTTGGACTGAAATTTTAGGGCATTCTGGGTTGGAACCGAAGGGGGAGTGGCGATTTCACCTCTGGAGGCTAGGGCAACCAACTTTTGGAAAGGATTGAAGTAATTTTTCTTCCACCCAACTTGGAATCATGGAGTTTTCTCTTCTCTTCTCTCATTTTCTGTATTTTGTAATGATGTGTAGCTAAATTTCTGTACTAGGATTGCTATGAACCCTAGTTTGGATTAAGTTTTGTTAATCTCTTGATTCTTGTGATTGTTTGGCCATTAATACATGTTTATTCATTCTCATTTTCTTGCTTTCATTAAACTTGATCAATTTAATGGATTGTTTGGTGGTTTTGCTGTACTTGAGAGAGGAATGTAAAACCTAGACCATAGAATGGATAGTATGAGTTCTTGAACCAAAAAGGAGAGGGGATAGATTCATTAATGTCATAGGAATATAGATATTAGCCTCATATAGTCAGATTAGGGTCTGTGCATTTTTGGAACCTAAGAATACATAAGGAATTATGAGATTTTGGGTTGAGTCTTAGTTGGCATTCGGGAGAATACTTCTAAGCATATTCGTATCCTAGATTAGCATGTATGGCCGGTGAGAATAAGAGGGAGAGGGATTAAAACTTGTGAAGAACGACGGGGGATTAGCAATCTTAGGTTGTGTTCATCTTGTGAATTGAATTGCATTTGTCTTGTGATTTTCATTGTGCTTGTTTAGAGTTCATACAACATACAACTCACTCCTAACTCAACTTTACATTTTCACTTTCCTTCTGTCAAGAACTATCGAAATTTGCATTGTCTAACTAATATAACTTAATTTCTCGGGTAATTAGCAAGTTAATCCTCGTGGGAACGATTCTTTTACTTAATTTTCACTATACTACTTGCACGATTGATACGCTTGCCAAGTCGTCAACAGCCAACATCCTGCACTTACTGTTCAAGCTTTTAGACATGGTGCCAAGCACCTGACCACGAAACTGACAGTATAAAAATGACTTTGGGGGGGGGGTTTGACCTAATTTTGGATCTAGGATTTTGGGACTCTTGGCACCAGCAGAGGGAAAAGAGTTTTTAGAGCTAGTTTGAGGGAAAGGAGGCCTTCCCACTTGGGAATGGTTCTCATTCTCCCATTTCTTTTCTTTTCTTTTTTTCATGTTCTCTTTGTTTTATGTTGTATATAATTTCTATTTTTGTTGGTTTAAGTAGTTAGACTTCATTTCTAGGTTTATTATGAATCTAAATTTGGAGTAGATTTCATGTAATTTCTCAAACTCTTATAATCATTAGTTGATTAATGCATGTTTATTCATTCTAATCTTAATGCTTTCCTTTAATTTGGTCAATTATAATTGGATGTTGTGGTGTTTTTGCTAAACTTGGAAAAGGGAAGTAAAAACTAGGCCAATGGATGAGTAGTACGAGTTTTTGAATCTTAAAAGTAGGGGATTGATTTGTTAATGTTATTTGAATATAAACATTACCATCATATAATAATATTAAGGCTTATTCATTAATTTAACTTGATTTTCATATAAAGGATTATGAAATATTATGTAATTATCTTGATTAAGGTTTGGAAAAATCCTTCTAAAAATTATTTGCCTTAGATTAGCATGTACAATTGATGAGAACAAGAGTGAGAGAATGATTGTAGAACCTAGGAAGAATGAAAGGTTTGGAGGTTGAAGTAACTTGACTTTATGAAGTTTTGTTGTTGAATGTTTCATTTCAATGCATTTCGTATTTTGTTATAGTAATTCTTATTGATTTTAATACCTCTTGAATGATTAGATACCATTCAATGAGATTTGAATTTGTATCTGTGCTAGGGATAGCTTAATATGAAGCTAACTTGTAACTTCTAACATAATCAGATTAATCAAGGAATAAATAATCTTATTTATATGGTTTTTAATGAGTTCCTAATCTTAATCACCTATTTGAATGATTGGACTAAGGAATTAGACAATTCTTTAGGTTAGGTAGGTTTATTTCTCCAAGGAATTAGGTTCATATAATTTTGAGAACTTAACTAACATCAAAAGGACTTGTAATTGTAATGAGTAATTTTAACTCAAAGATTAATTTGTTTATGAATTAGTTGGATTAAAAGTCAAGTGAAGTCAATCTCAGTAACCCTAAGTTTTTGTTATTATAATTAATTTAATTTGTTAGTTTTTAGAATTATGCTTTTGTTTAAGTTTGCTCTTAAATCTTTTTCAATTTAATAGACCGTCTAGATAGTATTTTACTTTAACTTCGCAAGTACTTTCCAGTTTCCACCTCAATCTTTATGGAAATGATACTCGATTCATTACTTTATTACTTGTGCGATTGGTACACTTGCCAAATCGCTAACATGGCGCCACATCACTATTTAATATTCTGATAGCCTCTCAGCACATGACTCCCCTCTTTTTTTTCTCTTCTTCTTCTCTTCTAAATATCAAACCCATGCGCAACATCTCCTGCCCTTCTCTGTTGAACCATCTCCTTCAAAGTTGAGTCTCCCCCATTTATGTCAGCCACCGACATCGTCTCCTTTGGCATATGTGTATCCTTTGGCAACCAAAGGGGAAGAAGATGAAATCAAAACAAAGGAATTTCAAGATAATCACATTTCATAGCAAACCAAGAAATTTTAGGATCAGTTAAAAACAAAGGAATCTAGAAGTTTCAAAATTTTCAGGATCACATCTCATAGGAAACTAGCAACCGAAGGGGAAGAAAATGAAATAAAATTAGGTTACCTTAGAAGACAAGGTTAGATGGTTTTCTTCGGGGGAGACATGGACGCTGAAGGGTTAGCTTTGGAGGAGATATGAATGCCAGAGGGTTTGCTCCGAGGGAGATGAGCACACCAGAGGAAACGAAGCCACAGGGAGACAACGCTAGAAGGAGACTCACATTCAAAATTCATGGCATAGGTTTAAAATGAAGGCACGAAGAGATGAAGGCACTAGTTCGAAATTCAGAAGAGGAGAAGAAGATAAGAAAAAAAAAGGGAAAGGAGGAGAATCACGTGTTGAAAGGCTATCAGAATATTAAATAGTGATGTGGCACCATGTGGCATTGATGTGGCTTTTTAATCTGATAACTTCATCCTAGTTGGCACCATGAAATGTTGAAAGGGTTGACTAAAAGTTAACTAGCTTATAAGTAACCTCAGGGACTAGATTCATAGTTTTGAAACTACAGAGACTAAAATTATTGCTTTTAAAATGTAAGGACTAAATTCACTCTTAGGTAAAACTATACGGATCTCAAATATATTTTAACCTAAAAAATATAAAAATTATTTCTAAAAATTTTCAATGTATGTATTTGATTAATAATTTAGATTAAGAAAACAAAATACTCTTATTTTCTACAATAATAGAAGACAATCTTGTTCTTAAACTTACAATCACATTGATAATTAAATTAGATTAAAATAAAAATATTTCTTCTTTTATTTATTATCAACTTCTTCACTAAAATGAATATATATATATAATATTTTATTTTTAAGAATGAATTTAGAAAACCCTAAACTTTCTATGAATCTGAACTGATGAGTAATTCAGTCTTAGACTAATTCAGTCTAAATTTTTTTTTTAATTTTGAAAAGAACTTATTGAATAAAAAATAAAAGAATAAAAAATTAAAAATATCTTAAATCATACGAGATTCAGCACATGATTCAATTTACTGAATCAAATATATTAAAAAAATAATAAAAATCGACAAGATCGATCAATCTTTAGTTGATGTTAAAAAGGTAATAGATAGAAAATTATTTTTGAAAAAGTAAATAGCTAGGTAAGTAAGCTCATCTTACTCATGGTAACCATAGTACTGGTTGGAGGGGTGTAAGGCGTGGGAGATAACTCGGAAGAAGAGATCAGCTTCTACCTCCAAATCTCTCTTGTCCTTCGCTTGCCTGACACCTGTCAAGCCCCCGAGAACTTCTCCCATTGCCCTGGTTATACTTATTCCTATATATTTCATTTCTTCACCACTTTTCATGCATAGCCTTTATAGTATACTCCTTCTCTTTTATATTTTTTTATGGATTTTTATTCTCTATGTTGTTGTCTAATATTTGGAGTAGCCATTCTGCACTTGGATCCCCTTTCTCCTGAAGTCCAAGCTTTTAATCAATTCAATGCCACCAGGATCACCCCCACTCCTACTTTCGCTCCTCCACCACCTGGTACTTAAATCTTATCATTCATCTCTTTCACTCTTATCCAACTTTTTTGTATTTCTGTGATTTGAAAATTAAAGGAAAAAATGAGAAACATTGTGAGAGTTGTGTGTATATTAATTTTAATTATAGCTTCAGATGAAACAAGTTCCACTTGGCCCCACATACAAGACAATACTTCAGAAAGGAACAAGGCTGGTGACTTCAAGAAAACATTGTTAGTTAGAGGGCTTCTGCTATGGATTTCTATGACCACCTTTTAGGCATCAAATTTCACACATAACTATTAATTGCCCTCCAAACCATCTTTATTTCCTGTCTCTTTATAATAATTTCTTTTATGTGTCTTTTTTTTTGGATGGTGGGGGGATCACTCTAGCTACGTTATCTTAATATCTTATTTTCCCGCGTGTTTAATCATGGGTATGATGTATGTTACCTATACAACATATGCATATGTAATTCATTTCGAGTCTTGCATGGTTCATTCTATTGAGAAGGAGCTTCTTATAATTTGGTAAATGAAGCTACCTAACTATCAGATGCATGTAATATATATCCATAAATGATGTGATTTTGGGTAGTGTCTCTTTACTGTTATGTTAACAATTATGTTGGATGTAATAATTTGAATATCTATAAATGATATGATTTTGGGTAGTGTTTCTTTATCATTATGTTAACAATTATGTTAAATTTATCGACACTTGTCAGAAATGTTAGTTTTTTTTTAGTTAGTTTTATTTTTGTCTGTAAATATTGCACTTAGTTGTATTGTATTCAATTAAGTGAAAAAATAATACTTTAAGTTCTCTAATTCTCTCTAATTTCCTACTTGGAAATATTTTTCTTTGTTTATTTTTCCTAATTTTATCATGGTATCAAAGACTGGTTAATTAGGGATTTTCCTTCAACCCTAATTTTCCTTTTTTCTGATCGACGGTGTTTTTTCTTTCTCCTACACCAACCTTTGAATTTTTTCCTTCGTTGAGTGAAATAATCTTCAACCTTTTCTTCTGTCAGCGATCTTGAATCTCTGGCCATCATGAAGCATTCTGTCAGTAATCACAAAGCCTTCATCTATGCCATCAATCTAAAGTCTTGCTGCGTTTCTTACCTTATCGAAGATTCTTGCTGTGGCACCATGGTGTTCCTTCTAGTTTATTTCTGGTGCGATGCTCCACCAATGTTTTGGTTCGTGATTAATCGTGGTTCTTGCCTATTTTCTTTTCAACCTGCAATCTCGTAGCTTCTAGTTCCTTCTGCCATGAGATTCTTGCCCTTTTTTGCCCATTCTTGATCAGGTCTTTTCGTATCTGTTTTGTTTTAGGGGATTCATCTTTCTCATGTTTCAATTCGATTTGTATTTTTGACTGGTGGAGTTTAATCACATATTGGATTCAAATTATGTTTCTGGGTTTTATTTGAAATGGTGTATTTCCATAGCTCGATCTCGGTCCTATGGTTTAAAGGTTCATGGCTGAAGGTTCACTCAACCTTGCGATGGGTAATGAGTGTTCAATGGATGGATGGAGTGATGTGAGCATGGGCTCGAGTCTTATTTCTTGCCAAACTCCAGAATAGTTATTGTGCAAGTTCCATTAAAGCGCCACAGTCGGATTTTAGGGTTGGAATTCGAAAAAAAAAAAAGAGGATAACACGATCGTGCAATTTGGTTTTTATAAGGACTCGGTGAGAATTTGGACTCTTGGATCTAGTAGTGGAGATTGTGTTCTTGAGCTAAGTTGTAACGGCTATAAGTTTCACTCCTGTGTTTCCCATCTAATGTACCCTTTTTTGCTGATCATTGGCTGACATATTTTTACGAAGCAATGATCTTCTGGCTAATGTTTATGGGATGGCATCTTTGACAGGGGTATTGCCTCCATTTGTTCCATTTGCTCAGGCATTTGCAGCTGTCCTTATGACTGTCCTTACTTGGTTACTTGGGGTTTATTTCTCGGATTACTACAGATTTTCTATTTTTTTTTTAGTATTCTGAATTGATAGCTACTAAGGATTGGATATTTTTCATTAAACAGTTGTTTGTGCAAATCCATGGGGACAGATTGGTGGTGAACTTATGGATTTTATAATTGTGCTTCATGATATGAAAGCTGTAAAGACATTTTGCAGTCTCATGTACTTTTCTCTTGGTGCTGGTTGTAATGCTGCAGTTGGCCTCTTGGAAGTGCTTGAAGCATATATTCATGCTAGAGACAGAGGTTTTAGAATGTGTTATATTGGATTGACTATTTCTATTAGATGTATATTCTTTGTCAAATGGGAATTCTGTCTCGCTGGATACTAAAATTACTAGTTATGGTCTTAGTGGATCATTATATGATGCATCGATTGGTTTGGTGTATAAACCTTGGGAAAGAGTTGATATGGCATACTTCTTTTTCACAAGGGATATCTTGAGTGGGAAGGCAATTTCTCAATTTTTTACTACAATTATGAATGTAGAGTTTTTTTGCTATAGTTGATCCACAGTTATATGTGCCACTGATAAGTCCTAAAAAATTATCAAATCATGTTATTAAAAGTGAATTTTTTTTCTTTTCTTAGCCTTGTTTTGTTATCTTTTGAGGCTTTTTATCTTTGTTTTCATTTAGTTCCATTGTACTTTGTTATATTATTTTTTTCTTGTTTTATTCTCTATTTCCTTGTCTTTTTAAGTGATTTTAGTTTTAATCTTTTGTAGGTGCAGACTTGGGAGAAAACAGAAGAAATATGATGCCATTTGAAGCTTCCAATAGGCTGACACCCAAGCGCCAGACATACAAACTTGAAAGACCTCTCTGTCCAGATAGCGCCCAGGCACCAACCCCTGTCTAAGCTGTTAAGCTTGGTGCCCATGCGCCAATGCACGAATCTAACAGTATTTATGCATTTGTTAAGGTTTTCTAATCCAACTTTAGATCTGGGGATTTTGGAGCTTGAAGGCAGCAGTAAAGAACTATATCTGGAGCTGGTTAGAGGCGAAAAAGGCCTTCCCACTTGGGATTAGCCTTCCTTCCCCCATTTCTTCTCTCTTCTCTTCATTTTCTTCTAATTTCATGCTGTAATTTTTTTTCTTTTGTTAGTTATAGTTAGTTTGTAACTCTAGGGTTGTTATAAACTTGATTTTAGATTAGGTTTTATGTAATTTCTCAAACTCTTGTAATTGTTGGTTGATTAATACATGTTTATTCATTTCAATCTTAATGTTTTCCTTTAATTTGGCTAATTATTGGGATATTATGGTGTTTTTGCTAAAGTTGGAAAAGGGAGGTAGAAACTAGATCTAAGGGATGAGTTGTATGAGTTCTTGAACCTTAAAAGTGAAGGGATTGATTTGTTAATGTCATAGGAATATAGACGTTAGTTTCATATAGTCAAATTAGGGTTTGCTCATTAATTTAGCTTGATTTTCACATAAGAAATTATGTAATATCTATCTTAGTTGAGGTTTAGAAAAATCCTTCTAAGAATATTTGTGTCATAGATTAGCATGTACAATTGATAAGAGCAAGAGTGAAAGAATGATAATAGAACTTATGAGAAATGAAAGGTTTGGTGGTTGATATAATTTGATTTTTATGAAGTTTTGTTGTTGAATGATTCTTTCTGATTGCATTTTACTCTAAAGGTGCTTGATCACCATTTTTATGAGTTTGGGGTTTTTATCTATGCTAAAGATAGCTAGATATTAACTTTTCTCTTTGTAACTTCTACCATAAATTAGATTAATTTAGGATAGATAATCCTATTTATATGATTTTTATGAGTTCCTAATCTTCATCACCTATTTGAATGATTGGACTAAGGAATTAGACAATTCTTTGAGTTGGGTAGGTTTGTTTCTCTAAAGAATTGGGTTCAAATAATTGTGAGAGCTTAATCAACATCAAAAAGATTTGTAAATGAAGTGAATCATTCTTTAGCAACTCAAATACTAATTTGTCTATGAATTAGTCAGATTAAAAATTAAGTGAAGTCAATCTCATCAACTCTAGGCTTTGGTTATTAAGAGTAACTTAGTCTTAGGTCTTAGTTAGTAGTTTTAGTTTAATTTGTTAGTTTTAGGATTATATTTCTATTTAATTTTACTCTTTTCATTTTCATCAATTAAATGAATTGTCTATATAGTATTTCACTTTAGTTTGGCAGATACTTGATACCTCAATCCTCGTGAGAACGATACCTTGCTCAATCCTTACTCTGTATTACTTGTGCGATTGGTACACTTGCCAAATTGCCAATAGACACAATTGGTTGTGTTTTTAAATTGTTTTCCCTCGGTGTTCGACTCGAATGATATTTACACCGAGTTACAGAGCGTAGATTTATGAAGTGGTCCTTGAGAACCTTGTACCTGTTTGAAGGCTTTCTTATGAAAGGTTTTATATTTTTTGGTGTTTTATTTTTTAAATTGGACTTGATTCAGTTCACCATAACTCCAACTTGAAGATGAAGCATTAGAATTATTAGTTTGTTTTTTAGTTAATTTTATTTTTGTCTATAAATACTGCACTTAGTTGTATTGTATTCAATTAAGTAATGAGAAAATAATATTTTGAACTCTCTAATTCTCTCTAATTTCCTACTTGAAAATATTTTTCTTTTTTTATTTTTCTTAATTTTATCGACACTGAACATGCCACGTGTTACGCTTCACAACTTCAGGTTTAATTCCATCACCTCAAGCATTTCTTCACTTAATGTCAGAACAAATTATATAACGAACAAACTCAAACCACCAAAAGCAATGATATGACATATCTATGTAGCATGTACCCAGTGGCGTATCCAAGACCTCTCGGTCAGGGGGGCAAAAATTTCATTCACTTTTTTAGATCTAATGGTAATTTCCTCAAAAAATATTTCCATTACAAAAAAAAAATTTCTTCTTCTAAATCCTAATTGCATAATCAATCAACCAATTTAATAAATTTAGACCTATGTACAAAACCTCCAAATTTTATACTTTTACAAAGAGGTCCCTAACAATGAAATAATAAATTAACCATCATCAAGAAAAAATTTCATAAAATTCACTTCACAAATATGTTGCTCATGATCCTAATTGTATAATCAATCAACCAATTTGATGGAATTAGACCTATGTACAAAAATTTCAAATTTTAAACTTTTTACAAATAGGTCCCTAACAATCAAATGAGAAATTAACTATTATCAAGAAAAAATTTCATAAAATTGACTTCACAAATATGTTACTCATGATTCTAATTACATAATCAATTAACCAATTTGATAGAATTATATTTATGCACAAAAACTCCAAATTTCAAGCTTTTACAAAAAGGTCCCTAACAATCAAATGAGAAATTAATCATCATTAGGAAAAAATTTTATAAAATTGACTTTACAAATACGTTACTCATGATTCTAATTACATAATCAATTAACCAATTTGATAAAATTAGACCTATGTACAAAAAATACCAAATTTCAAACTTTTACAAAAAGGTCCCTAACAATGGAATAAGAAATTAACCATCATAAAAAAAAATTCATAAAATTGACTTCACAAATGTTACTCATGATCTTAATTACATAATCAATTAACCAATTTAATAGAATTAGACCTATGCACAAAAACACCAAATTTCAAGTTTTTACAAAGAAGTCCCTAATAATAGAATGAGAAATTAACCATCATCAAAAAAATTTTGTGACTCTGGGGAGTGGGGGTCTCATAACTGTAAGCAGTAGAGAGGGACTTAGTCACTGAAGGGGTTCAAAAAAATACTAAGGGGGTTCCAAAAAAAAACCAAGAGGGGGGGCAAAATGAAATTTTTTTTTTACATATGGTTATGTAAAATCCAGGGGGTGCAGCTGCACCCCCTCAACCATATGTGGCTCCGCCACTGTATGTACCCGCATGCATAAATTCCATTAATTACAACAACCATGTTCGCTGATTATTCTCAAGGATGGGGATCACCAACTCCATCGCCCAAAGCCTCCGATTTTGCCTGTGGCAAGTGAAACTTTAAGAAAGGGCCTCCATATTTGATTAGTTTTCAAAAAAAAAAAAAAACAAACCAAGTAAAAGCAAAGACTTATTTCAAATTATGCCTTATTTTCATTCTTTAAATTTATTTGATTTTATATTTGATTCAATAACTTTTAAAAAAATGCAGAAATCGACAGAAAAATATGGATACAAATCCACTCCAACTCTCTTTTCCATGAGCTCTCCTCAAACGTTATGTTTTGTTGTAATTCACGTCTTAGAAGTTGAGAGAGAAGAAGTTCAACACATTAGTAAATACTTATTTCAAATTGTGCCTTGTTTTCATTCACGTGTGGTTTCTATAAGGGCTTCTTCCTTAAACCTTAAGTGTGAGGCTGTTTTCGAGAATTTGATTCAGATAATTGGATGAATTTCAAACCATCTAATCCTTCGGCTCTTGAGTTGCTCAACAATTATGCAACTTGAATGATTTCTAATCCATTTCATTTTTTGTAAGAAATCTTATTTTTGAGTCAAAAGCTTAATGCTTTTTCAGTAAATAAAAAAGCATATACTTGGACTTAATTATTACAATAAATTAGTAATTTTTGTAAAATTTAACTAAATTATAAACTTGATACTCCTTTCATTTTAAATATTTTCTACTCTCGTGACACTTTGTATGTAGTGTAAATGTTTAAGTATCCCTCTAGTATACATATATTTGTCTTTCACAGCAGTATATAGTTTGAGGCTGTGAGCTGTTCAATATTTGGTAGCAGAAGAGATAAGTAAGGGATTTATAGATTAACTATTTGTTTGACAAACTTCGCAACATTCATATGTCCACTTCCAAATATGTTGACGATTAGGTTCAGTTAGTATTTTACTATTTTTAATTATTTGTTGTGTTGCTTAAGTTATTTAAGTCTTTTTCGTGCCAAATATAATTAATCACTTCACCTCTAATTCATATTGTTTGTGTAGCTAAATTTATCAACAGAGATTCTATGTATCAATTTATCTGGTTGGTAGAATGACAGATTATGAGATAAAAATATATCAAAAATGTGATAGTTAAGATTTAAGAGGAAGCTGACATAATTAAAGAACCAAATGATTAAAAAAATTATATAATATATTAATTGAACCCAACAACAAGAAGTATATAAAATAGAAGGTCAATTGAATTTGAAGCATCATACAGATTGTACAGAGTTTATTTGTTTGTTTGCCAATTGACAACATTGTTGGATACAAATTGCTTTTGAGGGAGGGAAAGAGAGGGGGCTATAGTTTATATGTCTGTTCACCCAATGCGTATCTTTTACATCTCCCCAAGGCCCAAACACAAACAGCATGGGAGCCCAGTCAATTAAATTATGAGTGGTATAAACAGCCCTACGTGAAAGCATATGTTTCACTCCAAATCTGTCAATTAAAAAATAATGTATAAGATTGTCCAACATTGCATTCATAAAAGTACTTTTAGATGTATAACTTTTCCGCTTTTAGAAAAATAAACGTGAATTAAAAACTAGTGAAACTAAAAGTTTGAAGTCAGTTAACCAACATTTTCATTATTGTGGCTGGTTTGGCTTGAAATCATTGGCTTATCTAGCATCCTTAGATTAGTGGGCAAATTTTCATTCGTTTTATTAGATTTGACGATAATTTTTTAAAATTAATTTTAATTTATTATTCATTTAATGATAATTTTCTCTTCAAAAATTTTTTTATTACAAAAAATCTTTCTTCATCTAAATCTTAATTCCATAATCAATCAACTAATTTGATAGAATTAGACCTATGTACAAAAATTTTAAATTTTAAACTTTTACAAAAAAGTCTCTAACAATAGAATGAAAAATTAACCATTATCAAAAAAAAATTCATAAAATTGACTTCAGAAATATGTTACTCATAATCCTAATTGTATAATCAATCAACTAATTTGATAGAATTAGACCTATATAAAAAAACTCACAAATTTCAAACTTTTACAAAAAGGTTCCTAATAATGGAATAAGAAATTAAACATAATCGAGAAATTTTTTTTATAAAATTGACTTCTCAAATATGTTACTCATGATACTAATTACATAATTAATCAACAAATTTGATCGAATTAGATTTATGTACAAAAACTTTCAAGTTTCTAAAGTCTCTAATAATGGAATGAAAATTAACCATTATCAAAAAAAAATTCATAAAATTGACTTTGTAAATTTGTTACTCATAGTCATAAGGGGGCAAAATTTTAAGGGATTCAAAAGAAGGGGGTTCAAAAATTTTAAAGGGTTCAAAAATTAAAAAAAATGGAGGCCAAAAATTTGTCTCACTGAAACGATCATTAAGTTCCTGAAGCTGCATGTCCACAACAGTATAGAATAATTCAACACAATAGTGATACTCTACTGTGATAGCTTGAGCTTTGCCTTTACGTCGTGACCTCCCTTTAGAAAAAAATATATCTTCCATATTAGGAATGTTAATGGCATGTACATTGCAAAATAAAGTCACTTCTTACAATAAAGACTCTCATCCATTATCCCTCATATTTTGTAACCGATGCTTTGTGATGTTAACCAAGTTCATAGCATTGATGATGTCTTGATCTTTCCTTTGCAATGCTTGTGACAATTCATTTGAAATACCCAAGACAATTTTCATCAAATGAAATGTGAATGCAAAATCAAAATCCTCTAACAAATATAAAAGACCATTCACTCCGGCCCTTTGATATGCATTTGATCCATCTTCTTTTATAATTTCAAGAACATCAATTATAGCAGAATACATCAATATCAAATTTATCGAAGTTGCATAATGTGAACTCCAACGAGTATCAGCAGCTCGTTTAAGACTAGTTTCTTGATTCAAACCCTACCCACTTAGAATTTCTCCTTTTCCCAATGCCTCTCTAATATTGACAATTTGCTTTTCACGAAGCATATCATGTCGTTTGCAAGATCCCCCAACAACATTTAATAATGTGGACACTAAATTAAAAAGAGAGGCAACTTCAATATGATTTTTGGCAATAGCAACTAACGTAAGTTGTAATTGATGAGCAAAACAATGTACGTAAAATGCAAATGGATTCTCCCCTAAGATCAAACTTTTGAGGCCACAAAATTCTCCTTGCATGTTACTAGCACCATCATAACCTTGTCCACGAATTCTTGATGTACTAAGGCCATGTTTGCAAAATAATGCATCAATTGTCATTTTCAATGATAAAGCTGTAGTATCTTTAACATGAACAATACCAAAAAAACACTTAACAATACTACCATTTTTGTCAACATAACGCAAAGCAACAGCCATTTGCTCCTTATTTGATATGTCACGAGCTTCATCAACAAGAATAGCAAATAATTCATCTCTAAGATCAGACACAATAGCAGTAGTGGTTTCCCATGCAGCAGCATTAACAATATCTTTTTGGATTTCAAGAGCAATTAATTGATGATTTTCAGGAACATTTTCCAAGACAATGGAATTTACTGATTCATTGTGTTCAGAAAGAAATTTAAGAAGTTCAAGGAAATTATCTTGATTAGCAGAATTGCTTGATTCATCATGACCACGAAAAGCTAATCCTTGTCTTAATAAAAAGCGAATGCAATCAGTTGACGCTGTTAAACGCTTTCGATATAAGTCACGAACTTGTTCAGATTGCTTAGATATTGCAACTTCAATATGTTGATGTTCATTCATCAAATCTTGACTCATCTTCCAAGCAATGTTATGAGCACTATTAGGACCTCCAACATGGGATGAGAGCTTTTCTTTCTTATTCCATTTTGTGAATCATTTTGTTACAAATGTATCATCACCTGATTGTTTTCCAAAATCGGGCCTAAAAAGATAACAACATAAACAAAATGCAGCATCTTTTTCTATACTATACTCTAACAAATTGCCAAATTCACTAAACCAAGATGGACAAAATCTCCTTAAAGAATTTCCAATTTTTCTTTGGGGAAAATTATGTTGAGTAGGTTGGCATGGTCCTCTTTGTAAATATGCTCTTCGTATCTTATCTCGATCATTAGGATGATATATTGAAATTTTCATTCGCTTTCCTGGATCTGAAAGCAACTCTTCTAAATTAATTTCAATTTGTTGCTCATTTGATGGTAATTTTCTCTTGAAAAATCTTTCCATTACAAAAAACCCCAAATTTCAAGCTTTTACAAAAAGGTCCCTAACAATTGAATGAAAAATTTATCATCATCAAGAAAAAAAATTTAATGAAACAAATATATTACTCATAGTCCTAATTGCATAATCAGTCAACCAATTTAATAAAATTAGATCTATATGTACAAAACCTCAAATTTTAAACTTTTACAAAGAAGTCCTTAATAATTGAATGAGAAATTACCTACTATCAAGAAAAAATTTCATGAAATTGATTTTACAAATATGTTACTCATAGCCCTAATTGCATAAACAATCAACCAATTTAATAAAATTAAACTTATGTATAAAAACCTCAATTTGTAAACTTTTACAAAGAGATCCCTTACAATTGAATAAGAAATTAACCATTATCAAGAAAAAATTTCAAAAAATTGTTTTCAAAAATATATTATTCATAGTCCTAATTACATAATTAATCAATTAATTTGATAAAATTAAACTTATATATAAAAACCCTAATTTTTTTTGGTGAAAAAAATACCTAAATATGGAATGAAAACTTGAGAAAGGAGAAGTGAACTCACTGTGTCTGACGGTACTGGTGGCTGGCCGGTGAGAGGAGAATGGAGATGAAGTCATGAAGATCGAGTGAGGGAGCCGACCGAGGGAGAGACTTAGAGACGGAAAGGAGAGTTTATGGCTGGCCGTCTGGGGTCGAAGTCGGTGGCGCCGTGGCTAACTGCACTAGCCGGGGCAGCGAGGCTTCTGGAGTCATTGTCGAGGCACTGCTGTCTGCCGCACTACGAGGGGTTGAGGGGGAAGAACTAAAGAAGGTCGAGACTGAGAGGGAGCAGGGGGGCAGAGTTCAAGAGACTGAGGGTATGGGAGGGGGTCGAAAAAAAAGTGAAAGGGGGCAAATTAAAACAAAAATTAAATGGATGTTTTTAAAAGTCAGGGGGTGCAGGTGCCCCCCTCGTGCCAACGTGGCTCCGCCACTGTATATATATATACATACCTGTGGAACTTAACTTAAAGTCAGTCAACTGGTATTTTTTCCTTCAGTTGCTTTATCTGGTATCAACGCAAAGAAACTTGATCGCTAACTAGGAATATTGCCGAGCATTAATAAAGTCTTTTGTCTATGTTAGATGACTTTCAAAGACTCCTTTGGTTCTTCAAGTTAATGAAAACTCTCTCTCTCTCTCTATATATATATATATATATATATACACACACACTTGTGGAACTTAAATTAAAGTCAGTCAACCAGTATTTTTCCTTCAGTTGTTTTATCTGGTAGGATCAATGCAAAGAAACTTAGTAAGAGATCGCCAAGTAGAGGAATATTGTCGAGCATTACTTTGTTAGATGACTTTCAAGGACTCCCTTGGTTCTTCAAGTTAATGAACTCTCTCTCTATACATATATATATATATATATATATATATATATATATATATATATATATATATATATATATATATATATATATATATATATATATATATATATATATATATATATATATATATATATATATATATAATTTTAGTTATAAATATGTGGGTTGAAGGTTGAATAACATTATATTATTGATAGAAGCAGCAAATTATTTTGCTTTTTCCTTCATGAATTTATTTAGTCACTTTAGAGATGTAATAAATTTAAAAAAAAAAAAGCAAAAGGAAACTTTTGAACATATGTGTGTGTGTGTGTGTGTGTGTGTGTGTTGTTTGGGGGAGGGGGTGAGGATATAAATGATGTGGGACAAATCACAGTGGCTTCATTGATGAAAAATCAATGAAGGACTGAGAAATTTCGCTAGAGACTAATAATAACCCATAGCTAGTCTTGGAATGAATGTATATTATGAAGTCTTTTCTAAGACTATTGGAATCCCAATCTCCACGTTCACATGATATATACAGGAAAAGTGAATACTTTTTTGCGAAAAAAATTAAGGTGATAGCTAGGTATAAGAGATTTGGTGCTTATCTTATAAGGACAAATATTCTTATTATCTTTATCTGAACTGTTAGATTTTATATACAATGATGTAGATTTCAAATAATAGTTTGGGAATTTTTTTTTTAAAAAAAAGTGCATTAAAATTTAGATCGTTAGATCTAAAATCTAACAGTATAGATAAGGACAAGCACAATGTTTGTCCTTATAGGACAAGCATGTGAGTGTGTGTGTGAGAGAGAGAGAGAGAGAGAGTTTACAAAAGGATTTACTGTAATCTGAATATCATTGAATTGATATATAGTGAAACCCAAAACACAAGTATATATGGTAACATATGAAAGTAATGGTTGGAACCCAAGAGGGGGGGTGAATTGGGTTTTATAAATTTTTCACAAGAATTAATTGGAAGTTAAAATGATTTTCTGTAAAAGTACAATGCTTAGGATAATAAATACAATACAGAAAATCAATGTGCTGTCAAGATAAATAATTATAAAGATCAAGGAATTAAAGAATAGATATCAATATGCACAAATTAAAGAGTAAGGGATAGAGAAAGCAAACTCGGAGATTTATACTGGTTCGGCTAATCCAAGCCTACATCCAGTCCTCAAGAGACCACTTGAGTATTTCCACTATAATTGCAAGTTTAATCCGGGTACTTGCAAACCACTACAACCACGCAAATTCGATCCGGGTATTTGTGAAACCACAATGGAGAATTTATAAATTCGGGCTCCTCCTCAACCCAAAGCAAGTTCTTCCAACACCGGTACTTGCGAACCTCAACTCAAAATAATATATGTGTTGATCAAAATCAACAATACAAAGAAACTCTCTCTAAAGAGTAGATGAAAACAAATGAAGCTCTAATAACTCTAATGATAGAGAATATGCAAGATTTGGCTCAAGAATGCTTTCCTTTCTCTCAAAGATGATAAAAGAAGTTAATATCACATTGTAGGACTTTGTTCTTGCTCAAAATCGTGTATCTAAGGTCATATATATAAGATTTTACAAAACTAGCCGTTATATAGTCGTTATAGTGCAGTCCAGATTTTGAGCTTTCTTTAAAAATTCATAACTCCCTCATTTGAACTCCGTTTTAAACAAATAATATACCGTTGGAAAGTTCTTGGAGTCTAGTTTCAAATGAGCTAAGTTTTACTCAAAAATTATTTTTCTTTTAAAAGATATAATCAAAATACTGACTATAGGTCAGAACACAATAATTTTTTATTACAGTAAAATCAACTTTCAGTTTTTCAAACTATATTTTGAATAGTCATATATTTCTCATTTGGACTCCGTTTTGAATAAATAATATACCGTTGAAAAGATCTTTGAGTCTACTATCAAATGAGATTAAGATACTTGAAAAACGGATTTTTCATTTATGAGATATGATATAAGGAGTGACCAAAGGTCAAAAAATAACTTTTGTAAAACTTCATATCTCACTATCTTTTTGTTCAAAAATGCTTGAGCCAATGTATGCAAATCTAAATCATTGAGTTGCACAAATATACTAGCCTATATAAAATATACCTAATTTAAACACATAGGCTATCTTGATGCATCCAAGCTTCCAAGACTTCAAATCTTCTAATTCTTCATTTCTTGGAGCTTCATCCTTGCATGTTGTTTTCCTTGAGTGAAGCATGATATTGCTTTTCCTTGTTCTTCAATACAATCCTCACTCTTCTTGTTTTGAACCAACCTATAAAATATATCTTACTTGCAAACCCAATGGTTAGTTTAATAGCATGATTCAATATAGCAACATACATATTAAATAACATAATCATGCTTAAGTACTTGTAGCATATATATGATAATTAATCTTTATATATATATCAATGCTACTATTCAAATACATTTGTCATCATCAAAACTTATGGCATATAGCCTTAGGGTCAACAACATATACACATGTGTTACATGTGTAGGAAGGTAAAGTAAATAACTGAAAGATTAATGGTAATTAACCACAACAATAATAGTAAAGTTATATATCTAATAGACCCCCGTAGACTTAGAGTGGGTGAATTACATATAAGAGTCATGCAACATTGCCTTCCTTAGAACATTCAGCAACTCTAAGTTTAGTTTTCAACAACTGAAACCGTGGAAAAGAGAGCGATTTGGTAAGTAAGTTAGCCTACTAATGAACGGATGGTACATGAATAATACTTAGAGAACCATTGATGACCTTCTCTCGGACGAAGTGTAATTAAGTCAAGTTCAAAATGTTTCATTGGACGATGCAGAACTGGGTTGTTAGAAAGCAAGACAATGCTGAGGTTATCATAAAGAACTAATGGTTTGGACGATACAATAACATGTAATTCTTTTAGCAGAGATTGTAACCAAAGAAGCTCAGTTATAATAGAGGTAAGACTTCAGTATTCTTTTAACAGAGATTGTAACCAAAGAAGCTCAGTTATAACAGAGGCAAGACTTCAGTACTTAGCTTTAGTGGAGGATCTTGGAACTATATCTTGTTTCTTTGAGGACCATGTAATCAAATTGCCTTCAAAGAAGCCCTAATCAGCATCACAGAAACCTGAGTTGTAAGGACCGACGTTTGGCGAATGTGACGCCATGGGTGATTTGTAATACCCATGAAAAATAAAATATAAATGCGTATTTACAAACTACTATTACTATTTCAGTATACGGTACTATTTACATGTATAATACTATTTACGTATATGGTACTGTTCACTTATACAATCAAAATGTCAAATACTAGATGTGATTTGGTCATAAGAG
Source organism: Biancaea sappan (assembly GCA_037074585.1). Classification (NCBI taxonomy): domain Eukaryota; kingdom Viridiplantae; phylum Streptophyta; class Magnoliopsida; order Fabales; family Fabaceae; genus Biancaea; species Biancaea sappan. The sequence continues at coordinate 11,384,563 of CM073490.1, read as the reverse complement.
AAAACTAGAAAGAAGTTTGTAGGAGAAAATGACGTTTTATGTGTAAAAATACCCTCAGGGACTAAATTGAATATTTTATTAGCGCATAGTGTCAAATAGTACCCTTGACTTTTGCTATAAATAGGCCCTTTCATTTCACTTCTAAACTCACACCTTCAACTTCTCTTCTTCTCTCCTTAAGTTTCTCTTACTCTAATGCTGGGCCTCTGAGATTTTGGGCCTTTCCTTTTCAGCTTAGGTAAGGATACTATGCCCTTTCTATGTCTTTCAATTTTAGAAGTTATTTTCTTAGGTATGCTCTGTGGTTGCGGCTTTGGCTGATCTTGCACATCAGAAAAACTGTCCTTAGCTGCTTACATATTATTTTGATTCTCTGATTACCGAAATAGGATGTAAACTGTGAAGAATACATGTCTAGGAAAGTTCTGGCTAAGGAAAGACATGCTTTTTAAGTGTGTCTATTATGACCCTCCACTCTTTCCTAGGAACTTACCTGGTGTACTCTTTTACATATTGTATTTTCTATTTCTGGTATAAACAGTCTCCGTATGCATGAATAGTATCCGTACGTATAAATAGTAACAGTATGTATGAATAGTAACTGTACGTATAAATAGTGACTATACATATAAATAGTGACCGTATGTATGAATAGTAACTGTATGTATAAATAGTGACCTATGTATGAATAGTAACCGTATGTATTAACAGTGTCTGTATGAAAACAATCCTAACTTGTTTTCTCTAATCTTTCATGAAAATCTCTGTAGCGAAATACTGAAATTCATCTGTGTACTCTTGTCCGTAACGACTTAGAGAAGTGATACTCGTATGGAATCCAGGTGAGTGAAACGACCCCGTTTTAATAGAGTTTTAGCATTACTGGTGATAAAAAGTATGTCGTAGGACACTCCCAAGATTCATAGGAGGAAATTGGATTCAGAATAACGAATTTAAGGAGATAATTAATCCAGAAGTATGGATAAGACGAAACAAGTATTTCATGATGATGTGAAGTTTGAATCTTTTCAAAAACAGATTAATTGTTATCTTGATTTGTGGTTTATAAATCTATAATATAGTTATATACTATACCTGTTGTATGGATGAATATTATATTGAGCTTCTGATTATGATATGAAATGCTATTGATTGTGATTGAGCGGGACAGTACCCCATCTCACGGCAAGGCGGAAAACCCGGTTGATAGGGTGTCTTGACCAATGAGTGTGGAGACAACGATTCCCTCAGTAGGGATATAGCCCGGATTGGTGATAAATCCGTGAGGCGCCCTAGCTAAAAGGATGAGGTTGTGCGTCATGGCGGAAATATACAAAATTAGTGAGCTAGCCTGTGTGCGCTCTCCGGGATATATTGCCATTGATGAGTACTAGTAACGTTTGTTGAATTGGTTGTGCGTCATGGCGGAAATATACAGAATTGGTGAGCTGGCCTGTATGCGCTCTGCGGGATATATTGCCATTGATGACTTGTTGAATTGGATGAATTTTTATCTTCTTGTATGTAATTTCTAACTATGTCTATTGGTTGAGTATGAGCCTTCGGATATGCTTGCATGACTAGTAATGTATTTGAATTTTATTAACACGAGGCCGATTCGCTCACGGAGCTTAAAAGCTCACACTCTCTGTACAACCTTTTTGTTCAGATCAGGTTGCTGATGAAGAATATTCGCTAGAAGAGTATATCACTTCGGACCCTCCCACTATCGGGTAGGCCCCTCTATTATTGTAGATTATGTTGCTCTGTAATCGTCTAGGACATCTAGGTCAGGGGTTTAGTATTTGGGTTGTATTTTAGTACAATAATGTATTTTATGTTGAGGATCTATTATTATATGCAAATAATCTCTATGAATTTCAAATAAGAAAATTTGATATATTTTCTTCAGGAATGGTTATTTTGATAATATAGAGATAATGACTAATAATTTAACTCATGGGTAGAATTTATCGAAAGGCTTACAGTGATGGGATATTCATCATTGTGCCGGTCATGTGCCCAGAAAACGGGTCGTGACAAAGTTGGTATCAGAGCAAAGGTTATTAGGTCTCCTAGTGATTACAGAGCAAGGTAACCTTAGTGGGACCTCCTCTATCGTTGTGAACCCAGGCACAACTATAGAGAGATGGCTCTACTGAAGGTCCTGTAGGATGTTTCCATTTCCTTTCCCTTCGAGACTTATCTCTTCTTAGGAATTATGTTCTCAGTTTTAGTTTTAGATAGATGTGGCTACACTTTTGAACTTAGTCAAGGAAAAGTTGTTATTTACTTTGATTCCGTTGCTGTCGGATCAAATTTTTATATGGTGGATTTTATAAGCTGAATTCATGATTGATTTTGTGTAGCTATATTATTTTAGGGTACCAGCCAATAAAAGAAACCACTTGCATTAAAAAAAACTGAAGGATTACATTGCAAAAAAAAAAGAGAAGTCTACTCATGCATGAGTAATCTAAAGGCGAGGTGGTCTTGGATTAGGAGGATTGTATTGTATCATCACCGCTCGACCATTCCTTGGAGCAAGAGACAGAGCAATATCGCGAAGGGTAGTATAAATTCCATTCATACAATCAACACTTCTTTGTTGTTGATTGCAGAAGCATTGAGTGGACCAATAGAAAAACCTATCTATTCTGGAAGTCATTGCCGCGTTATTGTGTTTGTTTAACTTCTCCAGATCTTCTATCATCTTCTTGAGAATCTTCACCTCCTGCTCTAAACAGGCGATTTTATCCTCTAAGCTATAGCTTGTGCTAATCTCCTCGGCTTCCTCAATCTTCTTCATCTTCTTCTCCTTTTGAATTTCTTGAGATCCCTCGAGAGGTCTTTTTCCTTTTTCCCTGCCTAAACTTAAGTTTAAGTCAAGTGCTTTTTCCTTGGCCTCCACTGTGAGATCAATGTACTTCCTTGAGGCCATGATTTGGAAAATTTAGAAATTTTTGTAAGAATATGAGGCGGAGGAATGCTGGGAGATTGTAGGCTCAGAGATTATTACTCTTTGTGGTGTGGTAACTGAGAACGCTGAGAAGGTTTTTATAGAGAAAAATTTAGACTAAGAGACAAAGAAGATATCTCTTCACCGCACCCCTACACGATCAACCTATGGATTTCTACAAGCTAGAAGCCAGAAGTCTAGGGTAGGCGTGCACACCGATAGCGCGTTGCATTAATGCCAAAACTATGAAAGTCAATATTCGGTGGATCTGCGGCGATTTTACTTGGTTTTCCTATTTCTTCCGTTGGCATTTTCCGAAATTCAAAGAAGTTGATAATATAGCCATTAAAGATATCCTTTGATGCTTTTATGATGAACTGAAATGTATTTTTCTGCTTTGTTGTGTTGTTCTTGAGAGCCTTCAGTTGAGTATAATATACATAACTAATTGAATCATGTTGTAATTACATGTATGTATGTTATTCATGCATAATGAAGTGAAGGCTACGATCAAGGAGAATATGTGATGATCCTACATATACTCATAGAGAATGTGAAATCAAAATGACTTGGATAGAATGAAATATGTAGAGGATGATATATTTTCATGGTTACACATACTTACATATAATGCTCTCGTGGGCAAATGAAAGGCAGTGATTTCCTTACATCATGATAATGCTTAATGCATGCGACCGTAAGCAGTTAACTTTGTTTTAAAATATATATATTGATATACATATATTATGTGTAAATCCAGAATAAAGACACCGATTAGACTCTAAGATATGGCCAATATGAGGCTACCTAATCCTAGAGTGATATCGTGATATGAGATTACACTATAAAACAAGTTAGAGGGAGAAAATCTCAGACTGAAGAGTGTAGTTAGTCAAAATTTTGAGAAAGGTCAAGATTAGCCGAAAATTTTTCTTTTTTCAGGAAATCTTTGACTTATGTTAATTGCATTAAATTATATTTACTATTTACTTGCATGTCTGACATTAATTACTAGCATTGCAACGTATGCGATCTGTAAACCTCCTAGCGAGCGGCGTATAGGTTGTGGTGGCTTTAGCTCTAGGGGCTTCGGGTTGTCTATAAATATTGTACGCCCGTTACCCCACTTATCACACCAAGCAAACCTACTTTTTTCATTACATACCTATTTCTCAACCTTCATTCCTTTCTCATTCGAAGTTATTTCTGAGATCTCTAGAGCAATGGCCGATAATAAGCCTTTCAACTTGAATTTTGAGACTGGCAACGTAGAGCTTGATTTAAATCTAAGTCTCGGAGATAACAAAGGGAAGAGACCTGTAGATAGGTCACCAGAAATTAAGAAGAAAAAGAAGGATGTAATAGAGATGGAGGAGGACAGCAATGCAACATCCTCAGAAAATAAGCTTGCATGCCTAGAGCGTAAGATAGAAAACCTGGAGTGTAAGATAGAGATCCTGGAATACAAGACAGAGGACCAGAAGCGACTAATAAATCGTCTCTTTGAAAACCAAGAGAAACTGATAAACCGTCGTTTCGGAGAACTAGCTAATCGAGTTGATAGACATTCAATATTTGCAACTCAAAATTTTCGTGACCAACAAGCAAGGTGTATTGACTGTATGAACGGAGTGACTTATGCTCTTCGCCAAATTTCTCAGGCGCTTCCTCCAGAAACCCTTTCTAGGCTGCAACGATTAGCTTCCTCCTTAAGGTATGAAACACCTTCTTCTTCTAGACCTGGAGCACCTTGTACATTTCAAAAGCCTGCTCGTCCTTAATTTATTTTTTCTTTTGTTTGTACCTAAAGCTATATTTGGTCTAAGCTTCATGTATTAAAATTATCTATGTACTAGAAATAAAATTTAAGTTAGTATTTAGATCTTCTTTGTTGAAGTGATTACTTTTACCGAAAGAACTTGAGGAATGAAAAGATGTTGGACTTGTTATATTTCATACTTGATTATGGAAATTCTAAAGCAGAGTATGGTAATATCCTTTTGACTGAGCAGAGTTACTAAAATGATATTTCATTACACTTCTAAACTATGGAGGAGTGCTGAATAAGTATTTTATGAACCTATATATAGAGAACTATGGGTTTGCCCTAATCATTGAAGGGATACGACTCTATATGAGTCATTGAGGTGAGAGGAATTTCTATATATATTTATTATTTTTATAATTATGCGTAAGGAGTATGTTATTTACTTAACACATTTTCTAGGATTGTTCTTCCTAGAGATTTATGTAATAATTTCATATGATTTTTCCTTTTATATGACGCCTTCAGCTGAGAGTATCGCTTTAAGGCAGAAGGATCGCCTTCGGGCAAGAGTATTGCCTATGGCCAAAATGATGCCTTCGGGTGGGGTGCTTGTATTCGTAAAAGTTATAAGTTATGTGTATGATAACTTGTATTCTGATATTCAGTATAAACTGGAAAGACCACGTGCCACTTTTGAGAAGACACCTATTTGAGGTTTTACATAGAGACAGAGTTCGTCTCTGATCAGATGGTTTAAGTTTGGTAAAGGTTATGAGGATGAGACACTTTATGGTACAAAAGGTTGTGGAGAAGATCAAACTAATGAGGAAGAGATTGTTTGCTATTTAGAAAAGGCAAAAGTCCTATGAAAATTATTGATAAAGCGGTCTAGAGTTCACAGTCGATAGTATAGTGTTCTTGTAATTCTTACTAAGGGTGTGAAGATGTTTGGAAAGAAAGAGATACAAAGGATGAGATATAGACGAAGTAATCACACTTATTTCAGTCTTGAGATGAGTTTTGAATTCGGGGGACCGAATTCTCTTAAGGGGGTGATAATGTAATACCCATGAAAAATAAAATATAAATGCGTGTTTACAAACTACTGTTACTATTTCAGTATATGGTACTATTTACCCGTATAATACTATTTACGTATATGGTACTGTTCACTTATACAATCAAAATATCAAATATTAGATGTGGTTTGGTCATAAGAGAAAACTAGAAAGAAGTTTGTAGGAGAAAATGACGTTTTATGTGTAAAAATACCCTCAGGGACTAAATTGAATATTTTATTAGCGCATAGTCTCAAATAGTACCCCTTGACTTTTGCTATAAATAGGCCCTTTCATTTCACTTCTAAACTCACACCTTCAACTTCTCTTCTTCTCTCCTTAAGTTTCTCTTACTCTAATGCTGGGCCTCTGAGATTTTGGGCCTTTCTTTTTCAGCTTAGGTAAGGATACTATGCCCTTTCTATGTCTTTCAATTTTAGAAGTTATTTTCTTAAGTATGCTCTGTGGTTGCGGCTTTGGCTGATCTTCCACATCAGAAAAACTGTCCTTAGCTGCTTACATATTATTTTGATTCTCTGATTACCGAAATAGGATGTAAACTGTAAAGAATACATGTCTAGGAAAGTTCTGGCTAAGGAAAGACCTGGTTTTTAAGTGTGTCCATTGTGACCCTTCACTCTTTCCTGGGAACTTACCTGGTGTACTCTTTTATAGATTGTATTCTCTATTTCTGGTATAAACAGTCTCCGTATGCATAAATAGTATAAAAAATTAATATTTATCACCTTATAAATAAAATCTCCTTTTATGAGCAATAATAAAAAAAAATTTTAATAAGCTCACAAAAAATTAAAATACACATAATTAAAAATTAATATTTATCACCTTATATAAAGGTGCCAAAAATATCATATACTTAAATTTCAAAATATCACAATATATATATATATATATATATATATATATATATATATATATATATATATATATATATCATATATATTTTATTTTCACACTATCACAAACAGACACAAAATCATCCACACGTATGTATGTAGTTGCTTTCATCCTTTTTATGTATATATTTTTTCATCACCACAACACACACACATATATAGAAACAATTTAGCTCTGTAAATTTTCAAAATAATACGTTGGAAACATAACAAATAGGTTTCACTTAAATACATTCATGAGGGCACGGTTATCAAGTTAGAGCTTAATTTGATAGCCCCAACGTTCATGTGTATAAGAGAGCATTATGACCCACGGTTATCAGATTTAATATGTGCATAAAATACCAAAGCAATGGTCACCGATTATATAAGTGTGTATATATAATTATATGTGTTTTGGCCAAAACTATCAACACATAACTTGCACAAAGGCACACACACGTATATATAGTGGTTTCCTTATGTTCTTCCTGTTGGCTTTTATTAGAGAAAGAAATAAAAGCATTAAAAGCTTAGTGTATCAACTGTCAAGTAAATGAATATTGCCTTGATTGTTACACCGTCGTTAAGAAAACAATGAATCAAAGCCAACGGAAATAGCATGAAGCAACATAAATTAGGAAGGCTAAAAACTGATAATGCGACTTTAATATGGGATTAAATATAAATTGGTTTAATTTAAGTTTAAAGTATATTTTTCACTATTGTTGACGTACTGTTGGACTTGTAGTCTGAAGCATATTAAAGTATTTTATTTGCATTAGATGACTTCTGAGACTCTTATCAGTTCCACAAGTTAACGAAGTTATTATCCCAGTTTTGGTGACAATTATGTGGCAACGATAGTTATAGTTTCTACAACTTCATCATCCTCAACCTATCATGTTTCGTCTTATATTGGCAATACAATTTTTTCATGACTCATGACACTATTTTGCTTCATCGTAAATTTAACTTAAAATTGTGAAGCTAACATTTGAGAGAAAAATTGTATATATGTAGTAATTTTTTACTTTATTGGCGAAAAGAAGGACAAATTGTGTGAAAAAGTAATGGCTAATAATATCTCATCTTAGATTTCTGAGTATAAGCATGTGTCTCTTGAAACTATCTTGATTGATTGGAGACCCAGTCTTCAACGACTCGTGTCATGTCTAATTGACAATTGTCTTTATTATGCACAGTGCTCTCTTCAATTCCATTCAATACTCCTAACTCCCTTCTATTTTGTGTGAACCCAGTTACCCAGGATTCCGACTGAGTCCGTCTTAATTCACGATTTATATTTAATTAATTTTTGTTATTTATATAATACTGAATATTTAGTTTATTTAAATTCTCATTTTTATCCCTATCTCGTTTTAAAATATTCTTTTTTAAGACTTTGGAATTTCTTATATTTTAAATTCAGAAAAAATCAAATAACCCTTAAACATAAGCAAACTACTGCACCTTTTATTTTTTTAAAATTGGACAATATTTCCTAAATTATCATTTTCCAGAATTTAAATTATTTTTTTCAGTCTTTGCCAATAGTAACTAAATTTTTTCCTTTTAAATTATTTTTTTCAGTCTTTGCCAATAGTTGACTGAGATATCACTTTAAATATTTTTCATCTATAACATAGTGTGTTCTGTTCCCATTATAATTAGTCTGCAACTTGAGTTCTATAATGTAATAATAAGTTGTAAAAAATTCATTGAAAAATTAATATTTGTAAAATGTTCTTTGAAAATTTAATTATGTAATAATAAGTTGTAAAAAAATATAAAGTTATTTTTCAAGAACCATATACTTAACTTTTTGATTAAAGAATCATTTATTTGTTATGCTTTGACTGGAGAACCTGATAACAAATATATAGAGAAATTCAACTAAATTTTTTCCTTTTAAATATTTGTTTTTATGTTTTAAGAGTTACTTCTTGCTTTTGAATTAGCCATTAAAGAATAAAAATTAAATAGTTCAGTGTTTGATGCTATTCTAGCTAGTGTTTTGGAACTCAAACTGACCAGATGACTCAAGGTTGGGACTGGTTTAGGTCATAATTTTAGACTGACTGGCAATCGTCCCAGGCAACCCTACCGGGTCTTGGCCGACCTAGGTCTCTCTCCAATTTTTTTTAAAAATCTAAATTATTGTTGCTCTATCCTCCTTTTTTTTTTCTCTAAAATAGTCTCTTAATTCCTAAAACTGGCCCAATTTTTGTAACTGACATATTTTTATATGTTCAAATAGGCATAAAAAAATAATTAAATTAAAATTATTTCAGAAAAAGTAAAAATAGATCTGGTCGACAAATATAAAAACTTTTTACAACATAATTTTCACAACAAAAATTTCATTATCTAAGTAATTGAATATAGCCAATAAATTCAAATATACATTCTTAAAAAAATTAATATTCTGCATCTTAGTCATCTTATTATATTTGGATAATATTATTTATAACTTTATAAATTATTATGAATATTTATGACTTTATGTTTGAATTATTATAGATGTTTATAACCAGATTAGTTCCAAAAACATTGATTCTAGGGATTTGGATGTGAAGTTTGATGAACTTTCTTTTTTTTTTTCATCAAATTAATTGTGTTTAGAGTTTTATTTGAAAATTTAAAGATTTATAACCAGGCATCTCAGTCTTACATGATCCTTCTTTAATAATAATATTTTAACTATGTATAACGTTAGTTACGGAATAATAAATACAAAAATGTTTACGAATCAATGGACAGCCTAAATTGGCATCTCGTGTTTACAAGGTATTAGACAAAACAATCTAAATCTTAAGTAATAGTTCAAGATACTCTAATTTCATTTCGAAAAGTCAAAGTGTTTTAAAAAAAACTCAAAATTAAAATAAAGCAAATTCATTTTTTCTTTAAAATTTATATAATATATATAGTCAAATATTGATTAAAGTGCGGAGTTGGTTTCTACAAGTCTAGGGTTGGTCATCTTTCATGTTTTTAGGTAACATATGAAGTGGTTATATCTATTTTGCGAGGACTGATTGATGGGAGTCTCTAGGAGACCATGTCTGGACAGTGGGGTCCTTTGTCTTCCCGTTCACATTCTATATATAAATATAATCACAAAATAGGTTTGTTGAAAAATAAAGAGGAACCATCGATCACGTCCCTATTTGTGGCTCATTCTATACGTTTAGCTGACTAAATACAAATTTCAATTCAAGTATTTCTTAGCTCAAAAAAATTTACAAGTGTATTTTCAATGAGAATTTTGGGGAATCTATTCATAGTTATGATAAACTGTATAATTACTTTAATTTCTTTAGTTTCAAAGTCTATATTGAAATTATATTCTCTAAATTTGAAAAATACTTATTTATTTTTATACTATTTGATGAACTATGAACTTGATAATATTTTAAAATCTTAGATGCTTAATGTTATATTTTAAAACAATGTTTAAATTTATAAAATAGTACTTGAAACATCAAACTTAATTCATAATGAAACATATAAATCCATTCTCAAGTGTCCAGTGTTTTAATTCAATGTCTATTCTTTCCTTTCCAATATCTTATTATTTGACTAAATTAGCTATAAAATAATACAAGTTCAATGTATTCAGAATGAAGCACTAATTAATATTTTAAACGCCAACCTAGAGTTTCACATTATTGGCGCGATCATTTTCTATCCATCAGTCATTAAACGCAATCACAAAATGCATGCCATTCAATGACAAAAAGACATCTGATACTAATTTTTCCAAGCCTTAACGCGCACGCTGTACTTGCTATATAGAAAGTGATAGCTTCTCGATCACAATTAAATGGCTAAAATAATAGTCTCCTCTGACTTGGTCCTCTCCTATAATGACCGTATCGTCAATATACTTTTTGAGCAATACTTTTAAAATCGGACCGGTTATTGAACTGGTGAAGCCACTAGTTCAAAATTCAGTAATCGAACCGTGGTCGAACGGTGGTAATTAAAAAATATTAAAAATATATATAATTTAAAATATTAAAATACTTAATATAATTGATAATTCATAACAACAAGTGAAGGAAATAAAAAAAATTAATTCATAATTGATAATTCATCACAAGTCATAATATCTACAATTTTAAACTAAGTTTTAGTTGTGAAAAAAAACATTGTAAAAGAGTCAGCAAGTCTCACATTGCTTAGAACAAGGAGGGAAAAAAGTTTCATATACTAATATATGTTAATGGGCTTATAAGAGGCTAAGGGAAGTAGTGGGTTCACGTGCTAATGCAGTGCAAATCATCCAATTTGCTCTCCGTGCGCGTGTGATAAAGTGGACTCAGCTTGTTTTTGTTTTTCTCTCCTTCGATTTTTTTTTCTTATCTGAGTAGTGACATATTTGACAGTTACAAAATTAACTTGGGTTACCATATGTTTTTTGTCTACTTCCCTCTACATTTTTTTTACACACCTTCATAACAAAAAAAATTGTCAAAAGAACCAAAAAAAAAAAAAAGAACCGAACCGGTCGAACCAGCTGACCGACCGGTTCTGATCGGTTTTCCCGGTTTGCCACCAATTCGACCGGTTCGACACCGGTCAAACCATTGGCCGGTCAGATAGCCAAACCGGACCGGTGACCCCTCCGGTTCTCGGTCAGACCTGTCCGACCGGCCGGTTCGGTCCGGTTTTGGCATCTATGCTTTTGAGAAAACAGATGAAAGAATATTAGAACATGTACGATAGTTTTCCCCGTCAAATATTAACCCCGCAAATGAAGTATATCGCGAGGCATGTGGTAGATGTATATACTATTTGTGTCAGAGGAAAGCCACATTAATGCAAAACATGGGTAGATCCCTTATTGTTGGGTTTACCATTGTCTTCTTGTTGTGTGAAATAGCACAATTATGTCTGTGTAGAAATTTAAGTGCGGGATGCTTAGAACGAGAGAAGCAAGCTCTTCTGAAGTTCAAAGCAACCCTCATTGATCCATCAAATAGGCTTTCTTCTTGGAATTCCAAGGATTGTTGCTATTGGAATGGCGTAGCTTGTGACAGCCTTACGGGTTACGTTGTCAAGCTTGGTTTGAGGAATCCATGTTCCAACAACTTGCTTGATTGTAACTTCGACCAACAATCTCTTGAAACTTCATATCTTCATCCATCTCTAATGCAACTGGAAAGCTTGAGTCATTTGGACTTGAGTGGAAACCAATTTCACGCCATTCCCGTTCCCTTATTCTTTTCTTCTATGCACCAACTGAGAAATCTCTCTTTCTCTAATGCCAATTTTAGTGGGAAGATTCCATATAATCTTGGAAACCTCACCAACCTTCGCCATCTTGATCTTAGCTTGAATGGCTTCCAATTCAATGACATGAATTGGGCTTCTGGACTTCGGTAACTGCAACACCTTGACATGAGTAGTGTTCACCTTGGAAAAGCACACGATTCATTTCAGGTATTTTACACACTTCCTTCTCTTTTACAACTACACTTAGCTGAGTGTAGACTTCACAACCTGATCCCTCCTAGTCACCCTCTTAATTTCACTTATGTTTCCAATGTTCAAGTGCTTGATCCTACTTACAATGAAATAGATAGTCGAAGTCTTGGTGTTTTACAAAACATGACCTCTGCTAGGCACCTTGACCTTTCTTTCAATAATCTTACTTCATTGCCATTGTGGTTGAGCAAGTTTGATAACCTTGAGGAGCTCCACATTGCTCAGAATGTTCTTCTTGGTCTGCTTCCTTTGGCTCTTAAAAACTTGACATCAATCAAAGTCCTTGACTTGTCTTCCAACAATCTCAGTGAAGTTCCATCATGGTTAGGTCAGCTAAACAACTTGCACCAACTAACTCTTGCTAACAATAAACTCACTACTTTGGGATCTTCTATATCTAGAATCCTAAGGAACATGTGTCATTTAAAAGTTTTAGATTTTTCAACCAACATGTTTAAAGGAGAAGCTTTTGGAAGTGATGAATTATCTGGATACATCAAATATGATTTAGAAGAACTTGATTTGAGGGCTAATGGTTTGAAAGACCGGTTGCCAACCTGGTTGGGGAATCTTGAAAATTTAGGAGTCCTTCATATATCAAGAACCTCATTCTATGGTCCAATCCCCTTTTCTCTTGGAAAATTATCACAATTGACAATACTTGATCTAATTAACAATGCTTTGAATGGATCAATTCCAGATAGCCTTGGACAACTTGTGAATCTAACTTACTTCCGTCTCTGGCAATGAGTTGGAAGGGGCTATTCCCAAGAGTCTTGCATGGCTTTTGAATCTTCAAATGCTTGATCTTTCGAATAATCAACTTAGTGGCTTCATTCCCCAAAGTCTTGTTCAACATTTGAATTTGGAATACCTCAGTCTTTCCAATAATAAATTACATGGGAAAATTCCTAACAATCTTGGCCAACTTGTGAAATTAGTAGAATTAGATCTCTCTTTAAATGCTTTGGAGGGCACAATTTCTACTATGAAAGGGTCGTCGTCGTTCCCAAATCTCAAAATCTTGAATCTCTTCAGTAACCAAATAAATGGATCACTTCCAAAAAACATTGTTGTCATAATGCCCATGTTGGAATCCTTGTTTCTTGGAAAAAAACCATATAGATGGTTCAATCCCAGAGTCATTGTGTGAAATTGATAGCTTGTACCAACTTGACCTTTCAAAGAACAAATTATCTGGTGAAATTACAAATTGTTGGAGGGATAATCAACAATGGGATGAAATAAATTTGTCCTCCAACTGTAATATCCCAAGAATTTATATGAATATTTAAAATTTATTTGAAGTTTATTGAAAAATTTAATTACATGAAAAGTATTCTTTTTGAATTAGTGAAGGAAATTTGGGAATAGAAATTTCAAAATTTTAATTTGGGAAATTTTTACAAATTCTCAAGGACTAATGTGAAAAGAAAAGAAAGTATAGAGGACTTTTGAGAAATGACCAAATAGGAACCCGAGAAAAAGAATGAGCTTATAGGAATGCGTTATGAGTCAGGTACCGAAAGGATGATGGATTCGAGGTTAAAGTGGAGTCTGAGACATTGAGAGGGACTAAAGTGAAATAAGGAAATCTATGGGGCACCTAGGATTTAGAAACACCTGAGGTGAGATTTTATGAATTTTCTTTTTGCTAGTTTTGACTGAGGGTCAATTGGAAAGCAAGTGATAATTTCACCCCGGGCGAGTATATAGGTGGCCTCACCTCTTTTTCCTCATTTTCTCCTTTCCTCTCTCTCTCTTCACCTTCTCTCCTCTCTTTCTCTCTTTCATCTCTCTACTTTCTCTCTCTACACTCCAACTCCACAACCGGACTTTGAAGGGTGGATCTCGGGCTACGGGGCGAGCCTCTAGGGGCCAAGCAACGTAGAGAAAGCAAGGAATCGAGGTAGAAATTTTTATTTCTTAAGCTTTTCCCTATTTTCTAGTTTTAAGAGTGTTTGAGGTAAAATTGAGATTCCGGCTTCATTTCTCAATTAAAATTGGTGAGATCCCATGGAAAAAATTATGAAAAACGTTGGAGATTTGGCCAGATTTGGGCCAAATCCGAGAGAAATCGCAAAAGGTCACGATCGTAGCGCCAAGGTTATGTGGGGAAGAAGAAAGGATTGGCGCCCAGGGGCCACGTGTGGCGCCTAGGCGCCAGGCTTGGGTTGGCGCCCAGGCGCCAGTTGTGCCGGAAAACCTTAGCTTATTTTCAATCGGCCATAACTTCTTCATCTGAACTTTGTTTTGGGCAAACTTTATATCGTTGGAAAGATCTTTAAGTCTAGTTTCCAATGATATAAGTTTCATTTGGATATTCATTACCAGTTAGGAGTTATGATTTGAGAAGTGGATGAAGGTCGGGAGTAGTGGTAAGAAATTTCTCTATTTCGTAACCCTGATGGTTTTTATCTGGTTACAATAGGAATGGTCAAGGTGCAAGGTGGGAGTGCCGAGAGCGTGAAATCTAGGTGAGTGGGTTAATACTTGCTATGATTAAATATCTTTGTTATGGACTTTATGCATCATAGTGAAAATATGTTGTATATCCAAGTTTGAAGATGATGATGACATATATATATATATATATATATATATATATATATATATATATATATATGTATATATTTATATGTTTAAATTATATTGTGCTTGAAGGGGACGATGAGACATAAACAATTGTGGAACTTGCCTGGTGATTCTTATTTTCTCATGAATGGAGGTTATATGATGGATTGTGAATGGCATGTAAACTGAGTTGAAATGTGTCATACTCTGCTTATTGAGTTCATCCATATGCGGATAGTTGAAGTATGTTATTGTTGAATAATTGATCTATATTATGGGTTATGTTGTATACATGTTATGTTGCTGGAACAATATTGATTATGTTATGACTTGAATTGTAAATGACTGAGTTGTGTATGTGGCTCATGATTATGATTGAGGATGCTCTTAGATGTGATTGTGATTGTGATTGTGTTTGATTAGAAAGAAAAGGCATGGTGGTGCACCCCATGGAGAAATCTACGTGAAGCTATAAGGGTGGAGAATATACATGGAGCGATAAGGGTGGATGCGGCGGGGGCCGCGGGCAACGATCGAGAGGTATCCTGGACGACCCGGTTGGTACGGGAAATGTGTGAAAATGATTTCACTGTTTGCTGTTGTGAATTATTTGAATTATGTTGAAATGTATTTGATTTACTTGGATATTGTTGTGAAGTATTATGAATTATATTATATTATATTATGATCGATTACGTATGATTGCTGCATGTTATCATTATGATGCATGATATTTTTTTTATCATAGTGTTGTGTTGTCTGCTCACTGGGCACGTGGTTTGCTTATACCCCTCTTATTAACATTTTTTTCAGAGTTGACAGCTGAAGGTAAATATCTGTACAAGGAATTATGGATCCTTAGCTCATGATTACCTTTTCATTTGTTCAGGATAAAGGTATAATAGTTAAGTCTTATTCTAAGTTGTATAAATCTAGAAATCTTTGTCATCGGGTAGGTTCATTCAGTGATGTAATGTGAATGACTGTAGTGTGTATAGAGAACTCGGGTTGGTTGCATGAAAAAGAATGGTATGATGCTTAAGAGAAAGAAAGGCTTACGGGGGTGAAATGAAATTCACTTTCCGTGCCGGTCACGTGCTCAGATTTTGGGACGTGACACCAACAATCTGTCAGGAGCTTTCCCAAGGACAGATTTCCCAAGCACATTTGGCAATCTGTCCTCATTATTTTGGTTGCATTTGAACAATAATAGTCTTCGAGGAGAACTTTCGTTGTCCTTGAAAGATTTGAAGCAATTGGTAATTTTGGATGTTGGTGAGAATCAATTTTCTGGAAGTCTACCACCATGGACAGGGAACACCTTTCCCTCTCTTCAGATTCTCAGACTGCGACAGAACAAGTTGAATGGTATCATTCCTGCACAGCTCTGCCAACTTGCTACACTCCAAATTTTGGACCTTGCGAGCAACAACTTAATGGGCTCAATACCCCATTGCATTGGCAATTTAACACGAATGAAGAAGTCCATCTTGCCAAATGAAACCAAAGTAAGATTTGATTTCAATTTTTTCAGATCCAACTTCGTGGATGAGTGGCATGATGAGGAAGTCAAACAAGTTGTGAAGGGGACAGAACGTGAATACATCAAAATCTTGAAGTATGTGGTGAACTTGGATTTGTCTGATAACAAATTCGTTGGAGTTGTTCCCCAAGAAATTACTCGCCTTACTGGGCTGCATAGCCTGAACCTGTCGCACAACCAGTTGAAAGGGGAGATTCCTGAAATGATAGGAAATATTAGATCACTCGAATCATTTGACATCTCCAACAAACTATCTGGCAGGATCCCAAGTACTATGTCTGCTATAACTTCATTGAGCCATTTAAACTTGTCATACAATAACCTTTCCGGACAAATTCCAAGAGACAATCAATTTTCGACTCTTGATCCACGTAGTTATAACTGATGAAACAAATTGGGCTATTCAAATTTTTAATGTCAGATTTGAACGACGTCAAAAACTTCTGACATCTAGCGTGGACTATTCCAATACACAGTGAACATATATTTTTTGCACAACAATATCATATTAACCCTTGTATAATGGGATTCCGCGTTGAAAGCCCCTCCACTCTTTCGTTTCCATATTTCCCATCAACGTATTGCAAAAAATAATCAGATCAGTGTCACTATATGTGTAATGTGGACCTGAGGCCCTGTGAACATTGGCCATAATATATTTCTTTTCTTTGGAAAATAACTTTTAGCAAACTTTGCTATGAAGATTGATTCTAATTGGACATCTCCATTTGAGTTCTTAACTGACTGCATTATGGGCACAAAGTTTCCACAGCGGCTTCAAAAACAAATGCTTCTTTAGAAATTGGATGTTCACCGCAACTATTAGATGTATCCAATTATAAGGTTATTATAAAAATGACCAAACTCAAAATTCTTACAAAAATAACTGAACTATACATCCACTGGATTGCTGTAAGATAATATAACTGTTGCATTTGTTAATCTATGTAAGGCGGAAAACCTAATCTAAGAGTGAATACATTCATTTGTATATATGAAAAGTATACATTAAGATTGCACAGTAGTGTGTTTGTTCCAGTTTTTTTCTCCCAAAGTTCAATATGCTCAATTGAACTTTGCTTTCTCCTTATTTGTGCGTGTAAAGATGGAGGGTCGTAGGGTGAAGGCAGAGTGCATGGATTAGTGTTGGATGGACACTTTACCATTGAATCCATCATAAACTTCCTTTCTAACCCTTGTGCTTTGCAAGCCACGGATTCTGCACATAGTTCAACAGCTTCACCGCTAATAGAGGGCTTAGCGTAGGAGCTTAAAAGATGAAACATGTAATCGTACACATAATCCATCTTCCAACTCTTCCTGTATAAAATCACCAGCAGCTTTTCCAATTCTTTGTGCCTGATGAATTCCACAAACAACAAAACAACAATTTGAAACCCAACATTGCTAAGGTTAAACTACTAGTTGATAAGGACAAAATATTCTATCTTCTCTTGACAGACGACTTAATTATATAACGCTTCCCTCAACTATAAAAAGTTAAAAACGAATAATTAACTCCCATCTTAAAATAGAGATAGTAATGTCATTAAATTACCTTTCAACAGAAAATAGCATATTTTACTATAACTTTAAATAGGGAAAGCAGTACTTCATATTATCATGCTATCTTACCAATGAAACTCCCATAACTTCTCGACCAAAGTTACCATATTGGGCCACGTGTTGAAAATGAAGTCTTTGAAACTAGCAGTGTCTATATAACTAAACTACTTGGCACACCAAATTCCACTCACACTCTTCAAATGTAAATTATTGACCTAAGTTGACAGTGGCCACACCGTAAATTGGTGGAGACACTTTCATTGGATTGCATACTCAAAATCTGTGTGCTTCCATATAGCAGATTACGTGCAGTCATAATTTTGACAAAGCCATAACTGTTTGTAGTTTGATAAGATTTCGTAAACAACATGGCTTTTCCAAATCAACTTTCATAATCTATATAAACCCTTTGTCGATAAATTACAATTGCATTACAGTCCAATTTTTGCTGTAACAAACAGATAAAAGACAAACACATACAGACTATTTCTTTTTCATAATTTGTTCGACACTAAACTAGTTGTGGGAAAATCATATATAATCATAAACAACATTACCTCGTTAACGCGGTTGTTGCCCCACACTACAGCAAACTTAATAGATCTGCACTTGTCATCTTCCTTAATGGGCCAATAGTGGTGCCCTGGAATCAAGCCTCTTGTGAAGAAATCATAGTAATGGGGTTTTACTAATAAAGTGATAGAATCACAGGCCAGAATGTATTTTTCACTCACAGACCAAGCAGACCCTTCAATATAGATCTTATATCTGCATACATCATGAGTTTACTCTACATATCATGTCACTAAGAAAGAATAAATAACCAAGTATATATATAAAGCAAGCAAAATAAAACTTGTTCACATTCATATGTAAAAATATGAATATTTTACCTATGAGTGCATTGGCTCGCCACATCAGATTTCTTGAAACCTTGTTTTGATTCTTTTATCCAATCCTGCAAAAAATACCAAAATAAATCATACGTTAAAATTGTGGCTGTGGTTTGAGAAACCACAAAATTGGACTTGCAAGTTAAAAGTTTTTTCAGTCTTTTTTTATCGGAATCTAAATTCTATTTCAAGCACGCTTAAGAGCGCCACATATATAATTTAAAATCATAATTTGACAGATGAAAGCTGATAACGAATTAATTTCATACATTAACTATGAGAAAAATCGTGCTTTTTTTCTTGTGGAAATAATAAGTAATCAATGAGGTAAGAGCCACATAAACAAAGGAAATTAAAATGAAAGAAATGGAGACGAAGATTAGAAAGAGGAGAAACCTGGGCATACAGACGAGCATTCCAATCTTGTGTATCAGAGACGTTGCATTTGAGGAGGTCTTTTCTGGTTTCAGCAACTTCCGGATTACCTTTCCAGTAAGCATAAGGCTCTCTCTTCATCCATGTTGTCCTCTTGTTCCCCTCTTTCAACTCTCCCAACAATTCTCCCATGGCTTTATGTTAACCTCTGGCCTATAATTCATTATAATACACAATACGCATAAGGCATGCCTTTTCAAATAAGTCCATGCCAAATCAATAAGAATCCATTCAATTCAGAAGAAAAAAAAAAAGATTCTTTTCATTGTTGTTTATTTATATATATAGTTGTAAATTTTTTTTTAACAAAAGAGTAAATTAATGATTTAGTTTTTAAAAAATTATATTTTTTTTTTCAATTTAGTCTCTTAAAGATCAAGTTTTTTTAATTTAGTTTTTAAAAAATTATAGTTGTCTTAATTTAGTCATTTTCATTATTAAATCACAAAATTTGTTAAATTTCAAAATATTTTATTGCTAAAAGTCACTTTGACCCAAAAAAAAGAATTGATATAAACATAATCTTTCAAAAACTAAATTAAGGTGTTTGATATTTCAGAGACAAAATCAAAACAAAAATAATTTTTTAAAAACTAAATCAATAATTTACTCCTAATTAAAAAAATTAAAAGAATAAAATACTGATTTAATCCTTAAAAAATCAATAAACGCTTGGGGGCTCTTTTGGAATTTTGTCTGTCCTCGTGCTTAGCATCGATTTCAAATTTGAACCTCCAAAAATTGCCTGTCAGTCACAATGCACCAACCTCACTCATCACCCCTTGGTTAAAAATCATACACTAATTTAAAAAAAAAAATTAAATATACATCATAGATCTTTTTTAATTTACATTTTATCAGAAAAGTTAATTTTTTACACGATTTAAGATTATTAGGTCCCTTTTAATGATAATTGAAAATCTACAGGCCACGAACAAATACAATAACCCTATGCTAAAATGTGTCTTTTTAAAAGTTAAAATAAAACGTTAAAACATTATTAATAATACATTATTTATCTTATTTTAAACTGTACAGACAAATGAACCGAAGTCAGACGAGGAACCAATGCGCGTTTAGCTTAAGTACATAGATTAAAAATATATATAGTTTGGCCGCCCGAAGACCCGTACTTCAACTGGCCTGTATATATAATACAAAATGAAGTTCGGCCAGTATTTTTTAATTGGAAAACAGAGACCAAACTTTGTTATAAAATATAATAATATAAATATTTGATGTGACAGGATTCATATTATATTCTAAATTTTTTTGAAAAAATAGCATACAACCATAGGAGTCCATATTTTTCCAGTCTTCAAGCGTACGCTGCATTTGGTCCTCTGACTTGGTCCACTTCAATATACTTTTGAGGATATTATCGAAAGATTAAACCCATCATTACTATCTGTGTCAGAGGAAAGGCACTTTAATGCAAAACATGGGTAGACCTCATATTGTTGGGTTTACCATTGTGCTCTTGTTATGCAATACAGTACAATTATGTTTGTGTAAAATTTTAAGTGTGGGATGCTTAGAACGAGAGAGGCAAGCTCTTCTCAAGTTCAAAGCAACCCTCATTGATCCATCAAATAGGCTTTCTTCTTGGAATTCTAAGGATTGTTGCCATTGGAATGACGTTGCTTGTGATAATCTTACGGGTCACGTTATCAAGCTTGGTTTGAGGAATTCATGTTCCAACTACTCGCCTGATTGTGATTTCGACCAACAATCTCTTGAAACTTCACATCTTCATCCATCTCTAATGCAATTGGAACGCTTGAAGCATTTGGACTTGAGTGGAAACCAATTTCACGCCATTCCCATTCCCTTATTCTTTTCTTCTATGCACCAGCTGAGAAATCTCTCCCTCTCTAATGCCAATTTTAGTGGGAAGATTCCATATAATCTTGGAAATCTCACCAACCTTCGTCATCTTGATCTTAGCCTCAATGGCTTCCAAGTCAATGACATGAATTGGGCTTCTGGACTTCGGTCACTGCAACACCTTGACATTAGTGGCATTGACCTTGGAAAAGCGCGTGATTCATTAAAGGTATTTTACACACTTCCTTCTTTGTTACAACTACACTTAGCTGAGTGTGGACTTCACAACCTGATCCCTCCTCGTCACCCACTTAATTTCACTTATGTTTCCACTGTTCAAGTGCTTGATCTTACTGACAATGAAATTGACAGTCGAAGTCTTGGTATTTTACAAAACATGACCTCTGTTAGATTCCTTGACCTTTCTTTCAATAATCTTATCTCATTGCCATTGTGGTTGAGTAAGTTTGATAACCTTGAGGAGCTCCACGTTGCTCAGAATGTTCTTCTTGGTCCGCTTCCTTTGGCTCTTAAAAACTTGACTTCAATCGAAGTCCTTGACCTGTCTTCCAACAATCTCAGTGAAGTTCCATCGTGGTTAGGTCAGCTAAACAACTTGCACCAACTAACTCTTACTGACAATAAACTCACTACTTTGGGATCTTCTATATCTAGAATCCTGGGGAACATGTGTCATTTAAAAGTTTTAGATTTTTCAACCAACATGTTTAAAGGAGAAGCTTTTGGAAGTGATGAATTATCTGGATGCATCAAATATGATTTAGAAGAACTTGATTTGAGTGCTAATGGTTTTAAAGACCAGTTACCAACTTGGTTGGGGAATCTTGAAAATTTAAGAGTCCTTCATATATCAGGAACCTCATTTTATGGTCTGATCCCCTTTTCTCTTGGAAAATTATCACAATTGACAAGACTCGATTTAATTAACAATGCTTTGAATGGATCAATTCCAGATAGCCTTGGACAACTTGTGAATCTAACTTACTTGCGTCTCTCTGGTAATGAGTTGGAGGGGACTATTCCCAAGAGTCTTGCACGGCTTTTGAATCTTCAAATGCTTGATCTTTCAAATAATCGACTTAGTGGCTTCATTCCCCAAAGTCTCGTTCAACATTTGAATTTGGAATACCTCAGTCTTTCCAATAATAAATTACATGGGAAAATTCCTGACAATCTTAGCCAGCTTGTGAAATTAGCAGAATTAGATCTCTCTTCAAATACTTTGGAGGGCACAATTTCTACTATGAAAGGGTCGTCTTCATTCCCGAATCTCAAAATCTTAAATCTCTTCAATAACCAAATAAATGGATCACTTCCAAAAAACATTGTTTACATAATGCCCATGTTGGAATCCTTGTTTCTTGGAAACAACCATATAGATGGTTCAATCCCAGAGTCATTGTGTGAAATTGATAGCTTGTACCAACTGGACCTTTCAAAGAACAAATTATCTGGTGAAATTCCAAATTGTTGGAGGGATAATCAACAATGGGATGAAATAAATTTATCCTCCAACAATCTGTCAGGAGCTTTCCCAAGCACATTTGGCAATCTTTCCTCATTATTTTGGTTGCATTTGAACAATAATAGTCTTCGAGGAGAACTTCCATTGTCTTTGAATGATTTGAAGCAATTAGTAATTTTGGATGTTGGTGAGAATCAATTTTCTGGAAGTCTACCACCATGGACAGGGAATACCTTTCCCTCTCTTCAGATTCTCAGACTGCGACAGAACAAGTTGAATGGTATTATTCCTTCACAGCTCTGCCAACTTGTTGCACTCCAAATTTTGGACCTTGCGAGCAATAACTTAATGGGTTCAATACCCCATTGCATTGGCAATTTAACGCAAATGACGAAATCCATCTTGCCAAATGAAGCCAAAGTAAGATTTGATTTCAATTTTTTTAAATCCAACTTCGTGGACGAGTGGCATGATGAGGAAGTCAAACAAGTTGTAAAGGGGACAGAATTTGATTACATCAAAATCTTGAAGTATGTGGTGAACTTGGATTTGTCTGATAACAAATTCGTTGGAGTAGTTCCCCAAGAAATAACTCGTCTTACTGGGCTGCATGGCTTGAACCTGTCACACAACCAGTTGAAAGGGGAGATTCCTGAAATGATAGGAAATATTAGATCACTCGAATCCTTCGATATCTCCTCCAACAAACTTTCTGGAAGGATCCCAAGTACTATGTCTGCTATAACTTTATTGAGCCACTTAAACTTGTCATACAATAACCTTTCCGGACAAATTCCAAGAGACAATCAATTTTCGACTCTTGATCCAAGCAGTTATGCTGGCAACCCGTATCTCTGCGGAGCTCCTCTTTCAAGAAAATGCCCCGGTGATGATTATGATCAAGTTTCTGATCCTGGAGGCAAAGGTCCTGAATACGACGACCATGATCCTGAAAAAGTTTGGTTTTACTTTGTAGTGGCCATTGGATTTGCAAGTGGGTTTTGGGGAGTCATAGGGACTTTAGTTTTGAAGAAAAGTTGGAGATATGCTTGCTTCCGACGAGTGGATGATGCAGCGGACGAAATATATGTGACCATTGCATTAAAAGTAGCAAAACTTAAGAGGATGCTGAGAAAACGTGTTGATGCTTGACCTGTAATTAACTGTGTTCCTTTATTTTCTGCGTCTTCGTGTTGGTCTCTAAACGTTTCAGTATGTGTGTGTAGATAATAGCGTGTGGCTTTTTACTTCATGTAATTTGTGCACTTGTACCTGTAGTAAATCAACAAACTTTATTATCAGTTTCTTTGAGATTGGGCCCGGTTCTGCATGAGAACAAACTTTAGATACTGAGGATTAACCATATTTAAAAACATAGATTTTCAGTTTACCAATGGAATCCGTGATTGACTGATTGTGTGAGTTGAAAGTCAAGTTTCAAAATTACAAGGCAGCTACTATAACTGATGAAACAAATTGGGATATTCAAATTTTTAATGTCAAATTTGAACGGCGTCAAAAATTTCTGACATCTAGCGTGGACTATTCCAATACACACAGAACATATATTTTTTGCACAATAATATCACATTAACTCTTGTATAAAAGGATTCCACATTGAAAGCCCCTCCACTCTTTCGTTTCCATATTTCCCATCAACGTATTGCAAAAAATAATCAGATCAGTGTCACTATATGTGTAATGTGGACCTGAGGCCCTGTAAACATTGACCATAATATATTTCTTTTCTTTGGAAAATACCTTTTAGCAAACTTTGCTATGAAGATTGATTCTAATTGGACATCTCCATTTGAGTTCTTAACTGACTGCATTATGGGCACAAAGTTTCCACAGCGGCTTCAAAAACAAATGCTTCTTTAGAAATTGGATGTTCACAGCAACTATTAGATGTATCCAACTATAAGATTATTATAAAAATGACCAAACTCAAAATTCTTATAACAATAACTAAACTATCCATCCACTGAATTGCTATAAGATAATATAACTGTTGCATTTGTTAATCTATGTAAGGCGGAAAACCTAATTTAAGAGTGAATACATTCATTTGTATAAATGAAAAGTATACATTAAGATTGCACAGTAGTGTGTTTGTTCCAGTATTTTTTCTCCCAAAGTTCAATATGCTCAATTGAACTTTGCTTTCTCCTTATTTGTGCATGTAAAGATGGAGGGTCGAAGGGCGGTGGCAGAGCGCATGGATTAGTGTTGGATGGACCCTTTACCATTGAATCCATCATAAATTTCTTTTCTAACCCTTGTGCTTTGCAAACCATGGATTCTGCACATAGTTCAACAGCTTCACCGCTAATAGAGGGCTTGTATCTTAAGAGCTTAGCGTAGGAGCTTAAAACATGAAACATGTAATCGTACACATAATCCATCTTCAACTCTTCCTGTATAAAATCACCAGCGGCTTTTCCAATTCTTTGTGCCTGATGAATTCCACAAACAACAAAACAACAATTTGAAACCCAGCAATGCTAAGGTTAAACTACTAGTTGATAAGGACAAAATATTCTATCTTCTCTTCACAGATGACTTAATTATATAACGCTTCCCTCAACTATAAAAAGTTAAAAATGAATAATTAACTCCCATCTTAAAATAGAGATGGTAATGTCATTAAATTACCTTTCAACAGAAAATAGCGTACTTTACTATAAATAGGGAAAGAAGTACTTCATATTATCATGCTATCTTACCAATGAAACTCCCATAACTTCTTGACCAAAGTTACCATATTGGGCCACGTGTTGAAAATGAAGTCTTTGAAACTAGCAGTGTCTATATAACTAAACTACTTGGCACACCAAATTCCACTCACACTCTTCAAATGTAAATTATTGACCTAACTTGACAGTGGCCACACCGTAAATTGGTGGAGACACTTTCATTGGATTGCATACCCAAAATCTGTGTGCTTCCATATAGCAGATTACGTGCAGTCATAATTCTGACAAAGCCATAACTGTTTGTAGTTTGATAAGATTTCGTAAACATGGCTTTTCCAAATCAACTTTCATAATCTATATAAACCCTTTGTCGATAAATTACAATTGCATTCCAGTCCAATTTTTGCTGTGACAAACAGATAAAAGACAAACACATATAGACTATTTCTTTCTCATAATTTGTTCGACACTAAGCTAATTGTGGGAAAATTATACAGAATCATAAATACTTTAACATTACCTCGTTAACGCGGTTGTTGCCCCACGCCACAGCAAACTTAATAGATCTGCACTTGTCATCTTCCTTAATGGGCCAATAGTGGTGCCCTGGAATCAAGCCTCTTGTGAAGAAATCATAGTAATGGGGTTTTACTAATAAAGTGATAGAATCACAGGCCAGAATGTATTTTTCACTCACAGACCAAGCAGACCCTTCAATATAGATCTTATATCTGCATGCATCATGAGTTTACTTTACATATCATGTCACTAAGGAAGAATAAATAACCAAGTATATATATAAAGCAAGCAAAATAAAACTTGTTCACATTCATATGTAAAAATATGAATGTTTTACCTATGAGTGCATTGGCTCGCCAGATCAGATTTCTTGAAACCTTGTTTTGATTCTTTTATCCAATCCTGCAAAAAATACCAAAATAAATCATACGTTAAAATTGTGGCTGTGGTTTGAGAAACCACAAAATTGGACTTGCATGTTAAAAGTTTTTTCAGTCTTTTTTTATCGGAATCTAAATTCTATTTCAAGCACGCTTAAGAGCGCCACGTATATAATTTAAAATCATAATTTGACAGATGAAAGCTGATAACGAATTAATTTCATACATTAACTATGAGAAAAATCGTGCTTTTTTTCTTGTGGAAATAATAAGTAATCAATGAGGTAAGAGCCACATAAACAAAGGAAATTAAAATGAAAGAAATGGAGACGAAGATTAGAAAGAGGAGAAACCTGGGCATATAGACGAGCATTCCAATCTTGTGTATCAGAGACGTTGCATTTGAGGAGGTCTTTTCTGGTTTCAGCAACTTCTGGATTACCTTTCCAGTAAGCATAAGGCTCTCTCTTCATCCATGTTGTCCTCTTGTTCCCCTCTTTCAACTCTCCCAACAATTTCTCCCATGGCTTTATGTTAACCTCTGGCCTATAATTCATTATAATACACAATATGCATAAGGCATGCCTTCTCAAATAAGTCCATGCCAAATCAATAAGAATCCATTCAATTCAGAAAAAAAAAAAAAAAGATTCTTTTCATTATTCTTTATATATATAGATAGTTGTAAATATTTTTTTTAACAAAAAGAGTAAATTACTGATTTAGTCCTTTAAAAATTATATTTTATTACTTAATCACAAAATTTGTTAAATCTCAAAGTCACTTTAACCAAAAAAAAAATTAATTAAATATAATCTTTTAAAAATTAAAAATTAAATTAAGATATTTGATCTTTCAGATATTAAATCCAAACAAAAAAAGTTTTTTAAAAACCAAATCAATAATTTACTCCTAATTAAAAAAAAATTAAAAGAATAAAATACTGATTTATTCCTTAAAAAAATACAATTTTTTCAATTTAAACTTTAAAACATCTCTAATTAATTTTTTAAAATAATATATTTATCTCAATCTAATTATTTTTATTTCTAAACCACTAAATTCCCTGATACTAAAAATTACTCTTACAATTACTAATACAGTGAAAGTTAAAGGTAGGTTGGGCACTTACCATCCCCAAAAGGACCAATCAGGAAAAACGATATCCAAGGTGGCATCATTTCCACAGTACCGAAAAAGAGGGGGAGTTGGAGGGGCATTGGGCCCACTAAACTGAGCAGAAGGAAGCACAGGCCAATCCACACAATCAAACATCATCTCCAAATCTGGCACTTTCCCTGGGTACCTTCGTAGCAACTGTAGGATCCCCCATATGGTGAAAACGTCTCTCGTCTGAAACGCCTTCACGTATGTCTCCAAATACGCCTTCCCCTCCACTATCACTAGCTTGAAGTTCGCCGTCCTTCTCCCTCCTTCCACCATCTCCTTCGTTATGCCTGTCTTCGCCCAGGGCCGTAGATCTTCGTGGATCCAACGGAAGTACTCTGGACACCTTCCCGTCTCTGAAACCTCCCCACCATCTTTGGTTGTTGTTGTTGTTGTTGGATAGTTTCCCCAACATTTTCCGGTCATGTTGTATGCAGTGCAGTTCAGTGGGATTTCGACTACGCTTGGGGGCTCTTTTGGAATTTTGTCTGTCCTCGTGCTTAGCATCGATTTCAAATTTGAACCTCCAAAAATTGCCTGTCAGTCACAACGCACCAACCTTACTCATCACCCGTTGGTTAAAAATCATAAACTAATTTTAAAAAAAAAATTAAATATACATCATAGAGCTTTTTTAATTTACATTTCATCAGAAAAGTTAATTTTTTACACGATTTAAGATTATTAGGTCCCTTTTAATGATAATTGAAAATCTACAGGCCACGAACAAATACAATAACCCTATGCTAAAATGTGTCTTTTTAAAAAATTAAAATAAAACGTTTAAACATTATGAATAATACATTATTTATCTTATTTTAAACTGTACATACAAATGAACCGAAGTCAGACGAGGAACCAATGAGCGTTTAGCTTAAGTATATGCAAAACACGTGGTGACGTTGTTCCTAGGGCTTGTGAAAGTATAAATATTCAAAAATACGAAAGTGGCCCCAACTTGACTTGTTGATACTTGCATGAACACGTGGTCCCAATGACTTTGTAACACACACTCTTCGTAGTCCTCTGTCTGGTTAGCCGACAATAGCGGCATGTTAGACCTTGGAAATTTATAGCATCAAATTAAACATTTGAAACGACATTGCTTTTCTAAGACTGCCGTATTACCGAACACTTAACGCCATGGTCGTTTAGTGCAACCAAAACTAGTGCCGTTTTACTTACTTCATGGCAACGAGCAACGGACCTAAAGAAGCCACGTTGCAGTGATAAAAGAAAAAAAAAAAAAAGAGACCACGTCACGTGGTGGTGGCTGATTGGCCAAACGATATTACTGTCGTTTCAATTATACGTCCTCGGATCAAGGGAATTGAAATTCATATACCGAATTCCCGGTCTTAGACAACTGTTAACGTGGAAAATAATTAAACGCTAGAGAATTCTGTGAGCCAATCAAGGTTGGACGCAGAGGGAACTTACAGTGGGGTCGAGGAAGCGCGTGTAGGTCAACGCGCCGACGACGAGGAGCACAGAGAAGACGAGAAGGATACTAGCGGATCTGGCTGACGACTTCATAAATGGCCGCCACATGGTGTCTGGGAAATGACGGAAAGCCCACGATCCGAAATTCTCATACCCCTGCAACCCCAACCTCTGTACGACTTTGTTCTCTCTCATCCTCTGTCCCACCCACACACTATTCTCTGAATCTGCGACCCATCTTTCTTGTGCCTCAAAATAGTTAAAGATACCAACTTCGACAGTTTGCTCCAATTGGGTCGCTGAATTTTTCAGCTAATTTGATTCCCCCCTCTTCGGAGGGAGAGAGAGAGAGGTACCTTCCTTTTTCTTCTAGCTGTGGCTTTTGTTTTGTGAATTAAGGTAGCTGAAGAACAAGGTAGAGAATTCAGGGTGAGTATGATTAATGCAGTGGAAATTCATAAATTGATGAGACAAATATGAATGAAGAAATAGCAGAGAGAGAGAGAGAGAGAGAGATCAATAACCTGCGTTTTTCCTCTCTTTTCTACGGAGTTTATGAGAATGGGATTTATGGCTCTGTGGCAAGCTAAAGAACCTTAAAAAATGTTTTAACTTTTCTTTGACAAAAGAAAGGCAGGCGGATCGAAGATCAAAAGGGAAAAAAGGATTTAACAGAAGCAATATTGCTGAAAAGGGGAACAGAGGAAGAAAAATAAAGAAATCAAAGAGGGGAGAGAAGAGTAGGAAAAGTCGAGTGAGAATAAAAATGGAGGCTTATCGAGGTGGAATCAGAATGATACCTTCAGTGTCACTATTACCTATTTATTTGATGGCTTGCGGAATTGTGTAACTACGAAATGGAGAAAAAGCGAGAAAGGGATGCGACCTTGGTGGTGGTGGGATTGAAACCAAAACTCTGAAACTTGTTGGGGAAAATATAAGAAACATACAAAAGTTATGAGACTCACCGGTTTTAGAGGACTCTGTCTCTGATTTTGGGAATTTAGTTTCAAGGCATGCCCTCAAGTATACTTGGAGCGGATTCGCCGCTCCCAGGTTTGCTATTCTTTATAGTTGTATAATTCTTTAAAGTCAAATCTACCCCCTTTCTTTTTTTTTTTTTGTTACAACAAACCTACTATTCTTTCTTCTAACTTCAATTATTTTAATCACATGTGTAGCCGACAAGAACGTAGAGAGTAATTGTTAAATTAATTCCTCCGCATAAAGAGATACTTAAACTATGTTCATTATGAAGATTATATTGTGTAATCACAATAGATAAAAGTCCTATTTAAAAGTGTAATTAAAATTTTTATAATCATTTTATTTAGTTTATATTTTAGTAGATGAAATCTCTCTAAAACATTTTTGACATTGATTATTTCACCCTTGCATATATAATGGTAACTTTTTGCACTTGAGTAATAAGTTAAAGATTCTATCTATTAAATATTAAGTATTTAATTAATCTTTTCTCCATGAAATATACATAAAAAATTTATTACTGCGTTTACTTTTTTTGTTTTTGTTTACTAGCTTAGTCATTAATTACGGATATGGACAGGGAGATCACATGAGCGGTGTCTGAAAAATGAAGGAAATGGCGTCATGCCACGGCTGTATCTGTGATGTGTCGTACAGTTGCTGTCGAGGAAGATTTGGAGGCTTCAAACTTGACAACCTTACGATGTGATGTGCATACATACTAAAGGCTTCAAGTGGATATGGACCGTCAATTATGCTTAATTATTAATTCTCATTAATACTTTACTACTTTAACCTTTTACTTATTCTTTTCTACCCTTTCTTGCGCAATCCGCATCGGCTTGGATTGGATCCTGAGCTTCTCAGGTAAATAATGCTCATTCCAAGAATAGGCCCTCTGAATAAAGTATCAATCATTTTGAGGGGTCTACCACACGAAACTCTCACTTCCCTATTATTGCTAATTATAATTCCTTCCTCATACTCAATAAATATACATATTGGTTACTCTTTAGCATTTCATTATGGATCACCTGTGCCTAAGAATGCAGTGATAGATGTACTGTTTGCGGGCCGATTAATTACAGCGTGAAAGAGTCCTACGCACTATTAACTATAATTTTAATTATGACTAGCAACCTTGTGCACTGTAAACAATCCTGATCCACGAATACCTATCATGAGAAGAAAAAAAGGCCCTTATAAGATAGTGGTGGTGCTTTTGAATCAAAATCCCCTCCCCATCTACATAACACAACACTGAAAATGTAAAATAAAATTCATAATATGTGAATTACATATAATCTTCAACCAAAAACTACTAGTTATAGTTTTTATTTTTATTTTTTTAGTTAATTTTAATTTAGTCATTTTTTACTTGGTTAAATAGTACTTTTAATTTCTATAGGTTCATCTATTTTTTACCAGAAGGAGATATGAACAACTTTTTGAAAAGAAATAAAAGAAAAATTTATTACGTTGAAATTGAATATGGTGAATTCAATTCTAACACTTCTTTTTTCCTTACTGCTAGGGCCTAGGGAATAAATAATGAAGAAGAAAATGCAGAATACAAAAAGGGAATCCCATACAGCATGTCTCTCGTTTGCTCCTATCTAACAATTATAAAGTAAATGTAAAGAATTATAAAAACATGTATAAAGTTGTTGCTATATTTATTGATCCCTCAACTACCTTGTCCTAATTACGGGGAGCACCAAGTAAATATGGACATGGCAGTAAGTGTTATAACGAATAGCCGTACAATTTTAGCCCCATTCAGTCATTTGAAGATAGAAAATAATTAACTGCATTCACTACACTTTCTACCGTTTCACAGACTTATTCAGAAATTTTTACTTATATTTATTTTATGAATTATTTACACATTGTTTAGTATTAAGTTGATTTATTTAAATTTATACATGTTTTAGGTTCAGAATACAACCTTTTTTTTTGTTTAGATTGAGAATACAACCTTTATTATTATAGAAAGTTATCAAAAAAGAAAAAAGAAAAATCACTAATCGCCACTTTTTCTGCCAAGGAATGCTATATATATTGCAAGTAGACTTGGATTTTGTAATCTGAACTATTAATATTTAAAAATTTATTGAATTTGAACTAATTTAATTTAAGTTGAATTAGATTTCAAGAATATAAAATTCTTCTAACTATTTTTTTTAGTTAGAAGACTTATATTAGAAATCTTGCACGGAAAAATAAGTTCAAACATGTGAAACACAAGAATCTTTTTAAATTATCCAATATTTTCTCTATAAGTGAAGTCTTATTTTTTTTCCTGGCGAAATGTATATTTTTTTCCCCTTTAGCATCAAATTTGATTTTTTATATTATTTTTTGTTAATTTTATCGTTCATTTTTATAAAAGTTCTCAATATATTTGTAATTGCTAGCATTTCTTCTATGAGAGGAGTTTATTATATTTTATTTTATTTTTTTACACATGATAAAGCAAGAATGAAAACCTAAACTCGCTAAATTACCCAGATGATCCTTCACCACTAAACCCATCACCTAAGATCCTAATAGTTTAGTACTTAAGAGTCTAACTATTTAAAAGTACACAATATGCGTGGGAGGGATGCTAACTTCCATAGGCAAGGCAACCATTGGATTGAGTAATTGAGTGGCTTCACTAATTATTAGAACGTGTGTGTTGATTGGTAGAGCTGAAACCGGTTAGAAGGCAATCTTTCTTTTATTTGATAGGCAAGAAAATGAGGCTATATACTTTCCTTCAACGAAAACCTATTTTCAGTTCTACTTCGTTAATCGTAGGCACATTTCATCCTATAGTTGAAGAAAAGCTCAACATTCCTAAGAAATGTTGTACTCTGAAGAGCTCAATATTATTTTATATAAAACATTTAAACAAATTTATATATAGATATAAAACAATTAAACAAATTTATGTATAGATATAGATATATTACATTGTTTAGACGTCGAGTTCACATACTATGTCGATTTGTCCTGGTATGTTAGTATTATGTGGATATTGGATACTCTTTAGTCATAGAAACTCAATCTTCCTTGAGTTTAAGTGACATGAATGTACTGTAACTAGCTAGCTCCATTGAGAACATGCATGTTGAAAAGAATAATACTTGAGGTTCATTCACCTAACCACTAAATGGCATAAACTGTTGACCTCATTGCATAAGAACATAATTTTAAATTTTGATGAATAACAAACAAATTAAAATAACAAATTTCTTGGTAATATTGACACTTATTCTTTTAAGAATTATATCAAGTCAAAAACATCAAACAGCTAAAGAGACGTTTTTTTTTTATGTCTTAGGACTTAGAATATTTTGTAAAGTAATTTGAAAGACAAGAAAACTGTTTTAAAAATCCTTGAGAATATTTTTAATATTTTTAACTAAATTAGAAAAAT
This sequence comes from Biancaea sappan, assembly GCA_037074585.1. NCBI lineage: Eukaryota > Viridiplantae > Streptophyta > Magnoliopsida > Fabales > Fabaceae > Biancaea > Biancaea sappan. The sequence continues at coordinate 11,351,446 of CM073490.1, read as the reverse complement.
ACTGTTTTAAAAAATCTCTTTAACTTCCAAGAAGTGTTAGCAAGTTTTTTATAAATGCAATTCACCCATCTTAAGAACTAGCCATTTCTATAAATTGGTATTAGAGCTTGAGTTGTTGATTAAAGACTTGATAGTCTAAGAGTTGAAACATGGCTGGTTTTGGTGATTGTGTATTAGCGAAAGGAAGTACCTTCACAAAACTCTTTGGTTTTAATGATAATCATTACAATTATTGGAAGTCCAAAATGAGAATGTTTTTTTGATGTGGTGGACCTAGGCTTATGGGATGTTGTGGAACAAGGACCCTATACTCCTTCTAATGAGGTTGAAGGGAAAGTAATTCCAGAATCCAAAAGAGAATGAGATGAAGTTGAAAAGAAACTTGTTCAACTAAATACTAAAGCCATGATGATTATTGTTAATGCCTTAAGTCAAGGTGAATATTTTAGGGTATCTAGTTATGCAAGTACTAAGGAAATGTGTGATACTCTAGAAATTGCACATAAAAGAACTCTAAGAGTCAATAAAAAATAAGCACTCTTACAAATAAATATGAAAATTTTGAAATGAAGAGTGGTGAGAGCATAAGTGAAATGCAATTGAGATTTACTCATATTACTAACCACTTGAAAGCTCTTGGTGTCTCTTATGTAGAAAAATCTCAAACCAAGATTCTAAGATGTAATATCCCAAGAATTTATATGAATATTTAAAGTCTAATTTGAAGTTTAGTGAAAAATTTAATTACGTGGAAAATTTGCTTTTTGAATTAGTGAAGAAAATAAGGAAATAGAAATTTTAATTTTTAATTTAGGAAATTTTTACAAATTCTCAAGGACTAAAGTGAAAAGAAAAGAAAGTATAGAGGACTTTTGAGAAATGACCAAATAGGAACCCGAGAAGAAGAATAGAGCTTATGGGAATGAATTATGAGTCCGGTACCGAAAGGATGATAGATTTGGTGTTAAAGTGGAGTTTGAGATATTGAGAGGGACTAAAGTGAAATAAGAAAATCTGTGGGGCACCTAGGATTTATAAACACCTGAGGTGAGATTTTATGAATTTGCTTTTGCTAGTCTTGACTGAGGGTCAATTGCAGAGCAAGTGATAATTTCACCCCGGGCGAGTATATAGGTGGCCTCACCTATTTTTTATTCATTTTTCTCCTTTCCTCTCTCTCTCTCTTCACTTTCTCTCCTCTCTTTCTCTCTTCCTTCTCTCTAATTTCTCTCTCTACACTCTAACTCTACAACCGGGCTTTGGAGTGTGGATCTCGGGCTACGGGGCGAGCCTCTAGGAGCCAAGCAACGTAGGGAAAGCAAGGAATCGAGGTAGAAATTTTTATTTCTTAAGCTTTTCCTTATTTTCTAGTTTTAAGAGTGTTTGAGGTAAAATCGAGATTCCGGCTTCGTTTCTCGATTAAAATTGGTGATTTTGGTGTCTAAATGCTCCTTAGACATTAAGGGTGAGATCTCATGGAAGAAATCATGAAAAACGGTGAAGATTTGGCCAGATTTGGGCCAAAACCGAGAGAAATCGCGAAGGGGTCGCGATCGTGGCGCCCAGGTGCCATGTGTGGCGCCTAGGCGCCAAGGTGAGATGGGAAGAAGAAGGAATTGGCGCCCAGGCACCAGGTGTGCCGGGAAACCTTAGCTTATTTTAAATCGGTCATAACTTCTTCATCCGAACTCCGTTTTGGGCAAACTTTATATCGTTGGAAAGCTCTTTAAGTCTAATTTCCAATGGTATAAGTTTCATTTGAATATTCATTACCGGTTAGGAGTTATGACTTAAGATGTGAGTAAAGGTCGAGAGTAGTGGTAGAAAATTTTTCTATTTCGTAACCCTGATGGTTTTTGTCTGGTTACAATAGGAATGGTCAAAGTGCAAAGTGGGAGTACCGAGAGCGTGAAATCCAGGTGAGTGGGTTAATATTTGCTATGATTAAATATCTGTTATTGACTTTTTGCATCATAGTGGAAATATGTTGTATATCCAAGTTTGAAGAGGATGATGTGGAACGATGAGGCATAAACAATTGTGGAACGTGTCTGGTAATGTATATAATTATATTCTCTTATTTTCCCATGAATGGAGGTTATATGATGGATTGTGAATGGTATGTGAATTGAGTTGAATAATTGTTCTATATTATGGGTTATGTTGTATACATGCTATGTTGCTGGAACCATATTGATTATGTTGTGACTTGAATTGTAAATGACTGAGTTGTGTATGTGGCTCAAGATTATGATTGAGGATGTTTTTATATGTGATTGTGATTGTGTTTGACTAGAAAGGAAAGGCATGGTGGTTGTCACATCCCAAAAATTGAACATGTGAAAAGATACTACTCATTTGATAAAATTCTCAAACATACGTTATTTACATATGTTCTGTAAGGTTTTACATTCAACCTTAATCATTCATTCCACACTACAGAATTATATTCATCTGATAAGCAAATATAGACATACATAGTCTGATATTTCTATCTCATCGCAAGCCTAAGAGACCTATAGAAAGTATAGAGCGTTCCTAGTATCCACATTAATAAGTACTGGTATCCCACCAGACAGAAATAGAGGATAATTCCAATGGGCTTCTATTCTTCAAATGGATACTCTTGTTCTTTGTTTTCTGTATCTGAAAAAAATAATCATAGGGAGTGTGAGTTTATTTAAAAACTCAGTAAGTAAATAACTGTACTATATAAAATATCAAAAGTACAAATACCACATTTACTCATATAATTAATTGTCTTATACATCGAGTAGTATGGGACTCTAACCCTTTCAAACTCATGAATAAGATTTCATAGATATACACCGAGTAGTATGGGACTCTAACCCTTTCAAACTCGTGAACAAGATCTCATAGGTATACACCGAGTAGTATGGGACTTTAACCCTTTCAACTCGTGTATAGATTTTATAGATATGCACTGAGTAGTATGGGACTTTAACCCTTTCAAACTCGTGTATAAGATTTCTTAGATATACACTGAGTAGTATGGGACTTTAACCCTTTCAAACTCGTGTATAAGATTTCTTAGATATACACCGAGTAGTATGAGACTTTAACCCTTTCACACTCGTGTATTAGATCCCGTAGATCTTTACTCATTAATAAGATAGTGAGAATTCATCACATAGTACAATTGTCATGAAATAAATAATTTCTACATACTCTTATTTCTACTGATCATCATATACTCCCATATGAAAAATTAATTGCTTATTATCCAAATAATATTGTAAATAGGACTTATATTGTACTTTGACGAATAATATCAAATTAGCTGAGCAAGGTCATTCACTCACCTTGATGTTTGTCCAAGTTTACCTTGTTCCACACTAGAATTTGTGTAGGAAAATTTCTTAGTAAAATATATTATAAGGAAACATAAGAAAGGAAACAAAATCACGAAAATACGTAAAATTTTCTGATTGCTACAGTAACGGTTTGCTACAGTGACGGTTCGCTACAGTACGTTGACTGCTACAGTATCGTTGACTGCCGACACTACAGTAACTGCTACAATACCCGAAGAAAATTTTCCAGATTTTTTTCGAAATTTCTGGTCGCTACAGTAACTCGAAGAAAAATTCCAGATTTCCAGTTGCTACAGTACTTCGAATTTTGCAGAAAATCTTTCAAAAAATTCATCCTTTCCTTTCTTTTGATTCAAAACCAGAATCTCAACTCTTTTAACCGATTATAACTCAAATATAACTTCTAAAACAACTGAGATTCACGAATTATCATCAAAATCTTCAAGAACAAAACCTCCTCTAATCTTCCATATAAACTGAAATTTAAGGAAAATAATGAGATTAAAACTTACCTTTGATCCTTACAAAGCTTTTGAACCGAACAAACAATCAAAACTCTGAAGATCAAGGAAAGGATTTGAAAAGAGGATGAAGAAGAGAGAAAACGTTTTTCTGCCTTCCTTCGGCTGAGTGAAAAATGAGGGGGTACTATTGAAACTTTATATTAAATATTTCTAATGGGTTATTCAATAACCCATGGGTATCCATAACCCAACATCCAAACCCATCCAGTCAATTTACAATAAATGGACTAATTGACCATTCTGAAACCACTTTTCTATGAATTTCACCATTCTTAGAATATATCCCACATGGTGCAAATATTTAGTCCAGTTATTTAACTCAATTTTCATAAATAATATTCAAAGAGAACAATTAAATATGAAAATTAAAAATGACCAAAATAAATAACCAAAGTAACGTTGTACATTCTAAAATACTCTTAAGCGAATTATATTCCGAAATTAACGGGTATTACATTCTACCCCCCTTAAAAGAATTCGGTCCTCCGAATTAAAATATTACCTCAAGTTTCAAATAAATGTGGATAGTTTTTCCACATTTCATCTTCTGCCTCCCACGTAGCTTCCTCGCGAGAATGATTTCTCCAAAGAACCTTGACAGTAGGAATTTCTTTAGTACGCAATTTCTTGACTTTTCTATCAAGGATAGCTACTGGTACCTCTTCGTAGGTGAGAGTTTCATCAAAATGAACATCTTGGGGTTGAATGACATGAGAAGGATCAGGAAGATACTTCCGTAGCATGGACACATGAAATATTGGATGAACTCCCTCTAGGTTGGAAGGTAGGTCTAGGCGATATGCCACATTACCCACTCTGTCAACAACCTCATATGGGCCAACATACCTCGGGCTAAGCTTGTCTTTCTTCCCGAATCTCATTACTCCCTTCATAGGTGAGATTCGTAAGAAAACCATGTCACCTATTGCAAATTCAAGATCACGTCGTCGGTTGTCTGCATAAGATTTCTGTCTACTCTGAGCAGTTAACAACCTCTCTCTGATAAGTTCAACTTTATTTATATCTTCCTGAATCATCTCAGGTCCAAATATTTTAGTTTCACCAAGTTCAAACCAACCTATAGGAGATCGACACCGTCTCCCATATAAAGCCTCAAAAGGTGCCATCTGGATACTGGCTTGGTAACTGTTATTATAAGCAAATTCAATAAGAGACAAATGATCTTCCCAACTTCCACTGAAATCCATCACACAAGCTCTTAGCATATCCTCTAAAATCTGAATTGTCCTTTCGGACTGTCCATCAGTCTGAGGATGGAATGCTGTGCTAAGATTCACTTTGGTACCCAAAGCCTCTTGAAAGACTTTCCAGAACCGAGAAGTAAACTGAGGTCCTCGGTCTGATATAATGGATATTGGTACACCATGAAGTTTCACTATTTCTTTAACATAAAGTCGAGCAAGTTTTGCTACACTGAAAGTGGTATGAACAGGAAGAAAATGTGCTGACTTAGTAAGTCGATCCACTATGACCCATATTGAGTCATTTCCTTTTGTTGACCGAGGTAAACCTACTACAAAATCCATAGTGATCCTTTCCCACTTCCACTCGGGAATATCTAGTTTTTGCATCAAACCAGGTGGTCGTCGATGTTCAGCTTTAACTTACTGACAAGTCAAACATCGAGCTACAAAGTCAGTCACGTCTTGCTTCATGCCCTCCCACCAGTAAACTTGTTTCAAGTCCTGATACATTTTCACAGCACCAGGATGTACAACGTAGGGCGAACCATGAGCTTCCATTAAGATTTCATGTTTCAAAGATTCAATGTTGGAGACACAGAGTCTTCCATTAAACCATAAGACTCCTTCTTCATCTACCAAGAAACTTGGTGCTAGACCTTGCCTTGCCTTATCTCTGATTTTGACCATATCAATGTCATTTTCTAAAGTTGCTTTTACTTTTTCAACAAGGGATGATCTAACTGTTAAATGAGCCAGAAATGTACCTGACTCAGTGATCTCGAAGAATACTCTATCAGCTTCCAATTCTTGTAGTTCATGTATTAGAGATCTCCTTATAGTGGCAATGTGAGCTAAACTTTCCATAGACTTTCGACTTAGAGCATCAGCCACTACATTTGCTTTACCTGGATGGTAAAGGATGGTACAATCATAATCTTTCAGAAGTTCCATCCACCTTCGTTGCCTTAGATTGAGATCTCTCTGCTCAAAAATGTACTTAAGGCTTTTGTGATCTGTAAAAATTTTACAAGTGTCCCCATACAAGTAATGTCTCCATATCTTTAGGGCAAACACTACAGCTGCCATTTCTAAATCATGAGTGGGGTAATTCAATTCATGCTTTTTAAGCTGACGTGAGCCATAAGCTATGACTTTACCATGTTGCATCAACACACACCCTAAGCCTATCTTTGAGGCATCACAGAATACAGAGTAACCCCCTGGTCCTGATGGTAGGATTAAGACTGGTGCAGAAGTTAAACACTTTTTCAATTGGGTGAAACTTTGCTCACATGAATCATCCCAAATGTATTTAACATTCTTTCGGGTTAACTTATTTAATGGGAGAGCCGTCTTAGAGAAATCTTTGACAAATCGACGGTAATATCCTGCTAAGCCGAGAAAACTACGTACTTCAGACACAGTTGTTGGTCTAGGCCATTGTTTTACTGCTTCAATTTTACTTGGATCAACATGAATACCTTCTTGGGAAATAACATGTCCCAAAAACGTTACATGACTCATCCAGAATTCACATTTTGAGAGCTTTGCGTACAACTGATGCTCTCTCAAGGTCTGAAGCACATGAATGTCTTCTAACTTCTGTTCTTTCTTTTCTAAATCTTTGATAAAAGCTAGAAATCCCTGACATCCCTTTCGCAACATACGCCGGGCACTTAACATAGATATCATGTTGCAAGGTACATCACTTCGATCTCCTTGAAACAAAAAATTACTCCTCCCCGGCATATTAAAGGAAATAACTTTGTCACGACAATTTATAGTAGCATGACAAGAAGATAGCCAGTCCATCCCTAAAATCACATCAAAATCTAACATATTGAGAACCATAAGATCTATCTCAGTTTCCGTGCCTCCAACGATTATTTTACAAGAATGATAACATGTTTTAACCATCAAAGTCTCTCTCATCGGTGTGGAAACCAAGAATGGTTCTTTAAGAGTAATTGAATCAAATGCAAATCTCTTGAAAAATAGGGGTGACACATATGAGTGAGTAGAACCGGGGTCAAACAAAATACGTGCAGCAAAAGTATTAACAGATAATATACCTGTAACTACAGCATTGGATGTTTGAGCATCCTGTCGGGTTAGAGCATATACTCTTGCATTTCTTCTGCCAGCAGCTTGTTTTCCACGGTCACCTTAGCCTCTTCCAGAACCTCTTCCCATACTACCCCCTGTTGAAGGGGTTGGTGTTTGAGCAATAGATTGTGGTCGAGGTGGCAAAGTAGACCCTTGACCTGGTCTTGTCATGAGCTGAGGGCACTCCCTTATAAAATGTCCTTTTTGTCCACAGTTAAAACAACCTGTACCAACAGTGTTTAACCTGCATTCCCCGAAGTGAAACTTTCCACACTCAGGACATTGAGGTTTTTCCCTTCTACCTTGAGTACCTCCTCTACTAGAAGAGCTAAAACCACCCCTACTCTCTGAACGAGGCTTAGCCACACTGGCTGTAGAATAAGATGACTTAGTAGGAGTGGCTGGAGCATGCTGTGATGCAGTAAAGGGTTTCAAAGTCCCTGAGTCTTCCCCTTGATCAAAAGATCTCCTATATCTAGCTTTCTTCTTTTGACGATATTCTTCTTTATTCTTTGACCTCTTTTCCATTCTTCGGGCCACATCAACAGCTTCTGAGTACGAAGAGTAATCGTTCATATTAAAACCCACTTGATCATATAAGGCATTGGTTCACGCCACTACGATGCCAAATCGCCCAGAATTGAATTCGTGGCAATTTGCAGTATAGTGATCCCCAGGTCGTATTCACTCAAGGAGCCTCACTTCTTAATACTAATTAATCGTTCCAAACACCCAAACACTAATGAAGAGTACATAAACGTGGGGGGGTTTTGTGGCAGTACTATAAAAAAAATAGAACAGCAACCAAATAAATACAACAACAGCAGCAGCAAAATTTGCAAGGAATTGACAGTAAAAAGACTATGTAATCAGCCAATAGGATTCATGGGAGTGTAACTATCATTACCTAACTCATTGATTCAGTTTTGTTCTCATTCCATTGTTTGTTTCTTTATAAAAATGGTTCTAGAATAACATCTAGAATTTAATGCTACTAATTATAGTCAAGAACATCTCTCTACTATAACTAGATGCATTTATTGGAAAATCTCAACCAAACCAAGTTAAATATATCATCTAACTAGTCATTTCGCCTCCCTCACTTTCCTAATCAGTCAAGCAAGGTTATATCTTAAATATATAAGTTAGTTTATGTTACATTCTCAAGCTCTAATCAGAATATGACAGCAACATAAACATAACATCAAAACAGAAACAAAATGAGATGAAAATGGAGAATAAAACACTTAGCTTGCATTCTTAGTTCAAGCTACAACATCCCAATGGTCTAGTGACTAATTACAATGAAGATTTAGCCTTCCATGAGAGCAAAACAGCAAAAACAGAAGAGAAAAACAGAGAGGGAAAGAAAGCTGCGAATTTCCTAAGTTACTCAAATAAAAGTGTCTTCTCCTTTTTAAAAATGATGCCCTCAATGCCTTGGGATATTCTACCCTAGATGCCTCCTTGGATGCCTCCTTGGTTGCCTCCTTGGTTGCCTTCTTCCATGATGTGGGCAGAAAAATAGCAAACAGCAGCAGAAAAACAGCAAACCAGCAGCAGAAAAACAGCAAAACAGCAGCAGGAAAATATGGCAAAATAGCAGCAGAAAAACAGCAAACCAGCAGCAGAACAACAGCAGGAAAATATGGCAGAAAACATGGAAAAGGGAGGTGCATAATTAATATTTCAACCATACTTTTCTGACCTACAAAAAGTAATATTTCTGTCCAAAAATTCTGACTACATGGCATTAAATAAGAGTTCAAATGGGCCCTATATCCAGCACAACCTAGTCATCACCTAAAAAGTGCCACATTAGCATCCAAATCAGCATCTTTGTCCATGTCAGCACTTTTCTCTCAAAAATTAAAATTTCTAGGAATTAAATTGAGCATTTTACAATTCAAGTTCTAAAAATATAAAATTGAGACACATTCAATCCATAAATAGTTTATACCCAATAAATTCCAAAACATAATAAGATTAGAGAATTGACAAAATTAAAGAGGCAAAAAGGACTAAAATAGGGACTAAAATAAATGGAAAAAGCATGTTATCAAATCCCCCACACTTAGCCTTTTGCACTCCTGGGCAAAATAATATTCAGAACACCAAAAGACATCAAATGAAAAGCGTGGAAAGCATGCTGGAATGGAATAGTTAAAATTTTGAAAAGATTTAGCACTTGAAGAAAATTATTCTTAAATTTCTAAGATTCCAAGCATCATGGCAATTTAATTTGATACGAATGAATTCAAGTAATTAGTTTCCTCGCCAGGGATGTGTTTACTCTCTATTCTCTCAAGTGTCTAGGGTAAATCACTCGAAATTCAACTTATCACAGAATTCACTACCATAAGCTTGTCAAGAATCTAAATCTCTACTACTTGAATCACATACATGCTTGAATTATTAGGACTTTGGAAGGGTGTAAGGTTGGGTGAAGGAATGATTGGGAGGTAGAAAGAAATACACAAAACAAAGTTTAACGAGAACTTAAAGAATTGAAGAGCATCAATCAATAAGGTTACAAGAGATTGAACTTTGAAATTTGGGCTCAACAATGCTACTTTTCTTTTCTCCTTCTTGCTCTTTTGTTTTGTTTTGTTTTGTTTTGTTTTTGTTTTGTTTTTTTTTTATCTCTGTATGGTATATATATATATATATATATTTTTTTTTTTGAGTAGCAAAACTGAAATTCAAAACAGCCCACAAATCCTTCTTTTTGCACATGCTCAATTCAATCTATTTTCAAAAGAAAGAGGTTTCTAAAGTTCTTCAAATCTTAAGTTTGGGGAAAAGAAATGATTTGTTTTAAAGTGGAAGAGAGCTAGAAAACACAAGAAAGAAAGGTGGAAGTAAGGTACAAAGTGGCACACAACGGAAACAACCCATAGGATGGCTATTTGGCTAGAATGGTTACAAGAAACAAATGCCTAAATCATTTCCAAGCATGTACATGTAATGTAGCCTTAACAAAGATTCAAGACAAGTTCTAGAGTAAAAATCATGATAGGGAATACACACAACAAGAAAGAATATTATTTTACAGTGAAGGCTCAAATTCTCACGGTTTAAAGACTATTACTAAAAATTCATTAAAAACAACGTCATTGCCATTTTACTTGAGTTCCTTAGAAAAAGAAGACTGAATTCTTTTCATGCTAAGTCAATTCACAACTTAATCTATTTCACCAAGCATGCTTTCACACAAAAACTTCATCAATTGTTCAAAAATAGAGTATCAAATTCGGACAGAACAGAGCAGCAAAATTCTGCACTGCAGAAATTCTGGCGATGCAGCTTGACTGACACATAACAACCTCAAAACAAATGCAAATCACTCCGAATAAAATTCTACAACTAGAAGACAAATAAAGGTTTAAAAACATGTAAAGAAAATGGCAAAAACCATAGCCAAACAGTACAGAAAATTCATGCAAGACAGCTCAAAAATTCTGGACAGAAACAGAGAAAACAGAGGTGACAGCAGGAAAAAAATTTTTTTTTTTTTGAAAATTAGCTCCAATTAAATTCTCTCCCCCCACACTTAAACATTGCATTGTCCTCAATGCAAATTATTACAAAACATCAAATAAAATGAAGAGGACATAAATTAAAAAGGAGGGGAAGAATACAGCCTTATCATGGAGCCGGAACATTGTAGAGTTGGATTTCGTCTATAGTTTCTTCTTTGAAGCCCTCGTAGAACTTCTTCAACCTTTGCCCATTTACCATGAACTTCTTGTTGGTGGCCTCATTTTGAATTTCTACTGCACCAAAAGGAAAGACATTAGTAATAACAAAAGGGCCAACCCATCTAGAGAGAAGCTTACCGGGCATTAGCTTGAGGCGAGAATTATAGAGAAGGACTTTGTCTCCTACTTGGAATTCTTTTTTCTCAATTTTCTGATCATGTACAGCTTTTGTCCTTTCTTTATAGATGCGTGCATTCTCATAAGCCGCGAGCCTTAGTTCTTCTAATTCTTGAATGTGTAACTTCCTTTCCTTACCGGCTAGGGTCATGTCCATATTGCATTGCTTAACCGCCCAATATGCCTTGTGTGCAATCTCCACCGGTAAGTGACATGCTTTACCAAATACCAAGCGATATGGAGACATGCCGATGGGAGTCTTGAAAGCGGTTCTATAGGCCCAAAGCGCATCGTCAAGCCTCTTACTCCAATCTTTTCTGTTAGGTTGCACAGTTTTCTCTAATATTTGCTTTATCTCTCGGTTGGAGACTTCTGCTTGCCTATTGGTTTGGGGGTGGTAAGGTGTAGAGGTTTTGTGCACCACCCCATATTTCTTCAATAGCCCTTGCATGTTTCTATTGCAAAAGTGTGATCCTTGATCACTGATTATGGCCTTGGGGACACCGTATCTGCAGAAAATATGTGAACGAAGGAAATCTACAACAACAATAGAATCATCAGTTCGGGTGGCTTTAGCTTCCACCCACTTCGACACATAATCCACAGCAACTAAGATATACATGAAGCCAAAAGAAACAGGAAAAGGACCCATAAAGTCTATACCCCAAATATCAAAAACATCACAAAAAAGAAGAGGTTGTTGAGGCATTTCATTTCTTTTAGACACATTTCCAGTTCTTTGACATCTAGAACAGTTTTTGCAAAAATCAAAGGCATCTCTAAACAAAGTAGGCCAATATAAACCAGAATCTAACACTTTTCTAGCTGTTCTTTGGGGACCAAAATGTCCACCACATGCAAGAGTATGACAAAAATTCAGCACAGATGCAAATTCATGATTTGGAACACATTTCCTAATAATTTGGTCACTACAAATTTTCCACAAATAAGGGTCATCCCACACATAGTACCTAGCCTCGCTTCTTAATTTATTCAATTGATGTTTATTTTGGTATGCAGGCAATTCAGATGCAACAAGATAATTTACTAAATCAGCATACCAAGGCTCACTAATACCATGTAAAAGGAGGAAACACTCATCTGGAAAATTGTCTCTTACAGGGAGATGTTCCAATGGAAGATCAGAAAGCCTACTCAAATGATCGGCTACTATATTCTCTGCTCCACTCTTATCCTTGATTTCCACATTGAATTCTTGGAGGAGTAGCATCCATCTAAGCAATCTTGGCTTTGCATCCGGTTTCTTCAACAAATATTTTAGTGCTGCATGGTCAGAAAACACAGTTACTTTGGAGGCAAGCAAATATGATCTAAATTTTTCTAAAGCAAAAACAATTGCTAAAAACTCCTTTTCCGTGGTTGTGTAATTTGATTGAGCTGAATCAAGGGTGCGGGACGCATAGGCTATGACATGCAACTTCCTCTATACTCTTTGTGAAAGTACTGCTCCTACAATAAAATTTGAGGCATCACACATGAGCTCAAAGGGAAGCTCCCACCGTGGAGGTTGGATGATAGGAGGGGAGGTAAGTTGCTTCTTCAACTCATCAAAAGCTGACCTGCAAGCATCATTAAAATGAAATCGGTTTCTTTTTGGAGGAGTTTAGATAGGGGTAGAGCGATCTTACTGAAGTCCTTGATGAATCTTCTATAAAATCCTGCATGGCCAAGAAAAGAGCGAACTTCTCGTACAGAAGTGGGGTAAGGCAAAGAAGAGATAACATCAACTTTGGCTTTATCTACTTCTATGCCACGTGATGACACTATGTGGCCTAGGACTATTCCTTGCTCTACCATGAAATGACATTTTTCATAATTCAAGACCAAATTTTTCTCTATGCATCTCTCAAGTACTCTCTCCAAATTTTTCAAACATGCATCAAATGAGTCTCCATAAACAGAAAAATCATCCATGAACACTTCCATACAATCCTCTAACAAATCAGAAAATATGCTTAACATGCATCTTTGAAAAGTGCCAGGTGCATTACAGAGACCAAAAGGCATGCGTCTATATGCAAAAGTACCAAAGGGACAGGTGAAGGTAGTCTTCTCCTGATCTTCAGGTGCAATGTGAATTTGAAAATATCCAGAAAAACCATCAAGAAAACAGTAATGAGACTTGCCAGCAAGTCTCTCAAGCATTTGATCAATAAAAGGAAGAGGAAAATGATCTTTTCTAGTTGCTTGGTTCAACTTCCTATAATCAATGCAAACACGCCAACTGTTTTGAACTCTAGTGGGCACTAACTCATTATTTTCATTTGCTATAACAGTTACCCCAGTTTTCTTTGGCACTACTTGTACCGGACTCACCCACTTACTATCAGAGATAGGATAAATAATACCAGCTTGGAGGAGCTTACTTACCTCCTTCTTGACCACATCAAGAATCATGGGGTTGAGTCTTCTTTGGGGTTGTCTTACTGGTTTCATCTCTTCTTCAAGGAGAATTCGGTGCATGCACACTGAAGGACTAATTCCAAGAATGTCTGCTAGAGTCCACCCAATTGCTTCCTTGTTCTTTTTCAGCAAACTTATCAATTTTTGTTCTTGATCAGGCTCTAGATTGTTGGCTACAATCACTGGAAGCTGGTCTCCTACTTCTAAGAAGGCATACTTGAGGTTTTCTAGTAAAGCCTTCAACTCCAATGCAGGTGGTTGGATGGAGGATGGAATCAGTTTTTGTAGAGTCACATCCAAGGAGGCACCTACAAATTCAGATTGCTCAAAGATAGAATCCTTGGCTAAAGAGGAGGAAGGGTTAGCAGTACAAGAGGAAAGAGATGAAGAATGTTCAACATTACAGTTTAAATCACTACACCTACAACTACCTAAAACAGAAATAGAATCTAAATCTGAGCTAGAGAAAATTGCAGAATCAGAATGCACATCAGAATCCAAATCACTATGCAAATCAGAATGCAACTCAGAATTGTCAGCATTTAGAGAGTTTTCAATTTCAGTGCAAGCATGACAAAATTCAAAACCAGCACAATTGCATTCAAAGGCATCTACCAAATCAGAAAATTCTGGAAAATCAGAAATTAATTTAGTTTGGAAATCATCACATGCCTCATTAACTAAGTAATCCAAAAAGTTAACCACATGCACATTGGAATGATTTTCCATAGGATTTTTCATGGCATCTAAAATGTTAAAATCAATTTTGTTACCAGCAAACTCCATTGACAAAGTCCCTTCATGCACATTAATAATGGTTTTTGCAGTTTTCAAAAAAGGTCTACCAAGTATTAATGGTGCATGGCCAGGAGTATTATCATTTTCCATATCAAGCACATAAAAATCAGCAGGAAAAATGAGATCTTTGACTCTTACCAGGACATCTTCTAGAACTCCTGCTGGATGTGCTGTGCTCCTATTGGCAAGTTGGACAATCACTCCAGTTGGTGAAAGAACACCAATCTTGAGGCTTGAGTATACTGATTTGGGCATAACATTGATTGAGGCTCCCAAATCCAGCATAGCATTGGAGAACTCCATGTTGCCTATTGTGCATGGTATTGTGAAAGTTCCAGGATCTTTGCACTTGGGTGGCATGGGTGGTTGGATGAGTGCAGACACATTTCTCCCCAAATTGACTCTCTCATTACCCCTTAAGCGCCTCTTATGAGTGCACAACTCTTTGAGGAACTTGGCATACTTGGGGATTTGCTTAATGGCTTCCAAAAGTGGGATATTGACCTCTATTTTCCTGAAGGTTTCCATGATCTCTTTATCCATGTCAGATTCAGAAGCTTTCCTTGACTGAGTCTGTCTATTGGGGAAAGGAAGAGGAATTTTCTGAACCACTTCTTCATCCTTTTTATTTTGCTCACTGGTTGAGGATGAAGGAACACTTTGCTGGACATTTGATTTTTCTGGTTCAGATTCAGAAGCTGGACTGTCTACTTGCTTGCCACTCCTCAAGATGATGGCACTCACATTACCTCTTGGGTTGATCACTGGTTGGGATGGCAAACTCCCTGAACCTTGACTTTTCAGCTCATTGACTGTTGTGGCTAACTGGCCAATCTTAGTTTCCAAATTTTGCATATTTGTTTCTGTCCTCTGCTGGAACTGAAGAGTATTGGCAGTCAGTTGGTTCATTAGATCCTCAAGACTAGGCTCAGGTTTCTTGGGTGCTGGAGGAGGTGTATGGCTAGGTTCAGGTTGATTGTATCTTGCATGGGGTGGCTGGTAAGGGGGGTTGGATGTATTCCCATACTTGAAAGCTGGATGATCACGCCACCCAGGATTGTAGGTGGAGGAATATGGGTCATATCTCTGTTGTTGTGGCTGCATGGGTCTACCAGGGAATATACCAGCACATGACTCAGTTTGGGTCTCTTGCAGCTGAGGGCACTGATCAGTATGGTGGGTACTCAGGGAACAAATACCACAGACTGAAGGAGGAAGGGGTTGTTGCTGTGTTCTCTGATTTAATGCCAATTGCCTCACCATTGAAGCTAACTCTTCCAATTTATTTTCTATCCTTTGTTGCTCCATGGGAGGTGTCCTCACCTCATTGACAGTAACTGTTGGATCACTCAGTCTAGTGCCAAATTGCTGAGCATTTTGGGCCATCTTGGCCAACAATTCATTTGCTGCAGCAGGAGTCTTATCCACCAATGCCCCACCAGCAGCTGCATCAACTATGTATTTGTCCATAGGTAGTAATCCTTCATAGAAATATTGGATGAGAAGCTGCTCTGAAATCTGGTGGTTTGGACAGCATGAGCAAAGCTTCTTAAACCTCTCCCAATATTCATGCAGAGACTCACCATTCAACTGTCTAATCCCACTGATATCCTTCCTGATTGCTGCTGTTCTGGAGGCTGGAAAGAATTTTTCTAAAAACAACTTCTTCAGCTCATCCCATCTTGTTATCAAGGCAGTGGGTAGATAGTAAAGCCAATCATTGGCTGCCCCATCCAGAGAGAAAGGAAATGCTATTAATTTGATCTGTTCTTCTCCAACTCCATGTGGTCTCATGGTAGAGCAGACAACATGGAACTCCTTTAAGTGCTTGTGCGGATCTTCTCCTGCAAGACCATGAAACTTAGGCAACAAATGGATTAGACCAGATTTTAGTTCAAAATTAGCATCCAACTCAGGATAATTTATGCACAATGGTTGATAATGCACATCAGGTGCAATCAACTCTTTAATTGATTGTTCTTGCCTATTTTGAGGCACTTGTGCATTTTGGTTATCCATCCCAGTTATCCCAGCTGACTCAGAATCTGTAGACTCTAACACAATATCAGATTCGAAATCTGATTCAACTTCTACACTGTTGACAGCAAACTCAACAATTTCAGTAAGAATTTCAGAAACTATACTAGTCCTAATGCTGCTATTACTTCTCACTAGCCTATGGAAGGTCCTATCAATTTCTGGATCAAAAGGTGGTAAGTCCACGTGACCAGACCTTCTCATATACTAGAAAGGGCACAAATTCACAAGAAAACAACAACAAAAACAACAAAAACAACTAAATCACTACAAAAGACTCCAACCGTGAAAATTACCAAAAATTTAAGTATCTCAGAAAAATCTGATTTTTCGTGGAAAAATTCGTGACAAATTGGAGAGACAAACACAAAAAACAGAATTCAAAAATTCAAACTACAAAAATCACACTAAAAATCACAATTAATTAGAAAAAATCAAAAAAAATTAAAAAAATAGAAAAGGAGGCCTAAACGATGAAATTTGGCAAAATGGCCGCCCGAGAAAATCTATGAAAATCACCAAAAAAAACTTGCTTAGAATGTCAAAAACTAGTGGTATACCAAGTTTAAGGTCAATCGGGGGTAGTTAATTTTTTTGCCTATGAATAGTAACTGATAAAAACTCAAAAACTTGTAAACCGTTTCGACAATACTAGATAACTTAAAATTAAACAAAGAAACACTTAAACAACTAATTAGATAACTTGGAAGTGAATTGGCTCCCCGGCAACGGCGCCAAAATTCTGGTTCACGCCACTACGATGCCAAATCGCCCAGAATTGAATTCGTGGCAATTTGCAGTATAGTGATCCCCAGGTCGTATTCACTCAAGGAGCCTCACTTCTTAATACTAATTAATCGTTCCAAACACCCAAACACTAATGAAGAGTACATAAACGTGGGGGGGTTTTGTGGCAGTACTATAAAAAAAATAGAACAGCAACCAAATAAATACAACAACAGCAGCAGCAAAATTTGCAAGGAATTGACAGTAAAAAGACTATGTAATCAGCCACTAGGATTCATGGGAGTGTAACTATCATTACCTAACTCATTGATTCAGTTTTGTTCTCATTCCATTGTTTGTTTCATTATGAAAATGGTTCTAGAATAACATCTAGAATTTAATGCTACTAATTATAGTCAAGAACATCTCTCTACTATAACTAGATGCATTTATTGGAAAATCTCAACCAAACCAAGTTAAATATATCATCTAACTAGTCATTTCGCCTCCCTCACTTTCCTAATCAGTCAAGCAAGGTTATATCTTAAATATATAAGTTAGTTTATGTTACATTCTCAAGCTCTAATCAGAATATGACAGCAACATAAACATAACATCAAAACAGAAACAAAATGAGATGAAAATAGAGAATAAAACACTTAGCTTGCATTCTTAGTTCAAGCTACAACATCCCAATGGTCTAGTGACTAATTACAATGAAGATTTAGCCTTCCATGAGAGCAAAACAGCAAAAACAGAAGAGAAAAACAGAGAGGGAAAGAAAGCTGCGAATTTCCTAAGTTACTCAAATAAAAGTGTCTTCTCCTTTTTAAAAATGATGCCCTTAATGCCTTGGGATATTCTACCCTAGATGCCTCCTTGGATGCCTCCTTGGTTGCCTCCTTGGTTGCCTTCTTCCATGATGTGGGCAGAAAAATAGCAAACAGCAGCAGAAAAACAGCAAACTAGCAGCAGAAAAATAGCAAAACAGCAGCAGGAAAATATGGCAAAACAGCAGCAGAAAAACAGCAAACCAGCAGCAGAACAACAGCAGGAAAATATGGCAGAAAACATGGAAAAGGGAGGTGCATAATTAATATTTCAACCATACTTTTCTGACCTACAAAAAGTAATATTTCTGTCCAAAAATTCTGACTACATGGCATTAAATAAGAGTTCAAATGGGCCCTATATCCAGCACAACCTAGTCATCACCTAAAAAGTGCCACATTAGCATCCAAATCAGCATCTTTGTCCATGTCAGCACTTTTCTCTCAAAAATTAAAATTTCTAGGAATTAAATTGAGCATTTTACAATTCAAGTTCTAAAAATATAAAATTGAGACACATTCAATCCATAAATAGTTTATACCCAATAAATTCCAAAACATAATAAGATTAAAGAATTGACAAAATTAAAGAGGCAAAAAGGACTAAAATAGGGACTAAAATAAATGGAAAAAGCATGTTATCAGGCATCACGAAGCCCTTCCACAAACTTTTCTATTTTCTTCCTTTCAGAAGGAATGATTTCAGGGGCATATTTAGATAATTTAACAAACTGAGCTGAATATTCATCAACAGTCATGTTTCCCTGCCGCAGATACAGAAAATCCCTGGTCCTAGATGATCGTTCACTTGCCGGAAGAAATTCATCCCTAACCAATCTGTAAAATTCTATCCACATAACTGGCGGTGTGCCTTGAATTCTAGCTTTCTTCCAGTTCCTCCACCATTTCCCAGCCCTACGCTTTAACTGAAAAGAAGTGAATTCTACCTTTTGAGTAGGAGAACACCCTATAGCATCACAGATTGCTTCACAATCTT
Organism: Biancaea sappan; assembly: GCA_037074585.1. Classification (NCBI taxonomy): domain Eukaryota; kingdom Viridiplantae; phylum Streptophyta; class Magnoliopsida; order Fabales; family Fabaceae; genus Biancaea; species Biancaea sappan. Next base: position 11,332,586 of record CM073490.1, on the reverse strand, counting down.
CAAGGAAACATTGTGGGTCCTCTTTGGGATCTTCCTTTGAAAAAGTAGGAGGCCTCATTTTCTGGAATTCAGACATTCTTACCTCCCTTACGTTATCTCCTCTAGCTAACTGAGCTGGTGGTACAATTTCAGCTTCGACAATAGGAGGATCCACTGGCAGGTTAGCTTGTGCAGCTCGACCCCTCATTTCAGCCTCAAATCTGTCAAATCGTTCATTCATCAAATTAATCACATGTGCAATAGTTGCATTGCCAACGTGAGCATCAGGTTCGACTCTCCTTGCTTGCTCACTAGTTGCGCCCTCAGTACTTTGAGCATGTAAACTATCACCACGGTTAGGATCATCTTGCACATGTACTGGTGGATTTATGGCCCTCCTTGGACCCATATGCTCATTATTATTAGAAGATCCTTCTGACATTGTATTGTCACAGATCTACACATATAACAAATAATTTTCAGACATAATCAAAATATCACTTACTAGCCCCACTGAGAAGTTATCTATAAAATGACGTTATACTCTACAAGGTCTTTTATGGAACCTAATCCTATGGTCATGCCGCGGCTCATGATAATAGGGAAGGGCCCACAAAGATCACTTTGTTCTGTACTCTATAGGGGACCTATAAATCCTATCCTCTGATACCAAATTGTCGCATCCCAAAAATTGAACATGTGAAAATATACTACTCATTTGATAAAATTCTCAAACATAAGTTATTTACATATGTTCTGTAAGGTTTTACATTCAACCTTAATCATTCATTCCACACTACAGAATTATATTCATCTGATAAGCAAATATAGACATACATAGTCTGATATTTCTATCTCATCGCAAGCCTAGGAGACCTATAGAAAGTACAGAGCGTTCCTAGTATCCACATTAATAAGTACTGGTATCCCACCAGACAGAAATAGAGGATAATTTCAATGGGCTTCTATTCTTCAAATGGATACTCTTGTTCTTTGTTTTCTGTATCTGAAAAAAATAATCATAGGGAGTGTGAGTTTATTTAAAAACTCAGTAAGTAAATAACTGTACTATATAAAATATCAAAAGTACAAATACCATATTTACTCATATAATTAATTGTCTTATACATCGAGTAGTATGGGACTCTAACCCTTTCAAACTCATGAATAAGATTTCATAGATATACACCGAGTAGTATGGGACTCTAACCCTTTCAAACTCGTGAATAAGATCTCATAGGTATACACCGAGTAGTATGGGACTTTAACCCTTTCATCTCGTGTATAGATTTTATAGATATGCACTGAGTAGTATGGGACTTTAACCCTTTCAAACTCGTGTATAAGATTTCTTAGATATACACCGAGTAGTATGGGACTTTAACCCTTTCACACTCGTGTATTAGATCCCGTAGATCTTTACTCATTAATAAGATAGTGAGAATTCATCACATAGTACAATTGTCATGAAATAAATAATTTCTACATACTCTTATTTCTACTGATCATCATATACTCCCATATGAAAAATTAATTGCTTATTATCCAAATAATATTGTAAATGGGACTTATATTGTACTTTGACGAGTAATATCAAATTAGCTGAGCAAGGTCATTCACTCACCTTGATGTTTGTCCAAGTTTACCTTGTTCCACACTAGAATTTGTGTAGGAAAATTTCCTAGTAAAATATATTACAAGGAAACATAAGAAAGGAAACAAAATCACGAAAATACGCAAAATTTTCTGATTGCTACAGTAACGGTTCGCTACAGTAACGTTAACTGCTATAGTACCGTTGACTGCCGACACTACAGTAACTGCTACAGTACCCGAAGAAAATTTTTCAGATTTTTTCCGAAATTTCTGGTTGCTACAGTAACTCGAAGAAAAATTCCAGATTTCCAGTTGCTACAGTACTTCGAATTTTGCAGAAAATCTTTCAAAAAATTCATCATTTCCTTTCTTTTGATTCAAAACTAGAATCTCAACTCTTTTAACCGATTATAACTCAAATATAACTTCTAAAACAACTGAGATTCACGAATTATCATCAAAATCTTTAAGAACAAAACCTCCTCTAATCTTCCATATAAACTGAAATTTAAGGAAAATAATGAGATTAAAGCTTACCTTTGATCCTTACAAAGCTTTTGAACCGAACAAACAATCAAAACTCTGAAGATCAAGGAAAGGATTTGAAAAGAGGATGAAGAAGAGAGAAAACGTTTTTCTGCCTTCCTTTGGCTGAGTGAAAAATGAGGGGGTACTATTGAAACTTTATATTAAATATTTCTAATGGGTTATTCAATAACCCATGGGTATCTATAACCCAATATCCAAACCCATCCAGTCAATTTACAATAAATGGACTAATTGACCATTCTGAAACCACTTTTCTATGAATTTCACCATTCTTAGAATATATCCCACATGGTGCAAATATTTAGTCCAGTCATTTAACTCAATTTTCATAAATAATATTCAAAGAGAACAATTAAATATGAAAATTAAAAATGACCAAAATAAATAACTAAAGTAACGTTGTACATTCTAAAATACTCTTAAGCGAATTATATTCCGAAATTAACGGGTATTACAGTGGTGCACCCCATGGAGAAATTTATATGAAGTTATAAGGGTGGAGATTATAAACGGAGCGATTAGGGTGGATGCGGCGGGGGCCGCGGGCAACGATCCAGAGGTATTCTGGACGACCCGGTTGGTACGGGAAATATGTGTGAAATTGATTTCACCGATTGCTGTTGTGAATTTTGAATTATGTTGAAATGTATTTGATTTACTTGGATATTGTTGTGAGGTATTATGAATAATATTATATTATATGATGATCGATTTACGTATGATTGAAAGTAATGGTTGGAACCCAAGAGGGGGGTGAATTGGGTTTTATAAATTTTTCACAAGAATTAATTGGAAGTTAAAATGATTTTCTGTAAAAGTACAATGCTTAGGATAATAAATACAATACAGAAAATCAATTTGTTGTTAAGATAAATAATTATAAAGATCAAGGAATTAAAGAATAGATATCAATATGCACAAATTAAAGAGTAAGGGATAGAGAAAGCAAACTCGGAGATTTATGCTGGTTCGGCTAATCCAAGCCTACATCCAGTCCTCAAGAGACCACTTGAGTATTTCCACTATAATTGCAAGTTTAATCCGGGTACTTGCAAACCACTACAGCCACGCAAATTCGATCCGGGTATTTGCGAAACCACAATTAAGAATTTATGAATCCGGGCTCCTCCTCAACCCAAAGCAAGTTCTTCCAACACCGGTACTTGCGAACCTTAACTCAGAATAATATATGTGTTGATCAAAATCAACAATACAAAGAAACTCTCTCTAAAGAGTAGATGAAAACAAATGAAGCTCTAATAACTCTAATGATAGAGAATATGCAAGATTTGGCTCAAGAATGCTTTCCTTTCTCTCAAAGATGATAGAAGAAGTTAATATCACATTGTAGGACTTTTTTCTTACTCAAAATCGTGTATCTAAGGTCATATATATAAGATTTTACAAAACTAGCCGTTATATAGCCGTTATATAGCCGTTACAGCACTTATAGTGCAGTCCAGATTTTGAGCTTTCTTTAAAAATTCATAACTCCCTCATTTGAACTTCGTTTTAAACAAATAATATACCGTTGGAAAGCTCTTGGAGTCTAGTTTCAAATGAGCCAATTTTTACTCAAAAATTATTTTTCTTTTAAAAGATATAATCAAAATACTGACTATAGGTCAGAACAGAATAATCAACTTTCAGTTTTTCAAACTATATTTTAAATAGTCATATATTTCTCATTTGGACTCCATTTTTAATAAATAATATACCTTTGGAAAGATCTTTGAGTCTACTATCAAATGAGATTAAGATACTTGAAAAAATGATTTTTCGTTTATGAGATATGATATAAAGAGTGACCAAAGGTCAAAAATTAACTTTTGTAAAATTTCATATCTCACCATCTTTTTGTTCAAAATAATTGAGTTGCACAAGTATACTAGCCTATATAAAATATACCTAATGTAAACACATAGGCTATCTTGATGCATCCAAGCTTCCAAGACTTCAAATCTTCTAATTCTTCATTTCTTAGAGTTTCATCCTTGTATGTTGTTTTCCTTGAGTGAAGCATGATATTGCTTTTCCTTGTTCTTCAATACAATGCTCACTCTTCTTGTTTTGAACCAACCTATAAAATATATCTTACTTGCAAACCCAATGGTTAGTTTAATAGCATGATTCAATATATGCAACATACATATTAAATAACATAATCATGCTTAAGTACTTGTAGCATATATATGATAATTAATCTTTATATATATATATCAATACTACTATTCAAATACATTTGTCATCATCAAAACTTATGGCATATAGCCTTAGGGTCAACATGATTGCTGCATGTTATCATTATGATGCATGATATTTTTTTGTCATAGTGTTGTGTTATCTACTCACTGGGCACGTGGTTTGCTCATACCCCTCTTATTGATATTTTTTTTCAGAGTTGACAGCTGAAGGTAAATATCGGAATAAGGAATTATGGATCCTTAGTCCATGATTTCCTTTTCATTTGTTCAGGATAAAGGTATAATAGTTAAGTCTTATTCTAAGTTGTATAAATCTAGAAATCTCTGTAATCGGGTAGGTTCATTCAGTGATGTAATGTGAGTAATTGTAGTATGTATAGAGAACTCGTTTTGGTTGCATGAAAAAGAATTGTATGATTTTTAAGAGAAAGATAGGCTTACGAAGGTGAAATGAAATTCACTTTCCGTGCCTGTCACGTGCTCAAATTTTGGGACGTGACATAAGATGTCTCACACCGGAGTGGGAAGCAAAAAGGACAGTTATCATAGAAGTAAGAGAAGAATCCATAAATTCCGTCACTGCATTATTTGGAAATCTCCAAAATTATGACTCAAAAATAGTGGAAATGAGGCAAGAGAAAGAGACTAAGAAAAAGAAGACTCTATCACTAAAATCTTCTTCTTCTAAGAAGATAGAAATCGATAGTGATGAGAGAGAAGAAGAAAGTGAAATCAATGATGAGGATATTGGTCTCTTTGTCAAGAAGTTCAGCAAGTTCTTAAAAAGGAAAAACACAAGAAGATGGAAAAGAGACCAAGACAATAACAAGGAGGGCCCCACTTGCTATGAATACAAGAAGATTAGACATCTCAAATGGGATTGCCACAATTTATCAAGAAGCAAGAAGGGAAAAAAGAGCTATGACAAAGGCAAAAAAAAGGCATATGTTTCTTCAATATGGGGAGAGAGTGAATCCGATGAAGAAAATGAAGAAGTCAACCTTTGCCTTATGGTAAAAGATAGGGAAGATGTAAACATTCTTGAACCCTTACCTTCTTTTGATGAATTACAAGAAACCTCTGAAGAGTTACACAATAAATTTTTGAAATTTGCCAAAAAACTAAGCATTTCAAAGAAAAAGATTTTTTTACTTGAAAGTGAAATTTTAAAATTGAAAAATAATCTTACGACACTCAAGAAAAAAAGTCTTGATTTTGAAATTCAAAATAAACTTTTGATTGAAGAAAATGCAAATTTGAAAACATTGCTTACCTCTCCAAAGGAAACTTGTTGTAAATGCATTGATTTGAAAAAAGAAAATGAAGATTTGAAAAATAAACTTGCTAAATTTACACAAGGTAGAGAGAATTTGAACATATTGCTTGGCAAACAATGTGTTTTTGATAAAGCGAATATAGGATATAAGCCCAAGGCCAATCAAAAGTATTAAAAAAAAAATTTTGTACAAGCAACTATGTCAAATAGTCCCTTTAACACTTGTTTTCATTATGGCTTAAAAGGACATAACTCCCATTCTTGTTGGTATAGAAAGAATACTCCTAATGGAAACAAAATGAAGTAGGCACCAAAAGGAACCTCTAACCAAGACATACCCAAACAAACTTGGGTACTTAAAAAGAAACTTTGAATTTGTAGTGTAGGTGTGCCTTAAAGCTAAAAGTGAAAAATGATATTTGAATAGTAGTTATCCCAAACACATGACGAGCGATCAATCCAAATTCCTCTTCTTAACTCCAAGAGGAGACAAAGTAACCTTTAAAGGAGACAACAAAGACATGATTAAAGATGTAGGTAAGGTTGGTAAAAACTATTCAATACCTATTGAAAATGTATTATTTGTTAAAGGCCTCAACCATAATTTGCTTAGCATTAGCCAACTATGTGAAAAAGGCAATAGAGTTATTTTTTATTCAATTCATTGCATAGTTTAGAGTATTAATGATAAGCAAATTAAGCTTGTTAGTCAAAGAATCTATAATGTTTATGTAATCTTATGCTATGATATTATATATCCTAGATTAACCTTTTGTTGTGTTGAAAATTTGATAAAATCCTTAAGCAGAAATTGTTCTTCAAAGATTTTGAAAAAGAATATCCTTCTATATATTGCAGAATTTTTTTAAAAAATCATACTTCAAAAATCTGCAATTATTATGTCAAATCAAAATCTGAATTACCTCTGTATTTATTTGAAATGAAATTCAGGGGAAGTTTTATCTTTCTTGAATCAAAACTTTTTATCAAATATCAAGTCCTATTTTAATTGGTTTGTCATCATCAAAAAAGGAGAAATTGTTGACCCCATTGCATAAAAAGCAATATTTTAAATTTTGATAAATAACAAACAAATTAAAATAATAAATTCATTGGTAATATTGACATTTATTTTTTTCAAGAATTATATCAAGTCAAAGGCATCAAAGAGCTAAAGAGAATATATATATATATATATATATATACCTTAGGAGTTAGGATATTTTGTAAAATAATTTGAAAGGCAAGAAAACTGTTTTAAAAATCTTTAAGAGTATTTTTAACTAAGTTGGAAAAATGCTAGACAAGTTTACTAAGTCTTAGAAAATAAACTGTGTTGAAAAATCTTATTTTCTAAGTCCCGGTAGCTGCCAGTCAATCGATACATGGATACTAGTCAACTAGTTACTTTATAATTTAAATTTGATTTAGTCTCAATAAACCTACCAGTCAACTACAGTCGACCAGTTATTATCTGTCTGGAATTAAATTTAACTCCTAGTATCTATCAGTTGACCAGATGTCATGCATCAGTCGACCGATAACGTCTACTACTAATTTTGAAAAGACAACAGAGAACTATTAGTTGACAGTTGGGTTACTATCGTTTGACCGGCACCTCATTAAAAGGTACCATTCGACTGCCAGTATGATGACATCAATATCAACGACTATTTTCTAAAGAAATATGTTGATATCATCCTTGATATACTTCTAATGAATTTTTTACACCTTGGACTATAAATATAACCCTTAGATAGTGTCAAATCAAGTAGAATACATTTTTTTTTTACTCTGAAATCTTTGATTTAAATTCTTGTCAATCATTTACTGATTAGAAAGCTTTCATTTTTAAATCAACTCTTTTTAAGAGAGCCAACTCAGTTCATCTATTTCTTTTCTAAGTAATTTGATCAAGGAAAGTTTTTTTGAGTTAGTGTTTGAGAAAAACACTTTGTAAGGGGGAGAGACACTCTTGAAAAAGAAAATTTCTCTGTTATAGTAGCTCACAAATACCCATTTGTATAAACTTGGGGTTGATAATGAAATACTCAAGAAGTTGTCTTGAGGACTGAATGTAGGCTTTATTTAAGTTGAACCAGTATAAATACTTAAGTTCATTTCTCTTTCTCTCGTCTCCTCATTTGCTTAAAGCTTTATCTTTGATTATTTGCACTACATATTTATTTATCTTGACATTGCTTTGATTTTACTATCATAAAAAGCTTGGCATTGTTTTTAAAACCTCTTTAACTTCCAACAAGTATTAGCAAATTTTTTATAAACTCAATTCACCCCCTCTTAGGAACTAACCATTTTTATCATAAACTGATAAACATAATCATAATCTTCATCCTCTTCGTCACTGTAGGGGTTCATTTTAGATGAAATAATATAAATTAAAAAAATATTTCATGATATTAAACTGTGTTATAAGTTTTGTTTTAAAATAAATTACAATACTCCCTTCACCTACAAGTAGTAAAAATTATACCTTATTTAGGTTAAATACAATAATATAATTTAATTATATAAACAATTAAAATTAAAAAAAAAACTGGCCGATCTGCAGGCTTTGACCCTTTTTAAATGAGCCTAGTTTTAGGGGTCCAGGCCCATCCAAACACAGGCAGGCGAAGCTTGGCTGCCCGCAGGCCCAAGCCCATATCAACACTACTAGACGAAGGACCAAAACAAAGGACGACAAAGAGAAAGAGAGAGGATTGACAAAGATTTTGAAGAGCATGAGAGACCAAGAACAAAAAAGAGAGATGTCGACGAAGAGAAAGAAAAATAAAGAGACCGTGAAGAGGGAAGACGATAAAGGATAACCAAGGAAAAGAGAGAGGATGACAAAAGGTAGAGTGACAGACAGAGCTAAAAAAAAGAATACTGGAGAAAAAAGAAATCGTGAAGAGAGAGAAAACTCCTAACCTAATTTTTTTTATTTAAAAATTTTAATTGAAGGGTAATTTTGTAATATTATCTCATATTTTCCTTATTTCTTTATATTCCATACCAAATATATATTTTTTTCTTTTTCTTTTTTTCATTTTTTTTTTATTTTTTTTTCTACTGCGTACCAGACACACGCTGAGTCTCTTATGCTTAACCCTCCTCAGCCACGCAAAAGCCGTAAATGATATTTATTTAATAAATGCAAAGATTGCTTATCTTCTTTGTATCTCAGAAAAAAAAAAAAATCGGGATGACCGCATCTATTTAAAAAGTGGCCATTTCATAAATTGAAAAAGCCTTACTTTCTGTTCGCCCAATTCGATTTTAACACTGTCAATCGTGTTTTAAAAAATCTTAGCTTCATTTTGATAATTACCTATCTTAACACTCTATTTGTCCAAGTGTACGCCTTGTATCTAACTTGGGAAACAGATGCCAGCATTGTATTAAAAGTAGAACATATGCTCACAACCACGTGACCATTGGATAACATGTTATGTAAGGATTATTTCCAAAATAGCATGGTTACAAGTATAGATAAAACATGTACAGTTTTAAAAAATGTGGAATAATATGTTGAAAAATCTAGAAACTTGGACAATAATAATTTAAGTCGCGTCTTTATAGTAGATATTGTCATTAAGAAAATTATTCTTCTATCATATATATAAATTTGCGTCTACAAAACTCTCTCTAATATTAAATAGATTCTTCTAAACAAATTCTCATACTACATAACAGTAGAAATTTAAAAGTGTAACCTGAAAATTTAGAGAGAGAAGTGAGAACTACATAATTGTTTTCTGTGTTAGTGTGTAAAATAAGAGGGAGGAGACCTCCTTTTATAGCTGCTGAACTATAATGAAGCAGACACGAATTTTAATTAAAATTAAAATACTGTTTCAAAAATTAATGGGCAATTTTAAAAAATTAATAAGCAGTTTCGAAATATTTAAAAAATTTAAAACAATAATAATCAAAATTGTCAGCCCTTAATTTTTTGATACTTGACTAAATTAATTTTGTCTCAACTAAATTTACCTTTGTCTAGGTAAATTAAAATTAAATAAAAAAATTATTATTTCTGTAAAGAAAAACTACGTCGATCCAATTTATCGCACGCGTAGAGAGACAAATCAGATGATTTGCACTTCACTGACATGAAATTGTAAGCGCATGAATCCATCACTTTTTTTAATCTTTTATTAATCCACTAATTCTCCTCTTTATTCAAAGTTATATAAGATTTAATATTCTCTTTTAAAAAAAGTTATTTTCAAACACATGATATAGGAACTGTAGCTATCATTGGAGTATGAACGGAGAATCCTGAACTAGAAGACTTGCTGTAGCCCGGATTGGGAAGGATTTGAATGTGCAGAACCAACATGTCCTATAGCATGCAGATAAGGCAGATATGAGTTAAGAATTTGAGTGGAGCCATGGTGGGCTTCCGGAACAAGGCCCATGGGCCTTGGGTACAAGGAAAGGTGTTTCTGTTTGTTGTACATCGTTGTTGTTATCGTAAAACCTACGATGGATGGGTTTGTAATTGGGAAGCGTAAAAGGACGCGGTCCCTCAAAAGTGCCATCATTATGTTTCGGAACACCCTTACATCATGCGCCTTCTTCATCACACGCACACCCAACATTTTAGTTTACCAATCACCTACACAATTTCTACTATGTTCATGTGTAATTATAATCTCTAATTACTTTTAGGAACAGTTTTGAACAGATATCGTTCTTTACGTGGCAATAAGCCAATAGGGAATGCTGATCAATAATTTCGAGAAAAAAGAAAAGTAAAAAAACTAGAGTCGGTTGGTAAGTATGGAAATGATGGCCCGGGAAAGGTCTGACCAATCAAAAAATGAAGCAGATATTTGTAGGTTAAATGGGCTACACCAGCACGTTTCTCTTTTTTACTCGACCTTTCCCAGTCCCTTTTAGTACGCCCTTTTCTTTCACTGTTAAACTCTATTTTGCAAATTAAGCTGACCAAATTTCTGTTTGAATTTTAAAAAAAATAAGGCGATAGGATTTCTATATATTAATCATAACTCCGTCTTTTGTAAAGTATTTTAATATATAATTTTAAATATAACAACTCGATATAGACCAACAAATTTAAATTGATATGAAAAGAACAATGCCTTATATACACACGAAATTCATTAATTTGAATCGGTTTAATTTGAGCATATCATTCAACATGTAATTGAATGAAAATTTCAAACCTTTAAATTATTTCAATCCAATCCAATCTATATTGATTTAGTTTGGATTGGATTGGATTGGATTGGATGATTTTTTTAATTAAAAAAATATTTTTTCCTCAAAATTCAATCAAGAATATATATGATATTAATTATAAAATATAAAATATAATGTAGTATATAAAATATAATCTATTTAGTATTTATATATAATATATAATATGTTATAAAATATATGACATTATATAATATATAACATATATATATATATATATATATATATATAATTTTAATTGGTTGATCGTTTGAGTTTGGATGAATTTAGACATTATTTAATAATTAAATCGGTTAAGTCAATGTTTGTAAAAAATCGTTTAATCCATCCAATTAAGTGATCGTTTTTTATAAAATTAACTGGGATCAGTTTAATTAAAATTGAATTGGTTTGCATGTTGAAAAGTCTTTGTTTGAACTTTGAAGAACATAGTTTTTAAAATTAGATTGATCATTAAACCAGTAAAATTACCGATTCAAAGTTTAATGATTGAATCAGTGAAAATTAAAAAATATTAAAAATGTATAATGTAAAATATTAAAATACTTAATATAATTGATAATTTATAACCATAAGTGAAGGAAATAAAAAATAGATTAATCCATAATTAATAATTCATTACAACTCATAATATTCACAATTTCAAGTTAAGTTTTATTGTGAAAATAACCTTGTAAAGAATTTTGTATTTCAAAAGAATGAACCAAGTCCCACATTGCTTAGTTTTTCTTCTCTTTGGATTATATTTTTGTTTTTTTTATTTGTTTACCTGAACAAAAATATATTTGATAGTTACAAAAATAACTTTTGTCTGCCTTATACAACCATAAACAACAGCAAAAAAAAGAATTTCTCAAAAAAAAATTTGCCACCAAAAAAAAAACTGGTTCAACCACATAACCAATCAATTTGACCGATTTTTTCACTTCAATTGTACTTCAACTCTTAGCCAATTTTTAACTAAATCAAACCAAACTACTCTCCAATTTTTGGTTTGACTAATCGAATGTTCTAATCCATTTTGAAGAGTCACTCATAGCTGGTGCTCATTAGTCCAACTTTATGTCAAATCCATCCATCTCTTTACTATATTAGTCTCTGTTTATTATGATTATTAATTTATCTGCTAATATATTAATTAGTATCATTTTAATCTTAATCTTTACGAAACAGTACTTTTCTCTTCAATACATAGAGCATTTTTTTTAAAAGCAAAATTATGGACAAGTCGATTTTTTAAGATATTAAATTTTTTATTATTAAATCATCTTTATATATGAGAAAAAAATATTTTTTTATTATTATATATACAAATTTTAAATAATTTAATAATAAAAAAATTTAACCTCTTAAAAGATTGAGTTTTTTATAATTTGTTCTATTTTTTTTTTCTGTTGTTGATAATTACAATGATATCTGGCCATTATTTAAAGTTTACCTATATTACATGAATTTTAATGGTACGGTAGACTTAATTATCTAATAAATTTTGATTTGTTTTTACTATGCATAAATAACTTAAACTTTTCCCTTAACTGTTTTTTGTGAAAATTTCTGTGTTACGCAGTCTTTAATTAATGCTAATTTCACTTTTTTTGATTTCCAACTATTATCTGTGAAATTGATATTTCGAGAGAATATAAGCAGTTTTACTTTCTCTCTTTTCTTTTGGCAATACATAAGTTATTTATATGTATAGTGAAAATTATGAGTGCAAGAATTATCTAAATTAAACCATTATTTATAGGGTAAATCACGATTTACTTCTTGTTATTTAGCTGGAAGCCGATTTGTCCCATGTGACGTATTTTGTTATTATCTATTCATTCTACGATAATTTTTAATTATAATTTTAATAAAACTAATAATGTTTACATTTAAAAAATAAATAAATTTTATTGAAAGTATGTCTTATTTATATATTGAACAATTTTTTATAAAGTTATTATTATAATTAAGTTAACAGTTAAAAGCTGAAGCCATAACTTAATTCTAATAATTATAACCACAGGTAAAAGTATAAGGGGAAGAATTTAACATTATTTTAGCCACACTCAAGAGATTATATTGAAATTCCCTTATTAATGGTTTTGATAGGTTTAGTTGATTCCGTTACATGCGTAGCGCAAACTTTCACTTGAGACACAATAATAAGAAGTCGTTGTAAATCAGAAAGATAATGACGTGCTTTAATTATGAAACTCGACAAATATGTTTGGAAGTAGATGATTACGAGTTTCAAATCTCCATTAATAACATCAATTAATTACCTGGCCACCCATCCTGCATCCCCAGTGTGGGTACAAGCAAGGTCCTACACACCACAACATATGCACCTACAAATCATGTTTTCTGTACCCCACAATCTATATAAGAAAATTAAAAGAAGAAGAATGGTAACGTTTATGAAAGGAAATGATATTTAAAAAAAAAATTCTCAAATACAATTATTTTAATTGTTTGATGTTAATTTTAATCTTGTTCAACCCGATTCAATTCTTTTAATATATTTGGATTTTAAAAAATGATTACAAAACAAGGAAAATAAAATTTTGATTTTGATTTTGATTTAATATTTTTTAAGTCTCGTTTATTTTTAAAATCAAAATATATTTTAAAGAAAAAAATTAGATTTAAATTTGAGTTTGAAAAATATCGAAATCATAATTTGGTTTCCTTTTCCTTCTCCTCGATTCTAATAAATCTAAAAAAATTCTAAAAAAATTCTATGATTACATATGTGTCTATTTATGTTAAGGAATGAAAGGCTTTTAAAGACTAAACATGTAAAAAATAAAATTTACAGGGGAAATTGAAGCATATAACCAAATAATAATAATTAATAATGGGGAGCGGGATAGGGAGGAGGAATGCGACTTTTGTTGGGCCTCCACGCGTGAACATACCGAGTGCTTTAAAAGTATAAACCTGAGGGCTTTTTAAAGGGACAGTTCACAGAGTTGTTGTATCACCAAATTTATATATATACATATATCTATATATATATATATATATATCGCCCTTTGAACCAAGCCTGACTCTGTGACAACTGACCACTACCCTCACTCCCACCACCACCACCACCACCCCTCTATTCTCCCACCTTCCTCCATTTTCTTTAAGCTGATTCAACCATGTCTGTAAGTTCTTCTTCTTCTTCTTGTCTCTCTCTCTCACCTACCACACACACACACACACACATGTATGTAAAATGATGGTTACGTATATATTTGTGTGAGGGAAACATGCATGATCATGAAGAGAAATTGAGATTGTTGCATTGTGGGATATGAATGCAGATGATGGTAGAGGTAAGAGTCCCAAATCTGGACTGTGAGGGATGTGCTTCCAAGTTGAAGAAAGCTCTCTTCAAGCTTAAAGGTACCTACACTTTGCAACCATCACTTCTAACATCTTTTGCTTTACACTACTGGGTGGTGGGGCTTTTGTTCTTGAGTTTTGATGCTGTTACTGTACATATACACATCAAAACATAAAGAAAATGAACTCCCATTTCAAATATATCCCTCATATGTTCTCTTTTTTACTCCTGGTAAGCCTGACTTTAATTCATCAAACTAAGTCTCCTCTCTATTTGTCTTAGGTCAAATTTCCTTTGGGTAATGTTATTGTGGAGGTCAAACCTTGTAACAAAGATTCCACATATATTTTTTCAAGAAAGATCTCATAGTTAGTAGTTTGGGAAACAGAATATTACACATGTCACTAGTGGTTAAACAGGTTAGTAAAATTGTTTAAACAACAACAACAAAGTCTTATTCCACTAAGTGGGGTCGACTACATAAATCGCATTATGTTATTGAGCTCTATTAATGACTAACCCTTTAGATATCTCATTCACCAGAAGATTGTAAGATTGCTTATAGTAACAAATAATTTTACTTTTGTAGCTACTTACAAAATTGCAAGTGATGGGCTTCACAAACCACTGTCCAAGGAAAATTCTCAGGGATAAACTGCAAGGGTTTAAAAAAAAAAGCCCACTGAAATATAAGTCATAAGATTCCTGGGCCCATCTAGAATGTCCATTTAATAGTAGCCCAGTCCAGAAGAGAAATGGGGATGAGCTAAAAGTGACAGACTATGACCCCAGCTAAACTTCTACTTATTATCTGTATCAAAATGTGAAACTGAGTTACCTATTCAAGACTAGCTAGCTGATGGTCATGTGGGTAAAAATTTGGATAAAGGAACGCAATTTTCTTTTAACGAAAAAAAAGTCAAAATGAGTTGGTCAGTGGTCACACATCGTGAAAGGAAGTGAAAAATAAGATTTCTCTAGAAGATAGGGATGTGAGTGTTGTGTGATGTCTCTGTCCATCTGTTCTTTCGATGTCTGATTGTTAGTTTCTTTAAACTAAGTTGCCTTATTGTCTCCTGTGTTAATTTATTAGAAAGCGTGGTACAATTTTTTTATTAACTCAAAAATAAAATGTAAAAGAAATAGTTTTTGAAAAATATGAATGACATGCTGACATATGTTCTGCAACTAAGCTTTCATTCATGGACTAAAATATATTGTCTCTTCAATTTGTATATAAATACGTATTAATAATCATGACATTAATTGGAGTAAGTAAGTATGAAAATGGGATGCAGGAGTGGATGAGGTGGAGGTGGAGATGGAGGCACAGAAGATAACAGTGAAAGGGTATGGATTGGAGGAGAAGAAGGTGTTGAAGGCAATAAAACGTGCTGGTAAAGTTGCAGAGCCATGGCCATTTCCAGGACATTCCCACTTTGCTTCCTTCTACAAGTACCCCTCTTACATCGTCAACCATTACTACGACTCTTACAAGAATGAAGCCTCCAATGGAGTCCACACCTTCTTTCACACTCCTTCTCTCTACTCTGTGGCTGTGGCTTCCGATGAGGCCGTTGCTTCACTCTTCAGTGACGATAACCCTCACGCTTGCACCATCATGTAAACATCAAATCTGCAGCCTGCTTTTTTGTGGTTTCAGGGATCATAACACGTTTTTTAATTTCTAGGTTGGTTAGTCAGTCGTCTTTTGCGTGTATTATTTTTGTCCTCTTGGGATGTCCATGCCCTTTTTCATTCTCAAATAAATATCAGTACTACATATAATTGAAGGATTGAAGATAAAGCCTGAGGATGTGAGTGGAGGAGATATTCAAATGTCATGTTTACATTGAATTATATATATAAAAAAAAATATATGTTGTTGTAGGGGAGGGACCAGGCAGAGCGTTGGCGTTGCGACTTTTATGAGACAAGAGAATAGTGAGAGCCAGAAAAAGTAGGAGCACAAAATGGGTACTTTACAAAGCTTGGCCTACCATTGACTGTTATTGCCACTGTGAACCCACTGAATCCATCTTTATTTTTTCAAAGTTCAAACCCACTTGTACTCACCTTTATTTTGAGTCGTGTTACTACGCAATCGAGTAGAGCCGTTTAATTCACATGAATGGATGAGTTTTATGTAAATTTTATCTTATTAAATGACTTTATTTGACCAAACATTGTAATAACCAAACAAGAGATCCTGAAGCCTTTATTTTCTTTCCCCAACTTGCTACCCATATTTAGCTCAATTATTACCATCAACTTTCTCTGTTTATAGTTTGTTTCTTCTCACAATTTAAAAAAAAAAGTGTGACATCCATTATATATATACATGTGTGTGTATGGTTTAGAATTATCAATATTTAAAATTTATTAAATTTTAACTAATCTAACTTGAGTTAATTCAAGTAATAATATATAAAATTCTTCTAAAATTATTTTTTTCATTAACAAAACTCGAATTTCAAATCTTATCTTACAAAAATAAATATCAAACAAGTTCAACTAACTAATGTTTGTAATAAAACATAAATATGTGAATGTACACCTTTTGATAAAATATATGTTGGATAAGTATACATATTCATTTATTATTTTGATATAATTATTTCTCAAGATTGAATTTATTTAAATTCTTTCATTTAATTTCTATTATTATGAAAGATTAATTCTTAATGACGAAATAAACAGATTTAAGTTATGAATAAATATATGAATATATTCAATGTAAATTTACTAAAATATATAATGTTAAACATGTTAAGATGGCCATTGCAGTTAATTTTTTTTTTTTCATCGAAACTCAATTCAGAATATATGAAATCTTTAATATCAAATTCATATCAAATTTGCATATTCATCGGTGTTACGTGAATAATCAATTAATTTTTTTTATTGAAATTTAATTGGTTACAGTAGTGTACAATTTTTTTATTGAGGGGAAAGTGATGCTCGGGGTACAAAATATTTCCCATCAGTTTAGCGAGTTGACTCTCATAATGAAGTGCCCACCAGAACAACACTTTACCAATTAAGTTAAATTAATTTTTCGATATCAAGAAATAATTTAATAATTGAGTATTGGTGTTATAATTAAATAAAAATTGTAATTTTTGAAACCATTTAGAATGGATACTGGATAGTGTAAAGATGAAATTTTTAAGAAAAACTGACAAAGATTCGCGATTTTTTTTTTTTAAAATACTCGCAAGTGGTTCTTTTAATTTTAACTGGTCTAAGAAAACTTCTTTAATTAATTAACTTCTTTTGCTATTTAAAATGAGATCAATATAAGGCAGCGATGACCTAATGTCATTGATGTTTAGTGTGTATACAGATAGAAAAATACATATTATGCGATAAGTTTGATTATGTTCAAGTGGAATTAAATTTATATCTCCTTAATTTTCAAAGGTTTTGGGACAACAGGGCAAAATATTATTATAAAAATATATAATTTCAAGAACAGATACTTCTTTGTCTTGATATAAGGAATTGGGTTTCTGCCTTATTGACATTAGTATAAAAAAAGAGCGATTTATTCAATTAAAAAAATCAAGGGACTTAAAATGGTACATTTGTTTAATATATATCAGCAATCTGAGTATGGAATTTTTTTAAAATAAAATATAGTAGACTTTTTTTTTCAATAAAAGTTCGTGCAAAAGTTAAAGAATCCGGTTTAAAAATAGTAAAATACTATGAGTTGTCAAAAAAAATATTATGATGTAAGTGCCGTGGAAAAACATTCAGACATGATTAAAGTAATGTTTAAAAAAATCTTTAAAAAGTGGCTTAAAAAGCAAAATTATTACATAGTATTTGGTAATTATTTTTTAAAAAAATTGTAAGTGTATAAAATGACAATAATGCTATATGTCAAAAAAAATAAATATAAAAATTCAATAAGTTTTACATCGTGTCATTAAAATAATTAAAACTAGTTTAAGGTTAACTTGAAAGATAATATAAGAATAAAAATCAATGACTCATTAAATTAACAGTTATATAAGATTATGAATAGGATTATATTTAAAAAATATTCTTTCGTTATACAAATGAAAATAAATGTGAGATTTTGTTTATTTATGATAATCTGTAATTTCGTAAAAAATAATGAAAATAAAAGAATAATGAAATTCAACCTAATAGTAATATACTTATGATAAAAATATATTTAAACTTTAGTTAAAATATGAAGGTCCTTCTAAACCTTAAAAGTGCATTTCAAAAGCTATTAGCTTTCAAAAAGTACCAAAATAAACATCGTAACAAAAATTTAACCAAATATTAATATATAACTTCTACTACACAAGAAAAAAAAAAAGCAGAATCTAAAGCGAGCTATAAATTTAAGACCTGTTAATTACTTAAATGTGACACATTTAAACCTCACATAATACCTTAAAAATAGTAAACTTCAGGCCTAGATCTTAAAAAAGAAAAAGAATCCCAACAAAAGACATTCAAACTTTAGTACTATAAAAGAAGAAAGAAAATGTCTTCATAAAATTAAACAGCGCATGTGACAGTTTTTCCATTATTTTTGGCACACTATATATTTGGTTTTATTTTCAGTTTCCTTTTTGACTTAACTTTACATACTGTTGGCCAAAAAAAAAAGTTTACACGCTATTAATTTATGATTACTGTGAGCAAATTTAGGCCAACAAATTTAGATACAAATCTAAGTATTAAGCTTACAATTTAAAGTGAAATTAATAGGTCTCACATAGACCTAATTGAACTTGATCCAAACCCAATTTATCAATATACTCTTAATTTTGTAGTATGTCATCCATTCTCCTCTCTTTTCAATTGTCAATCTTAAAATTTTATTTTTCATAAGAAACAAATAATCATTTTGGAAAAAAAAATCTATTTCTAAAAGAAATATAAACATTGTAATAAAATAATTTATGACCATTATAAGATAAAACAAATTCTTTATTTACTAAAATTTATCCAGTTTTGTCGGTGGATTTAGACCAAAACTTAATTACTTAGCTTAAGCCTTAATAGTTGGGCCGGAAACACTTAAAAGCCCATGGATTTGTAGGCCCAGAATAGCAAGAACAATTACAATGTCAAACATTCCAGCAGCCATTATCGTGAAACAGAGATTGGCATTTATAGGGGGACCCTCTGTTCGATGTAATCTCCGTTTCCACACACTCATAAATACCAACAATTCTCAATCCTTAAGCCTTACCCTTTTCCCCACAAAATTTTCAACTTCGTGCTCGCAGCCTCTGTTCCTCTTTCAATGGCCCAGGTACTACTGATCTCCATACTTGACTTTCGCCGAACTTTTCCCGAATCTCTCTGTTTTATTTATCTCTGTGATTCAAAGAAGCAGGGAATTGTTTCATTCTCACTTTCTTTTTCCATTTTCTCTCTCCCTTTGTGGATCTATTAGCAGAAGGTGGTGTTGAAGGTGATGACTATGACTGATGACAAAACGAAGCAGAAAGCAATAGAAGCTGCTGCAGATATCTATGGTGCATGAAATTCTATCTTCTTCATATGAAACCCGATTTTCTGACTTGAAATTGATGTTAATGGAATTGAACAACGGACCCATCTGATGAATTTGTTGGTGATTTGATGGATAGGGGTTGATTCGATCGCTGCAGATATGAAGGATCAGAAGCTGACTGTGATAGGCATAATGGACACTGTGGCAGTGGTGAAGAAGCTGAAGAAAGTAGGGAAGGTAGATATAATATCGGTAGGACCTGCCAAGGAAGAGAAGAAGGAAGAGAAGAAAGAGGAAAAGAAAGAGGAAAAGAAAGAGGAGAAGAAGGAAGAGAAGAAAGAGGAGAAGAAGGAGGAGAAAAAATAAATAGACAATAATTACATATTGTCGCTTTCTTCAAATTATTTCCCTTTTTCTTCTCTTTTAGCATAATTGCTGAATGCAGAGAATCCATGGCAAGCTAGAAACACTCTTCAAAAGATCTTTCTTTCTTTCTTCTTCTTTTTTTCCCCCCTTTCTTCTTCTGAGTTTCTCTTCAAATTCTGGCATCACAATATTTTTCTCTGCAGTATTGGATTGCTAAGATGGAAGAAGCTATAAAAAAGAAACTCAGATACTTGACAATTTTGTGTGGGTTTTACTTTTAGTTTGCATTAATGTCGTAATTAATGTTATTTGAAATAAAGAATAATTTATGATCCAAATGACTCTTGTGGCTAAGATAATATCGATGGCTTTTTCTTTTTCTGGGTCCTGTTTGTGAAAAAAGTTGAGTATGGAAGGCCAGGAAAATTTTGGCTCGAGAAATTCCCTTTGTTTTTGTTTGTGGGTCATTTTCCATAAACTGAATGGCACAAAAGTCCAGAAGAGGCCAAGGAATCCAATCTGTCCTAGTTAAAGAAATGAATGGAGACAAAAATGGTGTTGAAATCAGTCCTTAGATCGAGAGATGACTCATTTACACACAAGATTGTTTGATGAGCTAAGCATTTTCATTAATCAGTTTTGGTTATGTCACTTTGGTTAGGTTAGGTTGTAAATGATCAATTCAGGGCAGCAATTGCAATTTTCTGTCTGGTTGGCCAAAAGCAACAATGGCTGAATTGCTCTGCTCATTTACAACCTAACCTAACCAAAGTGACATAACCAAAACTGATTAATGAAAATGCTCTGAATTGAACAACCCCCACACCAAAAGGCAAAAGCATATACAACAATTTATAGCATGCGAGGTAATGGTTTCAATTTGCATAGGCAATAGCATCCATACTTATCAGTGAGAGTGATAGCATTCTGGCTGGTGACAGAAGATGCCCACCACGATTGACCGCCGCACAAGATATCCAGCTGAGAAATGTGGCAAAATAACATTAAGCTGACAATAAGAGGGAATGTCTTTTCAGGCCTCAGAAACAATGGCTGATCGTCTGAGGCCTGAGAACAAACCAACGGACATAAGCATATGTCAAGAAAGCAACAACGTAAAATTACCACATCTTTGGCTCTTGGCAATTGGTTAACCAAAATTTCAGCAAATATTACTCGCTTCAAATATGTCGGGGGTTGGATTTCTCTGAAGAGTTCTTTGGAAGTAAAATCTTCAATACACCAAGTTGATGTTAAAAAGTGTTTCCTTAAGATCATGCGAGGAGGTAATTCAATCTAAACAAAAAACTGAGTTTGAGAATACCCCTGATTATAAAAATGAAAAAAAAAAGTCAGAATTGACCAATTAACCAGGTGACTCACTACTGTTCTAATTATTTTCAATCTTAAAGGTTCAAAATGTGCAATCAATAACTAGAAGTGAGTTTTTCCAACAAGCACTTTAATATACATTATCAGGTTATCGAGATCCAGTTGTCTGCACCTCCACATACCAATGCTACTGCCTGCATGAGCAATTATCAGGCCTGACTGGACATCAACCCATTTAAGATACTAGATCCTCAGGTCACTGTTTCAATCAGTGGATCATGCTTGAAGTGTAAGTTTAACTCAAAAAGTATTTTTAAAAGAAAAAAAAAGTTCAATAATATTTTAATCTCAAAGAAATAATATCATAAAAGATAAACATACAAATTCCTGTTGATAAATGGCAATGCCCAGTATCTAACAAGTGAGAATAATAATCAAACAGATAATTCAAGGCTGAAAAATATTCATGCATTAAAAAATCCCTCAAAAATTTGGGCTATAGTACATATATATATATATACACACACACACACAAACACACCCAAAAATATTTTAAAACGAAAGCTAAAAGGCTCGAAATTAATAGAGAAGCAACCCTATGACCTCGACTACTAAGAAGCAAATATATTCACAAATAAAATATAAAGGAGTCAATAAACCATATTCCAAAAACAAAATTTAAACAATGAAACTCATTCAAAATAGGCATAAAAACAATGGTTTAACTGAATTATCTTACAAATATTACTGTGGAGTCTGATGTAAATTAGGTTAGAGACAGGCAGGATGCACTAGCATCAAGAAAGCCTAAATTTGAAAATCAAATTGTCTCAATATTCTGGTTTACAACAATTATGGGGCTGATAAAATCTAATATTATGATTAGAGTTGACACAACAATTTAGGGTTAAAAAGCAAGAAAGCTCTTGTCATTTCAGTCCTAGTAGCATTTTTAAGTAATTTTTCAGTCCTTGGTCAAGAACTATATTTACAGGGTCTTACTTTTATGTGCAAGTTCTACTTATGGATTTAGTTGTGATAGAAAATGCCAATCCATAAAGATTTAGGGTTCTATTCCCAATACTTGTAGATTAAGTTAAAAGAAGTAATGGTGAAATTGTTGATTATTGCAGCCAATTCCATATTCTTGGTTGTGTGATGTCAATTCCTACTTCACAGGCTACAATATGTTATCCTCAGCTTTATATCTGTGAAGATCTGAATTCTTTGGCATACTGGACTACTAGAGTATAAATATTTTGTTTCAAAAATTGACTTTTGAATCTACACTAGAACGTAGAACCCATTAAATCTAAAACCAATATTTCAAAGGTATTCTGGGCCCCAAGTTGACCCCTGGAACCCGTCCTATGACATCCAAACCACCCTTGCCATCACATACCCCTAATGAACCTTTATCCCACATACTGTGTACCATTTATTCGTCCAAGAGGTCTCTAAACCCAGCCTGTTAAATCCTTAGCCTCCTTCTAACCTCCTATGTCAAAGAAAAGCCCACCTGAAAAACACTCTTAAGAATTTTTACATTTTGCTGACCATGATTACTTCTTCACGGTCACAAGACCCAAAAAAGAAAAAAAAACACAAAAAAACAAAAACAAAATGAAGAGAAATAATCTTCTCCAAACAGACTATCACACTTTAGGAAGGAGGAAATAAAAGAAAAAATTTCTTCAAGAACAAGAACTGAATGACTGTAACTGAGAAAGATATGAAGAGTTTGTCATGGGTTCCTTCCTTTAGGAAGGAGGAAATAAAAGAAAATTTCTTCAAGAACAAGAACTGAGTGATTGTAACTGAGAAAGATATGAAGAGTTTGTCGTGGGTTCCTTCCTTACATGTTAGTTTAATTTCCACCTTTTTGCTGAGTTAGGGAGTGGCATGCCACCCAAGAAAGACCCACACACATAGGCTTACAAAACCCAGAAGGTCAAAACAGATTTCAGTTTACCTCTCCAGGCCTACCAAATTTTAAATGGATCTCTTGCAGAGCCTTAAAGATAGCTTGAGAAAACCAACCAAGAGACAAAATTGCATTTAGCTGCATTGCCATTAACGTACCCCTACAGTCATTTCCACATTTTACCCAGATGACACCAGTGTACCATCTCAAGGGTTTTTGTACAATATACTGTACTTCTATATTCTATGTCCCAACCTCTAACCTGTGCCACTACTGTTAACTCCAAAGAAATCTGCCACCACCAACTAATGTCATCCTGCCAAAGCAGCTTTTTAGATACTACAGCTGTTTATAACTGTTAGTTACACACCCTCAACTTCCTCAAAGATTTTACCTACAAGCCATTCAAGTACATAAAATCTCCCAGCAAATCAAACGATTAACAGTAAAACCTTCATAAATTACATATCCTCTTACATTATTCTGTGATTTCTGTCACAGAATAAAAGAATAATTCAAAAGTTTGGATTTAGTTTCATCCAGGCAGTCATCAAAGTCTACCCATGGAGAGAAGTTCACATATTCAAACTATATCATTAAGCAAAAAGGAAAAAATTTCAATTTAATACTCAGCTAATCTGCCAAATCAGCCGTATTAGCCTATTAGGTAATATGTAGCAATGTTCACCAAAGAAAGAAACTACCTATTTTTGTCAAGAGAGGGAAAGATGTTTGCAAGAAATATGAAACTGGAGCTTCTTCCACTTTACAGGAGGAATAGATTTCTGAGAGAGGGAATGCCAACATTGTTCTTTCCACTTTATACTTTAATTTCTGACATTTCATTTACCAGCACACAAAAATAAAATTACAAAATCATGAGTTCTTAAAAATCCCGAAGAATAAAACCAAGACAAATTTTGAGCTCAATGTAATGTATTAATTAATGAAATTATAGGCTGCAAGAGAGAAATTTCTATATACAGCACATGAACAAATATATAACAACAAGCAAGGAGTGTCAAAATAATTAATCATGCTATCACATCCAATTTTTTTTTAAAATAAAAAACCCTTAAAATAGACTAAATGACTAATTTGGTCCCTAAAAGATACGCCTATTAACTCCATGTGTTAGTCCCCATATGTTAAACTCTATACCTGTTAGTACCCATATGGCAGTCCCAATTAGCAGCAAATCAACATTCTTTGAGCCACACTTCAGTTGTTGTTCACCAAAATAAGGGAAGAAGTGCTCAAAGTCAGGGGAGGGGTTTTAATAATGGAGATGGGCAAGGGGAATTTGGAGCTGGGAAATGGGGTGTTGGGTAAATATTGATTGCAACATGCTGGGATGATTTTATCTTGTTTTATTTGCGAAGAGGTTGAGAGAGATAGAGAAGAAAGAAAGAGTTGAAGAGTGTGATAATTGGGATGCTAATCAGGATTTTCATAATGCCACTGCAGAATTAACAAAATTCACATATAATCAAAATAACTTACATGTAGGCAGTTATTGTGCCAGATCAGCTTCTCCATCAGATTTAACAAGGGCAGATGATAAAGGGACTAACAGGCATAGAGTGTAAAACTTATGGGGACTAATGCAGGCAGTGGTAATCTTTCAAGGACAAAACAGATGAGAAGGGTATCTATCAAGGACCAAGTTGTTGATGTAGTCTAAAAATAATGAACAGAAACATGCACAAAAGAAATTGACAGTCTTGGACATTCTCAGAACAGCATGTCAAAAAATTAATCTTCTTCCTCTCAAATTGAGTAAAAGAGAATGAAACAGTTAAGCATGAACAAAATCTATCACCAACTTTCCTCACAAACGGAGTCTGGAAATATAAGAAAACAATACAGGACCAGTCTAATGCAAGTCGCATAGATAAAATGTTTAGTTAACTATCAAGCTCTACTTTGTCTTTTACCATCGGTGCCATATCTGCTGGTAAAGCTACTGCATTAAGATCACAGACTTTACAACAAATTCAGAATAAATCTATACGAGAAAAACTCTCATGTGACAATAACAAGCAATATTCTTCACATTATGGAAAATATGGGCATTCAGGCCTTTTTTACACGTCAGCAGTAGATGAGTATTGAAATAATATATAAGACAGGGAGGAAAATCAAATACTTTATTTTTTTGATCTTGTATGAAAACAGAACAAGCAGCAGTGGTTGGTCTCAGTTAATGGGATTGATGACTTGTTAGTTAATACCTCAGCCAGACAATCTACTATTTTACTATCTCCTGCCATGCCTTCTGAGCCTGGAAACTAGAGGGGAATACCTCCCCTTCTCCATCATCTGTCTTATTACTTTATGAGCTTCAGAAAGCTTTCCAGCATTCCGCAGACTACTCACTAAGGTACTGTACACAAAAAAATTTGGATTACAACCTTTGGTCTCCATTTGTTTGAGCATTGACAGAGCTTCATCAAACTTTCCTGCCATACATAATCCCCGAATCATGGAATTGTAAGTGTACACATTTGGAATTTGTTCTCTAGAAATCATCTCATTAAACATTGCCTGAGCTTTCTCAAGCTTGCCAGCCATCACATATCCTGTAATCATTACGGTGTATGCCACCACATCCGGCATGCACCCATAATTTATCATTTCATCAAAAAAATATTTGCAAGCATCCAGATTTCCAGCTCTGCTAAGTCCATCTATCAATGTGGTGAAATGAAGAACAGTTGGCT
This sequence comes from Biancaea sappan, assembly GCA_037074585.1. Classification (NCBI taxonomy): domain Eukaryota; kingdom Viridiplantae; phylum Streptophyta; class Magnoliopsida; order Fabales; family Fabaceae; genus Biancaea; species Biancaea sappan. The sequence continues at coordinate 11,306,595 of CM073490.1, read as the reverse complement.
CTATACCTGTTTCTCTCATGTGATTTAAGAGATTCAGAGCTGCAAGTGGTTTGCCTCCTTTACCAAGAACATGAAGAAGAATGTTATAAGTATGAAAATCTGGAGAAAGGCCATTTCTACTCATCTCATCAAGGAGTCTGTTGAACTGACCCAATTTCCCGAGCCTGTACTTGGCATACATGACAATATTATAAGTTAAAATGTCTGAGGAAAGCCCCTCAAGCAACATTTGTTTATAAACCCACTCAATCAACTTATAATGGTTCAGAACGAGAAGACCATGGAGAATTGCATTATAGGAGTTCTGTAAAGGCCTAAAGTTAAATGTCTTTGATTTTATAAACCTCTCCACCAGTTTCCTAGGCAACCCTACCTGGCCACAAGTACAAATGAGAATGTTAAAAGTACGAGCAGTAGCTGGAATCCCTTTCTCAATCATCTCATCTACTAGCCTCCACATTGCCTTAAATTCCTCACACTCTGCAAATATCTTCAAAATTAAGTGATAGGAGTTTGTTGTGGGCCGGTAAGCCTCGTGCTGACTACACCACACAAAAAATTTATATGCTAATTTTGCACACTTGGTCTTATTTTCACAATTTATGTTTTCCAAAATTCCAAAGAGAACTTCTCTCAAAAGAAGCCCCGAGGGCCTTATATGCAACTTATCTAAAACCAATCTGGCATCAAGTTCGGGACCATCTTGTCCAAGAATTTCAAGAACCCTGCTAGCATCTATCCTTGCATTTTCTATGAACCCCTGTTTAAGTGAAAAATTCGTTTGGTTAAAGCTCTCATCCTCATATGGATTGAAACTTTCATCCATAATGGAATCAACATCAGAAGGTTTCCACATCTTCTTCAAAGGCTCCTCAACGCATTCAAATTCATTTTTGATCCCATCACCATGAAGACAATGGTCACAGAACTTCCGAAAAATACTGAAACGATAGGAAAACTTGTGGACTATCCTTGGACCTACTACAGCTATTAATATCATGGTCAAGACCCATCATCTCTGCGACTCACAAATACGCAGTAATAGAATGGACATTCTTTGCACTAGAATCTTCAAATTCATAGTGCTAGCGAGTGGACGGATGTCCATCCAGTTGGAAACCCAGCTGCACACATAAAAGATTGATCCTAAAATTTTAATTAAATAATTATCGCGGAATAAAATATCGTACCGTATCGCAAGACACGGTCGATATCTTTCAGTTTCTCGAGCTGCCGAAGCGAAACTAAGGATGAATTGCAATGTGCTATAGGATCGTTGGATACCGCCAAACATCGGTTGAAAAATTGCACTAATTTGACCTTGTACGCATGACCAGTGGAATCAACAGCGGATATGAAGAAATGGAGGCAAACCGCAACTCAGCAAACCCTAACACGACGGAGGAGGAAGACGATGCTGATGAGATCTACTCAAATTCCTTTTTTACCCCCCAAGGCAACTAAAAGAAAGAAACCCTCAAACAATGTAACAAGAAGCCAGCAGAGTTAAACAATGGAAGAACACGATGTCTCAGTCTTACTGCACGCCAAAGTCCAAACGCATCGTTTTCTTTGTTTCTTTGTAGCGAGTCTAATATTTTTTCTAATTCAGACCCAAAAATAATTTGTTTTCAATGTTTTATAAATCTAAGATATGTTTGTTGTGCGAAGGAAGAGTCCAAGGAAAAAAAAAATAAAAAAATGAAAATTTTAAACATATGTTCTGTATAACTTATAAAGAAAATGTTAAATTATTTTTGGGTCCTCAATTTTATTTTATTTTTAATTTAGTTCATATAATTTAATAATTTATAATTAAATTTTTATAATTTCATAAAATTTTAATTTAGTCTTTTTTAATTAAACTTTTATCGATATTTTATTAAATTTTGTTAATATAGCTCACATATTAACACTATAAACATATATGATTTATGTTGATAATACAAAAAAAAAGTAAATAATTAAATGATATTAACTCACACATATATAACATATAATGAAACTTATGTTAAATAATTAGGACAAATTTATTAAAGTCATGTATATTCTCAATATTAAAATAGTATATAATTGATCATATTTTCAAAATTTAACAAAATATTGACAAAATTTTAATAATAAATATTAAATTAAAAATTATGAAACATTCAATTACAAATTTTTAAACTATAAATATCAAATTAAAAATTGAATAAAATTATAAAGACTAAAACCAGGGCATGGCAATCCTTTATTTTGTAAGAGGTTTAGAATGTAGTAAAGAAAAAAAAATATTATAGATATTTTTACCAAATTACTTCGCCATAATTAAACAAAAATGATAGAAGGAATAAACAAATTGAAGCATGGATGAGCCTCTCCTTTCCCTTTTGCAATCGCCTTCTCATTCCTATCTGATTAACGAGTACTAACCACCCCTTAGTTCTTTATTATGCTCAATATATTGTCTTCATCCTTGCGCTCTGTTGAGAATGTTCTTTGAAAATATATTATTAAGCTCGTTTACTTTAGTTTGCTAGCCCGGCTTTTTGGATGGTCCGGACCCTTGTTTTCTTTTCTATCAATTCTTCTTTCCACTTTGATCAGCACGGAGCCATGGACTAGGGTCTTGTATATTATTCTCTTGTTCATCCCTGGCTAGCTTTATGTAGTTCTTTTCTTGACCTTCGTGCAATCTGAAATGTGGACTCCCTTTTCTAGTGGTTTTGTGATATCCATCTACACAAAGGCTTTGACAATAAAACCCGGCACGTTTTATATTGAGAAGATATATGAATCAACAACATTTTCAACTTTGCTTCTAGTAGGCCATTCTGTAGAAACTAGGTTGTTTCCATGCTTAAACAGTTTGAACACAACATCGGCAATTGAACATCAATTTCTTTCGCCTTTATTGAAGCGTGCAACAGGTGATTTTTGTGGTTATTATTATTCTGTTTTCTGCAATTATATTTTCAAAAAAGTTAACGATTTGGAAATATTGATGAGAAAAATGACAAAGCTTATTTTATAAAATGAGATCTATGTGAAAGAATGTAACTGATCAATAATGTAATTTGATCGAAGGGAATAATACATTACTAGTTATTACTCCATCAAAGCTCTCAAAAGACAAGCTATTCTTGGAAGTACTAGCTCGACAGTGCTTAGTGGCTTTTGAAGCCGAAGAAGACCCATATATGGCAAGTTTAGAATAAAGTTTTGTAAGATATGAAGGCTTATCTAAGATTTTTTTTTAATATAATTATTATTTGAAAGCTTGCGTACTTAAACGTTTGAAAAAATAACGTTACTTGCTGTTTAGATTAACTAGCATACAAAAAAAATTTAAATTTAATTATTTATATTTTTATTGTCATGTTTAAAAACCAATACCAAGACTTGCATTCTAATATCATACATTAAGGGTGCATTTCATATCTATACGAAATAGAACATATACTTTAAAACTCGCAAACAACGAATAGATAACAGCTAATAATTATACACAAAATAACTCGAGTACATCAATCTAACGAGTGTATTTCCGGACAATACAGCTCTATCAAGCGGACACATCAATATTTGTTCAATTAGATGACTCCTGAAGTCTTCTTTCTCCTGCACCTTGGCTAACAAGCCCTGCTTCTGCACCAAAATTCTTAGATAAACCTTCACCTTCTGCAAGCAAAAGAACGCAAATTCAGAACAGCTCTATCAAGCGGACACATCAATATTTGTTCAATTAGATGATTCCTGAAATCTTCTTTCACCTGCAACTTGGCTAACAAGCCGAGCTTCTGCACCAGAATTCTTAGATAAACCTTCACCTTCTGCAAGCAAAAGAAGGTAAATTCAGAATTTGTTATCTCTATGCAACATTTAATTAGCCCAGAATCGATTCTGTAAAGGTAAATAGTATATAAATCATGAACCAAATACCCTGTGATTGTGAGAATTGATTCTCCCCTGTTGTTCCAAACCAGGAGCCAACCGCGTCCTTGAGCTTATGAACCACACTCTTTTCAGAGCTATTCGCCAAGCTCTCTTGGGACCCTCTGTCCTTCTCTTCCAAACCGCCCAACCTCCTCTTTACCTCCTCAGACTCCGTCACCTTCCCCAACTGTGGATGCTCTGTTTTCTCTGCCTCTTCATCTCCAGTCCTTGGCTCTTCTGTACGCTTGCATAATGTCTCTGAAATCACCTCAGAAAGAGCTCTGTGTTCATCTCCTGGCCTTAATTTCTGAGCCAAGTAATCCTTCATAGAAACCCCATTATCTGCTCCATTCGTAGTACCAGACACTTTGGACTTCACAGCACTTCCTACCCCAGCAACCGTCCCATAAACTGGAGCTAGTTTGTCCGTCAGCGACACTGCAATTTTCTTTCCATATTCCGTTGCTGATCCAGACACGGTAGAAGCCTTAGCATCCTCGGTTTTACCCTGATCTTCATGGGTGGTGTTTGTTGGCTTGTCATTGCCATATCCGAGCTTCGAGGCGACGACGTTTTTAGCAGTGACAGCTTTGTCGGCAATGACAGAGGTGGCAGATGAGATCTTATCGGTGTAGCTGCTCTGATTTGATGGCTTCTCCATTGATTCATATTGCCTCTGTTCTTCATGCCTTGCCTCAGAAGCGGAGGGATATTGAGTGTTGGTTTCCGAAGGGTACTGAGTATGATCAGTGGCAATAGGTGTAGGCGCAGGTGTAGGTAGGAGTACGTTTGGTTCCGGCTCACCGTGGACGTTCATTCCGGCGAAAGATTTTTGAACTGGAGTGATGTCTATTTCTGCGGGGCCTGTCATTAATAAGAAAATAGGAATGGCCAAGTGAATATTGTAATTTGATTAGTAAATAGTAATCTATCTTATTCTTACCTGCCCCAGTTGGATCAGTGACCTTGCTTTGATAATTGGAAGCTGTGTGAGGCGCAAGCGTAGGATCTTCCACCAACCCTGTCGGTCTCTCCAAATTCAGTGCCTTTCCTTCCCCAACAAACCTTCCCGGCGACTCACTTCCTCTGTTTTCGTTACCTTCCGTATCTGGAGAAACTAACACGACACGTGGCTCCTTATGAGCAGCTTCTCTTTCATCACCAATCACGCTTTTAGCAGCGCCACTCTCATAAACTGAGCAACATGCTCCAAACAAGAGTTAGTGAGTCCATCTCATCTGTCAATTAAGCTAGGAATCTATTCTGTTAAAATTGGTTAGTAGCTGTTAGACTGTTGCACATGGGAAATAAGCCGTTTGCACTGCTTCTATAATCAATTGTAAGATATGAATAAGAAATACGTAGGACAAGGAGAGCAGGGAAAGAAGTTACTAGTTTTCTTTATCTAGGATTATATTGCTAGAAATCAAGAGAAAAAACTCACTTGGGGCTCCTTGAATCTCAGGGTCTTGAACCATTTCTGCGTCCTCCTCAGTATCTTCCTCATCAAGATCATGATCGTCAGGGATGTGCTGGTCTTCATGGTGATACTCATGATCATGGTCATGATGGCCGTGCTTCTTGATGGTGTCCTTGATCCTCTTAGCCTTTGCCTTCACCTTCCTCAGAACCGACCTCTTCTCATGGTCATGCTGGTTCTCTTCTGCCCCATCAAGCAAAATAGCACCAAAAAAAAAAAAACACACGAACCTATTAGAGAAATTACCATCAAAACAAAATTGTACCTTTCATTGAGACAAGATTATTAATCCTCACCTTGTAATCCAACATTATGGGGATGACGATCGTCGTATTCTTGCACACGACTATGAACTACTCCGGAATCCATAACTGAAAACAGAGTAATACAAGAAACAGAGAAGATCGAGAAGATGGGTAAGACAGATCCGAGACTTGCGGTTTATAGAAAGAGCCCCATGGGCCATGGCATTGGGCATTGCCACCTGTGCATGGGTGTGTCGTCTCGATTTTGGAGACACGTGGACATAACTGACACGTGTTGAATATATCAAACTGTCGGTAACATATACTATTTATTATTATCAATGGAACTGATAATTAAGACACTATAATTAGAAGGAGGCCCCATTGGAGGATAACAATGTTCATTTCAAAAGTCCAGATGTAAGAAGACTGGCTACCCGTGCTTTTCACCCATGTCATGTACACCCTCCGTCCATTGATCCATTGCCATATACGATAAACGAGAAAGTAAATGGAATTGTCCAAGTGTGTCGGCGTGCAAATCCACGCAGGAGGGTGGGTCATGTGGAAAAGGGACATGAAGCAACGATTTTAATTGTTGTTAAAATTTATTTTTTTATATTTTTAAAATTTTTAATAATAATTTAAAATTATTGTTAAAAGTTTTTGATAACAATTTAATCTATTGTTAAAACTTTTAGCAACGATTAAAATTAGTGTTAAAGGTCAAGCATAATACTCATCGAATTCCAGTTTAGGTCCTGTGTGTGTAAGAGGAGTTGAAATTGCGAATATTTGATCTAACAATTTTTAATTATTTAATATTTTTTTAATTTTTAAATTAACAATGATTATTTTATATTTATTTTATATTTACAATTATTATTGAATCAACTAATATTTAAAAAAATAATTTTTTTAAAAAAATAAAAAAATACTAAATAAATAAAAATTATTAAATCAAACTGAGCCAACAATACTTATGCGTGAAGAAAAGGATCTGCAACCGACGTGTGGTTGATCTTTATTTTGGTGAGTGACCTGGTTAGTTAATGAATGTTTCGATAAGCAGGGAATGACCATCGTATATTAGGACCAATTAAATGATGTATAAATAGTTTTTAATAGGATATTTTTCTTTTTCAAATCATGTTTGAACAAACATGCGAGTATAAATTGATGATGACTAGACGGATTGAATTCTCTTTTTTTATTGTATAAGAACGCATCTTACATTTTTCCAATAAAAAGATGAAAACTCTTGGAATATAGAGAATCTCACACACTTTTTTCACGAGGCTATTGAGATAAACATGATCTACTAAGCAACCTAATTTGCGGGCATTTCTTAATTAGATTGTACAAGCGTCTGGAAGTGCACGTGACGATGAAAACAAAATAATCTTTGTCTAATATAATAATTAATAGATTTACGAACATCTAATTAAAATTATGCATTGCGTTTCAAACCCAGGAATCAGTTACATATGAAGTGAAAGATTCTATCCTTTCCTCTTCAGTAACTAAAACTTTTTTTTTAATGCTCAAATCAATATGTTTAGGTACCAATTTATCTATGTGAAATATTTTAAACTTTTAAGGTTGACTCAAGTCAATTACACCTCAGACGTTGACAAACTACATTATCATCACTTTTACAAAGTGATGCTTTAATTTAAAAGTCATATGTTGAAGTGAGAAGTATTTTACTGGAAAATATAAACAAAAAGTAATTTGTCTAATCACATAATGATTAAGAAATAATTGGAAAAAAATCTCAAAATGGTTATGATAATGACAATAAATTGTAATTTCAGAATGGAACTTGTATTGCTAAATTAAATGGTACTCCTACCACCGCAAGAAAATACTATGCATGATATATGAGAAGAGTATCCTACTTGAGAGGGGATTTGGAGCTCATGAGCGACAAGAAGTAATAGCGTAAGTTATTACATATTTTGCATCTAATTATTAAAACATTCTTAAAACTCATTGTGAATGAGCCAAACAAATCAACATAAACTGACTCATTTATGAGCAAGACAACCTTGACTTCTTCTGCTTGATTAAAAAGTTGTAGCACTATACAAACTCTAAACTTTTTTTTTTTGGATCAAATGAAAATATATTCTATTAAAGGCTCTAGTTACATGAAATAATACAAAACCTGAGAGTAAGATAATTACATATCAAACCTGAATTCATAGAACAACAGGTACCTAAATTTAGAGCTAACATACCCTAAAATGTACTTAGGTCTTAAAAGAGGCAACACACTCATAGTCTAAGAGGGTTAAAGCAACAAAGTCTAATCCAAATAATTGGCAGAACCCTAATGGGCTGTAAAGCCTAGCAAGCAATTTTTTTTTAAAAATAAAACAACAAAAAAAAATACAAAAGGCGGGTCATCCGAAGACCTAGGTCCTTCTCACCTAGGTGCAGCAAAAGCCATCCTTCCTCCATGGTTTCAAAAGCCATAAGGAGGCAAGGCGGCAGCAAGATGAAGTGATCATCAAAAAGAAGAGCAAGCTTCAAGCAAAGTCTTCAAAAGCTACTCACCATCCTCCGGACTTCATCAGAAGGAAGGTAGGCATTGGACAAGATTGGGAGGAAGGAGGCAACTTCACCTCACGACAAGGAAAGCAATAGCGGCACAAGGGGGAGGTGAAAACGCCGACAACACCTACAGTAGTCAACCACAAAGGTATTGTCAGCTCAGGTCTATAGCTTTCAACACCTCTGAACTATTTCGACAACGCCTTTGAAGCTCTAAGAAAAATGGCCACCAATGAAAGAAGAAGCAGCGGATCAAAAGTCTACTACAAAGGAAAGAAAGATCTCTACTTTAAGCTCACAGTGCCTCCTCAACCGAAACTGCAAGTCCTCGGAAAGAAACAAGGGGTGTCAACACAACTGCACCACCATCAAAAATCCATTTTTAGAAATTCAAAAACAAGAAAAACTCCCATAAAAAAAGAAGACTTCTACCAAAAAAAAAAAGAACAAACTCCTACAATGAAAGATGTAATACCCATAAAAAATAAAATATAAATGCGTATTTGCAAACTATAGTTACTATGCTAGTATACGGTACTGTTCACCTATATAATACTATTTACGTATACGATATTGTTCACTTATACAATTGAAATGTCAAGTACTAGATGTGGTTTGGTCATAAGAGAAAACTAGAAAGAAGTTCGTAGGAAAAAATGACGTTTTATGTGTAAAAATACCCTCAGGGACTAAAATGAAAGGACTGATTTGAAAAGAAACTTAAAGGTTTAAGGTGAAATGACAGTTTTTCCCTTTAAGTTTTAAATAGTAACAAAACAATTCTAAGCCGTCGTGCTTTCCGCGTTTTGTACAGTAAATTGCATTATTAGAAATTCATTTTTATGAATAGTAAGTTGAATATTTTATTAGCGCATAGTATCAAATAGTATTTTTGACTTTTCCTATAAATAGGCCCTTTTATTTCACTTCTAAATTCACACCTTCAATTTCTCTTCTTCTCTTCTTAAGTTTCTCTTCCTCCAATGCTAGGCCTCTGAGATTTTTGGCCTTTCCTTTTCTACTTAGGTAAGGATACTATGCTCTTTCTATGTCTTTCAAATTTTATAAGTTATTTTCTTAAGTATGCTCTGTGGTTGCGGCTTTGGCTGATCTTCCACATCAGAAAAACTATCCTTAGCTGCTTACATATTATTTTGATTTTCTGATTACCGAAATAGGATGTAAACTGTGAAGAATACATGTCTAGGAAAGTTCTGGCTAAGGAAAGACCTGGTTTTTAAATGTGTCCATTGTGACCCTCCACTCTTTCCTGGAAACTTACCTGGTGTACTCTTTTACAGATTGTATTCTCTATTTCTGGTATAAACAGTCTCCGTATATATGAATAGTAACCGTATATATGAATAGTGTCATATGTATGAACAGTATCCGTATATATGAACAATATATGTACGTATAAATAGTAACCGTACGTATGAATAGTAATCGTACGTATAAATAGTGACCGTACATATGAATAGTAACCATACATATGAACAGTATCTGTACGAAAATAATCCTAACGTATTTTCTCTAATCTTTCATGAAAATCTCCGTAGCGGAACACTGAAATTCACCTGAGTACTCTTGTCTGTAACGACTTAGAGAAGCGATACTCGTACGGAATCCAGGTGAGTGAAACGACCCCGTTTTAATAGAGTTTTAGCATTACTGGTGATAAAAAGTATGTCGTAGGACACTCCCAAGATTCATAGGGGGAAATTGGATTCAGAATGACAAATCTAATGAGATAATTAATCCAGAAGTATGGATAAGACGAAGCAAGTATCTCATGATGATGTGAAGTTTGAATCTTTTCAAAAACAGTTTAATTGTTATATTGATTTGTGGTTTATAAATCTATAATATAGTTATATACTATACCTGTTATATGGATGAATATTCTATTGTACTTCTGATTATGATATGAACTGTTGTACTATTGATTGTGATTGAGTGGGACAGTACCCCCTCTCACGACAAGGCTGAAAACCCGGTTGAAAGGGTGTCTTGACCAATGAGTGTGGAGACAACGATTCCCTCAATAGGGATATAGCCCGGATTGGTGATAAATCCGTGAGGCGCCCTAGCTAAGAGGATGAGGTTGTGCGTCATGACGGAAATATACATAATTGGTGAGCCGGCCTGTGTGCGCTCTTCGGGATATATTGTCATTGATGAGTACTAGTAACGTTTGTTGAATTGGATGAATTTTTATCTTCTTGTATGTAATTTCTAACTATGTCTATTGGTTGAGTATGAGCCTTCGGATATACTTGCATGACTGGTAATGTATTTGAATTTTATTAACGCGAAGCCGATTCGCTCATTGAGTTTAAAAGCTAATACTTTCTGTACAATTTTTTTTGTTCAGATCAGGTTGCTAGCGAAGAACATCCGCTAGAGGAGTATATCACTTTGGACCTTCCCGCTGTCGGGTAGGCCCCTCTTTTGTTATAGATTATGTTGCTCTGTAATCGTCTAGGACATCTAGGTCAGGGGTTTGGTATTTGGCTTGTATTTCAGTATGATAATGTATTTTGTATTGAGAATCTATTAATTAAGAAAATTTGATATATTTTCTTCGTATTTATTAAGGAATGATTATTTTGAGAATATAGAGATAATGATTAATAATCTAACTCATGGGTAGAATTTGTCGAAAGGCTTACAGTGATGGGATATTCATCATTGTGCCGGTCATGTGCCCAGAAAATGGGTCGTGACAAAGTTGGTATCAGAGCAATGGTTGTTAGGTCTCCTAGTGATTACAGAGCAAGGTAACCTTAGTAGGACCTCCTCTATCGTTGTGAACCCGGGCACAACTATAGAGAGACGGCTCTACTGAAGGTCCTGTAGGATGTTTCCATTTCCTTTCAAGATTTATCTCTTCTTAGGAATTATGTTCTTAGTTTTAGTTTTAGATAGATGTAGCTACACTTTTAAACTTAGTCAAGGAAAAGTTGTTATTTGTTTTGATTTCGTTGCTGTCGGATCAAATTTTTATATGGTGGATTTTATAAGCTGAATTCATGATTGATTTTGTGTAGCTATATTATTTTAAGGCACCAGCCAATAAAAGAAACCACTTGCATTAAAAAAAACTGAAGGATTACTTTGAAAAAAAAAGTTTACTCATGCATGAGTAATCTAAAGGCGAGGTGGTCTTAGATTAGGAGGGTTGTATTGTATCATCACCCCTCGACCATCCCTTGGAGCGAGAGATAGAGCAATGTCGCGGACGGTAGTGTAAATTTCATTCATACAATCAACACTTCTTTGCTGTTGATTGCAGAAGCACTGGGTGGACCAATAGAAGAACCTATCTATTCTCGAAGTCATTACCGCGTTATTGCATTTGGTTAACTTCTCCAGATCCTCTATCATCTTCTTGAGAATCTTCACCTCCTGCTCTAAGCAGGCGATTTTGTCCTCTGAGGTATGGCCTGTACTAATCTCCTCGGCTTCCTCATTCTTCTTCATCTTCTTCTCCTTTTGATTCTTTTGAGATCCCTCGAGAGGCCTTTTGCCCTTGTCCTTGCCTAAACTTAAGTTTAAGTCAAGTTCTTCTTCCTTAGCCTCTACTGTGAGATCAATGTACTTCCTTGTGGCCATGATTTGGAAAATTTAGAAATTTTTGTAAGAGTATGAGGCGAGAGGAATGGTAGAAGATTGTAGGCTCAGAGATTATTACTCTTTGTGATGTGGTAACTGAGAATGCTAGGATGGTTTTTATAGAGAAAAATTAAGACTTAGAGACAAAGAAGATATCTCTTCACCGCATCCCTACACGATCAACCTATGGATTTCTGCAAGCTAGAAGCCAGAAGTCTAGGGTAGGCGTGCACACCAACAATGCGTCTCATTAATGCCAAAACCACGAAAGTCAGTTTTCGGTGGATCTGCGGCCGATTTTACTTGGTTTTCCCATTTCTCCCGTTGGCATTTTCTGAAATTCAAAGAAGTTGACGATGTAGCCATTAAAGATTGCCTTGGATGCTTTTATGATGAACTGAAATGTATTTCTCTACTTTGTTGTGTTGTTCTTGAGAGCCTTCAGTTGAGTATAATATACATAACTGATTGAATCATGTTGTAATTACATGTATGTATGTTATTCATGCATAATGAGTGAAGCCTATGATCAAGGAGAATATGTGATGATCCTACATATACTCATAGAGAATGAGAAGTCAAAAATTTAAAATGACTTGGATAGAATGAAATGTGTAGAGGATGATATATCTTCATGGTTACACATACTTACATATAATGTTCTCGTGGGTAAATGAAAGGCAATGATTTCCTTGCATCATGATAATGCTTAATGCATGCGACCGTAAGCAGTTAACTTTGTTTTAAAATATATATTTATATATATATTATGTGTAAGTCCAGAGTAAAGACACCAATTAGAATCTGAGATAAGGCTAATATGAGGCTACCTAATCATAGAGGGACATCGTGATATGGGATTACAGGATAAAACAAGTTTAGAGGGAGAAAATCTCAGACTGAAGAGCGTAGTTAGTCAAAATTTTGAGAAAGGTCAAGATTAGCCGAAATTTTTTTTTTTTAGGAAATCTTTGACTTATGTTAATTGCATTAAATTATATTTACTATTTATCTGCATGTCCGACATTAATTGCTGGCATTGCGATGTATGTGATCTGTAAACCTCCTAGCGAGCGGTGTATAAGTTGTGGTGGCTTTAGCTCGAGGGGCTTCGGGTTGCCTATAAATCTTGTACACCCGTTACCTCACTCATTGCACTAAGCAAACCTACTTCTTTCATTACATACCTATTCCTCAATCTTCATTCCTTTCTCGTTTCAACTTCTTTCTGAAATCCCTAGAGCAATGGCCGATAATAAGTCTTTCAACTTGAATTTTGAGACTAGAAACGTAGAGCTTGATTTAAATCTAAGTTTCGGAGACAACAAATGGAAGAGACCTGTAGACAGGTCACCAGAAATTAAGAAGAGAAAGAGAGATGTAATAGAGTTGGAGGAGGACAGTACTGCAACATCCTCAGAAAATAAGCTTGCATTCCTAGAGCGTAAGATCGAAAATCTAGAGCGTAAGATAGAAAGCCTGGAATACAAGACAGAGGACCAGAAGCGACTAATAAATCGTCTCTTTGAAGACCAAGAAAAACTGATAAACTGTCGTTTTGAGGAACTAGCTAATCGAGTTGATAGACATTCAATGTTTGCAACTCAAAATTTTCGTGACCAACAAGCAAGGTGTATTGACTGTATGAACGGAGTGACTTCTGCTCTTCGCCAAATTTCCCAGACGCTTCTTCCAGAAACCCTTTCTAGGCTACAACGATTAGCTTCCTCCTTAAGGTCTGAAGCACCTTCCTCTTCTAGACCCGGAGCACCTTTTACATTTCAAAAGCCTCCTCGTCCTTAATTTTATTCTTTCTTTTGTTGGTACCTAAAGCTATATTTGGTCTAAGCTTCACGTATCTATGTACTAGAAATAAAATTTAAGTTAGTATTTAGATCTTCTTTGTTGAAGTAGTTTCTTAAAGAACTTGAGGAATGAGAAGATGTTGGACTTGTTATATTTCATACTTGATTATGGAAATTCTAAAGCTGAGTATGGTAATATCCTTTTGACTGAGCAGAGTTACTAAAATGATATTTCATTACACTTCTGAACTATGGAGGAGTGCAAAATAAGTATTTTATGAACCTATATATAGAGAACTATGGGTTTGCCCTAATCATTGAAGGGATACGACACTATATGAGTCATTGAGGTGAGAGGAATTTCTATATATATTTATTTTATAATTATGCGTGAGGAGTATGTTATTTACTTAACACATTTTCTAGGATTGTTCTTCCTAGAGATTTATGTAATAATTTCATGTGATTTTTCCTTTTATATGACGCCTTCAGCTGAGAGTATCGCCTTAAGGTAGAAGGATCGCCTTTGGGCAAGAGTATTACCTATGGCCAAAATGACGCCTTCGGGTGGGGTGCTTGTATTCGTAAAAGTTATAAGCTATGTGTGTGGTAACATGTGTTCTGATATTCAGTATAAACTGGAAAGACCACGTGCCACTTTTGAAATAACACCTATTTGAGGTTTTACATAGAGACAGAGTTCGTCTCTGATCAGATGGTTTAAGTTTGGTAAAGGTTATGAGGATGAGACACTTTATGGTACAAAGGTTATGGAGAAGATCAAACTGATGAGGAAGAGATTGTTTGCTGTTTAGAAAAGGCAAAATTCCTATGTAAATTATTGATAATGCGGTCTATAGTTCACAGTCGATGGTATAGTGTTCTTGTAAATCTCACCAAGGATGTGATGAGGTTTAGGAAGAAAGAAATGCGAACAATGAGATATGGACGAAGTAACCACACTTATTTCAGTCTTGAGATGAGTTTTGAATTCGGGGGACCGAATTCTTTTAAGGGGGTGATAATGTAATACCCATAAAAAATAAAATATAAATGCGTATTTGCAAACTATAGTTACTATGCTAGTATACGGTACTGTTCACCTATATAATACTATTTACGTATACGATATTGTTCACTTATACAATTGAAATGTCAAGTACTAGATGTGGTTTGGTCATAAGAGAAAACTATAAAGAAGTTCGTAGGAAAAAATGACGTTTTATGTGTAAAAATACCCTCAGGGACTAAAATGAAAGGACTGATTTGAAAAGAAACTTAAAGGTTTAAGGTGAAATGACAGTTTTTTCCTTTAAGTTTTAAATAGTAACAAAACAATTCTAAGCCGTCGTGCTTTCCGCGTTTTGCACAGTAAATTACATTATTAGAAATGTCATTTTCATAAATAGTAAGTTGAATATTTTATTAGCGCATAGTATCAAATAGTACCTTTGACTTTTCCTATAAATAGGCCCTTTTATTTCACTTCTGA
Organism: Biancaea sappan; assembly: GCA_037074585.1. NCBI lineage: Eukaryota > Viridiplantae > Streptophyta > Magnoliopsida > Fabales > Fabaceae > Biancaea > Biancaea sappan. The sequence continues at coordinate 11,291,481 of CM073490.1, read as the reverse complement.
ACTCACAAATTCAACTTCTCTTCTTCTCTCCTTAAGTTTCTCTTCCTCCAATGCTAGGCCTCTGAGATTTTTGGCCTTTCTTTTTCTACTTAGATAAGGATACTATGCTCTTTCTATGTCTTTCAAATTTTATAAGTTATTTTCTTAAGTATGCTCTGTGGTTGCGGCTTTGGCTGATCTTCCACATCAGAAAAACTGTCCTTAGCTGCTTACATATTATTTTGATTTTCTGATTACCGAAATAGGATGTAAACTGTGAAGAATACATGTCTAGGAAAGTTCTGGTTAAGGAAAGACCTGATTTTTAAGTGTGTCCATTGTGACCCTCCACTCTTTCCTGGGAACTTACCTGGTGTACTCTTTTATAGATTGTATTCTCTATTTCTGGTATAAACAGTCTCCGTATATATGAATAGTAACCGTATATATGAATAGTGTCATATGTATGAATAGTGTCATATGTATAAACAGTATCAGTATATATGAACAATATCTGTACGTATAAATAGTAACTGTACGTATGAATAGTAATCGTACGTATAAATAGTGACCGTACATATGAATAGTAACCGTATATATGAACAGTATCTGTACGAAAACAATCCTAACGTATTTTCTCTAATCTTTCATGAAAATCTCCGTAGCGGAACACTGAAATTCACCTGAGTACTTTTGTCTGTAACGACTTAGAGAAGCGATACTCGTACGGAATCCAGGTGAGTGAAACGACCCCGTTTTAATAGAGTTTTAGCATTACTGGTGATAAAAAGTATGTCGTATGACACTCCCAAGATTCATAGGGGGAAATTGGATTCAGAATGACAAATCTAATGAGATAATTAATCCAGAAGTATGGATAAGACGAAGCAAGTATCTCATGATGATGTGAAGTTTGAATCTTTTCAAAAACAGTTTAATTGTTATATTGATTTGTGGTTTATAAATATATAATATAGTTATATACTATACCTGTTATATGGATGAATATTCTATTGTACTTCTGATTATGATATGAACTGTTGTACTATTGATTGTGATTGAGCGGGACAGTACCCCCTCTCACGGCAAGGCGGAAAACCCGGTTGAAAGGGTGTCTTGACCAATGAGTGTGGAGACAACGATTCCCTCAATAGGGATATAGCCCGGATTGGTGATAAATCTATGAGGCGCCCTAGCTAAGAGGATGAGGTTGTGCGTCATGGCGGAAATATACATAATTGATGAGCCGGCCTGTGTGCGCTCTCCGGGATATATTGTCATTGATGAGTACTAGTAACGTTTGTTGAATTGGATGAATTTTTATCTTCTTGTATGTAATTTCTAACTATGTCTATTGGTTGAGTATGAGCCTTCGGATATACTTGCATGACTGGTAATGTATTTGAATTTTATTAACGCGAAGCCGATTCGCTCACGGAGTTTAAAAGCTCATACTCTCTGTACAATTTTTTTTGTTCAGATCAGGTTGCTAGCGAAGAACATCCGCTAGAGGAGTAGATCACTTTGGACTTTCCCGCTGTCGGATAGGCCCCTCTTTTGTTATAGATTATGTTGCTCTGTAATCGTCTAGGACATCTAGGTCAGGGGTTTGGTATTTGGCTTGTATTTCAGTATGATAATGTATTTTGTATTGAGAATCTATTAATTAAGAAAATTTGATATATTTTCTTCGTATTTATTAAGGAATGATTATTTTGAGAATATAGAGATAATGATTAATAATCTAACTCATGGGTAGAATTTGTCGAAAGGCTTACAGTGATGGAATATTCATCATTGTGCCGATCATGTGTCCAGAAAACGGGTCGTGACAAAAGAAGAAAAAACAAAAAGAAAGGACGGGGGGCCCGCGGAATGCCTGAGGTAACCCTCACGACTGGTGACAATTTTTGAAGAGGAAACTAAGAAACCCAGGTAGAGCACCAGTATTTTCTATGTCTATGTTAGTGTTTATACATACTCTAAGCTAAACAAGATAATTTCTTTCTTTTTTTGGACAAATGGACCGGTTTTCTGTGCCATTGAGCCCATCCAAACTTTAGGCCCAATTCAAAGCCTGTTTGGGAGATTACAATTGTCCACCAAATAATGAGTGCATCGGATAATTTTGATTTATAAAAAAAAAAGTGCATCACATATTATTGATTTGAAAAAAAAGAAAAGAAAAAGAGAGAGATACTTGGTTGCCTTGATGTGCTCTGTTCTTATTACAATTTTATCCCCCAACATAAAATCATAGTACTGTAACAATTCTTTTGTGAGGTTAATGAATCTGTTGTACATGTAGTGTAATTTTATATATTAAATGTTACATATATAAGAAAATTATTATTATTATTTTTTATTGTGGTCGGGTTGGCACCAAGTACAAATGTGGTTAGGGTTTGGTTCGTGACATCACCGTCAATAACTCCCAGAAGTTAATGAATTGCAAATTTTTTTTATTTTTTTGGTGACAGAGGAAAACGATATTAAGGCTATATTCCAAATTATTTAAACTAACTTATAATTTATTTAAGTAACTTATTAATTCGTTAGAAGTGGTCGATAAACAAGTTTATTTTAATAGTTTATAATTTATTTTGAAACGCTATTTTGAGTAGTTTATAATTTATAATTTATAGCTTCTGATTTTTTATTCTCATTTTACCCTTATCACTTTTTCAGAATACTAATTATACCCTTATGTCATATATATATATATATATAATTTAAATTAATTTAATTAAAAAAATATTTATTTGTATTATTTTGAATTATCAAATATATACTATTTTATGTGATTTTATACTTTTTCAGTTACTTCAACAATTATTTTTACTAAATACTTCTAATTCAATAAGAGCATTTACAGTGATGAACCTCACTTGGGTTCTTATTGTGAGTTCTACAGTGCTACATCAGCTTGAACAACTTCCCACAACTTTAAACAACTCTCCACTACAGTAGTGAACCTATTAAAAATCTATAAATTGATCACATAATCAACTCTCCATTACTTTAGCTTTTATTACTCTTTACTAACATTTATTATGAGTTGATTATTTTATTATTACTTTTGTATAAGAACTGTTCTTACACATACCAGATAACGTAACAAACTATAGTAGTGAATTGAAATAAGAACCAGTTCTTAAATTTAAAAATTCCTTAAAAATCACTATTGTAGATGCTCTAAGCTAGCTTATAAACTTTTAATTTTTAGCTTTTAATTATTAACTGAAAATTAACTTATAAATTTTTAACTAACTTATCAACTAATTTTATTGTATAGAAGATAATATAACCAGTTGTCCAGGCAATGTGAAACATAGAATGACAATAACAAAATGACTTTAGTACCGAGCAAAAGTTTAGCATTTTAGTTGATCCATTACGCATGCTAAGCGGACAAAAGTTGGTGCATGACAAAATGTTCTGAACGAGAGGTATTTTTTCTTGGTTCCTTGGCCAAATGATTTGCACAGTAGTTTTGCTCCATTGTAATCTTGTTGATTTTGAAATCTTCAAATGTGGATAGTACGTAGGTACCTATAGTTAGAAATTAAAATGGCAAGAGAGTGAAGTTCATTTCTATCACAATTTATGAGTGTGACAATTTTTTGATGGTCAAGTTTAATTTCAAATCTCCTTACATGGATGGATCTTGCAATCTCTAGCCTATCTATAAAAACCAAGTTCCAAACATTTCAATTGTGCCTATACTTGTAAATTTGGAGAAACATATTATTCATTCTCCTTAATCAGATCTCACCACTCCTCCTATGCCTATGCCTATGCCTATGTCTACATTTAGCTTGCTCCAACTTGGTGGTGATTTAATGAACGCGCATTAATTGCAAATGCATTTTAATTACATTGAAAGTGACTCAATACTTTCTTTATAACTACCAAGATATTTTATTTGCCCCACGGTAGTAACCACTTCAATTATAATCGAGTGGATTTCAGACTTAGCATACAGTTTCAATTCAAGAAATAATGACAAGCAATAAGTTTCAAAATTTTACTGATGCTAAATATTTATATCAAACACCATGATATACCCAAAAAAATATTAAAATAAAATTATATTTCTTATATTATTTTGTTATTTTTAATTAAAATTTTTATAATTTAAAAAAATACAATTAATCCCTGATTTTTAAATTGTGAGAGTAAAAAATTGAAATAAACGTAAAAGAAGAAAACAACCTTAAAAGCAAAAATTTGAGATTGAGAACCTCTAACATAATGAAATAAGCTGAGTTGGGATTCCTTCCTGTACTTGAACAAACACAATTGGCTCTTGTACTCATCTAGGCCATTGGATGGATGCATTCAATGGGCCCATATTTCTCTTGCATTTTTTTAATAAAAAAATTGAGAAAAATAGAAGAAATTTAGGTTGTTAAATGCGTCCATCCAATAGTTCAGGTAAACCCAAAAAAGATTAGAATGAACTCAAATAAATTCATAATACATACTTAGATAGTGATTGTCATATATATATATATATATATATGTTAAATTCTTGATTTAGCACCATTTTGATACTAAATATCCTATCTTTTTATCTCTTACTTGCCTTGACTTGTGATTTTTAACTCTTGTTTTGAATGTTTTAGATTAGTTAATGTTTTATTAGATTTTAGATTAGTTTGAGTAATTTCATGTTTTAGACTTACAATTTAATAGTGTTATTTGTCTTTTGGTGTATGTTGAGTTGGTGATAAGTTTGTGCTAGAAAATGGGACTGTCAAATTTGTAATTCTGAAGATGCTGGAGAAATGTCTGTTTTCCACAAATATAACGGTGGATTTCACAGTTATCGCAGTGGTTCGCGATTCTGCAGCTCGTTTTACTGATTTAAATAGCATCAGATCAGATTTTTAGGATATTCTGAGTTGGAGACAGAGGGAAGGCGCCAATCTCTGCTAGAGGAGAGGGAGGAATCCATTCCCGAATCTTTTCAAGCCCGATTCCAATCAACTTAACCTCGGTTTCATAGAGTTTTCTCTATCTTTTACTATTTTTTGTAGTTTTAAGGCCATGTGTGACTAATTTTCTCATTCTAGAGTTACTGAACCCAATTTCATATTAGGGATTGTGATATCTTTGTATTTATGATTTCTTTTGAATTAATACATGTCTTTTCAATCATCTATGTTGAACTTACTATGAACTTGATTACTTTATAGTTTGTTTGTTACTTTTACTGATCTTGGGAGATGGAGGTAAGAGTGGAACTCTGAATTGGAATGAATGAATGTGTGATCTTAACCTAAGGGATTTCACTTGTTAACTGATAGGGATATTAGTTAATCTCGTTTAATTAAAGTTAGGTTGGTTGTATTAGGCTTAACCCACACAAGGAATTGCATAGGTGTTGAGTCGCTTAATCTATATTCGGGAGAATTATTTTAAGCCATAAGTTAGCCTAAGATTTATATGATTAATTGTTTAGAATCACAAATGCAGAGAGTTTAGCATTTCTTAGGATGAAAAAGGGAGATTAGTGACTCTAGGCTTTTAAATTGATTAATTTAGTTGAATCTTTTGTTGGTCGTCGTTAATTGCATTTTACTTTTTTGATTTCATTTCTTTCCAATACTTTAATTAGAGCTACCTTTAATCTAAAATTGGGTTGTCTGACTAATGCATTTGAATTTGAGTAATTAGCAAGTTAGTCCTCATAGGAATGATATCTTATTTTGTCACATCCTCAACAGTAAGTCCGATTCACATTATCTCTAAGTTAAAAACATCATCAAAGTCTTAACTTCCGTACAATGAAACCATACATAATATTCGTATTTACACATAGTCTGTCCAAAAAAAGAAAATCCTAGGAGGCTTATGTGATCACAGAGCTACTTCTAGAGCTTATAAGACATAGAATACAAAGGAACCAACCGAAAATACAAGAGGGTTGGTTTAAGATAAACTCGCTATACCCTTGAAAAATCCTCAACGTCAGCCACAGATTCTGAAATATTGTAAAATAATAGGATGAGTAATGAAATACTCAGTGAATGGATAACATTATCAATCAAAAGTAATTTAGCAATTAGTATCATAAAGATATCATTGAATTAAACTCACATCAGTTACCAATAATATACACAGTATAAATTATTCAGTGCCAACACAAATCCCATACCAACCGGGTCGTCCACGGTACCAGTGGATCGTTGCCCGCGGCCCCCTGGCCGCATCCACCCTTATCTCTCCATGAAAGATATATCTCCACCCTTATAACTCCTGTAACTTCTCCCGTGGGGTGAACCGCCACGAAAATATTATAACAACGTCATACCATAACGCAAGTATTCACACAACCTCAACATAATAACGGTAATATCAACATTAACTTTACATATTTTATAAGAATTAACATTTAATCAAACAAGAGGTTTGAAATCCACAATACCTTTAAATACAAGGAATACAAGTCCTTGATAAATAAATACACAACATACCGTTTAAGTCCACCTTCTCAATTTTCTTTATGATACTTGATGACAATACTTTTGAAGAAATATAGATGAGATAAGGTTATCACACTCACCTCGAATGTGGCCCTAACTACCTTTCCTTTTGCAGCTAAATTATGAGGTGTTAGGAAATAACTATTAAAGATTTCCTAAAATGTAAATAAGATGAAAAATAAAGAATACATTAGAATTTTCAAGTGAAACTTGTACTATTAGAAACTAGACTCAAAAAGCTTTCTAACAGTATCTCAGTCCGGAACGCAGTTACAATAACGTTGACCGAGTCAATGATACAGTAACGTTGACCAAGTCAATGCTACAGTAAAGTTGACTAAAGTCAATGCTACAGTAAAGTTGACTAAAGTCAATGCTACAGTAAAGTTGACTAAAGTCAATGCTACAGTAAAGTTGACTAAAGTCAATGCTACAGTACCGAGAAAATCTGGAAAATTTTTCTCTGTGAACAGTATTTCTGGGGAAAATTTTCAAATGTTCTTCGTGTTCTTCATCCAAAAATCCAAAAATCATATCTAAAATAACATTTCTTTTGGTTTCTTCCACGGGTTTTGTTTCTCAATGTCTAATGAGTATTTTAACACCAAAACCCCTAATTTTTACCAACAATCCAAGCTCAAATCTCAAATTTTCATCAAGAACACTAACTTTTTCAAATATCCAAATTCTACGAAATTTCTTGTTCTAATTACATCATAAACCACCTAAGAATGTTTTACATTAACATCCACACTTAAATTCATTCCTTAAAACTCAAAATCTTAATTTTCTTCCATAGGTCCGAAAATGGAGAAAAAGAGAAATAGAGCAGATAAAACTTACCTCTTTGCCTCTAGAACTCCTGAGAATCGGAAGTATGATTAGAAAATACAAGATCGCCAGATGAACTTAAAGAAAGGATTGGAGAAGAAGATGGAAATGAAACAAAGAGAAATGGCGAAGGAAGTCTCGGGAGGAAGAAGGAGAAGAGAAACTAATAATTGTACGTGTGGGCCCCACCAATTTCTTTTCGATAAAATTGCGCATAGCCACCTTAGCTTTTAAAATTTGTTCACTTAGGTCCTTGAGAATTTATAAAAATTTCTTAAATTAAAAATTAAAATTTCTATTCCCAAATTTTCTTTACTAATTCAAAGAAAGAAAACATATTTCACGCAATTAAATTTTTCACTAAACTTCATAATAGATTTTAAATATTCATACAAATTATTGGAGCATTACATACTCACTCTTTATTACTTGTACAACTGGTACGCTTACTAAATTGCTTAACAAGTTTTTGGCACCATTGTCGGAGAACTAACGATTTTGCTAATATTCAAGGAAATTCAAGGGTGCTAGATTAGACACTATCTTGCTTTGAGTCTTTGTTTTTATTTTAATTTTCTTTTTGATTTTCTTCTCTTTTATTTAATTAGTCATTTTTGTGTTTAGAATTTTGTTTTCAATTTCCTATTTGTCAATTCTGACTGGAGTTTTCTACTGTGTATGTGAGGTACCACTCAAACTTCTGATCTTTTCTTTGAACTTGAGATTGAAAGACTCGCAAAGAGAACTAGAAAGGAAGTGAAAGCAAGAAAAATTCAAGTGAGCCAAGCTACACAAGAAGAAATGACTGAAGATAACTAGAATCATTGGAGTGTTTAGGTTAATACTGGTAACAGGGTCAGCAATGAGCCTCAGGAGGGACTTAGAGCAATATGGGACTATGCTTTACCACACAAGATTAGAAACACTTCAAGTATAGTGAAGCCTGCTATTAGTTCCAATAATTTTGAGATGAAGGCTATGATAGTAAACTTTGTCCAATAGAATCAGTTTGGGAGAAGTCTCATGGAGGATCCAAATAACCATATCATGAATTTTCTTGATATTTGTGATATGGTCAAGCTAAATAGAGTTACTGATGATGCAATTCACATCTGGCTATTCCCTTTCTCCTTAAGGGACAATGCAAAAAGTTGGTTGATGACTCTACCTCTAGAGAGCATCACTACATGGGATGAGCTCCAAAAGAAATTTCTGGATAAATTTTTCCCTTCCTCAAGGTCAGTAAAATTGAGGAATGAGATTACAACTTTTATCAACAAGAGGGTGAGAGTTTATATAGCTGCTTGGAGCGATTTAAGGAGATGCTAAGAAGATGCCCAACCATGTATTTAAGAGTGGCAACAAATTTCAATCTTCTATAGTGGATTAACATATGAAACTAGAGATAGACTGGACATCACAGCTGGCGGTGCATTGATGTCAAGATCCATTAAACAAGATCAGGAAATAATTGGAACAATGGGAGCTAGTCAAAATGCTTTCATCTGAGTAAGAAGCGGTGCAAAGAAAGAGATACTGGAGTTGGATACCCTCAATGCTTTTTTGGCTCAGAATGAAGCATTAACTAAGAAGGTCGATATGTTGTGATCGAGGCAACAAGAACCTGCAAGAGTGAATGTTGTAATCACTTTGAGACCTAAATGTGAGTTTTGTGGTAGGGTTCATGTTAATGGTTGTTGTGAGGAATTTACTTCATTGGAGCAATTAAATTATATGGGTAGTCAACAAGGGAATCAAAATAACCCATATTCTAACAACTACCATCCAAGCTCGAGAAATCATCCAAACTTCTCCTGGAGCAATAATCACTGCCTAAACCCCATTTCTACATCTTTATCTTCTAGTAGGCCTTCTCAACCTTTTGGATTCAGCAACCAGATTAATTACACTCCTCAAAATAGAGCTCCACCACCTCAAGTGGAGAATAAACCATCAATGAATGAGATGTTTATGAAGTTCATGAAAAGAAATGAGTCAATATTTCAGACTCAAAATATGGCCATTAAAAATTTAGAGACTAAATGGGTGAATTAGCAAATACTCTGAACAACAGGTTGAAAGGTAATCTCTCTAGTGATATTGAAAATAACCTAAGAAGGGAGAAAAAAGAGCAATGTAATGCCATTACCTTAAGGAGTGGCAAGGAGCTTCCTGAGGTTGTCAAACATCATGATTAGACGTAATGAGTGGTCACTGAAGAAGATAATGAAAAAGTTGTCGAGCCTTAAGAGAAAGCAACTAAGAAAGTTGATGCTTCAGAGGCTAAAAGTGAAATAGGAAATGTGATAAAAGATGTAAGGGCTAATAATTTTGTCACACCAATGCCCTATTCTCTGAGGCATAAAAAGTTTAATCTAGACTGACAATATAAAAAATTCTTGGAGATCTTAAAACAACTTCATATCAAAATCCCATTCGTGGAGGGTTTGGAACAAATGCCCAATTACGCAAAGTTCATGAAGAATGTTCTGTCAAGAAAAAGGAGTTTGGGTGAGTTTGAAACTAGTGCTATGACTCAAGAATACAGCGCCATTCTCCAAAAGAAGTTGCCTAGCAAAATGAAAGATTTGGGTAGCTTTGTGATTCCATGCAACATTTGGAGCAATTTTTTGGAAAAGCATTGTGTGATCTAGGAGCAAGTGTGAATTTGATGATGCTCTCTATTATCAAGAAACTGGGTTTGGGAAATGCTCGACCCATCACAATAACTCTTCAACTGGCTGATCGTTCATTATGCTATCCAAACAGAGTTATTGAGGATGTACTTGTCAAAGTGGACAAGTTAATTTTTCCAGCTGATTTTATTGTCATGGACTATGAGGAAGACAAGGAGATCTCAATCATTTTGGGAAGACCTTTTCTAGCTATCAGGAGAACTATAATTGATGTTCATAAATGTGAATTAACTATGTGGGTCAATGATCAAAAAGTCACCTTTAACATAAACAAGACAGTGAAAGCTCCTGATGACCCAGAGGAATACTACTTCTTGAAGATGATTGATTAGGATTCTAATGGGTATTTTCATAATGAGATGCATACAAATTGTTTATAGGACATTGAAGACGTAGGAAAAAGAATAAGGGGAATTCTGGTAATTTAAGAGGCCTATGCTAAGTTTTGTAATGATCCCATTAAATTTAAACCTCCTGACATTGCGAACAATGTTGTTACTCAGCTAAAAACATTTAAGAAGAGGGAAAAACTAGAAGATCTATCTTGAGCATAGGTGCCCTAGTAAAGTCTGGCTAAAGACTATAAACTTAGCACTCTTGGGAGGCAACCCAAGTTTTCTTTATCTCTTTCGTAGTTTTTATTATTTTGTTCTTGTTTTGATTATTTTATCTGTGATATTTCTCTTTCTTGGTTGTTGTGCTGTTGATATGCTTTTTTTCCTCTATTATGCTGATTTGAGGCAGTGAGGACACTGTCAACCTTAAGTTTGGGGGGAAAGTTGTGTCTTGTGTTTGTTTCTGCTTGTAAGGTGTGTAAAGAAAGAGTTTTTAGATATGTTAGATTTTCAAAATAGTTAAATTTTTTGTCAAAGGACTTTGTAAGGGGAAGAATTGCATATGTTTGTGAAAATTTTGAAAAGTTTGGTAAAATTAAGATTTGAGATTTTTTTTATAAAGAATTAACCTTACTTTTAATAATAATAGGCGATTTATTTTAAAATTCATTTTAAGCTTTTTGAAGTTTTGAAACACTTAGAACAATTATTGTAGCTTGAGTTAAGCTTTCCTAAAATCAAAAGTAAGCTCAATAAGGGGTGTGCATTCCAGATTCCAAAAATAAAATTAAAAAAAAAGAGAAAAAATTGATGTTCCATTTTTACAAATAAGAATAATTAACTAGCTTGAAGGTAAGGTTTATGTTGAGGCGATGTTGTATGGATTAGGCACATAAACACTTTTTCATCCAATGAACTTTATTTTCAGTTAGTTTGAAAGAATGAAAGGGTAGGGAAGTGTTGTGTGAATTAGGCGTACGAACATTTCTTTCACTCTGTAGTTTTTGCTGTTGGTGTGAGAAGAGAGGAAGAGCTGTGTGAATTGGGCACACAGACTCTGCTTCTTCCTGGTTGCATCTCCTTTTATTTGGTTTGCTTATTGAATCATTGGACTTTGGAATGAAGAGCCTTGAGAGTGTAACAATATAAAATGGAAAGATTAATTCAAGTAAATTGTATATTATTCTAAGAGGATTTTGATGTGTTCAATAAGTTTATTTTGAGTTTTATTTAAATCTCCAAGTTATTGTTGCAAGTATGATTGTTCTATAGTAAAAGCATTTTCTGAATCTAATTTTAATAGATGGTTCTATTTTTTTCTACATATTCCACTCTTGTCCCTTGCTTAGTCTAATTGCTTTCAAGGCCTAGTTGTAAATTTGCATATCTGATTTCTGCTTTGCGCTTTGTTTTGTGTGAGGTCGATTTGCTTGAGGGGCAAACAAAGGTTGAAATTTGGAGGAGTGTTAAGTTCTGGATTTAGCACAATTTTGGTGCTAAATGCCCTCTTTTTTTATCTCTTACTTGCCTTGGCATATGATTTTTAACCTTTGTTTTGAATGTTTTATATTAGTTTATGTTTTATTAGATTTTAGATTAGTTTGAGTAATTTCATGCTTTAGACCTGCGATTTAATGGTGTTATTTGTCTTTTGGTGTAGGTTAAGTTAGTGAAAAGTTTATGCTAGAAGATGGAACTGTCAGAGTTGTAATTTTGAAGATGCTAAAGAGATGTTTGTCTTCCACAGATATAGTAGTGGATTTCATAGCTAAATTGGAAGGGAGGTGAGAGTAGAACTCTAAATTGGAAGGGACGAGTGCATGACCTTAACCTAAGGGATTTCGTTTGTTAACTGATAGGGATAGTAGTTAATCTCGTTTAATCAAAGTTAGGTTGGTTGTATTAGGCTTAACCCACACAAGGAATTGTATAAGTGTTGAGTAGCTTAATCTAGATTCGCAAGAATTATTTTAAGCCATAAGTTAACCTAAGATTAACATAATTAATTAGAATCACAAATGCAGAGAGAGTTTAGCAAGTCCTAGGACGAAAGAGGAGGATTAGTGACTCTAGGCTTTTACATTGATTAATTTGGATGAATCTTTTGTTGGTCGTCGTTAATTACATTTTAATTTTTTAATTTCATTTCTTTCCAGTGCTTTAATTAGAGCTACCTTTAATATGAAATTGGGTTGTCTGACTAATGCATTTAAATTTCTTGAGTAATTATCAAGTTAGTTCTCATGGGAATGATATCTTACTCATCCTTTGTTACTTGTGTGATTAGTACACTTGCCAAATCGCTTAACAATATATTTGTTCAAAATTCCTGAAATCTATATATAGTTGATGTGTTTGATTCAATATCCTACATCAACTTTTTAAAAATAAACGCTATATATGTGGAAAACTATATGCCATTGATAGATCCAAAAGTTTTATTCCCTGGGCTCATGAAAATTCTAGTACCTTTTTTTTTTGTAAACACAGGAATTATATTAAAACAATACATAACAACATACCAAAATAAACTAAAGGCAGAATTTGCATCAAACAAGATCATCCTTAAACTTAGACTAGAAGGGAAAAGAGTGCAGTAGCAAGATTGTCCATAATACTAAAATAAAAAACACACTGATAATTTGAGCAGATAATAGGAAGTTGCAATAAGGTGGTTGTAGACAAAAGGGTTGTATGAAGAGGCTCCATCATTTTAAATTCCTATCCTATCATTGTTGTAGACTTGCATGATAGTCTCTAGTGGATCATCAAAGGTGGTTAGGGTCATTCGATTTTTTCATCCTTCTTTAGCTAGAGTATCTACACACAAATTCTGTTGCCTACAAACTTTCCTGATTCTAACATATGTGAAATTAGAAAACATGAACTTGCAATTTACCACAAGTGATTCAAGGGGATGATGCATATTATCTGAAGCGTCTTCAACTCCTTATCGGCTAGACTTTCTTCACCAGCACCATGCCGTAGGTGGAGGGCTGCCACCACCCGCTTTCTTCTCCTCTCCTTTTTGTTTTTGCTCCTTTCTCCTTCGTGAGAGTTTTTTTCTTCTCTTTTGTAGATGTTTTCCTCCTTTGCTCGTTAGAGGCTTCTTGTAGATCTAGATGGTGCTGGGGCGGTGCTCTGTGGTGATGTTCTCCTTTTTCCCTCACTGATGTTCATCTCTTCATCGCTAATTCCAGGTTTACCCCCACTGCCTGATCTGGTCGCTTATGGAGTCAGACCCTCTACTCGCAAGACTTCACCGAAAAGTTCATCATCATTTACGACTCGCTCGTGGAGTCCATATGACCAAGGCCTTCTTGTACTGGTTCCTTTTCCCTGCTCTTCGGGCAACCCAGCATGAACGTATTCTCGTAGTGCCCCTCGGGTATACCCAGCTCTGCACGTTGATGCTGAAGAAGCAATTTTAGGTTTTGGGTTCAATGGGAAGCCCATAATCTAGCCATATCTTTCTAGGTTTTATTTAGTTATAAAAAAAAAGATGATAGAATACCGGCTCTCTGTTTGTTTGTTTTTTTTTTATCTGTTCTGGTTGGGCATGTATTAGCTAATTTTATTTGAGTAGTTAGAAGACTAACTCTAATATAGGATTAAGGGTGTGGTGCCTCTTTTTAGTCTTATAATTCTACGGTATATGCTTGGTACTGATTTTTAGAATATGCTATCTTAAATCATATACCATTATCCCACAAATTCCAGGCTTACAATGTATTTGTTGATTTTTAGGCTCTGGTGTATCTTATGTAACCCTAGCTTAGTGCTAATTTAATAGAATTTATATCATTTGACCAAAAAAAAAAGATTCAAGGGGGTGATGGATAAAATAGTGATTTTGTAAGAGTCTTACGATTTCACTAGACTCTGTTTCAATTTCAACTTTTAAGAAGCCAGAAAGTTGAGAAGCTATTTGGAGACCCAAGAAGACCCTCCAAAGTTCTATTTGAAGGATACTACCCTTGCCAATATATTTTGAGAACCCTTTAATCCAAGTCCCAAAAGTATCCCTCAAACATCCTCCTGATCCCAAGTTATGATTTGCCATAAAGCCATCAGTGTTTAATTTAATCCAAAATGGGGGAGGAGGGGTCTATGGGAGTAGGGAAAGGACTTTGGATTTGTGAGTTTTGCTTAGGGGCAAGAAGATTGATGTTTGTCCATAATGTAGCAGCCTTACCAAGTGCAAGGTTAGCAGTTTGAGTAGGAGAAGTGGAGATATTTTGAAATACAACTTAATTTCTAAACAACCAAATAGATCTAATTGTATGTAAGAATATTGTGATTCTTTAATTCTAGTACTTACATTGTTATATCAAGCCCACAAATTTCATAGTAAGAGGTGTAAGTATTGGATCTTATATTGAATCTTTTATTTTCTCTATCATATATATATATATAAAGAGAGAGAGAGAGAGAGAGAGAGAGAGAGAGAGAGAGAGAAGCTGTGAGGATTGAATAATCTAAAACGTTTGCTTCAGAAATCCATGAAGATTCTGTTAATACAATGTAAAATCTTCAGACAACGGGCAAAATTCAAAAGCTCTTTATGTTTCTTTTATTGCTTATTGAGACATATCAGAGACAACATTAATTAGTTGGACGGGAAAAAAAAAAGAAGCCTAACCTTATTATATTTTTGGAGTCTGAACTATTAGGAATTGAGAACTTTATTCATTTTTATACTGTTGTCCTTTTTATCGCATACACAGAACAAGAAATAACAACATGTTTTTCCAAACGAGGAGAGGAAACCAAATAAGGGTTTACAAATTACAAGAGATATTTTTGAATAAATTTGGTTTAAAAAACTGGTAATTTAAATTAATTATGAACAGATAAATAAATATATTAGGTCACTTTAGTGAAATTTACCTCTATTATATACTTACATATTTATTCATAATTAATTTAATATAATCACGTTTTATCAACCAGTACTTAATTTTTCCCCTGATTTTCTCTTCTTTTAACTCTTGAGCCTTCATTTATGAGTAAACTTTGAGTGCCAGAATGAATCAAAATGGAGGCCAATAGAAGAAATGAGAGGCAATCCTCTTGACTCTGTGATTCTGATCCTCACAACATGGGCATACACCTCAACCCCATCCAGCCTGTGAAGCCTCTTGTAACCCACTGTGGTCCCTTGGATCATCATCTTACCGTCCACATAGATTTCATGCCCTTGGATCCTTTGACCAAGCCCTATTGCCTCCTGTATCCTAATCACATTGAATCCTATTATCCCATTCTTCCCTCTAATTTCAACCCAATGGTCCTTTTCTTCTGCAGAAACATCATCATTATCCTTAGGAGCCCAGTATGTCCACAAATGGTCACTATCTAGCATGTTTTCTGCTCCAAACCCACCCTCCTTTCCCCCTCTTTGGCTGCTCACTTTAACATTGGAATCTTCTGCCAAATTCTTGTGAAAGATTCTGTTGATTGCACTGCAAAATTCTTTCAATCTTTGAGCATCAAGGTCAGATATGAGGCCTGTTGTGTTGGGAGGCACATTAAGAAGTAATACACAATTTCTCCCTACAGAGTTGAAATAAATATCAAGTAGCTCACTTAACCTTCTTGGTGACTCTGACTTATGCCAAAACCATCCTTTTCGAATTGAAATATCGCATTCTGGTGGCAGCCAATCTGTCCCATTTGGATCACCAGTGCTGAGATAGCTGCATTTATGATCATCAGTTGTGAGGAGTCCATTAAAGCATACCAAATCAGATGTTTAGTGACTTATCGGTACTAATGAGTTCCCATTATTGACTTCTTATATTTAAGGGTAAAAAGTAGTGTACCAAAGGTTTTTCAATTTCAGAAGTCGTTAAAACAGACAAATTAAGTGTATCTGTCATCAAGCCATCAACCCGAATCAGATGCTGCGTTGCCCCAAAGATGACGTCCAGCTATGAGACAACTGAATTTTGCAACCCCACATATCCCTTCATTAGGACAGTTGAGAAGTATGTTTTTTCTCTTACTTGTTAACGTCAGTAGTGCCCTGTACCCACTCCCCAATATTGACTGAGACAGAAATTCCTTTAATGCATTTTCTTTTGTAAGCAAGAAAACTGAAAAAGCACTTCATATTATCTCTTACCGGACACCTATATATGGAGTTCAGTGTTATAAGATATAACGACAAAGTGAAAAAACTGAAACCTTTTATTTTCTTAGATTGAAAGTTGAACTTACTCAGTGATGTAGGGATCTCCAATGGAGAGAGAGCTTCGGTTAATGATAGACCAACATGTGTCTCCAGCATACCCATTTTCATTTCCCGCCCACCTAACATCTGGTCCAGCATCAGAGACTAAGTTAATGGAACTCTGCAACTCTCTCACCATTGAGAACCACTCTGAGAAATAGTATGCCACATTTTGTGCCTTGGGATCCTTTCCTCCGTCAAACCAGATCTCTCTAACTCCCCCGTATCTACAAAATTTGAATGAATCATCAATGTTACCACAAAACTTGCTGAGATGTATGTTAAAAAAATTCTTAAACTGCAAGTCAAGAGTTGTGAGCAGAATAATGAGGGAAAATTTGTGTCTTCAAACTTGAAGCTTGAATTTTTAAATAGACAGAGCAGAAGAGAAAAGGAACTCACTTATTGAGAAGCTCTTGAAGCTGAGCTAAATAGTATGTTGGGTTTGACTTAAATTTAGTGGGTGACCCGATTTGTAACCCGACCCACGACCCATGACCCATGACAAATGGGTCATGGGTCATGGGTCATGGGTCGTGGGTCGGGTTACAAACCGGGTCACCCACTAAATTTAAGTCAAACCCAACAATTTCCCTCCTTGACTTGAATTCTCTCAAATCACCAGAACTAAGTACAAATTCATCTCTGTCATTCAAGCCCTGTAGGGCTTCATGGAATGCGAACATTCACCAAGTCCAAGCTATGCTTGAACTTCTCTGAAGGTAGAGCCTTTGTTAACATATCTGCTGGATTATCTGCTGTGGCTATCTTCTCGATGGATAATTTCTTGTCTTCTATCACATCTCGAATAAAATTCAATCTGATATCAATATGCTTAGACCTCTTATGGTAGACTGGATTCTTGGCCAAACTTAATGCACTCTGACTATCACAATAAATGATAGGTCTCTGAATATTTAACCCCAGACTATCAATCAAACCATGTAACCACATACCTTCCTTAACTCCTTCTGCCAATGACATGTATTCTGCTTCAGTAGTAGACAAGGCAACTGTAGATTGAAGTGTTGCCTTCCAACTGACAGCACATCCATTCAGAGTCAAGACATAGCATGTTAAGGATCTCCTCCTCAAAAGATCTCCAGCATAATCTGAATCTGTATAACCAACCAAGCCACTATCAAATTTATCAGCACCATAAACCAAGCAAATATTACTCGTACCTTTCAGATACCGCATAATCCATTTAACTGCACTCCAGTGAGCTCTCCCAGGATTACTCATAAACCTGCTTACCACACTGACTGCATGAGCCAGTTCAGGCCTAGTACACACCATTGCATACATCAAGCTTCCAACAGCATTACAGTAGGGCACTGAACTCATGTACCCTTTTTCCTCAGCTGTAATAGGTATTGTACTAGCATCAAGTTTAAAATGTGCCGCCAACGGAGTACTAACTGGCTTAGAATTATTCATTTGGAAAGACTGCAACAATTTTTCTATGTATTTCTGTTGAGATACATACAGTAAACCTGCACTTCTATCTCTCCAAATCTCCATGCCCAGTATCTTCTTGGCTGCACCCAAATCCTTCATCTCAAACTCACTGCTCAACAAGGCTTTCAAACTATCAATTTCAACCTTGTTCTTTGCAGCAATCAACATATCATCAACATATAGCAACAAATAAATATAAGAATCATCTGCAAGTTTCTTAGAGTAGACACAGTTATCAAACTGATTACGCAGAAAACCATGGGAAGTCATGAATGCATCAAATTTCTTGTACCACTGTCTAGGAGACTGCTTCAAACCATACAAGGACTTTTTCAGCAAACATACATGATCTTTCTTCCCAGAATCAAGAAATCCTTCTGGCTGTGACATATAAATCTGCTCCTCTAAATTTCTATGTAAGAAAGCAGTTTTCACATCCAGTTGTTCCAACTCTAAGTCAAAAACACTTACCATGGACAAAAGGACACGAATGGTTTTATGCTTCACAACTGGGGAGAAAACTTCATGATAATCAATTCCCTCCTTTTGTGAAAAACCCTTGGCCACGAGTCGTACTTTGAACCTTGCTGGTTCAACTCCAGGAATACCTTCTTTCTTCTTGAAGACCCATTTGCATCCTACCGGTTTCACTCCCTTTGGTAACGGTACAAGATCCCAGGTTTCATTCTTCTCAAGAGATTGCATCTCTTCATTCATTGCAACTAGCCATTCTGATGCTTCTCTACTCTCAACTGCTTCTTTATATGATCTCGGGTCATCAGAATCAATGCTTTCACCTACTGCCAAGGCATAAGCGACTGAATTAATATCAACTATATCAACACAATCTGCATACCTTATAGGTTTTCTGATTTCCCTTCTTTCCCTCCTTGTTGCTATAGGTTGTGATTTTTCTTCTTCCCTGGGCTGCTGTACAGGGTCTGTTATAACCCTTTTTGAAGTTTGAACTTCAATTTCCACCTTCTGGTTGGCACCTTGATCATTATTACCTGCATGACTACCAAGCTCCTCCTTCTGACCAAACATAGCAGACTCATCAAAAGTTACATCTCTGCTAATAATAAATTTTGGAGTTCTATCCTTTTCAGTACACCACAGTCTGTACCCTTTAACTCCAGGTGCATACCCTAGAAATATGCATTTCATTGCCCTAGGCTCTAGTTTACCATCATTCACATGAGCATAAGCAGGACAACCAAATATACGTAGGCCAGAATAATCAGAAGGTTTACTGGACCATACCTCTTGAGGAGTCTTAAAATCAATTGCAGTAGATGGCGATCTATTCACCAAATAACAAGCAGTATTAACTGCTTCAGCCCAGAATTATTTCGGCAAGCCAGCGTTTAATCGCATGCATCTCGCACGCTGCAACAGTGTTTGATTCATACGTTCTGCAACTCCATTTTGCTGTGGTGTATGACGTACAGTGCGATGCCTCACTATACCTTCTTTCTTGCAAAATTCATCAAATGGAGCATTACAGAACTCCAACCCATTATCAGTTCTGAGTGTTTTGACCTGTTTTCCAGTCCGTTTCTCAACCATGGTCTTCCACTCCTTGAACTTCCCAAACACTTCATCTTTGGATTTCAGAAAATATACCCAAACTCTTCTAGAGTAGTCATCAATGAAAGTAACAAAGTACTTGCATTTGCCCTGAGATTCAACTGGAGAAGGACCCCACAAGTCTGAGTGAACATATTGCAGAACATCCGTAGAAGTATGCTTCCCAGAACTGAACTTAACTCTGCGTTGTTTACCCATAACACAAACTTCACAGAATTTCAGTTTCCCAGTTTCTGCTCCTTCTAACAATCCTTGTTTACTTAGAATTGACAGCCCTTTCTCACTCATGTGTCCCAATCGGCAATGCCACAACTCTGTACAATCATCATTCTTCCCTAAAGATTTAGATACAGCCACTGTCCCCATCATTGAACTACCAATCAGAAAGTAAATACCATGCTGCAATTTACCCTTCATTATAACCAGAGCACCTTTAGAAATTCTCAACTGTCCATTCTCTCCAGAGTACTTGTACCCTTGTTTGTCTAGAGTACCAAGAGAAATCAAGTTCTTCCGTAGACCAGGAACATACCAAGCATCAAGTGTCCTGACTATTCCATCATACATCTGAATCTGCACAGAACCACTGCCCTTAACACTGAGCTGCTCATCATCACCCAACCTCACAACACCATTCCACTCCTTGAAAGAAGTAAACAGTTCACGTGAGAAAGTCATATGATAAGATGCACCTGTGTCCAAGACCCAAGTATTTGCAGAACCAGAGGTGCTGACTGTGAGAACATCAATGTCTTCTTCTTCGTCAGAACTATCTTGCACCACCGCAGCACTACCACTGGTATTCAGTTCCTTCTCGTCATTTTCCTTCTTCCTCTGTGGACAATTCTTCCTGATGTGCCCCTTCTGTTTACAGTGATAACATCGAGGTCCTCCTTTGTTCCTCGACTTAGACCGTGACTTGCTTCTTTTTCCATCATCCCTTTTAGTGTCTCTGCCTCTGCCAACATACAAACCTACTTCTGTACCATCCTCATTAGAACTAGAGACTCTTCTCTTCAGCTCTTTAGACTGCAAAGCATCTTTGACATCATTAACAGAGATACTATCTCTACCATACAACATAGTGTCAACAAAGTTCTCATATGAATTTGGTAGAGAACACAAAAGAATGATAGCTTGATCTTCATCATCTATCTTAACCCCAACACCCTGTAAATCCAGGATAATTCGGTTAAAATTATCAAGATGATCTTTTACCTGCATATTTTCTGTCATCCGCAGGGTATACAAACGCTGCTTTTGATATAACCGATTTGTGAGAGACTTTTTCTGGTATTTATCATCCAATTTCTTCCACAAACCTGCAGCAGTTGATTCATCAACTACTTCTCTCAACACCTCATCTGTCAGACTCAATAGTAATGCACTATGAGCCTTTGCCAAAATTTCCTTCTTCTCCTCTTCCTTCAACGTGTTAGGTAGACTACTTTCTCCTTCTAATGCCACTGCACATCTCTGCTGAACCAGAAGTGCCCTCATTTTTACCTTCCACAAAGTGAAATCATTCGATCCATTGAACTTCTCAATATCGAATTTATGAGTCGACATCTTCTCAAATAATAGCAGATAAATTACTAGCAAATTTTGCAATCAGAAATTGAATTTCACAAAACTGTTCAGAACCTTGCAAACTGACCAGAACTTCACTAACAGAAATTCAACACAGCAGTTTAACAAAATTCACAACAGTAAACCAGAAATCCAATCCAGCACAATCTAACACAATCCAGTAAATTCACACAGAAATTCAGAATTCTTTTCTGAATTAAACATAAACTCACCGGAACTGTGTCGAGGAAACAATAACGATAGCAACAGAAAACTTGGTCCAAACAACAACTATGACCAAACAGCAGCTTTGACCAAACAGTAATTTTTGACCAAACAGCAGCTTTAACCAAACAGCAGCTTTAACCAAACAACAGCTTTGACCAAACAGTAACTTTGACCAAACAGTAACTTTGACCAAATAGTACCGTTGACCGTTGACCGTGCTACAGTGCCGAGTCGCTACAGTATCCAAGTCGCTACAGTGCCGTTGACCGTTGACTGCTACAGTGCCTCGCCGTAGAAGACGATGAACAGTGCTTCCGATGAAGATTCTGGCAATGAACAGTACTTTCGATGAATATTCCGGCGATGAACAGTACTCGCAACCGTAAAAACTCACCAAAACAACTGAAAAACGATCTTCAATGCACTAGAAATGCAATAAACGGTCTCTTTTTCCCAAAAAACAAGCGAATCAAGCTAGATCTAAAATTTAAAACTAGATCTGAAAATTTTCTTACCACCAAAAATTGGTCTCCGACGTTCTTCAATGCACCAAAGATGCAGAGAATGGTCTCTTATGCTCCATAACAACTAAATCGAGGCAAGATCTGAAATTTTGGAGCCAGATCTGAAAATTTTCGGACGTGCTACAGTAACCGACGAACCAAAAATAAACCGAGCCTCTGATACCACTTGTTAGGTTACTGAAATGCAATTAATCAAGGAGAAGGATAGAGAATAACACACAAAGAAATTACGTGGTTCGGTCAATGCGACCTACGTCCACGGACAGAGAGAATATCGGTATTATTTTCTGACGGAGGCTATACAGAGAGAAATTACATCAATCACTCTTACAATGAATTCCCTCATACTCATATATATAGAGACAAATGGGTCATGGGTCATGGGTCATGGGTCGTGGGTCGGGTTACAAACCGAGTCACCCACTAAATTTAAGTCATTGTACGGCAAGTCATGGCCATATCTGGGGTCATGTCTATCCCAAGGTGAAAGATAAAGGCCAGCATCGATGCCTTTTGCTGAAGCAGCATTTAGAAACTCCTCAACAACATCTCCCTTCCCATTTTTCCATGGGCTTCTGATCACAGAATGGTCAGTGTACTTGGAAGGCCAGAGGCAGAAGCCATCGTGGTGTTTGGCTGTTAGGATCATCAGGGAAACTCTGGCCTCCGCCGCCACGGTGGCCCACTGGTCGGCGTTGAGGCCAGAAGGGTTGAAGATTTGCGGGTTTTCACTGCCGTTTCCCCATTCGCTGTCTGTGAAGGTGTTGACGCCGAAATGGAGGAACATTATGAGCTCCCTTTGTTGCCATTTCAATTGGGCGTATGTGGGAAGTGGAAGGATTGGTAATGGTGGAGTTGGTACTACCTCACGCCTACAAATGACCAGCTTGAAGAGATGTAGTAGTGGCAGAAGGATAAAATAAGAGTGCCACAGTCTTCCCATTATGCTTTAAATTCTTGGTGCTCTTTCTTCTTCTTGTTGCCTCTGTATTAGTAGTTTGGTTGTGGTGATAAAGATGATGGTCTACAGACGTCAGAAAATATTTGTTCTACTCGAGTGTCACTTGGAACTTGATGTGTCGTTCTTATTTAATTCGAAAAAAAAAATCCACTTCTTGTAGTTTTGTTATTAAATTTATAATACAACAAATATATAAATGAAAATGATTCTGTTTAGTAAATAATTTAATTAAGTATTTATATTATAAGCGTTTATAATATAAATACTTATGTCATAAACACTAAATTCAATAAATTATTTGTGTTTGGATGAATATTTGAAAAGTATTTATGTAGTATTTTAAGATGTTTGGATGTATTACTACATACACACTTATAACAATTAAAATTATTGAAAAGTTCATCATAAGTGTAATACCCGTTAATTTCAGAATATAATTCGCTTAAGAGTATTTTAGAATTCTACAACGTTACTTTAGTTATTTATTTTGGTCATTTTTAATTTTCATATTTAATTGTTCTCTTTGAATATTATTTATGAAAATTGAGTTAAATGACTGGACTAAATATTTGCACAATGAGGGATATATTCTAAGAATGGTGAAATTCATGGAAAAGTGGTTGCAGAATGGTCAATTAATCCATTTATTGTAAATTGACTGGATGGGTTTGGATGTTGGGTTATGGATACCCATGGGTTATTGAATAACCCATTAGAAATATTTAATATAAAGTTTCAATAGTAACCTCATATTTTTCACTCAGCCGAAGGAAGCAGAAAAGATTCTTTCTCAGTTCTTCATTTTCTTCTCAAATCCTTTCCTTGATCTTCAGAAGTTCGATTATTTGTTCGGTTCAAAAGCTTTGTAAGGATCAAAGGTAAGCTTTAATCCGATTATTTTCCTTAAATTTCAGTTTATGTAGAAGATCAGAGGAGGTTTTGTTCTTGAAGATTTTGATGATAATTCATGAATCTCAGTTGTTTTAGAAGTTATATTTGAGTTATAATCGGTTAAAAGAGTTGAAATTCTGGTTTTGAAACAAGAAAGGAAAGGATGAATTTTTGAAAGATTTTTCTGCAAAACCGAGTTACTGTAGCGACCAGGGATTTCGAAACAAAATCTGGAAAATTTTCTTCGGGTTACTGTAGCAGTACTGTAGTGTCGGCAGTCAACGTTACTGTAGCAGTCAACGTTACTGTAGCGAACCGGTACTGTAGTGAACCGTTACTGTAGCGAACCGACACTGTAACAAACCGTTACTGTAGCAAAACGTACTGTAGCAACCGTTACTGTAGCAGTCAGAGAATTTTACGTATTTTCGTGATTTTGTTTCCTTTCTTATGATTCCTTGTAATATATTTTACTAGGAAATTTTCCTACACAAATTCTAGTGTGGAACAAGGTAAACTTGGACAAACATCAAGGTGAGTGAATAACCTTGCTCAGCTACTTTGATATTACTAATCAAAGTACAATATAAGTCCCATTTACAATATTATTTGGATAATAAGCAATTAATTTTTCATATGGGAGTATATGATGATCAGTAGAAATAAGAGTATGAAGAAACTATTTATTTCATGACAATTGTACTATGTGATGAATTCTCACTATTTTATTAATGAGTAAAGATCTACGGGATCTAATACACGAGTGTGAAAGGGTTAAATGTTAGCCCTAATGTATTATGCTATAAGTTTTGATGATGACAAATATGTGAGAATTATAGTATGATTTAATCTTCTTGGCCCAATGTATGATTTAATCTTTCTTAGCCCAAATAGTATGATTTAATTTTCTTGGCCCAAATGTATGATTTAATCTTATTGGCCCAAATGCATGATTCAATTTTTCTTGGCCCAAATATATTTAATGCTTTATATATTTATATATAGTAATATAAATTGATTTTTGATAAAGTTTATTGGGTGTTGTAATATAATTTGAAAAAGAATATCTTTTACTGTAGCACTTTTGAAAAAGAATTTTGATTGTTGAAAAAGTATGATAAAGTTTTTTGGTTGTTGTAGAAAGGTTGAAAAATGATGATGAAGCTTACTGTAGCAATTTTGACTAAAGCAGTCACTGTAGCAGCAAGGTTTCACTATATAAAGGGGACTTCACAACACCATTTGCATCAAGCTTCAATTGTTCATTTCTCATATTATCTTGAGTTTCATTCTCTCTAAATTGCTAGAGAAATATTCTGAGCTTAATTTTTGCGTTATCTACACTTTGAGAGTGTCCACCATTATTTTCCTTAAGCCTTCAAATTTAGTTGCTCAAGGATTGGTTCCTTGAGTTAGTGTTTGAGAGAAAACACATTGTAAGGGGGAGAGACACCCTTGAGGAAGAAAAGATCTCTATGTTGTAGTGGCTTACAAGTGCCCAATTGCATAAACTTGTGGTCTATAGTGAAACACTCAAGAAGTTATCTTGAGGACTGGATGTAGGCTTGGTTTAAGCCGAACCAGTATAAATCTCGCTGTTTGATTTTCTCTTCCCTTGCTCTTTAATTATTTATATGTTCTTTACTTTCTTGCATTTTATATTCATTCATCTCTTTAATTGTTTTTGATTAATTGTACTCTATATTTATTCATCTTAATCATACTTATTTTACTTTCATAAAAAGCTTGGCATTATTTTTAAAACTTCTTAAACTTCCATCAAGTCTTCGCAATTTTTTTAAAACCCAATTCACCCCCCCTCTTGGGTGCTAGCCATTTCTATCAATTGGTATCAGAGCTTGGGCTCTTGATCAAAGACTTAATCGTCTAAGAGTTGAAATATGGCTGGCTTTGGTGATTGTGTTTTACCTGAAGGAAGTTCCTTTACAAAACCCCCTGGTTTTAATGGAAACCATTACACTTATTGGAAGTCTAAGATAAGAATGTTTTTCGATGCGGTAGACCTTGATCTTTGGGATGTTGTGGAAAAAGGTCCTTATACTCCTACTAAGGAGGTTGAAGGGAATGTTATTCCAAAACCCAAAAGTGAATGGAATGATACCGAAAAGAAACTTGTCCATCTTAATTCCAAAGCAAAAATGATCATAGTTAGTGCTTTAAACCAAGATGAATATTTTAGAGTTTCTAGCTGTGCAAGTGCTAAAGAAATGTGGGATACTTTAGAAATTGCACATGAAGGAACTCTTGGAATCAAAGAGTCAAAAATAAGTACTCTCACCAATGAATATGAAAATTTCAAAATGAAAAGTGATGAGAGTATTAGTGAAATGCAATTAAGATTCACTCATATTACTAACCATTTGAAAGCTCTTGGTGTTTCTTATTCAGAAAAATCACAAACCACCAAGATTCTAAGATGTCTTACCCCGGAGTGGGAGGCAAAGAGGACTGCGATTATGGAAGTAAGAGGAGAGTCAATGAATTCTCTCACAGCCTTGTTTGGGAACCTCCAAAACTATGAGTCCAAAATAATAGAGATGAGGCAAGAGGAAGAAACCAAGAAAAAGAAGACTCTCTCCCTTAAATCATCTTCTTCCAAGAGGGTAGAAATCGATAGTGATGAGGGAGAAGAGGAACTTGAAATCAATGATGAAGACATTGGTCTCTTGGTCAAAAAATTTAGTAAATTCCTAAAAAGGAAGAATACAAGAAGATGGCGAAGAGACCAAGATAGCAACAAGGAAGGTCCCACTTGTTATGAATGCAAAAAGATTGGACACATCAAATGGGATTGTCCACAATTCATCAAGAAGCAAGAAGGAAAGAAAAGCTATGACAAAGTGAAAAAGAAAGCATATATTTCTTCTGTATGGGGAGAAAGTGAATCCGATGAAGAAGAAAATGAAGAAGCCAACCTTTGCCTTATGGCAAGAAAAGATGAAGAGGTAAACATTCTTGAACCTTTACACTCTTTTGATGAATTACAAGATGCTTTTGAAGAACTACACAATGAATCTTTAAAGCTTGCTAAAAAGTTAAGTTTTTCAAAGCAAAAAATTTCCTTACTTGAGGATGAAATTTCAAAATTGAAAGATGATCTTATTGCACTTAAAAAGGAAAGCCTTGTTTTTGAAGATCAAAACAAAATTTTGCAAGAAGAAAATGCAAGCTTAAAAGAATTGATTATCTCTCCAAAAGAAAATTGTCCTTGTTGTGAATGCATTGAATTAGAAAGGGAAAATAAAGATTTAAAAAATACCCTTGCAAAATTTACACTAGGAAGAGACAATTTGAACATATTGCTTGGAAAACAAAGATGTGTATTTGACAAAGCCGACTTAGGATATAAGCCCAAAGCTAGTCAAAAATACTACAAGAATTTTTTTGTTCATGCAACTATGTCAAGTAGTCCCTTCACTACTTGTTTTTATTGTGGTTTAAAAGGACATAATTCCTATTCTTGTTGGTATAGAAAGAATATTTCCTATGAAAATAAAATGAAATGGGTTCCCAAGGGAACAACTAACAAAGAAGGACCCAAACAAATTTGGGTACCTAAAAAGAAAACTTGATTTTGTGAGTTAGGTGTGCCTCAAGACAAAGAGTGAAAAATGGTACTTAGATAGTGGTTGCTCAAAGCACATGACCGGCGACCAATCAAAATTTCTCTCTTTGACACCAAGAGGAGGCAAAGTGACCTTTGGAGGAAATAACAAAGGTCTAATCAAGGGAATAGATTGTGATGATCAACATGAAGTGTTAGATTACTTCAAAGACCTTTCATTAGATGATGAAATGAGGAAGAAGCAAGAAATAATACCAAAAAATGATGATGATCATGATGAGGGTGCTAAATTGCCACAAGAAGAGGAGAAGCCTCAAGAAAAAGAAAAGCAACAAGAAGAAGAGAAACCACAAGAGGAACCAACAAGAAACAATGATGATCTTCCAAAGGATTGGAGGTATGCAAAAAGTCATCCTAAGGAGCTCATCATTGGAGATGCCTCTCAAAAGGTAATAACACGAAATTCTCTTAGGAATGTTTGTAACCACTTAGCCTTCCTTTCTCAAGTTGAACCAAAAAATATTGATGATGCAATTATAGATGAACATTGGATCTTAGCTATGCAAGAAGAACTAAATCAATTTGAAAGAAACCAAGTTTGGGAATTAGTTCCTAG
This sequence comes from Biancaea sappan, assembly GCA_037074585.1. Taxonomy (NCBI): domain Eukaryota; kingdom Viridiplantae; phylum Streptophyta; class Magnoliopsida; order Fabales; family Fabaceae; genus Biancaea; species Biancaea sappan. The sequence continues at coordinate 11,263,488 of CM073490.1, read as the reverse complement.
ACCCAATGATCATCCAATAATTGACACAAAATGGGTTTTTAGAAACAAACTTGATGAAAATGGAATAGTGGTTAGAAATAAGGCTAGACTTGTCGCAAAAGGTTACAACCAAGAAGAAGGCATTGATTATGATGAAACTTTTGCACCCGTAGCTAGACTTGAAGCTATTAGAATGTTATTGGCATTTGCATGCATAAATGATTTTAAACTATTTCAAATGGATGTGAAAAGTGCCTTTCTAAATGGCTATATCATGGAGGAAGTTTATGTTGAACAACCTCCCGGTTTTGAAAATCATGATAAGCCAAATGATGTTTTTAAATTAAAAAAGGCTTTATATGGTCTCAAACAAGCTCCTAGAGCTTGGTATGAGAGATTGAGTTTATTTCTTTTAAATAATGGATTTTCAAGAGGAAAGGTCGATACAACCTTGTTCTTCAAAAATAAAAAGCATGATTTAATTATAGTGCAAATATATGTTGACGATATAATATTTGGTGCTACTAATGAAAGTTTGTGTAAAGAGTTTGCTAAGATCATGCAAGGTGAGTTTGAAATGTCAATGATGGGAGAACTCAACTTCTTCCTTGGGCTCCAAATCAAACAAATGGATAATGGAATATTTGTTAGCCAAACCAAGTATGCAAAAGAGTTGCTCAAAAAGTTTGACATGGAGAATGCAAAACCAATTGCTACTCCCATGAGTACCTCAACAAACTTGGACAAGGATGAAAGAGGTCAACCATTTGATGTGACAAAATATAGAGGTATGATTGGCTCTCTACTGTACTTAACCGCTAGTAGACCCGATATTATGTTTAGTGTATGCATGTGTGCACGATTTCAAACTAACCCCAAGGAATCTCATTTTAAGGCTGTGAAAAGAATTTTTAGATACTTGGTTGGCACATCTCAAATGGGTTTATGGTATCCTAAAGGATCCTCTAATTTTTTAATTGGCTACTCTGATGCGGATTTTGCGGGTAGCAAAACAGACAGAAAAAGTACAAGTGGAACTTGCCAATTCTTTGGTAGTTCTCTTGTCTCTTGGTTTAGTAAAAAGCAAAACAGTGTTGCTTTATCCACAGCTGAAGCTGAATACATTTCAGCTGGGAGTTGTTGTGCCCAAATCTTGTGGATGAAACAACAACTAGAGGATCTTGGTGTATTTCTTAAAAACATACCCATTAGATGTGATAACACAAGTGCCATATGCTTATCTAAAAATCCTGTCATGCACTCAAGAACCAAACATATTGAAATAAGACATCATTTTATAAGAGATCATGTTCAAAAGAAAGATGTCTCTCTTGAATTTGTGCAAACGGATTTTTAGTTAGCTGACATTTTCACGAAGCCTCTTGCTGAAGATAGATTCAACTTTATTAGGAGAGAACTTGGGATGGCAAATCCAAATGAACTTTAAAAATTATTTTTTTTTATTGCATAATTTTTAAATCTTTCCTTTAATCTTTGATTTACATTACTAACTTAAGCATCGGAGTGGTTGTCAAAATTTTTGCAGGTGCTCATCCTCAAGATACATATATGAATACATCTTGAAAATTACATTTGTTTAATATGCATTGATTGAGGGGGAGCCTAACCTATAATTAAATCCTCTATATCTTTAAGGTCACTCTGAGATGCAATGTTTTCCTTAATTATATATTTTTTGGCATATCAATGATAAGTTTTGATGAAATTTTACCCCATGACGTCATATGATATTCTTGCTTAAAGAAGGAATACGCTTTAGCCTTTATATATTGCCTTCCTTATACCTTTTTGTTGATGTCAAATAGGGGGAGAAGGATATGGAAAGAAAAATATGTGTATATTGTATAATGATTATTACATTGTAACATATTTTTCTTTGGTGATTTGTCATCATCAAAAAGGGGGAGATTGTTAGCCCTAATGTATTATGCTATAAGTTTTGATGATGACAAATATGTGAGAATTATAGTATGATTTAATCTTCTTGGCCCAATGTATGATTTAATCTTTCTTAGCCCAAATAGTATGATTTAATTTTCTTGGCCCAAATGTATGATTTAATCTTATTGGCCCAAATGCATGATTCAATTTTTCTTGGCCCAAATATATTTAATGCTTTATATATTTATATATAGTAATATAAATTGATTTTTGATAAAGTTTATTGGGTGTTGTAATATAATTTGAAAAAGAATATCTTTTACTGTAGCACTTTTGAAAAAGAATTTTGATTGTTGAAAAAGTATGATAAAGTTTTTTGGTTGTTGTAGAAAGGTTGAAAAATGATGATGAAGCTTATTGTAGCAATTTTGACTAAAGCAGTCACTGTAGCAGCAAGGTTTCACTATATAAAGGGGACTTCACAACACCATTTGCATCAAGCTTCAATTGTTCATTTCTCATATTATCTTGAGTTTCATTCTCTCTAAATTGCTAGAGAAATATTCTGAGCTTAATTTTTGCGTTATCTACACTTTGAGAGTGTCCACCATTATTTTCCTTAAGCCTTCAAATTTAGTTGCTCAAGGATTGGTTCCTTGAGTTAGTGTTTGAGAGAAAACACATTGTAAGGGGGAGAGACACCCTTGAGGAAGAAAAGATCTCTATGTTGTAGTGGCTTACAAGTGCCCAATTGCATAAACTTGTGGTCTATAGTGAAACACTCAAGAAGTTATCTTGAGGACTGGATGTAGGCTTGGTTTAAGCCGAACCAGTATAAATCTCGCTGTTTGATTTTCTCTTCCCTTGCTCTTTAATTATTTATATGTTCTTTACTTTCTTGCATTTTATATTCATTCATCTCTTTAATTGTTTTTGATTAATTGTACTCTATATTTATTCATCTTAATCATACTTATTTTACTTTCATAAAAAGCTTGGCATTATTTTTAAAACTTCTTAAACTTCCATCAAGTCTTCGCAATTTTTTTAAAACCCAATTCACCCCCCCTCTTGGGTGCTAGCCATTTCTATCATTAAAGTCCCATACTACTCGGTGTATATCTAAGAAATCTTATACACGAGTGTGAAAGGGTTAAAGTCCCATACTACTCAGTGCATATCTATGAAATCTATACACGAGTTGAAAGGGTTAAAGTCCCATACTACTCGGTGTATATCTATGAAATCTTATTCATGAGTTTGAAAGGGTTAGAGTACCATACTACTCGATGTATAAGATAATTAATTATATGAGTAAATGTGGTATTTGTACTTTTGATATTTTATATAGTACAGTTATTTACTTACTGAGTTTTTAAATAAACTCACACTCCCTATGATTATTTTTTTCAGATACAGAAAACAGAGAAGAAGAGAATCTGTTTGAAGATTAGAAGCCCCTTGGGATTATTCTCTATTTCTGTCTGGTGGGACACCAGTACTTATTAATGTGGATATTAGAAAAGCTCTGTATTTTCTATAGGTCTCCTAGGCTTGCGATGAGATAGAAATATCAGACTATGTATGTCTATATTTGCTTATCAGATGAATATAATTCTGTAGTGTGGAATGAATGATTAAGGTTGAATGTAAAACCTTACAGAATATATGTATATAACGTATGTTTGAGAATTATATCAAATGAGTAGTATCTTTTCACATACTCAATTTTTGGGATGTGACAAATTTGGTATCAGAGGAAAGGTTTTATAGGTCCCCTATAGAGTACAGAGCAAAGTGATCTTTGTGGGCCCTTCCCTATTGTCATGAGCCGCGGCATGACCATAGGATTAGGTTCCATAAAAGACCTTGTAGAGTATAACGTCATTTTATAGATAACTTCTCAGTGGGGCTAGTAAGTGATATTTTGTTTATGTCTGAAAATTGTTTGTTATGTGTGTAGATCTGTGACAGATCAATGTCAGAAGGATCTTCTAATAATAATGAGCATATGGGTCCAAGGAGGGCCATAAATCCACCAGTACATGTGCAAGATGATCCTAACCGTGGTGATAGTTTACATGCTCAAAGTACTGAGGGCGCAACTAGTGAGCAAACAAGAAGAGTCGAACCTGATGCTCATGTCGGTAATGCAACTATTGCACATGTGATTCATTTGATGAATGAACGATTTGACCGATTTGAGGCTGAAATGAGAGGTCGAGCTGCACAAGCTAACCTGCCAGTGGATCCTCCTATTGTTGAAACTGAAAATGTACCACCAGCTCCGTTAGCGGGAGGAGTTAATGTAAGAGAGGTAAGAATGTCTGAATTCCAGAAAATGAGGCCTCCTACTTTTTCAGGGGAAGATCCCAAAGAGGACCCACAATGTTTTCTTGAAGATTGTGAAGCAATCTGTGATGCTATAGGGTGTTCTCCTACTCAAAAGGTAGAATTCACTTCCTTTCAGTTAAAAGGTAGGGCTGGTAAATGGTGGAGGAACTGGAAGAAAGCTAGAATTCAAGGCGCACCGCCAGTTATGTGGACAAAATTTTACAGATTGGTTATGGATGAATTTCTTCCGGCAAGTGAACGATCATCCAGGGCCAGAGATTTTCTGTATCTACGGCAGGGAACCATGACTGTTGATGAATATTCAGCTCAGTTTGTTAAATTATCTGAATATGCCCCTGAAATCATTCCTTCTGAAAGGAAGAAAATAGAAAAGTTTGTGGAAGGGCTTCGTGATGCCTTATATGATCAAGTGGGTTCTAATATGAATGATTACTCTTCGTACTCAGAAGCTGTTGATGTGGCCCAAAGAATGGAAAGGAGGTCAAAGAATAAAGAAGAATATCGTCAAAAGAAGAAGGCCAGATATAGGAGATCTTTTAATCAAGGGGAAGACTCAGGGACTTTTACTGCACCACAACATGCTCCAGCCACTCCTACTAAGTCATCTTATTCTATAGCCAGTGTGGCTAAGCCTCGTTCAGAGAGCAGGGGTGGTTTTAGCTCTTCTAGTAGAGGAGGTACTCAAGGTAGAAGGGAAAAACCTCAATGTCCTGAATGTGGAAAGTTTCACTTCGGAGAATGAAGGTTAAACACTGTTGGTACAGGCTGTTTTCACTGTTGGCAAAAAGGACATTTTATAAGGGAGTGCCCTCAGCTCATGACAAGACCAGGTCAGGGGTCTACTTTGCCACCTCGACCACAATCTATTACTCAAACACCAACCCCTTCAACAGGGGGTAGTATGGGAAGAGGTTCTGGAAGAGGCCAAGGTGACCGTGGAAAACAAGCTGCTGGCAGAGGAAATGCAAGAATATATGCTCTAACCCGACAGGATGCTCAAACATCCAATGCTGTAGTTACAGGTATATTATCTGTTAATACTTTTGCTGCACGTATTTTGTTTGACCCCGGTTCTACTCACTCATATGTGTCACCCCTATTTGCCAAGAGATTTGCAATTGATTCGATTATTCTTAAAGAACCATTCTTGGTTTCCACACCGATGAAAGAGACTTTGATGGTTAAAACATGTTATCGTTCTTGTAAAATAATCGTTGGAGGCATGGAAACTGAGATAGATCTTATGGTTCTCAATATGTTAGATTTTGATGTGATTCTAGGGATGGACTGGCTATCTTCTTGTCATGCTACTATAAATTGTCGTGACAAAGTTATTCCCTTTAATATACCGGGGAGGAGTAATTTTGTGTTTCAAGGAGATCGAAGTGATGTACCTTGCAACATGATATCTATGTTAAGTGCCCAGCGTATGTTGCGAAAGGGATGTCAGGGATTTCTAGCTTTTATCAAAGATTTAGAAAAGAAAGAACAGAAGTTAGAAGACATTCATGTGGTTAATGAATTCCCAGATGTGTTCCCAGAAGATTTACCTGGATTACCGCCAGAAAGAGATATTGAGTTCAGTATTGATTTGGTCCCAGACACAAGACCAATTTCTATTCCACCTTATCGTATGGCTCCTGTTGAGCTAAAAGAACTTAAAGAACAATTGGAAGATTTGTTAAACAAAGGGTTCATTCGCCCAAGTTTTTCACCTTGGGGTGCTCCTGTTCTTTTTGTGAAAAAGAAAGATGGTTCTATGAGATTATGTATAGATTATCGTCAACTAAATAAAGTCACAGTGAAGAATAAGTATCCTTTACCAAGGATAGATGATTTGTTTGATCAGCTTCAAGGAGCAAAATACTTCTCAAAGATTGATCTAAGGTCTGGATATCATCAGTTACGAATTAAGAGTGATGATATACCTAAGACTGCTTTTCGTACACGGTATGGACATTATGAGTTTCTTGTGATGTCTTTTGGGTTGACAAATGCACCAGCAGCATTTATGGATTTAATGAACAGAGTGTTCAAATCATTCCTTGATAAGTTTGTAATTGTGTTTATTGATGATATTTTGGTATATTCAAAGAGTCATGAAGAACATACTGAACATTTGAGAAAAGTGCTTCAGACTTTGAGAGAGCATCAGTTGTACGCAAAGCTCTCAAAATGTGAATTCTGGATGAGTCATGTAACATTTTTGGGACATGTTATTTCCGAAGAAGGTATTCATGTAGATCCAAGTAAAATTGAAGCAGTAAAACAATGGCCTCGACCAACAACTGTGTCTGAAGTACGTAGTTTTCTTGGCTTAGCAGGGTATTACCGTCGCTTTGTCAAAGATTTCTCTAAGACGGCTCTTCCATTAAATAAGTTAACCCGAAAGAATGTTAAATACATTTGGGATGATTCATGTGAACAAAGTTTCACCCAATTGAAAGAGTGTTTAACTTCTGCACCAGTCTTAATTTTACCATCAGGACCAGGGGGTTACTCTGTATTCTGTGATGCCTCAAAGATAGGCTTAGGGTGTGTGTTGATGCAACATGGTAAAGTCATAGCTTATGGCTCACGTCAGCTTAAAAAGCATGAATTGAATTACCCTACTCATGATTTGGAAATGGCAGCTGTAGTGTTTGCCCTAAAGATATGGAGACATTACTTGTATGGGGAAACTTGTAAAATTTTTACAGATCACAAAAGCCTTAAGTACATTTTTGAGCAGAGAGATCTCAATCTAAGGCAACGAAGGTGGATGGAACTTCTGAAAGATTATGATTGTACCATCCTTTACCATCCAGGTAAAGCAAATGTAGTGGCTGATGCTCTAAGTCGAAAGTCTATGCGAAGTTTAGCTCACATTGCCACTATAAGGAGGTCTCTAATACATGAACTACAAGAATTGGAAGCTGATGGAGTATTCTTCGAGATCACTGAGTCAGGTACATTTCTGGCTCATTTAACAGTTAGATCATCCCTTGTTGAAAAAGTAAAAGCAACTTTAGAAGGTGACATTGATATGGTCAAAATAAGAGATAAGGCAAGGCAAGGTCTAGCACCAAGTTTCTTGGTAGATGAAGAAGGAGTCTTATGGTTTAATGGTAGACTCTGTGTCCCCAACATTGAATCTTTGAAGCATGAAATCTTAATGGAAGCTCATGGTTCACCCTACGTTGTACATCCTGGTGCTGTGAAAATGTATCAGGACTTGAAACAAGTTTATTGGTGGGAGGGCATGAAGCGAGACGTGACTGACTTTGTAGCTCGATGTTTGACTTGTCAGCAAGTTAAAGCTGAACATCGACGACCACCTGGATTGATGCAAAAACTAGATATTCCCGAATGGAAGTGGGAAAGGATCACCATGGATTTTGTAGTAGGTTTACCTCGGTCAACAAAAGGAAATGATTCAATATGGGTCATAGTGGATCGACTTACTAAGTCAGCACATTTTCTTCCTGTTCATACCACTTTCAGTGTAGCAAAACTTGCTCGACTTTATGTTAAAGAAATAGTGAAACTTCATGGTGTACCAATATCCATTATATCAGACCGAGGACCTCAGTTTACTTCTCGGTTCTGGAAAGTCTTTCAAGAGGCTTTGGGTACCAAAGTGAATCTTAGCACAGCATTCCATCCTTAGACTGATGGACAGTCCGAAAGGACAATTCAGACTTTAGAGGATATGCTAAGAGCTTGTGTGATGGATTTCAGTGGAAGTTGGGAAGATCATTTGTCTCTTATTGAATTTGCTTATAATAACAGTTACCAAGCCAATATTCAGATGGCACCTTTTGAGGCTTTGTATGGGAGACGGTATCGATCTCCTATAGGTTGGTTTGAACTTGGTGAAACCAAAATATTTGGACCTGAGATAATACAGGAAGATATAAATAAAGTTAAACTGATCAGAGAGAAGTTGTTAACTGCTCAGAGTAGACAGAAGTCTTATGCGGACAACCGACGACGTGACCTTGAATTTGCAATAGGTGATATGGTTTTCTTACGAATCTCACCTATGAAAGGAGTAATGAGATTCGGGAAGAAAGGCAAGCTTAGTCCGAGGTATGTTGGCCCATATGAGGTTGTAGACAGAGTGGGTAATGTGGCATATCGCCTAGACCTACCTTCCAACCTAGAGGGAGTTCATCCAATATTTCATGTGTCCATGCTACGGAAGTATCTTCCTGATCCTTCTCATGTCATTCAACCCCAAGAAGTTCATTTTGATGAAACTCTCACCTACGAAGAGGTACCAGTAGCTATCCTTGATAGAAAAGTCAAGAAATTGCGTACCAAAGAAATTCCTACTGTCAAGGTTCTTTGGAGAAATCATTCTCGCGAGGAAGCTACGTGGGAGGCAGAAGATGAGATGTGGAAAAACTATCCACATTTATTTGAAACTTGAGGTAAGATTTTAATTCGGAGAACCGAATTCTTTTAAGGGGGGTAGAATGTAATACCCGTTAATTTCAGAATATAATTCGCTTAAGAGTATTTTAGAATTCTACAACGTTACTTTAGTTATTTATTTTGGTCATTTTTAATTTTCATATTTAATTGTTCTCTTTGAATATTATTTATGAAAATTGAGTTAAATGACTGGACTAAATATTTGCACAATGAGGGATATATTCTAAGAATGGTGAAATTCATGGAAAAGTGGTTGCAGAATGGTCAATTAATCCATTTATTGTAAATTGACTGGATGGGTTTGGATGTTGGGTTATGGATACCCATGGGTTATTGAATAACCCATTAGAAATATTTAATATAAAGTTTCAATAGTAACCTCATATTTTTCACTCAGCCGAAGGAAGCAGAAAAGATTCTTTCTCAGTTCTTCATTTTCTTCTCAAATCCTTTCCTTGATCTTCAGAAGTTCGATTATTTGTTCGGTTCAAAAGCTTTGTAAGGATCAAAGGTAAGCTTTAATCCGATTATTTTCCTTAAATTTCAGTTTATGTAGAAGATCAGAGGAGGTTTTGTTCTTGAAGATTTTGATGATAATTCATGAATCTCAGTTGTTTTAGAAGTTATATTTGAGTTATAATCGGTTAAAAGAGTTGAAATTCTGGTTTTGAAACAAGAAAGGAAAGGATGAATTTTTGAAAGATTTTTCTGCAAAACCGAGTTACTGTAGCGACCAGGGATTTCGAAACAAAATCTGGAAAATTTTCTTCGGGTTACTGTAGCAGTACTGTAGTGTCGGCAGTCAACGTTACTGTAGCAGTCAACGTTACTGTAGTGAACCGTTACTGTAGTGAACCGTTACTGTAGCGAACCGACACTGTAACAAACTGTTACTGTAGCAACCCGTTACTGTAGCAGTCAGAGAATTTTACGTATTTTCGTGATTTTGTTTCCTTTCTTATGATTCCTTGTAATATATTTTACTAGGAAATTTTCCTACACAAATTCTAGTGTGGAACAAGGTAAACTTGGACAAACATCAAGCTGAGTGAATAACCTTGCTCAGCTACTTTGATATTACTAGTCAAAGTACAATATAAGTCCTATTTACAATATTATTTGGATAATAAGCAATTAATTTTTCATATGGGAGTATATGATGATCAGTAGAAATAAGAGTATGAAGAAACTATTTATTTCATGACAATTGTACTATGTGATGAATTCTCACTATTTTATTAATGAGTAAAGATCTACGGGATCTAATACACGAGTGTGAAAGGGTTAAAGTCCCATACTACTCGGTGTATATCTAAGAAATCTTATACACGAGTGTGAAAGGGTTAAAGTCCCATACTACTCAGTGCATATCTATGAAATCTATACACGAGTTGAAAGGGTTAAAGTCCCATACTACTCGGTGTATATCTATGAAATCTTATTCATGAGTTTGAAAGGGTTAGAGTCCCATACTACTCGATGTATAAGATAATTAATTATATGAGTAAATGTGGTATTTGTACTTTTGATATTTTATATAGTACAGTTATTTACTTACTGAGTTTTTAAATAAACTCACACTCCCTATGATTATTTTTTTCAGATACAGAAAATAGAGAAGAAGAGAATCTGTTTGAAGATTAGAAGCCCCTTGGGATTATTCTCTATTTCTGTCTGGTGGGACACCAGTACTTATTAATGTGGATATTAGAAAAGCTCTGTATTTTCTATAGGTCTCCTAGGCTTGCGATGAGATAGAAATATCAGACTATGTATGTCTATATTTGCTTATCAGATGAATATAATTCTGTAGTGTGGAATGAATGATTAAGGTTGAATGTAAAACCTTACAGAATATATGTATATAACGTATGTTTGAGAATTATATCAAATGAGTAGTATCTTTTCACATACTCAATTTTTGGGATGTGACAATAAGCACTTATAAAATTAAGGTGTTTGGATAAATAAGCACTTAACATAATTTTTTAAAAATTTAGAAAACTAAAGAACTAATTAATTTAGATCATGAATTATATTATTAGAATTTTAAATTTTTAATATTAATTCTAACTTTTTTTTTTGATAATTGATATCAATTCTAATTTTCACTACAAAAGAAATAGTTGAAAAAGAAATTAAAGATGTTAACCAAATTGAATATAACAATAAAGTATAAAAGACTCAACAAAATAGTTTATTAATTGACATCAAATATGTAATTGTATAAACGTAGAGACATTTGCAAAAATTTTATTAAAATCAAAATATAATTGTAAAACTGGATATTGTGTAAGCTTTACAAAAAAGCTAATTATTGCATAATTTTGTTAACGTTACAAGGCATAAAATGGTATTATTTTTAAGAGATAATTCTTGCCATTCAAAAATTGTGTATATTTCACATTATATTTGTCACGACCCATTTTCTAGGCACATGACCGGCACAATGATGAATATCACATCACTGTAAGCCTTTCGATAAATTCTTCCCACAAGTAAAATCGTTAGTCATTATCTCTATATTCTCAAAATACCATTCCTTAATAAATACAAAGAAAATACATCAGATTTTCTTAATTAAAAATAATAGATCATCAGTACGAAATACATTATCATACTGAAATACAAGCCAAATACCAAACCCCTGACCTAGATGTCCTAGACGGTTACAGAGCAACATACTGTATAACAAAAGAAGGGCCTACCCGACAGCGGGAAGGTCCAACGTGATCTACTCTTCTAGCGGATGTACTTCTGCGGCAACCTGATCTGAACAAAAAGTTTGTACAAACAGTGTGAGCTTTTAAACTCAGTGAGCAAATCGGCCTTGCGTTAATAAAATTCAAATACATCACCAGTCATGCAAGCATATCCGAAGGCTCAAGCTCAACCAATAGACATAGTTAGAAATTACATACAAGAAAAATTCATCCAATTCAACAAACGATACTAGTACTCGTCAATGGCAATATATCCCGGAGAGCGCACACAGGCCGGCTCACCAATTTTGTATTTTTCCGCCATGACGCACAACCTCATCCTCTTAGCTAGGGCGCCTCACGGATTTATCACCAATCCGGGCTATATCCCTACTGAGGGAATCGTTGTCTCCACACTCATTGGTCAAGACACCCTTTAACCCGGGTTTTCCGCCTTGCCGTGAGAGGGGGTACTGTACCGCTCAATCACAATCAATAGTACAACAGTTCATATCATAATCAGAAGCACAATATAATACTCATCCATATAACAGGTATAGTATATAACTATATGATTCAAATTTCATATCATCATGAGATACTTGCTTTGTCTTATCCATACTTCTGGATTAATTATCTCATTATATTCGTCATTCTGAATCCAATTTCTCCCTATGAATCTTGGGAGTGTCCTACGACATACTTTTTATCACCAGTAATGCTAAAACTCTATTAAAACAGGGTCGTTTCACTCACCTGGATTCCGTACGAGTATCACTTCTCTAAATCGTTACGGACAAGAGTACGCAGGTGAATTTCAGTGTTCCGCTACAGAGATTTTCATGAAAGATTACAGAAAGTACGTTAAGATCATTTTCGTACAGATACTGTTCATACGTACGGGTACTATTTATATGATCACTATTCATACGTACGGTACTATTCATACGGTCACTATTCATACGTACGGATACTATTCATACCAGAAATACAGAATACAATCTGTAAAAGAGTACACCAGGTAAGTTCCCAGGAAAGAGTGGAGGGTCACACTGGACACACTTAAAAACCAGGTCTTTCCTTAGCCAGAACTTTCCTAGACATGTATTCTCCACAGATTATATTCTATTTCGGTAATCAGAGAATCAAAATAACAGCTAACGACAGTTTTTCTGATGTGGAAGATCGGCCAAAGCCGCAATCACAGAGCATACTTAAGAAAATAACTTCTAAAATTTGAAAGACATAGAAATGGCATAGTATCCTTACCTAAGTAAAAACGGAAAGGCCCAAAATCTCAGAAGCCTAGCGTCGGAGCAAGAGAAACTTAAGGAGGGAAGAAGAGAAGTTAAAGGTGTGAGTTTAGAAGTGAAATGGAAGGGCCTATTTATAGCAAAAGTCAAGGGTACTATTTGACACTATGCGCTAATAAAATATTCAATTTACTATTTATGAAAATGACATTTCTAATAATGCAGTTACTGTGCACCTTACGCGTACGATGAAAAATTTTCGTTTATTTACTATTAAAAACTTTAAAGGGAAAACTATCCTTTCACCTTAAACCTTTAAGTTTCTTTTCAATTCAGTCCTTTCAATTTAGTCCCTGAGGGTATTTTTACACATAAAACGTCATTTTCTCCTACAAACTTCTTTCTAGTTTTCTCTTATAACCAAACCACATCTAGTATTTGACATTTTGATTGTATAAATGAACAGTACCATATACATAAATAGTAACAGTAGTTTGAAAACACGCATTTATATTTTATTTTTCATGGGTATTACATTATCACCCCCTTTAAGAAATTCGGTCCTCCGAATTTAAATTACCTCAAGTCGTAAAAAGATGGGGATATCTAGAACGCATGTCGGCCTCGGCTTCCCATGTGGCTTCTTCGTGAGTTTGATTCCTCCACAAAACCTTGACGGATGGAATCTCCTTAGATCGGAGTTTCTTTACTTGACTATCGAGGATAGCCACCGGTATCTCCTCGTATGACAAGTTTTCATCTACTAGGATAGAATCATTCTGAGAAGGGTGAAGTATGTGAGAAGGGTCATGAAGGTACTTCCTTAACATGGATACGTGAAAAACAGGGTGAATCCCTTCCAGATCCATAGGTAGGGCAAGCCGATAAGCCACTTTTCCCACTCGTTCTAGAATCTCATAAGGCCCGATGTATCTAGGACTCAACTTTCCTTTCCTTCCAAATCTCAACACACCTTTCATTGGAGAGACCTTAAGGAATACCATATCGCCGACTGAGAACTCCAAATCACGTCGTCTGTGGTCAGCGTATGCCTTTTATCTACTTTGAGCTGCTCGCATCCTATCTTGTATTGTCTTAACCTTGGTTAGGGCATCCTGGGCCAAGTCAGGTCCTAATGCTTTCGCTTCACCTACCTCGAACCAACCGATCAGAGATCTGCAACGTCTCCCATACAAGGCCTCAAAGGGTGCCATCCCAATAGTGGCCTGGTAGCTGTTGTTATATGCGAACTCTACAAGATACAAATGCTTTTCCCAGCTACCACTGAAATCTAGAATACAAGCTCGTAACATATCCTCTAGCGTCTGAATCGTCCGCTCTGACTGTCCGTCTGTCTGTGGGTGAAAAGCGGTACTAAGGTCCACTCGAGTACCTAATGCCTCCTGAAAACTTCTCCAGAAACGAGAGGTAAATTGAGGACCTCTATCAGAAATGATAGATATAGGTACTCCATGCAACTTTACTATTTCTTTAATATACAATTGTGCCAACGTTACTACACCATAAGTGGTTTTGACTGGAATGAAGTGTGCTGATTTGGTTAGTCGGTCAACGATGACCCAAACTGAGTCATAACCTCCTGTGGAACGAGGTAGACCAACAACAAAGTCCATCGTCACTCGTTCCCATTTCCATTCAGGAATCTCTAATCGTTGTAACGAGCCTCCTGGCTTTAGATGCTCAGCCTTAACCTGTTGACAGGTTAAACAACGAGACACAAATTCTGCTATGTCTTGTTTCATTCCTTTCCACCAGTAGATCTGTTTCAGATCCTGATACATCTTGGTGGCTCCTGGATGTACAGCATATGCAGCACGATGGCCTTCTTCCATGATGTCTCGTCTAAGAGTTCCAACATGTGGTACACACAACCGTTGTTCAAAATGTAAGACTCCTGTATCGTCGAGTGTGAAACTATTCACTTCACCAATCTTCACCTTTTCCATAATTTGGACAAGCTCAGGATCCTCCATTTGGGATATCCGTATCTGATCTACGAGGGAAGATCTAGCCCTGATATGGGCTAAGAATGATCCTGTCCTTGTAACCTCAAGAGTAGCACCTTTTGCTCTCATCTCTTGTAGTTCTTGGATCAAGGGTCTTTTTGTTACTGCTATATGGGCCAAACTACCCATAGATTTTCGACTCAAGGCATCTGCTACCACGTTTGCTTTGCCTGGGTGGTAAAGAATATTGCAATCATAATCTTTTAGTAATTCTACCCATCTCCTCTGCCTCAAGTTTAAGTCCTTTTGGTCGAAAATATATTTTAGACTTTTATGGTCAGTGTAGATTTCGCAAGTTTCTCCGTATAGATAATGTCGCCATATCTTTAAAGCGAAAACTACTGCTGCCATTTCCAGATCGTGGGTGGGGTAGTTTTGTTCATGTTTCTTAAGTTGTCTCGATGCATATGCCACTACCTGGCCATGCTGCATGAGAACACATCCCAACCCTACTCTTGATGCATCGCAGTATACTGTAAAATCTCCTGGTCCTGAGGGTAAGACTAATACAGGTGCGGAGATTAACCTTTTCTTGAGTTCTTGGAAGCTTTCTTCACAAGCGTCATCCCATTGGTACTTTACCCCTTTCCTAGTCAGTCGTGTGAGAGGGGCGGCTAACTGGGAAAAATTTTGGATGAAACGACGATAATATCCTGCCAATCCCAAGAAGCTGCGAATCTCCGTGACGGAGGTAGGTCTAGGCCACATTTTGACCACTTCTACTTTGCTTGGGTCTGCTTGGATGCCATCTTTGGAGATCACATGTCCCAAGAAAGTTACACGATCAATCCAAAACTCGCATTTAGAGAATTTGGCGTACAATTGATGATCCCTCAATGTCTGCAACACAACACGAAGGTGTTGTTCGTGCTCTTCTGAAGTCTTTGAGTACACCAGAATGTCGTCTATGAAGACAATGACAAATTTGTCTAAAAAGGATTTAAAAATCCTATTCATTAAATCCATGAAAGCAGCTGGTGCATTCGTTAATCCAAATGACATCACTAAGAACTCGTAGTGCCCATATCTGGTACGGAAGGCTGTTTTAGACACATCCTCCTCCTTGATCTTGAGTTGGTGATAACCAGACCTCAAGTCAATCTTTGAAAAATACTTGGCTCCTTGAAGTTGATCGAAAAGGTCGTCGATGCGAGGCAACGGGTATTTATTTTTGATAGTTACCTTATTCAGTTGCCTGTAATCTATGCATAGTCTCATCGATCCGTCCTTCTTTTTCACGAACAGAACAGGAGCTCCCCAAGGTGAATAACTTGGCCTTATAAAGCCTTTGTCTAGCAAGTCCTGTAACTGAGTTTTTAAATCTTTTAATTCTGTTGGTGCCATTCTATAAGGGGGTATGGAGATTGGGCGAGTATCTGGTGCTAACTCTATCTGGAACTCAATCTCTCGATCTGGGGGTATACCTGGTAGATCATCTGGGAAGACATCTACAAACTCCTGGACTACTAGAACGTCTTCTACTTTTAGTTCTTCTTTCTTAATATCTTTAACGAATGCCAAGTATCCTTTACAGCCCTTTCGCAATAAACGTTGGGCACACATTAAAGATATAAGATTCCCAGAAATTTCACTCCGTTCACCATGAAATACGAAAGAAGGCTCCCCCGGAATATTGAACTTAACTATCTTATTATAGCAATCCAGGGTGGCATGACAAGATGCCAGCCAATCCATGCCCAAGATGACATCAAAGTCTGTCATATCTAACAGCATTAGGTCTACTGTTGTATTTATTTCTCTAACTCTTACCTTGCAAGCTCGATAGCCTCGTTCTATTAGTAAGGTGCCTCCAGTAAGCGTAGTTACTAAAAACGGACATTCTAATCTAACAACTTTTTACTTAAAGTTCTTAGCAAAGAATGGTGACACATAGGAATGCGTAGAGCCAGAGTCAAACAAAACATGTGCAAAATTTGATTCAATCAGAAGAGTACCTGCTACCACCGTATTAGACGCCTGAGCATCTTGACGGGTTAAAGCGAATACTCGAGCGTTCCCTCGGCCTGCTGAAGCCTGCCCTCGACCACCTTGTCCTCTGCCAGCACCTCTTCCGATTCCATTGCCTCCTACAGTTACAGGGGCTCTGTTGGCAACAGTAGCCTCTGATTGATTAGGGCGTACTGACCCTTGGCCAGATCTCGTGTAGAGTTGGGGGCAATCTCTTTTGATGTGGCCCTGTTGACCACATTGGTAACAGACCCTAGTATTGTTGTTGACAAAACAAGCTCCGAAGTGATTTCTTTCACATTTAGAGCACCAGGGCCTTTGTTGACCCCCTGTACCACTTTGTTGACGCTGTGGTGCACTAGCAGTAGAGGCTGCACGTCCAGAACTCTCTCCGTGGTAGCGTGATTTCTCATCTTGCTTCCTCTTTCTTTTGTTATTCCATTTTTCTTTTTGCATATCTCTTTCTTCCATCATACGGGCGATGTCGACGGCTTCTGTGTAAAATGAAAAATCTCGTATTTTCGATCCCACCCTGTCAAATAAAGACTCTCGAAGGCCTTTAATAAATCGTCGGATCTTTTCTTTCTCAGTTAGGACCATGTGAGTAGCATATTCAGACAACTCTATAAACAGATTGTCGTATTCATCGACAGTTCGTGATCCTTGCCGGAGTGCCTCAAACTCATTCATCTTTGCTTCTCGTATACTCTCCGGAATAAATTGTTCTCGAAAAATTCTTTTAAAGTCATTCCATTTAATGGGTGGGGCATTTCTGGCCATGCCCTTCTTCCATGTTCGCCACCAGCGGTCGGCCTTACCTCTTAACTGAAAGGTAACAAGGGTTACTTTTCGAGGTTCAGGGCATTCTAACGTGTCAAGGATTTTCTAACAGTCATCTAGAAAACGTTGTGGGTCTTCATTAACATCTCCTGCAAAGGTTGGCGGATTCAGCTTCATAAATTCCGAGATTTTGACCTCTGTACCTACCCAATCCTGAGGAGGGGTGGAGGTGGCATCTGGTCTGTCTCTTGTACTTTTGCAGCATGTACTGATGCCTGTGAGCCATCTTCAGATGATTGTCCTATCAAAAGTTCCTTTAGCCCATTCACCTCGTTCTGCATTGCAGCTAATGCTTCCATCACTACAGTCGCGTCAATTTGTGATGGTTCTCCAGCATTTCTTCCAGGGTTTTCAGTGGATATTTCTCTGTTTTGTGCATGGTTATCTTCTGCACGATTAGGCATCTCCAGTCTTGCATTTGCTGACTGAGCAGCTGGAGGGACCAAGGCCCTGCCAGATCTTGTGCGGATTCCAGAAGCGTTTGATTTTCTTGGTGCCATCTAAACTTATTCTACAATTAAGAATGATATATATCGTCACTATTATGCTTCAAGTAAAGACACGAAAGAAATGAATTTTAATCTCTACAGGGCTTTTGGTGGATCTTCATCCTATGGTCGTGCTGCAGTCACGACAATAGGGGAAGGCCCACTAAAGACACCTTGCTCTGTAATCACTAGGAGACCTAACAACCTATGCTCTGATACCAACTTTGTCACGACCCATTTTCTAGGCACATGACCGGCACAATGATGAATATCCCATCACTGTAAGCCTTTCGATAAATTCTTCCCACAAGTAAAATCGTTAGTCATTATCTCTATATTCTCAAAATACCATTCCTTAATAAATACAAAGAAAATACATAAGATTTTCTTAATTAAAAATAATAGATCCTCAGTACGAAATACATTATCATACTGAAATACAAGCCAAATACCAAACCCCTGACCTAGATGTCCTAGACGGTTACAGAGCAACATACTGTATAACAAAAGAAGGGCCTACCCGACAGCGGGAAGGTCCAACGTGATCTACTCCTCTAGCGGATGTACTTCTGCGGCAACCTGATCTGAACAAAAAGTTTGTACAAACAGTGTGAGCTTTTAAACTCAGTGAGCAAATCGGCCTTGCGTTAATAAAATTCAAATACATCACCAGTCATGCAAGCATATCCGAAGGCTCAAGCTCAACCAATAGACATAGTTAGAAATTACATACAAGAAAAATTCATCCAATTCAACAAACGATACTAGTACTCGTCAATGGCAATATATCCCGGAGAGCGCACACAGGCCGGCTCACCAATTTTGTATTTTTCCGCCATGACGCACAACCTCATCCTCTTAGCTAGGGCGCCTCACGGATTTATCACCAATCCGGGCTATATCCCTACTGAGGGAATCGTTGTCTCCACACTCATTGGTCAAGACACCCTTTAACCCGGGTTTTCCGCCTTGCCGTGAGAGGGGGTACTGTACCGCTCAATCACAATCAATAGTACAACAGTTCATATCATAATCAGAAGCACAATATAATACTCATCCATATAACAGGTATAGTATATAACTATATGATTCAAATTTCATATCATCATGAGATACTTGCTTTGTCTTATCCATACTTCTGGATTAATTATCTCATTATATTCGTCATTCTGAATCCAATTTCTCCCTATGAATCTTGGGAGTGTCCTACGACATACTTTTTATCACCAGTAATGCTAAAACTCTATTAAAACAGGGTCGTTTCACTCACCTGGATTCCGTACGAGTATCACTTCTCTAAATCGTTACGGACAAGAGTACGCAGGTGAATTTCAGTGTTCCGCTACAGAGATTTTCATGAAAGATTACAGAAAGTACGTTAAGATCATTTTCGTACAGATACTGTTCATACGTACGGGTACTATTTATACGATCACTATTCATACGTACGGTACTATTCATACGGTCACTATTCATACGTACGGATACTATTCATACCGGAAATACAGAATACAATCTGTAAAAGAGTACACCAGGTAAGTTCCCAGGAAAGAGTGGAGGGTCACACTGGACACACTTAAAAACCAGGTCTTTCCTTAGCCAGAACTTTCCTAGACATGTATTCTCCACAGATTATATTCTATTTCGGTAATCAGAGAATCAAAATAACAGCTAACGACAGTTTTTCTGATGTGGAAGATCGGCCAAAGCCGCAACCACAGAGCATACTTAAGAAAATAACTTCTAAAATTTGAAAGACATAGAAATGGCATAGTATCCTTACCTAAGTAAAAACGGAAAGGCCTAAAATCTCAGAAGCCTAGCGTCGGAGCAAGAGAAACTTAAGGAGGGAAGAAGAGAAGTTAAAGGTGTGAGTTTAGAAGTGAAATGGAAGGGCCTATTTATAGCAAAAGTCAAGGGTACTATTTGACACTATGCGCTAATAAAATATTCAATTTACTATTCATAAAAATAACATTTCTAATAATGCAGTTACTGTGCACCTTACATGTACGATGAAAAATTTTCGTTTATTTACTATTAGAAATTTTAAAGGGAAAACTATCCTTTCACCTTAAACCTTTAAGTTTCTTTTCAATTCAGTCCTTTCAATTTAGTCCCTGAGGGTATTTTTACACATAAAACGTCATTTTCTCCTACAAACTTCTTTCTAGTTTTCTCTTATAACCAAACCACATCTAGTATTTGACATTTTGATTGTATAAATGAACAGTACCATATACATAAATAGTAACAGTAGTTTGAAAACACGCATTTATATTTTATTTTTCATGGGTATTACAATATTGCATTCAATTTATTTTAAAAAAAAATAAAACACACCATTTATACTTTTAAATATCATACTAAATATGAATATTTGAAATGCCGCAGTATTTTATACCTCCGTAACCTCTACTGTAGGTTCCAAAATCCTAAGAAACTTGAGATAACCGCAGAGAACATCTAGTCAATCTGTAACACTGTCTATTATTCATCTCCAAATCATCTTACAAAGAGAGCAGCAATCAGCTTAGTAGAGAAAAATGTGGAGTAAAATAGTATGGCAAGTACAGAACAAATCACTACATCAATCAATCCTTTCTACAAATTTCCATAACATGTGTTGCTCTACATCAGCAGATACATCCATGAAACAAAAGGGACTCTGTTTTAAAAATGTGAGCTCCACTTCATAAACCCATGTCCATGTTTATATCATTGACTTGTTGCTTGAGTCTCAGACAATATTTGCACATCTGCATATTGTAATATTCAATCAGAATCTTGTATACTAATACTATACCATAGAAATAAATGCTAAGAAATTAGAATAGGTTTGTTTGTTGTATTCACATCGTCTTCCTGGGTCATAGATAAACTCATTCAAAGGAAACTTCTAATACAATTTGGATGAAGCCCTTGAGGGATTTGCATTTATACAGCTGACATGCTAATTAATGAAATGAAAGCTTGTACAAATGGAAGTAGATTTATATCTCCAGAACAATATCTGCAGCAAGAAAAAGGTTGTCTTTAGTCTGTGGATTACATGTCTATCGATAGGGATTTCTGGCTCATTAAGATAGCATCTGAATTAATAATACTGTGCATATTCAGCTAATGTAAAAAGTCAATGAAAACTCACAGCGAATTTTACCATCTGAAACACCTAAGCTTTCACCTTTCAATTTTCATTGGCTCATTAAACAGCTAGTAGAAACATTACAAGGCAGTGCTTGGGAGAGTTTGATCACAGAGGTACTCAAGCTCTTATCCATTTAATGATCTTAAGATTTGTGTTTTTCTCTATTCATGTAATGCAGGAATTTTAAAATCATCTCATAAATGGGAGCTCAAGCATTTGTGAATTCGTACTCTCCTTAGGACCGACATTATCTGAACTAGAATCAGTGCATGAGGCAGCGCATAAGGACCTCCCTAGTCTCCTTTAACCATCTCTTGGGACTAAATATGCAGAACATTTATTCCAATTTTCAGTTGTAATGGCAGCCTCATGCACAACCCAAGTTAAAGATGGTAAACAATCCGGGCAGTTGACTCTGCTGCTACTTGTAGAAACATTAATCCATAACATGAAAAAAAGGGAAAAAAATGCATATAAACCCACTTCTGAATACCTGGGATTTGTTCAGGAATGAACTTAGTCAAATTTGCTCTAGATTTATGTGGTCTGTACATTAAC
The DNA here is from genome assembly GCA_037074585.1 of Biancaea sappan. Classification (NCBI taxonomy): domain Eukaryota; kingdom Viridiplantae; phylum Streptophyta; class Magnoliopsida; order Fabales; family Fabaceae; genus Biancaea; species Biancaea sappan. Next base: position 11,241,849 of record CM073490.1, on the reverse strand, counting down.
TTATTAATAAAAAATATAGACCTACTACGCCATTATACAGTTTGAAATGGACGAAGAGAGCACATTCAGATCTCCTCCTCACGAACTCATTTCAGTCTTTTTCTTCGCACACGGCACAGGCGCACAGGCACAACGTCTTAGTCTTCTTCTTTGGCTTCGCACAATAGCACCTCAGTCTTCTTCTTCTCCAGTTCGTGTCGTCTTCGTCATCCAACTCCAAGCCTCTAGTCCAAATTTGGATTCAGATTTGTTGCACCTCGCTCTCAATCTCTCACAATCATTAATCGCACCTCACTCTCAATCTCAAGCTCCAGCCTCCAGCCCAGATTCAGATTGCACAATCGCACCTCCGCCTCACCTCGCCCTTAGTGCTTTCCTCTCAGCTTCCGTCTTTGTCTTCGTCTGATATAAGGCAATGACCAGTGAGGCTCTTAGGCTAAAATGCTGTGTATGAGTCTCTTCTATCTCTATTTCCCCATCCTCCTCCCTCATCTAACTTTGGTTTGACTCACTAAACTGATGCTACCATTTTTTATTTTGAGCTTTAAAAAAAAAAAGATTGTGGACTGGACCATTTATCCGTGGTCTGGCCACGAACGGTCCGTTTATAAATAGCTCAGCTCGTTCGAACCTTTAATCAGTGTTAGTAAGGATGACATATTGTAAGGCCCCAACAATGGATCTGTAAAGCTAGAGATCTAAGAAATTAACACCATCTGTCAAACTGAGTTTTTGTCCTTAGGCCATAGGAGTAGTGACAAGTTTTGCAAAATCCATGTTAGCTCGATGAAACAGATCAATGATGTGCTTGGTTTGACTCAAATGCAGACTTCTATTAGGATATGTTTCACCTGCACACCTAAAAAGTAGTGTAAGTCACCAAGATCCTTAAGAGAGAAAATGTTTTTCAATTAAGAGATAAGAGAAATAACAGCTTCTTTACAACTCCCTGTGATAATTAAATCATCATCATAGACTGATATATATATATATATATATGGTAGAATTTGTAGAGTGCTTCATAAAAAAGGAAGGAGTCACACTTGGAAGAAATAAACCCAAAATTGCATAGAGTTTGTGTAAGCTTTGCAAACCAAGCCTGATGTACTTGTTTGAGCCCATACAATGATTTATGAAGTTTGCAAACAAAAGTTTTTATTAGGTTGTTCGAATCCAGGAGGAGAGACATATATACTTCTTCCTTTAAATCACCATAAAGGAAGGCATTATCAATATTAGTTTGATATATATGCCAGCCACAAGAAAGAGTTATGGCCAAGATAGTATGTATTGTAGGAGGTTTAACAACAAGACTAAAGGATTTTGTGCAATCAAACCCAAGTTTTTGAGTGAACCCTCTTTTAACAAGGCAAGCTTTTAGCTTTGGACAGAACCATCTAGGTTTTGTTTAACCTTGAAAACCCATTTGCTTCCTATAACAGTTTTGTTGGGAGGAAGTTGAATCAAAGTCTAGGTGTGGTTCCTCAAGAGAGCAGCATCTTCCTGCTTTATAGCATTGTACAGCCATGATGTGAAACAGCTTCCTCAATATTGTTAGGTTCTTTAGGAATTAAATTGGTAAGGATGTATGCCTTTGGTTTGAAAATACCATCCTTAGCTCCTGTTGTCTTAAGATGATTTTTTTTTTACAGAAGGTGCAAGAACTTATTGTGAAGAACTAGAAGGAGTATTTGAAACTTGACTTGCATAATTAGCATTAGTGTCAGCAAGATTTGAATTAAGAGAAAATGAAGTTATACCATCAAACTCATTATTCATGGTATTTAATTTGGTATAGGAGCCTTCTGTACAGTCAGTAGTAGAGGTGTCAAAACGAGCCAACTTGGCCCATTTAGGTTGGTCTCAAAACATGCTAGGTTGGGTTGGCTCATTTTTAAACATGCTAGCATAAGGCCAAACAAGCCAGCCTGTCAGCCCGCAACTTTTGTTTTACTTTTTTAAAAAATAAAAATTAATAAAAAATCATTTGCTTAAAAAAAGTGAGAAAGATATGAATTTAAAGATTTGGAACTTAAAAAAAAAGTTAAAAATGTATTCTTTTTTTTTGAATTATTCTTTCTCCTTTTTTTCTTTAATATTATCTTTTCTCATTAATTAATAATTAAGATCAAATGATTATACAGATTTAATATGAAATTATCTTGAAATGATATCTCTTACTTTCTTTGTATTATTTAATTTAACATATGTTATTAATATTTAATATATATATATATATATAATTAAAAAAATATTAAAAAAAGACCAACCCGCGAGTTGGGTGGGCAAAGCCAATTTGACTTGGTAAAAGCCAGCTGAACTCATCGGGTTGAGCCCGTTTTGATACCTCTAGTCAGTAGGAAAGTTAATACTATAATCTTCATGATGAAAATTGAGACTGTCACAAGAATGATGATCAGGAGGTAAAGAGTTTTGAGGAATAAAACAAAACATGGAAGTAGAAAAATTTGAAAAACCTAAAGTCTTAGTTTCAGAAGGGATAGACTTATCCTTATAGATTCTTCATCAAATAACATATGCCTGGAAACATATAATTTCTTATTTTTAGGATCATAACATTTGTATCCTCTATAGTTATAGTTGTACCCTAAGAAAACACAAGGAGCAAATTTAAAATCAAAATTTCTTTAATTATATGGCCTAATGGCCTAATGTAAGGAAAACAAGTGCAGCCAAAAACTTTTAGGTGCTTATAGTTAGGTTTTTATTGAAAAGAAATTCAAAAGAAGACTTGCCTTCAAAAACAGGTGTAGGTAATCTATTAATAAGGTAGGTGGTAGTCATCACAACATGATCCCAAAAGGTTAAGGGTAAAGAGGCATTAGCAAGTAAAGTAAGGGACATCTCAATTAAGTGTCTATGTCTACATTCAGTAGCTCCATTTTGTTCATGAGTGTGAGGGCAGTTAATCCTATGTTTTATTAGATTGAAAAGAAATTAGCTTATGTTAAGTTGCAATTCAGCCATATTTTTTTTAATGAACAAAAGATTGATATGCTTCATATTTTCTCCTTAAAAGATAAACCCATAAATGTTTCGAGAAAGCATCTAAAAATATCATATAGTAGTTATGACCATAAGAAGAAATACATCAAGCAGGACCCCACAAATCTGAATGCACAAGTTGAAGCGGCTTATTATATTCAGTGATAGACAAAGAAAAGGACAATTTATAAGCCTTTCCTAAGCAACAAGTTGAACATAGGGATTCATTATTATTGTGAGTAGGAAGATTACATTCCCATAGGACCTTGTTTAAAATAGAGTTTGAAAGATGTCCAAGACGACTATGCCACTTCCTAAAACTAACCAAAGAAGAAGAGTTACAAGAAAAATCATTTTTGTGAGAAGAGTAAGATTTCAGAGTATTTCCATTGCCAGCAATATGTTCTAAGTTGATATTATCAAAAGCATATAGTCCATTTTTAACGTGACCCTGTAGGAGGATTCTCCCCATGACCTGAGATTTAATGTAACATGTGTTAGGATGAAATTCAAAGACATCTTGATTATCTTGAGCAAACTTTGACACACTAATCAAATTCCTTGAGATTTTAGGAACATGTAATAAATTTTTCAAATGTAAGACAGAATCATTTGAGGTTATTGTTGATGACTTGGCAAGCGTACCAATCGTACAAGTAGTATAGTGAAAATTAAGTAAGAATTTCATTCCTACAAGGATTAACGTGCTAACTACCCAAAAAATTAATTATATTAGTTAGACAATTTAAACGTGTATGGTTCATTAACAGAAAGCAAATGAAAATGTAAAATTAAGTTAGAAATGAGTTGTATGATTGTATGGACTCTAACCAACATGATGGAAATCACAAGACAAACACAAAACAAGTCACAAGATTAACACAACATAGGATTGCTAATCCCCCGTCGTTCTTCACAGATTTTAATCCCTCTCCCTCTTGTTCTCACCAGCCATACATGTTAATCTAGAATACGAATATTCTTAGAAGCATTTTTTCAAATCGCAACTAAGACAAAAACTTAATTCTCCATAATTCCTTGTGTAAAAATCAAGTCAAATAGATTAACAAATCTTAATTTGACTATATGAGGTTAATGTCAATATTCCTATGATATTAACGAATTCATCCCCTCTCCTTTAAGGTTCAAGAACTCATAATATCTATTCTATGGTCTAGGATTTTACATTTCTCTTCCAAGTACAGCAAACCACCAAACAATCCATTAAATTGATCAAGTTTAATGAAAACAAGAAGATAATAATGAATAAACATGTATTAATGGCCAAATAATCACAAGAAGTCAAGAGATTTACAAAACCTAATCCAAACTAGGGTTTATAGCAATCTTAGTACAGAAAATTAGCTATACATGATTACAAAATACAGAAAATGAGATAAGAGAAGAGAAAACTCCATGATTCTAAGTTGGGTGGAAGAGAAATTGCTTCAATCTTCACCAAAAGTCGGTTCCCCTAACCTTTGGAGCTGAAATCGTCGTTCTCTCCTCAGCTCAAACCCAGAATACCCTAAAATTGCAGTCTAAAATGCCTTTTAAAGCCTGTTGCACATGATAGCAAAATGATCTGTGTGCTTAAGTGCACACTTTTCCCGCTTAAGTGCGATTCAGGCAGAAATGAACTCTTCTTCAGCACGAGGGACCCGCTTAAGCGCACATTCTTCACGCTTAAGCGCATTGTGGACAGAATGAAGCCTTCAATGTTACACGGAGCCGTTTAAGCGTGTGTATATCCCACTTAAGCGTGAATATGGCAGAGATGAATTACCTTCTTGAGCTTTATGCGCTTAGGCGCTTTAAATTCCACTTAGGCGCACGAGCGACAGTCAAAATCTTCATTTTGAGCCCCCTTTTTCTTCTCCAAGGTCCTATTTTCATCATTTAGATCTTGGCTTAGGATTTCTCATCCTTCAACATCATTTTCCGAACTAAAATATCTGCAAAAACAAGATTATCAACATATTTACAAAAGCAACCCAAAAAGAATGCGATTAGAGGCCAAAAATTACATTTCTAACCTAAGAGAGAGGTATGTATGCAACTATCCAAAAGTTAGGTGTTAAAACCCTAACAAAAGCCAAAAGTATGCCAAAGTGATCAAAATCTCCATAGAATTTATATGAATGCTGAGGACTCATCAGTTATTCAAATTTTTGGAGAGCCAAAATTCTTAATATTATATCCTATTCCATCACCAACAAACACTTTTTCTTGACCTATGTGAGTATTTTATGAGCCAAGATTGTGTTGTTCAATTGTCAAATGACAGGAAGCTCCTAAATCTGCATACCATGCTAGGTCAACAATAATTTGTGTGGCTACTGTCAAGGCTATATTTTGGGAAGAAGGAGTTGAATTTTGATTTTGAATTGCATTTTTCCTCTTATTACTGTATTGTGAAGAAAAAAGGACATATAAAGTTTTGATCAAACCTATAGTAGCATTGCCAAGCCATGTGACCGATTTTTCCACACACTTGGCACATTGGTCTATTGTTATTATAGCCTTGTTGTCCTCCTTTTCTCCCTCTCCCAGTGCCTCATAAAGAGTTTCCAAACGAACTATGTTCCTGACCTCTACCATAACTTTGAAAATTATTCTAATTTTGTTGAGTCTTTCTTTCCTTAGAAATTCTTTTTTAAGCCAGACTTGCAAAAATGATATCAGATTCTTTCTTGATCTTGTTGAATCTTTCCTCCTGAGTCATCAGCATGGACTTAAATTCCTCTACTATGTATGGGTCAACCCTTGTAATGATAGAGATAACGAATCCCTCAAATTCTTCAAAGAGACAATCAAGAATGGCCTCTATGTGTTCAGTTACAATGAAGGGTGCTCCGACCAATGCAAGAGAATCAATTATCTTTTTGACTTTAAGAAGATATTCATTTAAAGGATCTCCCCATTTCTTGATGGTTCTTAATTGAACCTTTAATTGTCTAATTTTAGCTCGAGTTCGAGATGCAAAGAAAACTTTGAGCTTTTTCCCAAATTTGATAGAAAATTCACAACCTTCCATTTTCTTTATCATGCTTTTTGACATGGAGGCCATGAGCCACAATAGCAAGAGCTAATCTTGTTGTTCCCACATGAGAAAGTCTTCATTAACCTGATCAGAACTTTGATCTTGTTTGTTCTTGAATTTATAGGGTCTACCTCCATCCTTTTGGATGATTTGGTGCACCTTAAATCCTTTAATTGTTGCTGTTACTTGATGTTTCCACAGGAGGGACTTGTTTTCTTGAAGTTTAATAGCAGCAAGATGTGCGAAGGCTTGGAGCATGAATTTTTTTATGCTATCTCCATTTGATTTTGTCATGCTCTCCATTCTTGTGTGGATAGCAGGATCTGATACCATGAAAGAGTTCTTGAGCAGAAAGAAAATTTTGATTCAGAGAAAAATATCAACTAAATGTTTCACTATGTATTAAACTGAAAACAAATTTAGGTATATATACAGGAAGATGCTTCCTTAATGGACTAACTCCATAAAAAAACTTTTTAAAAATATTTGTTTGGATAATTTGTTCTAAAAACAATTCTAAAACTTCATAAAACAAAAAAAATGTTTAGAATATTTGTTTTTGAAAATAGAATTTTAAAATCAACAATAACAACAGAGCTTTATCCCACTAGATAGGGTCGGCTACATAAATCGCATGACGCAATTGAGTTTTATCAATGACCAACTCTCTAAGTATCTCATTCACAAGAAAATTATTTAATACAAATTTTTTTTGTGTAATGTTGTCATAAATTCATTACAATAGAATAATTAATAATGATATTTTAAAAAATAATGAAAATAAATATAAGTCAAATATATTAGTTTTTATAGCATGAGTTACATTTTAATAAATTGATTGAACATATTATCCAACTAAATAAATTTTAAAAAATGTCTTTACAAAATGACTTAACTTAAAATAATTATACTTTTAATAAGATAAAATAGTTGGCGTATTCAAAAAAATATCTATAAAAATAAAAGAAATAACAATAAAAAACGATAACTTTACAAAAATTAGATAGAAAATACAAGCCTTTATTATAGAAATTAGAAAGAAGCCCAAGTCTTTTCCATTTTGTTGTTTTGAAAGAAGCCCAAGTGTCCACGGTTTGGGCAGCCCATCAAATAATAATGAGCGACTAATTCTAATGATCCAATCCAATTCCTCTGTGTTCCATCCATTTCCAAGGCTGACTCAACCATGCTCTGTAATCATCATAATGTTTAACCCTAGTGGCCGCTTGACCCGAGTTTCCGGTAATGAATGATCCACCTTCTTTATTCACCCCAAAAAAAAAAACACATGGTTTTCCATACTGTGAACCATCTTCGTGTCCAGGTCTATGTTTTTGCCTTTTTGGTTTGGTTCTAGGCTTTATTAGTCTACTTTGGATTTGTTTATTAAACATAATAGTTTATATATTTTTTTTAATTGTTAAAAGACTAATTCTAATATAGAATTAGGGTGTGTTATCCTTTTTTAACCTGTTAAATTTAAAGTTAGGGATATTTTACCTCTGTTTAATCTTATATTTTACTGTATATGCATGATACTAATTTTAGAGTAATATCATCTTAGATCATATATCGTTATCTCATAAGTTCAAGCTTGTAATATATTTAATGATCTTTATATCTGATTTATCTTATGTAATGCTAACTTGGAGCCAATTTAATAGAATTGATATTGATTTGTCAAAAAAAAAAATACATAAATAACAGTCTCCTATAATAAGGGGTAACAGTTAAATAGTTCTATTTTAAATTTATTTTTTATTTTTTTATTTTTTAAATTTTAGCACATGTTAAAATAGCAGTCCCATTTATATTTAACTATTTTTGGGCTAAAAGTATCTTCAATGGTAGGGTTCTTAAAGAATTCTTAAATTTAAGAACCGATTCTTATTTTGATTTACCACTAAAGTTCGCCACATTAGTTATCATGTGTAAAAATGGTTCTTATACAAAATGTAATAATAAAATAATCAACTCACAATGAGCAATAAATATTAAAATAGTAGACAGTTAATTGTGAAATCTATTTATAAATTCTTAAGAGGTTCACTATTAAAGTAGAAAGTTGTTTAAAATAGTGGGGAGTTACTTAAACTAATGTAACATTATGAGACCCACAATAAGAACTCAAATAAAGTTCACTACTAAAAATGCTCTAATATGCTCTCCAACCTTTTTATGAGTTAGTAGAGAAAAATGAGTCTAGTGCATTAAAGCCTAAATAAATATAGCACTTATTTATAAATACATTTACCCTAGTAAAACTGTCAAAACGAGCTTAACCCTCCACTTTTAAGGTGGGCTAGGTTTCATAAAAGACAGCCTATTTTTTATTAGACGTTTTAGGCTCAGCCTGTATAACCCATGAGTTATACAGATTAACTTGGATAACCCACAGGTTACTCATGAACCCAACCTTCTTGAAAAAAAAAAAAATTACACTTAGTCAGCTACTGAGCCTTCCGTTTTACCTTGAGCCTTCATTCCAGTAATTATTTCACACATCGTCTGCCACTATGCCTCTCTGGCCGCCTTTCACCTTATTACATGATTAGTAAGAATTTTACGTACACACCATGATCAACACAACCAATCAACCATCAATTCATGCAAATTAGGGACAAGGCTTTAGATATATATAGCTTTGTCACTTAAAAATATTGTACATTAATTACTTCCTAATTATTTACTTTAAATTCTTCTTTACCAGCTCTCTTATTATATAGTGAGTATCTGAAGAACATGATTTTCATTATATTTCTCTTCTAGATAGGAGTTGGGGTATACGTCTTTAGCCTCAATTGTTTAGTCGTAGCTATCACAAGAACAATTTGCTTTGAAAATTTTTGGGAGCTTCAGAGTGATGGAAAGCTTAATATATATTATCATAGATCAGTGTTTGTAACTTCTGACATATATAGCATGCTACGATCTAGATATATATGTTAATTTGCTTGTATCTAGCATTTAAATAAGAGGTTTGTTATATAGGTGATTTTTTTTAAGGGATTCATCTTAATTTAAAAAAAAAATTAATGGATATTAATGGAAAAAAATAAAAAAAAATAAGTATTCAAAATTTTCCTAATTTCATTCAAAAAAAGTGAAAATTAATAATATAAAAAATTACAATTGACTTTTTAGTCAAAAAATCATGCAATTAATCCAAAAATAAAATTACATCTCACTTAAAAAAAAAAGTTGGTAGGCTGGCTCGGTTAACCCGTCAACTAGCCAAAAGAAGCCTGGACCCTAAGAATAATGTCTCGTTTTAAAAGTGGGTCGGGCTAGTCTGACTAACTTTTTCTTAGCTCATTTAGACTGATTTACTTTGACAGCTCTACAGCTCAGTCCTCTACCAGTTACCAGTACCAGTTAGCAATCTGTTATTAACTTCAATTTGGCTAAATCACTTTTATGTTTTAACTCAAATGGCATTTTATATATATATATATATATATATATATATATTGTCTTAAATAGTTGTGAGGTGGATTTCCCTTACATTCTTTTTAATTCTTTATTTTAGGAACTTTGTATCTTTTTGTTAACAAAAAAAAAATCAATGTGAAAAATTGTAGATCAACAAAAAAAATTTATCCAACTTATCATTCCTAACAAATAATAACTTAATTATTTTTGTATATTTTACAACAAAATATTCTTAAAATAATAAAATGAATGTATTTTTAAAAATTTAACTTTTTTAAACCAACGTAAATTTAATAATAATATGATTTATAAATATTTTATAGATCAAATGTATGTAAAAAGATTTTTGACTCAAAAGTCAAAACTATGACTCTAGAAAGAAACTCGCGTGAATTTAGTGTTTGTTTTATAAAAGTAAATAATATAGTTATTTTTATTTAAAACGTAAAATTTTAAATTTAACAATATAAATTTTAAATTTTTTTTTAAAAATACTACTAAAATTACTTATTTAAAATTTGAACTATTAAATTTAAAATTTAACAATTTAAATAAAAACAAACACTATATTTATTTTTATAAAACAAACACTTGAACGATTTTCGCTAATATTGACATGCTAATCCTAATTCCTAAATTACATGGATTTAGATACTTTTTAGTATTAAACTTTGTGCCTAGAAAAGACTGAAGGCAACCTGCGAAAAGGTATCCCATCAATCGGAGCGTAGATTTGCTAAAATGCATTATCTCTAGTGCACTAGAATCCATCCATATTTTATCTTCCACTGCTGGATACTCTAGTCCATGCATATTTTATCAAGTGAGGTAGGAATTTTTTATTTGTCTTAAAAATAAATAGGTATATATTTATTTTTTTAACAATAATTTTAATTATTATTAAAAATTTTAACAACAGTTAAGTTTTTTCAACAATAGTTAAATTTGTCATTAAAAAGATAACAAAGGATAAGTATCAATCTCATTTTTAAATTTTTTTTCTCTATTGCATAATATGCAATATGGAAGATGATTATACTCAATCATAAAGAGACTTTTGCCTTCCCCCTTCCCCCTCCAAATAAAAAAAAAAAGAATGGGATCTAGATATTTTATTAATATATTTTAGCCCATGTATTGAAATAAAAAAATCATATTTCGTATAGTTTAAGTCATTTACTGCAACACATGTGCTGAAATACATTAATAAGTTTATTTAATTATAGGTTGGACCTTTATATAGTGAAATTAGTCAAGCTTGTTTAGTAAATCAGCTGAGTTTTTTACTCCAGCCCACATTATATATGTTTGCTTTTATAATTTATAAAAATATCTTATTTTTTGTATAGAATAAATTACAGGACCTCAATAATAATGATATATAATTATAACATGAAATATATGATAAACAATTGAATTTGAATTTAAATAATATGAAAATTGTTTACATATTATGTATTATATATTAACAAAAAGTACAGGATAAACATTATATAAGTTATACACTTTAACGTTAGAGAGAGGCTGCGAGGATTGAATAAACTAAAACGTTTCAGAAATCCATGTAGATTCTATCAATACAATGTAAAATCTTCAGACAACGGGCAAAATTCAAAAGCTCTGTATGTTTCTTTTATTGCTTACAGAGACATATCAGGGACAACATTAGTTGGACGGGAAGTAGCCTAACCTTTTATGTTTCTGAAGTCTCTGAACTACATATTGGGAAGTGAGAACTGAGAACTTTATTCATTTGTATACTGTTGTCCTCTTTATCACATTCACAGAACAAGAAATAACAATTTTTGTCCAAACGAGGAGAGGAAACCATACAAGGGTTTACAAATTACAAGAGATATTTTTGAATAAATTTGGTATAAAAAACTTGTAATTTAAATTAATTATGAACAGATGCATAAATATATTAGTCATTCTAGTGAAATTGACCTCTATTATACTTACATATTTATTCATAATTAATTTAATATAATCACGTTTTATCAACCAGTACTTATTTTTTCCCCTGATTTTCCCCACTTTTAACTCTTGAGCCTTCATGTCCGAGTAAACTTTGAGTGCCAGAAAGGATCAAAATGGAGGCCAATAGAAGAAATGAGAGGCAATCCTCTTGACTCTGCGATTCTGATCCTCACAACATGGGCATACACCTCACCCCCATCAAGCCTGTGAAGCCTCTTGTAACCCACTGTGGTCCCTTGGATCATCATCTTACCGTCCACATAGATTTCATGCCGTTGGATCCTTTGACCAAGCCCTATTGCCTCCTGTATCCTAATCACATTGAATCCCATTATCCCATTCTTCCCTCTAATTTCAACCCAGTGGTCCTTTTCTTCTGCAGCAACATCATCATTATCCTTAGGAGCCCAGTATGTCCACAAATGGTCACTATCTAGCATGTTTTCTGCTCCGAACCCACCCTCCTTTCCCCCTCTTTGGCTGCTCACTTTAACATTGCAATCTTCAGCCAAATTCTTGTGAAAGATTCTGTTGATTGCACTGCGAAATTCTTTCAATCTTTGAGCATCAATGTCAGATATGAGGCCTGTTGTGTTGGGAGGCATATTAAGAAGTAATACACAGTTTCTCCCTACTGAGTTGTAATAAATATCAAGTAGTTCACTTAACCTTCTTGGTGACTCTGACTTATGCCAAAACCATCCTTTTCGAATTGAAATATCGCATTCTGGTGGCAGCCAGTCTGTCCCACTTGGATCACCAGTGCTGAGATAGCTGCATTTGTGATCATCAGTTGTAAGTAGTCCATTGAAGCATGCTAAATCAGATGTTTAGTGACATATCTGTACTGATGAGTTCCTATTATTGACTTCTTATATTCACTTTTAAGGGTAAAAACTAAAAAGTAGTGTACCAAAGGTTTTTCAATTTCAGAAGTTGTTAAAACAGACAAATTAGGTGTATCTGTCATCAAGGCACCAACCCTAATCAGATGTTGCGTTGCCCTAAAGATGACGTCCAGCTATGAGGCAACTAAATTTTGTAATCCCACATAACCCTTCATTAGGACAGTTGGGAAGTATGTTTTTTCTTTTACTTGTTAACGTCAGTAGTGCCTTGTCCCCACTATTGACTGAGACAGAAATTCCTTTAATGCATTTTCTTTTGTAAGCAAGAAAACTGAAAAAGCACTTCATATTATCTCTTACCGGACCACTATATATGGAGTTCAGTGTGATAAGATAAAACAACAAGGTGAAAAGAATGAAATCTTTTTATTTGCTTAGATTGAAAGTTGAACTTACTCAGTGTTTGAAGCTCCAATGGCGAGAGAGCTTCGGTTAATGATAGACCAACATGTGTCTCCTGCATACCCCTTTTCATTTCCCACCCACCGAACATCGGGTCCAGCATCAGAGAATATGTTAATGGAACTCTGCAACTCTCTCACCATTGAGAACCACTCTGAGAAATAGTATGACACGTTTTGTGCCTTGGGATCCTTTGCTCCATCAAACCAGATCTCTCTAATTCCCCCGTATCTACAAAATTTGAATGAATCATCAATGTTACCACAAAACTTGTTGAGATTTAAGTTAAAAAATTCTTTAACTGCAAGTCAAGAGTTGTAAGCAGAATAATGAGAGGAAATTTGTGTCTTCAAACTGAAAGCTTGAATTTTTAAATAGACAGAGCAAAAGAGAAAAGGAACTCACTTATTGAGAAGCTCTTGAAGCTGAGCTAAATAGTATTCATTGTACGGCAAGTCATGGCCATATCTGGGGTCATGTCTGTCCCAAGGTGAAAGATAAAGGCCAGCATCGATGCCTTTTGCTGAAGCAGCATTCAGAAACTCCTCAACAACATCTCCCTTCCCATTTTTCCATGGGCTTCTGATCACAGAATGTTCAGTGTACTTGGAAGGCCAGAGGCAGAAGCCATCGTGGTGTTTGGCTGTTAGGATCATCAGGGAAACTCCGGCCTCCGCCGCCACGGTGGCCCACTGGTCGGCGTTGAGGCCAGAAGGGTTGAAGATTTGCGGGCTTTCACTACCGTTTCCCCATTCTCTGTCTGTGAAGGTGTTGACGCCGAAATGGAGGAACATTATGAGCTCCCTTTGTTGCCATTTCAATTGGGCGTATGTGGGAAGTGGAAGGATTGGTAATGGTGGAGTTGGTACTACCTCACGCCCACAAATGACCAGCTTGAAGAGATGAAGTAATGGCAGAAGGATATAATAAGAGCACCACAGTCTTCCCATTATGCTTTAGATTTTTGGTGCTCTTTCTTCTTCTTGTTGCCTCTGTATTAGTAGTTTGGTTGTGGTGATAAAGATGATGGACTACAGATGTCAGAGAATATTTGTTTTACTCGAGTGCCACGTGAAACCTTGATGTGCCGTTCTAATTTAATTCGGAAAAAAAAATTAAATGCACTTCTTGTAGTTTTGTTATTAAATTTATGATAAAATAAATATATAAATGACAATAGCATCAATTATTCAGCGCTAGCTAAAATTAAAAACCTGTAAATAAATATAATATATTATGTGATTATATACTGCATTAATAAATGTTCAATAAGATAGATATTGGACTTGGGGGTGACATAATTCACTCAAACACTCTTTTAATGATTTTTGCATGCATTAGTTTATTTTATAATGGTGTGATAAGTTATTGCATTATTCTCCTATCTAATATGTTGATTTCTTCGTTTCTTTGAAATTGGCGTAGTCGTCTGTATAAACAGAACAGCAATCATTCGTTCACGGGTTGAATTGGTTTCCACTATCATTTCTTTCCCATGTGATCTCGAGGGCCTTAAAAACATGTTTGGCTTTTTTTTCTTGGGAATTTTACCAACTGCACGCACAGTTCCCTGAGAACCTAAAACCTTGTATTATTATTATGTTCACTCACAGAAGTAAAGTTTTACCAGTAGATTAGTGGAATAATAATTTGATTAGAAAAATGAGAGTACACAAGTTATGATAAAAGAAATTAAAGTTGTTGAAAGCCAAAGTCATGTGGGTGTGGGCAACAAATGTGATGCAGGGGGAGGTTATAGTGCGTAATGGGGTCAACAACGACATACGACATGCGTCCAAAGGCGGTGGGCGCATGGGGTAAACGTGTGGCCACCGGATAATCTATAATAGATTAAAAAATTTTCACTTTTAACATTAATTATCAATATATTATTAAATTATGTATAATAAAATAAATTTAAATTAATTAATTAAATAAATAAATTTAGTTAATTAATCACAGCACATTAAATAAATTTTAAAAAATAAGATAAATTGTTATGTTATTTTTATGATTACTATATAATTGATAAATTAGATAAATTTTTTTATTGAAATATAATATATTGTCTTTTAGTAAATTAATATTTATTATATATAAATAATTAAATAATTAATTGTTATATAAAAACTAATTTACCATTGTCATGAGTCGATGTAGTTACATAATTTGACTTTGATTTTGATTTTATTCCAAAACAAAATAATCTAATTATTATTATTGTTAATTATACCACATTTTTTATCCTCAAATGTTTTATAAGCATATCTGTTAAACATATTTTTTGTTAGTAATAAATTCTCTTAAATTTTAGTTTATTGTTACTTTTTTATACCAAATTTATTTTTTTGAATATATATATATATAAGTAATTTTAAGGTTCTAAATCAAAAGTTAACAAAAAGGCTATATATATTGCAAAAAGTTAAACATTTATGAGAATTTATTTTAAATTTTAACGTTCAAAAAATAAATGTATAACCCTGATCAAAAGTGAGTCTTTACATTTTAGTCTATAAAAAAGTCAAGTTTTTTAAATATAATTAATATAATTGATTCTTTCCTTAAATTTATGTGGTTACCTAATTTAATTATATTGGATTTTTTTCTTTTTTTAAAACTTACAGTGAATTTTAACTTTCAAGTATCAAGATATTTTAACCTTGATGACGTGGTAGTTGATTAAATTAGTATATTGTGTGGTGTTCAATTAGGAAATATAAAATCTAATCATTAATGGGTTTATTATATATCATATCCATTTCAATTTTTTTTGGATACATCAAAAACAGAACCCAATCCGTTTCAATTAAACAATACATGTTATGTCAATTAAAATTTTGATATTAGTTTAAAAATTAGCAATCCAATTAGGTATGGTTTTGGATATAAAATAACGTAGAGTGAATCTTATTTTGATATTAGTTTACTATGTGTTTTTAATCAGAACAATGTACAGTTTAATAATAGCCAAAAATATCTTTTGGTAGAAGGCTATCCATTTGCTTTATTAGTATTGTTATTAAAGCTATCCAAAAATATCTCACGCACTTGAAGGCGCTTAATTCTTAATCTTAAATAAATCCAAATTAATGACAGCAATTATATAACTTCCAATAATATTTGCCAAATCACACAAGCAGCAAAATGAATTAATATTGCAAAATGAATATATTATCATAATTATTGATTAGTGAAATCTATATAATAGACTAAAATAATTATACTCTAGGGTATTAATTATTGGTAAGTCATTAAATTATGTATAATAGAATAAACTAGTGTTGTGACCCGTGCGATGCACAGTTAAATTATAACTTTAAAAATTTAAGTAATTTATAAAAATAATTACAATTGATTTATATGAAACTTATGAGTTATGACATATACTTTTTAAACATAAATAACTAAATCTTTTTAATTGATTTATCCGTTCCATAATCAAATTTATTTTACCTATTCTAACTTTGATTTGAATTGATTTATTTATTTAATAGAATAAATAAATGAATAAAATAAGTAAATTAATTAATTTATTAATTTGTGGATTATTTATTATTTGTTATAAATTATTTATTGCATAGAGCAGTGATTGATTGAATATTGATTTCATCATTACTTTTGAATGCATTTTTTTTCAATCAGATCCATAGAAGAAAAAAATTGAAAGTTGCTGCTGCATTTGTACTGGATCTCTAAGCTTTAGATTTCGTCTTTCAATAATTTGATTTTTATATTTTTATTCAGTTAAGGGATAATAATTTAAATATTCATATCTCAATCTTTGATTTCTATTAAATTTAGAACTATTTTGGAAAGAAATCAAAATAAAGTCAAATAAAGCAAAATTTTTAATTCACATATCAATTCCATAATCAAATTTATTTTACCTACTAAAAAATCCTCTAAGACACTACAATGCTCAAATAATAAAAATAATATTTTTAATTTCAATTCAAATAATTTAAATAATTTCAAATCAAATAATTAATATTATGCGATATCATTAATTTATCAAATTTATTAATTTACCTAATTTATTTATTTATTCAAATCAATTCAAATTAAATAAAATAACAACATTTACTAATTATTAATTTCACTTATTAATAATTATGATAATATATTCTAATAAAAATATATTATGTTATTCACTTTAACAATAACCTACATAATATATTAAATATATTGGGATCCACATAATTTATTCTAATAATAATATTATAATTTATAAATTTGTGAAATTTATGAAATTTATGAGACTTATGAGTTATGAAATATATTTTTTAAATGTAAATATTGAATATAAATTTTAATTATTTATAAAAATATAAATTCTAAATTCTAATAAAACTTTATGATAATAACTGACTACAATATATTATGATGTAGAATAAGTCATCAAATGGAATAAAATAATAAGATGTATGTACAATCTATAAAAAGTTTTTAATTTAAAATTTTTTACAAAAAAAAAAATAATCAAATTAAAAATGTTCATAAGGAATGTAGGATAATCAACTATAAAGAAATTTTATACATATGATCAATAATTCATTCTAATATGTCTTGATCATTATATATGTATATTTCAATAATTTATTATCTATATATTTCAATTTATATCAATTCAAATCAAATAATAGAGGTGATTGTTTTTTAATTTCAATTCAAATCAATTCAAATCAAATAATTCATTTAATGTGATGTTATTAATTATCCTACAATGGTCAAATAATAAAGGTAATTGTTTTTTAATTTTAATTCAAATATTTTCAATCAATTCAAATCAAATAATTAATCTTATGTGATGTCATTAACTTACCAAATTTATCAAATTTATTAATTTACCTAATTTATTCATTCAAATCAAATAAAATAATGAAATTCACTAATTATTAATTTCACTAATTACACTAATTATTAATTATGATAATATATTCTGATAAAAATATATGTTGGTATTTACTTTAACAATAACTCACATAATATATTAAATACATTGGAATCTATATAATATATTTTGATAATAATATTATAATTTATAAATTTGTAAAACTTATAAAACTTATAAGACTTATGAGTCATGACATATATTTTTTAAAACGTAAATATTCTAATATAAATTTTGATTATTTATACAAATAAAAATTTATGATAATAAACAGCCACATTATATTATGAAGAAAGAACATACCTTTGACATGAGATGAATATTTTTTGCATACTATCCCAGTACTTTCTGAACTTCCACCAAGTCTAAACCTTTTCGAGTAAAAAAAAGAATAATCATGTCAATTTTGTTGATAATTCCCCATTTCAAGATATCATCCTTGTATTTCTCTATCAATGTAAGGAAATTCACTATCACTCCAGGAAGATTAACATTTTTTCTCTCGTCAAGAACTGTAAAGTTCTCATAGCGACATCAAACCAAACCTAATTTTTTGTCACATGATAAGACCGTAAAAGAGATAATTTTGTCTAAGCACAATATTACACTACCAGGCTTCACATCATTAGCTAACTTTTTGTAGTTATTCTCATCTCCCTTTATACTATAGTAAGTTGATACGGTTATTTCCTGACTTTGTTTCAATTTAATATGATTACCATCATTCAGAAATCCAGTTTGAATCTTGGGGCCCTACAACATTAGAGACAAAATAAAAAATAAAGAACACCATAAAATTGATTAACTTCAAGATGTGAAGTGGATTCAAACAAAAGAACTATATTAAATCAAAGAACAAACAAATTAAAAAGGGGAAAAAACATTGAATCCAAGGAGTTTATCTTTCTCCTGTAATCGCCATCTTGTGGGACTCTTGCTTATCAATTGAGTCCCTTTTTCAGCATACTCGTGAGCGATATATTGCGTGATTGTTCTTGATTCTGTGTATTGAAATGATTTTGATAAGTAATTTTACAAATGCTAATTTAACAATTTCTGAGTATGCTTGTTGGAGATGTATACTTAATACTTACCAAATAGCTTAAGATCTCTGTAGTCGGTGACGAGAAATCCACTCTGAAGTTGATGCGAGAGCCATTTGATCGTTCTTCCAATGCTGCTTCTCAGTTCAACGCATGACACTCAACATTTGGTCATTATTGAAGTTTGAAACGCATTGTATTAGCTTGAGATCGAGCTGCAGATCGGCATAGAGGCAACTGATATAAACTCTCCAAACACAAAATTCGTCCAGTTTCAGATCGAGCTCCAAACACTCAAATTTTATGATGATTCACAGTTTTAAAAGGGATGATTTGAATTCATTTGAATAAAAATTTTTCAAATTCATTTGAATGCAATTATAGAATCAATCACACCAATTTACATTTAATATATTGTAATTATTTAATTATTAATTAAATTTATGACATTTCATAGTTTTAAAAGAAATAATTTGAATTCGTTTGAATACAAATTTTTCAAATTCATTTGAATGCATTATAGAATCAATCATACCAATTTACATTTAATATATTACAATATTCACAGAATTTAAAGGAGAGCCCTACAGTACATATCAAAAGGGTTGTTTAAAATAAATTTAATGTAGCATCATTAATAAGAATGAATTTATTCATTTAATTTTTATTTTAATTTATTAATTTTATTATATGTTATTTAATGACATCCATACAATTAATGCCTTAGAGTGAAATTATTTTAGTCTATTATATAGATTTAAATGAATAAATTAAGTAAATTTATAAATTTGAAAAATTAATCACATTACATTGATCAATGAATTTGAAAAAAAAATAGGATAAATTACTATATAATTGCTACAATTGCTATAATTGATATATAATTGGTAGAATAGGTAAACTTTTTGATTGAAATATAATATGTTGTCATTTGGTAATTGGCATTTATCATGTACAATAGAATAAATTTAAATGAATAAATCTATATAATAGACTAAAAGAATTATACTCTTAGGCCTTAATTACAGGTACGTTATTAAATTAAGAATAATAAAATAAATTTAAATAAATAAATTTGATAAATTAATGACATCACATTAAATGAATTATTTGATTTTAATTGAAATTCAATAACAATTACCTTTATTATTTGATTTGAATTGAAATTCAATAACATTAATTGCTATATAATTATTATTATATTAGAATAAATTTAAATAAATAAATTAGGTTAATTAATAAATTAGGTAAATTAATGACATCATATTAAATAAATTATTTGATTTGAATTGATTTTAATTGAAATTCAATAACAATTATCTTTATTATTTAATTTGAATTGAAATTGAATAACATTAATTTCTATATAATTATTATTATATTCAATTTAAATTAAATTGAAGTGAAAACAAATAAATTTGATTTGAATGAATAAATCAGATAAATTAATAAATTTGTAAATTATTGACATCACATTAAATGAATTATTTGATTTGAATTGAAATTCAATAATAATTACCTTTATTTGAATTGAAATTCAATAACATTAATTGCTATATAATTATTATGATATTCAATTTATTATGTTCAATATTCAATAATCATGAATTGTTCATATTCTTTACTCCTGTTATATAAATAAAAGTTTATTTTAATTGTCATGTATTATTCTAGTACTTGTATTATTTATTTTTCCTGCATAATTAGTTTATATCGATTTTTTTAATATTCTTATTTTGTTGATAGGAATTTGTATCTGTTGTTGTCGATAATGTCTCTCACATAGTTACAAAACATTATTAGTTCTATAATTCTTGTAAGAAGTGTTCGAAGAAAGTAATACTAGATTGAAATCAATTTTATTGTACAAAATGTAATTATTACGCTTCTTCTGTAATTTCAATGTTTGTAATTTTTGTAACTGTCTATCAGATGCTGCTTCTCAATACCTATAATTACCATTTATCAATCTCTTATTTGTTACGAAATTATAAGTTTAAAGTTGAAATAAAGGTCACCGATGATATAGGTGATGCTTCATTCGTTAATTAAATTTTTGCAATGTAGTACAAAAGAGCTTTTGAACTTTATTTATTTGGTTAGTAGTAACTCTTTTATTATTAAATGATGATTGTCAATCATTTTCTCAAATGACAAAGTATTATTTTTTTTATTATCTATTATTAACATTTTTAGAAAGTTAAATTAACATTTAAAATTTAAAATGAAAAATCTTATTAAAATGAAAATTTTGACGTATTAACATAAATGAAAAATCTACTTAAAATGTAAAATTAACATTTTTATAACGATCTGACTAATTAAATGATCATTGTCAATTGGAAAAATTAAAATGAAAAATCTAATTAATTAATATTTTTATCTACATATTAACATAATAATTTTTTTATTGTTTTCAGATATATTAAATTTCAAATTTCAAAATGCACTTTTAAATATATTGAACTGAATTACAATTGAAATTCAACCACATTAAATTAATCACATCACATTAAACACATCAAATGAATTTCAGTAATTAAATAAATAATATAAATTAATAATTGATTTAATTAATTAATATAATCTGAAACATCATTTGTTGGTTCGTGGAATCTTATATCAATTAATACAATACTTTTTAATGTTGTATTCTCATTGGTTTTTTTTTTCCTAAATTACTTTTTTCCTAAAATTTATACTAAAATTATTTTTTTAAAATTACGGTACTTTGACTTTATCTTTTTCAATTCATATTTGGGTAAATTTTCTAATATATCTAATACTATTTCAGTTAATTCTATATTTGTTAATACTGTTTAATGTTAATTCTATATCTGCTTTTTACTAGATTCATTCAATTCATTAAAAGTACTATAAGTAATTAATTATATAAAATATAAAATTAATAATATAAATAATAATATAGATTATTAACAATATAATTAAATATAATTAATTAATATAATATGAAACATCATTTGTTAACTAATTAAATTTCCTTAATTACTTTTTTCCTAAAATTACCTTTTTCCTAAATCACAGTGTTTTGACTTTGTCTCTTTCAATGTATACTTGGGTAAATTTATTAATGTGTCTAGTACTGTATATGTGTATTAATATATACAGTTGACTATTTAGCTCATAATATCAATTGTATAAATATAAATTATATAAATTGTTATAAATAGTTACTACATAATTTTAGAATATATTTTTTACAATATTAAGTATAATATTATAATAACATATCTAATTGGTATACTTGTATTTTATTAAATTATAATACATTATAATTATAATTTAAATTTTAAAATAAAAAATTTACTTAAATTAACATTTTTATCTACTTATTATATAATTCAAATATATTTAATTTCAAATTACACTTTCAAATACATTGAATTGAATTATAACAGAAATTTAACAATATTAAATTCATATATGTCAGAATCTGGAATGTCTGTAGGCAACAGAATTTGTGTGCAAATGCTCTAGCCAAGGAGGGAAGAAAAAATCGCATGACCATGACCACCTTTGATGATCCACCAGAGACTATCATGCAGCTCTACAACAATGATAGGATGGGAATTTAAAATGATGGGGCCTCTTCATACAACCCTTTGTCTATGTTTAACCCACTTTTTAAGAAGGCCAAGCTTTGTCAAATCAGGCCTGTAAAAAAAAGATTTTTTGGGCCCGGCCCATTTAACCCGCATGTTATGTAGATTATTCGTTTTTATTGTTTAATTTTTTTAAAAAAAAATTAGCGAAATACACTTCAACTTTCATTCACACTACAGACACCTTCAGACTCGAAGTACTTTAGTCAGTTCAAACAAACCCTAGAGCCACCCTTACTCAAGCAGCAGCCAGCACCCAGCAATGCACTGTGCCTCACCTCACCACTAGAGATGTTGCAAGCTCAACTCCTGCATCTATAGTCTAGTGAAGATTATCAAAGAAGGCCAGAAGTCCTCAATCTTCACACTCGTAGTCTTACATAGACAGCAGTTCTCGTCTACTAGGTCTTGGTCCTTGCACGACACCTTGCCTAGCCACAGCCAACCCGTAGCAAGCTCGACTCCGGCATCTGCAATTTGGTGAAGATTGTCGAAGAAGGCCAGAAGTCCTCGCACTCCAACATCGCAGCTTCTTCTCCATTTATTCTCTTCTCCGACTCCAACATCGTAGGCTGCAACTTTTTTTCCATTTGTTCTCTTCCCTTGGGCTTTTAGACTAATGGAAAAAAAAAAAGGAAATCCAAAAAAGAACAAAAGAAAACTAAAAAGAACAAAAACAAAAAATTAAAAGTGGGCTAGTAAGATGGCCTCTTTAGCCTACCAGCCCGCTAAAAAGAGGGTTAGGCCCTCAAAATTTCAGCTTGTTAAAATAGTGGGACGGGCTAGCCCTGTTTGATAGCTCTATTTATAGCTACCTTACTACAACTTCTTATTATTTACTACATTTTCCAAGGTGCTTTTAATCTTAGTGTTAGTGCAGGAGTGTACTCAAGAGGGGGTAAATTGAGTATTAAAAAAGCTATTTTAAAACAATTTATTTTCTTTGAAATGTTACATAGTCTTGTAAAAATTCTTGTGATTAAAACTTGATTTTAAATAGAATAATAGATTGCAGAAAGTAAAGCATACCCAAAAGTATAGTGGTTCATATGTACCTATAAAATACTCCTACATCCACTCTTCAAAACATGCAGTAGTGAGAGTTTTATTAGGGAAACAAATAACGGGTACAAGAACAACCAATTTTCAGGTTCAACTATCTGTTTTTACGCTAAGAACATTAGCAATGTCCAAGATTGGATCAACACGACCCTGCTTTTACTATTCTTACAACTAGGCCTTCACGGTCCTTAGCAAAACCTTTAAACAAGTAACCTTTCCTCTAGAAAGGGTTAGTTCTTGACTTTTATACTTACCAAATGGGGTTCACAGCTTCTAAGGCCCTAAAAAACGCAGTCCATTACCGGGACAAAATACAATAGAAGAAATGAATAGTTCACTCGAACATAAGTATTGAAGACCACTCTCACACAAAAGATATGAAACTTAAAACAAGCTTTCTTGAAGAAATACAAAAATTAATAGGCGCAACATCACAAGCACAAATGGCAAGAGTATAATAAGTTTTTTTCTCTTTTCTCTTGATTGGTTTGAATTGACTATTGGTCTCCTTTATATAATTTTCTATGAAATAGCTGTTGATGTGGAGCATCTTCTAATTTATGACTCTTTATAATGATTTTCAGATTTCAAGGTCCTCAAATTATTTATGGAAATTTTTCTCTTCGAATATTCCTTGATTGTAGCTAATTCTTTTGTCAATCCATATCTGGTCTTGATATCTTCTTTACTGCACGAAGTTAATGCTAATCCTTGCAAGATGATTGTAACATGATTCCTTAATTGGTGCGATCTTATTAATTGCAATATCCTTTTGTTTGATTTGATTTAATCACCATCTTCTTGATTGATTTCTCCAAACTTTATAAGATCACTTCTAATATTTTCTGCACGTGAATATTATATAATAATTCTCAGATTCAATTATGCTTTATATGGAAAGATTTCTGCATTAAATGCTTGACACGTTCTAGGGTCATGATTCTTAATCTAATCATGTACCATGATTTTGATTATATAGACTTGATATATGCTTGATTGCTAATAAATGTTGACTTTTATTGACTGCATTTAATGCTCTGAGTTTCCAAGGTCCTTAAAAGTCAAGTTCTTCGAAATTGTCCTTAATCAAAAACTTATTCTTTGAGAGGTTGCATCAACACTTAGCATTACGGAACTGTATCGGTTGCTTC
Organism: Biancaea sappan; assembly: GCA_037074585.1. Classification (NCBI taxonomy): domain Eukaryota; kingdom Viridiplantae; phylum Streptophyta; class Magnoliopsida; order Fabales; family Fabaceae; genus Biancaea; species Biancaea sappan. Next base: position 11,217,305 of record CM073490.1, on the reverse strand, counting down.
ACTATTTTGGACACTGTATTATGTCATCTTGCTACTACACTCTTTCCCCTTCTAGTCTAAGTTTAAGGGCGATCTTGTTTGACGCTAATTCTGCTCATCGCATATTTTGGTATGTTGTTATGTATTTGACTTTTTGAATTAATATAATTCCCATGTTTACCAGAAAAAAAAAAAAGTGGCCGCTTGACTTGAGTTTTCGATAATGAATGATCTAGCTTCTCTATTGACCCAAAAACAAAAAACAAAAAACTTTTCCATACTATGAACCCTCTACATTTAATGCATCAATAACAGTCTCCTATAATAAGGGGTGATAGTTAAATAGTTATATTTTGGATTTCTTTTTTCTTTTTTAATATTTTACTACATGTTAAATTAGCAGTCCCATTTTTATTTAACTACTTTTGGGCAATGATTCCCAGGATATGCTCTCGAACCAACCTTTTTATGAATCAGTGGAGAAACAACGTGTCTACCGCATCAAAGCCTAAATAAATATAGCAGTTATTGATAAATATATTCGGCCCAGTCCTCTACCAGTTACCACAACAACATTAGCAATCTGCTATTAACATCAATTTGGCTAAATCACTTTTAACTCCAATAACATTTTCATATGTATGAAATTAAAGTTTTAATAGTTGTGAGGTGGATTTCCCTTACATTCTTTTTAATTCTTTCCTCTACCAGTTACCACAACAACATTAGCAATCTGCTATTAACATCAATTTGGCTAAATCACTTTTAACTCCAATAACATTTTCATATGTATGAAATTAAAGTTTTAATAGTTGTGAGGTGGATTTCCCTTACATTCTTTTTAATTCTTTATTTTAGGAACTTTGTACCTTTTTTTATAGCGAAAATTGTGAATCAACCAAAAAAAAATTATCCAACTTGTTATTCCTAACAAATAATAACTTTTAATTATTTTTGCATATTTTTACAAAAAAATATTCTTAAAAAAATAAATTGAATGTATTTTTACAAATTTAACTTTTTAAAACCAATGTAATTTTAATAATTAATTTGATTTATAAGTATTTTATAGATTAAATGTACGTAAAAAGATCTCCAACTCAAAACCATGTCTCTAGACGCTCGCGTCCAAGCAATCACCCAGATGAATTCATTCGCTTGTTAAACCATTTGATTCATAAATCTTAGTAGTTATGCGATTTTATTTTGAATTTATAGTTAGTTACAATTTAGTTCCTCTATATTATTTATAAATAGATTTAGTTGTATTGTATTTATTAATTCAATAATAAAGGAGCATTAATTCTTTCCTATTCCTTTCTTGAAAATTCTTTCTTTTTACTTATTTTTCTCTAATTTTAATATGATATTAGAATCAGGTTAAAAATTAGGGCTCATTCACCCCTAATTTTCCCCTCTTTTTGAGTCAGGTTGAAAATTAGGCCTCATTCTTCCCTAATTTTTCCACTCTTTTTTGTTCAGTTCACAGTGCCTTCGTTGCGCAGCAAAGTCCACAGTTCTGTTCATGGTGCTTTTAGTCCACAGAAGATTTTATTCCACTGTGTTCGATAGCATGTGCCTTTCTTCCTTGCATTCTCGCCTTCGATCGCCGTTCATCACCGGTGGGATTTCTTTCCTCTGAGCCAGATCAACTTCTGATTTGCTGTATTTCGGATGTTCTGGGCTCTTGGTGCCTTCAGGGTTCCCGAAGATCTCTTCTTGGATGAACAAGAGAATTCACAAGCCACTGTTTTTCTGACGTTCCTTTTCTCCCTGTTCTATGACATCTTGCGGTGACTCATCCTTTCTCTAGTTCTTTTCTGTCACAGTGGTGTTCGTCTTCTCCAATTTATCGATTCTCTCTATTCATGTTTCTGGACTTCCATCTCTTCTCCAGCGCGATCAAGAAGACAGCACCGATTAGAGAAATAGTCGAGCCCGTCGAGTCTTTTCATCAGAATCCCTTCATGCTTTTTTTGGTTTTCTGCTGTCACGGGTTCTTGAGGATTCTTGATCTCCGACCTTCCCTCGCTCTTCTTGCATGGTGGTATTCTTGGTCTTTCTTGTTCCTCCATCACGGCCATGATTTCCTTCATCTGTTCTTCCGGCGCGTTGGTGATTTCCTTCATTTTGCTAGAAACTGAAGATGATTTGGTGATTTCTTATTCAGTATAATTCTTATTGAACCTGGTTCCATTCTTCTTGCCCAGTACTGATTTCCAAATAATCTAGTTGGGGAGGAATTGGCATTCTTTTGGTAAATTTACATAGTTGGTTTCAATTGGGAAATTCCCAAATTAATTCATATACTGAAAAAACTTTATGACTTTGCTTCTCTTGGAGTTGAAGTTGATTATGACTGGAGCTATTGTTGGTGTGGTTCATAGACTTGGAAGGAGACCTTTACTATTTGGAAGAGTTTCAGGGATGGTTGTCGCTTTTTTTCCTTCTAGATTCATAGTATTTCTAGACGATGGTCTAGTTGTTACGTGGGATGTTATCAGCTTTCTTTTGGTCCAACTGATAGGTTTTTTATCCATGACACAATTAGTTGTGTTATTTTTTTTATTTACGGCCAGCCATTGTTTGATGCAAATTTTTTTCACGTTAAGTTTTAGAGCTTAAATTTACATGGTTCTTGTGAATCTTATTTATAGACTTATTTGATTTTCAAGTTGAACTTGATTTATTTTATCATAACTCCAACTTGAAAGGAGAGTGTTGAATTTGTAGTTAGTTATAGTTTATTCTTTCTATACTGTCTATAAATAGACTTAGTTGTATTGTATTCATTAATTTAATAATAAAAGAGTATTACTTTGTTTTCCTAATTCTTTCCTATTCCCTTCTTGGAAATTCTCTTTTTTTACTTATTTTTCTCTAATTTTAACATTTTACTTGTAAAGCAGCGAAGTAATGAAAAATCAAAAGTAGGCTTTCTTCTGATATTGACATACTAATCCTAAATTACATGGGTTTGGATCCTTTTTAGTATTAGTGCATGTTTGGATTAGTGCCAGGCTCTATTTAGCGCACGTTGGGGAGAGAGAAGCACAATTGCACAACAAAAAAAAGTATTTGATTCTACGTTTCTCTGCTGTGCCATAATTGCTTCCATCTTGAAACCCAAGTTTGGTTCAATGCTGTAGGGAATATATTCTGGCCAAAATCGATTATGGTTGGCAGATTGTCATTACTCATTTGTGATTCCATTCCCTCTATACCCTTCTATGCTTTTATCCTTTTTTTTTTTTGCATTTCATTTGAAATTTGTCATCTCCTTTTGTGGGCGTCGCTCTCTCTTTTCTCTTTTTGCCACACAAAGCTTACACACACTTTTTTGGCCAGCACTTCAAATCTACTATCACTCCCTCACACCTCTATTTTCATTAATGAAAACAGAGCATATACACACACTCTCCTTAAGAAATCAAGAAATATGGGGGAAGAGAGAAAGATAAGTATAACTAGAGATGGATAGAGAGATAGAAAGTGAGAGAGGGAGCTCTGGTTGAGAAAACAAAACATATAAGAGAGACGATATAAATGCAGAGATGAGAGAGGGAGAAGCAAACAAGTGAGATGAGAAATGAAGGAGGAGAGACCGAGAGAGAAAGAATTATTATATTTTTCCTTTAGTTTATTTTTGCTTTTAATGGTTTGATATATTTATTTTATTTTCCCTTCATTTTATTTTTGCAAATTTGAGGATAATTGATAGTAAATTTGAAGACTAGAAAGACACTTTTTTAAAAGACATCAAGAAAAAAATACGTGACAATGTAGAATAAGGACCAAAGTGAATGAGTTAAAAAGTTTATAGTAATTGATTTTAACAAAGAACAAAATCTCTCAAACTAGAGATCTAGATGAAGTAATAAAAGAGTTTATATCAAGTAAAGGACAAACGAAAAATTTTAGTTAGAGACCTAAGTGAATAAATAAAAAAGTTTTGGATAAATGGTGAAACTAAAACAAAATCTAGTTTAAATTATTAATTTATTTTGTTTTAAATAATGGATAGTTCATTTTGTTTAAAACTTAATTATTAAGTAAAATTAATCAATAATTCATTTTGTAATTAGTTTATTTTAGACTTACTTATAGCATACACATTGAGCGAAAAAAAAAACAAGATTATTTAATCATTGATGTAATTACATAGTTTAAATTAAAAAATATATTTTATGACATTTATTTTTAATTACTTTTTTCTATATTTAACTTGATATAAAAAATTAAATAAGGATAAATAAAATAAAATAATATAATATTCATACTTTTTATGATAATTACACATTCAAAAATATTTCTTCTAATTAATATCTAAACATAATCTATTTTTTAAAATCACTTTTTTAATAATAACTTTTAAATATAAATTATATTTATGTAAAATTAATTCTACGCAAATTTAAATTTATTTAACAAATTTTCAAATATCCTGTTAAATTTGTGCATAGAGAAGCTTGAAGACAATTCGCGAAAAGGTAAGGACCCATCAAGTGAAGTGAGAGTAATTCGCACCTCTTTGGTTTTTTTATTTTTGGCCCTATGGAAGATGATGGATACTCAAATCATAAAGGGACTTCTGCCTTCCCCCTTCCCTCCAAACAAAAAAAAAAAGAAGAACGAGATTTAGATATTTTGTTAATATATTTTAGCACATATATTGGAATAAGAAAATAAATTTTATATAATTTAAGTTTATGTCATTCAATCAAATTTTTTATTGCAGCACATGAAATACATTAATAAGTAGACCTAATCACATGCTGAGTTTTTGTACAATAATATTAGTTAGACTCGTTTAGTAAATCGATTGAACTTTTTACTTGAGCTCATATTTTACTTGTTTACTTATTAAAGGACCTCAATAACAATGGTATACAATTATAACATGAAATATGGTAAACAATTAAATTTCAAGTTAAATATGAAAATTGTTTATATGTTATATCAAATCATCAAATAGGTGATCATGATTGAATGAATAAAAAATAAAGTTGTGTCTCTAACTTTATCTATTTAATTATGACTGTTCATTTGATGATTGGATGATTTTTAATTTCACTCTACATTTCTCACCCGTTCTGATATTATATAAGTTATATACTTTAATGTTGTACATGTATATTGAATCTTTTAAATACTATAATATATATTTCATATCATATATATATATATAATATTTTATTATTTAAATACACACTTCATTATTTAAAAATATATAAATAATTAATTTAAATATATTGAGTTCGAACTCCAAAAAAAAAGCTCGACTCGTTTTTTTTCCTTTTGAAAATTTTCATTCAAGCTCTTTTTAAATTCTTTGGACTGAGTGTATTGGGCTGGACAGACTTTTTAACCCATAATTAAGTTTACTAACAAGATTCTCCTATTTTGGGATCCATGCCTCTCCAAATGGGATCAGAATTTGCTACTTATCAAAACTGCTGTTGATACTGCTTTTCACTTTCAAATGATCAGCAGCAAATCCGGATCCCTCCAAATGTCCTTCAATCTTTTTCAAGCTCCATTGTTATAAATATGAAAATTGATCGCCGAATAAAAACTTAACTCCAGTAAGATAAGATGGATTCTAGCTGGTATAAGATTTTTTTAATTCAATTTGTGCGAATATATTTTTTTGAAAAACTTAGATACTACACTGTCAATAAATACGTAAGTTGTTGATATAAAAAAAGAGTGAAGTTATTTTTATTTCTTAATTATTTTTTTTAATATTTACTAAAACAATTATAGTTAAACTTTTTTATAAATTATTTATAAAAAATTAAAAGTACAGGCTGGTTAATAATTTGAAACAAATTCATGAAAAATTCAAGCACTAACTTTCTATGTAGTTTCTTTTTTTTTTTTATTAGAGTTGTGATTACATGTTTACTTGTCTAATTCTTTTTATTGAAAAATTAATTAATATTTTCAAAAATAAATGAAAGTTATTTAATTGAATTTATGTATTTATGTAAAATATTATAATTAACATAAGTGATCATAATGAATAATAAATCTTGATCTCATCCTAAAAAGCCTATATATTGTTTGGCAAATGTTTCAAGACCTTAACCAGCTCATAAAATTATGAAATTTAGTAGACATATTATTTAACATGTTTTCTATCTTGTCACCAAAATTCGCCTCATTTTGAAGTTATTTACTATAATAACTCGCATTAAACAATTCAGTACCAAAATTTTGCTTTGTCTAAGCTTTACTACCTTGACATATAACATTTATAGCAAAATTTGAGACACCTTTCAATTGTTACACTGATACAACTTTCTAACACTTGGGACCACATAATATGAATCTAATTACAGTCATCAAAACCACAAAAGAAAGAATCTTCATAAAGACTAATTAATGATTTACTAACTATATTAATTTGGCTCACTTCCTTCCTCTTGGGCACCTAAAAATTAGTTAGAAAAGAATACAAAAGTGATTAATAAATCTCAATAGCTAATAAAGAGTTTGAAAATGGTTGTTATAATAAAACATGAACATATTATCATAATTCCATTGAAATGGACAATACACAATTCACTTAAATAAATATTTAATTAAATGTTATGCAATATTTTCTCTACTAGGACCAATTTGTCATATTTATCCACTGCATATTTACATATACAAGGAGGTAAGCTTGTCATCCCTAATGCTATCTCATATTAGCAAATGAGGTAATCTTGTCATCTCTAATGCCATCACAAAGCCAACATTCAATGATGAACAATTTAAATCATAAATTTCATACTGCATTAAAATAGGCTAGCTACCTTGGTTCAGTAGTTTGGTTTTCTTCTTCCTCACACCCAAAGCAAGTAGTAAGAGACAAGAAATAAGTTCAAACTCTGAATTTCCACAAACAAAAACTATGACAAGAAAGCTCAGGCAATTTCATACAAGTTTCTCTTCTAGAGAAAGAGAAGAAAATGAAGGGAAGTATCTCATGCAAGCCTCCAAAGTTCTCTTTATTCCCTTCATCTTCTCAGTCTTTCCTCCTCTTCTCTCAAATTTTATGACTTATTTCTTCTCTGCTTGCTCTCCACTAAAGACAAGTGTGTGTGTGTTGTGTAATAATGAGAGAAGAGTAAACGAGTTAGTTGTCATTTTTTGTCAGGTGATTTCCACACACACATAAGTGATAGATAGAAGACTCCTATATTTTTTCTTCATGCTACGACGAAGAGAAAAGAAAAACAAAAAGTGTAAGTTAGTAGAGAGAGAAAAAAAAGTCAATGCCATGTGGACCAATGATTGGTGGGATCTAAAATTTGGCTTGACCTCTCTCTTTCTCAACAAAGCACCAAATTAATTAATTAAATGCTCTTACTTAATATTAATTTATATAACCTTAATTTAATTCCATTAATAATATTTATAATACTAATAATACTTATTCTAGTAATGGTAGGAACCAGTTGTTGGCATCCAATCTTGTATATATTAGTATCAAATCATCCAACCTAGATGTGTCAGATATTATATGCTAACTTAAAATGAACAAAATATATTATAATTTTCTCCAAATTCAAAATATGTCTTTGAAAATTATACCATATTTTGGTCATTTTGAGGGATAACTAACATCTAACACATTTGAGATAGGTGATTTAGCATTGATGTGTGTAAAATTGAATGCTACGTCAACTTCTGACATTAAATTTTTAGATAATGCTAGACTTAGTGTCATAATCAAAACTAATTAGAAATATATAAGTTATAATTGACAGGAAATAAAGTTTAAGGTTATAACTGAAACATAGGTTAAAATTTAGGACATAAATAATGCTTTTGTCATTTTAATGACAAATCAAATTTAACTATATCATTTCAGTCCTTGAAGAAAAAAATATTTTATGATATTGCTATAAATATAAAAACTTATAATGTAATACAAATTTTAGTTTTATGCTTGCGGTTTTACTGTTTTAAAATTGAATTCTTAAGTTCAATGTTTTTAATTTAAACAAGGGAAGCTTGTAGAACCAATGAGTATATACATTAGATAATTTTAATAAATTAAAACCTATCAATTATTTAACTTTGATTCCATAAATTTTAAAAAAAAGTTTATTATAAACTCAACTTTTTAAAAGGTCAAGTTTTTTTACTGTTAAATTATTTTAAAATTTTTATTTGTAGGAATAAAAAAACTTTATAAAGATTTATTGAAGATATCTAATAAAACTTTTTATTGACTTATTCTAAATTTTAAAATTATTTTTCATAAATGCATATAAGTTGAATAAAATAGTTCTCATTTATTTTCGAAAACCATAAATTACATTTTTAGTAATAAAAATTAAACACGTTTAAACAATATGTATATTTACAAATTCTGATCCCCACTTTTTTTATTAACTCAGTGAATTATTGAATTATGACATCAATATTAATAATGTTCATCTATATGGGGCAAACTGCGTGGCTACCAGCATTTCCATTAATTATTTTCTGCATAAAGTAATAGCGAATCGATGGCGTACTGAATACTGTGTCCCTATTGAGATTTGTGCATCTTGGTTGTCACCTTCTAACTAGGATTTAAGCCCTTTGGATTAATTAATGCCTAAAAACATAGTTGTAGTAGTTATTATTATTGACTACCATGATATGTATCCTTGTTTTCATTTCTGGGTGATTTTTGAAAATATTTATAAAACTTTTAGAATTATGAAAGTTTAGTAATACTCTCACTCATATTTTAATAAATATATATTTTTATTTAAAATTTAAAATTCATCTCATACATAATTTAAAAATAATTATACGACTTTGTCAACAAAAAGTAAATTACATAGTAAAAAAAATGGTAGTAATACTAATTAATTACGATTATGTGAGCAGAAAAAAAACAAGCTTGTGATTTTTTTCATGATAAATAATCAGGTTTGAATTTACATAAATTTTGGTAAAAAAATAGATTAATTAAAATTTATATATATCTTTTTTGAAAAAATGCTTGACCGAATAACAAAATAAAGAAAAAGGTAAACAGCTTTTGTTAAATAAGTTTCGCCAAGTAGAATATTAAAAGAAAAACCAGGAGTTTTTTTTTGGACGTAAAAAATATAAAGATTTGAACTTTAATAATAAGTTTGCAACGCCAATACAAAAAATCAATCATATTCATTGAGTATTTTTTAACTTTTTAGTAAATAAATGAAGAGCTTTGAGGTGAAGCAAGACAGAAAATCAGGAGGACGTTGTTGGAGTGGAGACAAACACGTGACCTCCTAAATCTTAAAACTTAACAACCACGTGAGGCTGAGGGGGACGCATAATGCATTGCCCTCACATTGCTATACCCATCTCTGTAACTGTGCCCACAGATCACAACTTCTCACGCAATCTTCGCCCCACCAACCATCCCCTCATTAAACACCCCTATTCTAACCCTCTCATTTTTTTATAATATATATATATATATATATATGAAATTAAATTATGATTAACACATTTAATGATTCAGTAATTAAAATTGCAATTGCCAACTGTAGTGACTGCTATTATTATTTGAGCTGAATCTGATGCATGCCTCCATCAAATTAATTAACGACCTTCTCACCATTCCATTTCTTATTTAGGGGGACCTTGGTAGGTGTCCGGATACTGAAAAAGAAATGTGTTTTCCACTATTGTATACATTGAAAATGGAAGCAGGAAATCTCTCTTTCGTCAAAATCGACATTTTAGCTTCCATCGTATATTAGATAGAAAACCAGTCATTGACATGGAAAACAAGGTAAATTCTCTTATTTGCCCTCGCTCTACCAATTCAAATGCCAAAAATGTCATGATGCCTTAAAAAATATTGATAAAGGTCTTCTAGCTGTCGTTGTGACCTTCTGATATTGTCTAAATCCCTAATCACCGTTAGAGCTTCCACTGCTTCACTGGCACTCGCCTTTCATCTGCGACCGCACATGCTTCTTTTGAACATCCTCATCTCACATCTCACAGTAAGCTCCCATTTTACAATATTAGTTATTTTTTTGCGTTTGTTGTTAATCTCCTGTGAGCAAATTTTTTTTTTCATCTGTCATTGTAATTATTATAAGCACTGCCTAAAATCTCTTATAATTAATCTGTACTAATGCCAACAACAACAACAATAGGAAGAGTACCCTGTTTGTACATATCCAATATTGAGTCTATCAGCAATTTGTCAGTAAATGAAGCTGTCATTACAGTTTTTGTGAAGAATTAACATTAACAAAACATTAGAAAACATCTTTGAAGTATGAAACATTTTGGTGAACACTTTATCTTATTATGGATACCATGTTACAGTTATGGATGGATTGAGAAAGCAGATAATTGCAAAAGCAGTTGGTTCAGTTGTATCATGGTGGGTTCATATGGTAATTGCTATTTGGAAATACTATATCTCCATTAATGGGGTTGGTAGGCATCAGATCATTAGGGTGCCTTACATAGTTGACTTCCACTCTCATAGAGTTTATTTTAGAAGCTTGATATATAGTAGTGATAAAGCCTGTTTTGACTTAATAAGGATGAATAGGTCAACATTAGATAGACTTTGTGAGATGCTTGATTCTAAAGGAGGACTTAAACCTATCAAAAATATGCTTGTAGGTGAGCAAGTGTCAATATTTGCATATATTTTGTTTCATCATGTGAAGAATAGGGTTATCCAACAACAATTTAAGAGATCAGGTGAGAGTGTGAGTAAGCATTTTAATAGGGTACTCAATGCAATGATGCATTTAGAAGGAGTACTTTTCAAATTCCCTGATCGGGTGCCTGCTGATTCAGTAGATCCTAGGTGGAAATGGTTCAAGGTAATCTCTGTTTCATATTTTACTATGTAATCAAGTTGTTTATAAATTGTAAATTAAGCCATGAATATGATTTTTCTACAGAATTGTGTTGGTGCCCTCAATGGAACACATATAAGACTTACAGTCCCAATAGAGGACCAACTACGGTATAGAAATCGAAAAGGTGAGATTACAACTAATGTACTAGGCGTTTGCTTCCAAGATGGCCAATTAATCTTTCTCTTACCTGGGTGGGAAGGATCTACAGTTGATGGACGAGTTCTTCGTGATGTAGTTTCAAAGAGAAATGGATTGAGAGTTCCATCAGGTGAGCATAAAAAATTATTTCAATATAAGTTGGTAGCCATATATGAGCACTGACATGTCGATTGTTGTCTTTGAAGGGTGTTATTACCTAGTGGATGTAGGATTTACCAATTGTAAGGGGTTTCTAGCACCTTATAGAGGACAGAGATATCACCTTAATGAGTGGAGACGTGGTTCTCAACCTACAAATCCTCGCGAGTTTTTCAACATGAAACACTCAGCTGCCCGTAACGTCATTGAGAGGTGCTTTGGATTATTGAAAGGACGATGGGCCATACTTAGAAGCCCCTCATTTTATCCTGTCAAAACACATAATCAAATTATAATTGTTTGTTGCCTACTCCATAATCTCATAATGCGGTATAACCAATTGGATCCATTTGAAGACCCAGAAGGAATAGAATTAGCAAAGCTATCTGATGATGAAGATGATCTGACTGTAATTGAGCCTACCAATTAGTGGAGTCAGTGGAGAGATAGCCTAGCAGATGAAATGTATAGTGAATTTAGGCATAGGCAAAGATGAACTTATTATGTTTTGATAATTCAACTACTATAGTGTGACATTAATTGCATTGGACGAGTATTGTAGTGTTATAAGACTGCACATTAAGCTTTTTTTTTTTTTTATATTTTGATAATTGCTATTATTTTGGGTTGGTAGTTACCACCTCTTCTTAGTTTTATAGTTTGATAAATAATTATTTGCACAGTTTGGTAAGTATTTGCTGACTGATAGCATGATACACCATTGGACACCTTAATAGGATGAAATGCTAGTGGATGCACTTATGGAACTAAAGGAGGCTGGAGAGCTATATCGTTGTGAAAAGACCTTCCAGTCAGGTTACTTACAAAAATTACAGAAGAAACTTAATGAGAAAGCCCCCAGCCATGGGCTTCTAAGAACTCCACACATACTATCCATGATGAAGACATTGAAGAACAACTGGAAAGCTGTGTATGACTTGCTTCATGCACCTAACACTAGTGGGTTTGGATGGGATCCTGTGTCAAAGTGTGTTGTAGTTGAGTCTGCTGTATGGGATGCCTATTTACAGGTGTATTTGATCACTCTTCTCTACTTGTACCTACTTCTTGTTTGACTCTGTACTATGTATGTTATATAACTTTTTGCATTTATTTTCCTTTATAGTCAAACAAGAGTAAAACAGCTTGGAGGAACAAGTCCTTTCCGCTATACGAGCGACTATGCATAGTCTTTGGGAAGGACCGTGCAACTGGCCAAGATGCATAAACTCATGCTGACATCACAGAAGATCTAGAAAGCCAAGCTGTAGAGGTTGAGCACACCATTCCAGTTGAAGATGAACTACTGTCTGACTCTGCAATGCCTGATGACATTGTCGGAATATCGGAGGCCTATTATGGTTCAAGGAAAAAGCAAAGAAGAAGCAATGGTGATCAAATTTCTGAAACTACTGAACTTAGTGATTCTATTCAAGCGACATCCACTAGTATTGCCACATCCCTTGATAGGCTAACAGATGAAATAAATTTGATGAGAGGAGTATGCTTGAAAGAAGAGAAAGACTATTTGGAGACTTGATGAAGGTCAATGGTCTTACCGAAGAAGAAATACTTAGAGCTAATGTGATGATTGAAAGGGAGCAATGTCTTCTAGTTCAATTACTCTCTATACCTGATGACTTGAAGGCCACATGGATCAAATTTATCATCTAGTGTGTCATGAAAGAGCATATTTCTCTAGGGTAGTGAAAGTTGGTTGTAAAAGTTTGAACATATGATATGCTTGTGACAGAGTTGTTGTCACTGATGGATGGATGGTACTTTTTGATCTTTTTGTATTAGATGACAATGTTGACAATATTTATAAGATTGTTTTGTATTAGATGGCAGGACATATGTATAATGAATTAATATATATATTTGCTCAGACTGTTTTGTATTAAATGGCAGGAAATATGTATAATATTATTAACATGAATTAATATATATATATATATATATATATATTTGCTTGGTAGTACATATGTTCAAAATTAATATAAATAAACATGCTTAGTTTGGCAAAAATTTGAGTGCAACAGCCGGTCGACCGATTGCTTGTATTTGGTTGACCGGCACAGCAGCCGGTCGACCGACTGCTTCACCCTTAAACCATGCAGCAGGCTGCAGGTATGAACATGAGCAGCTAGTTGACCGGCGCTTCATCTGCTTATTAATAGCAGCCGATTGACCGGTTGCTGTATTACAAGCATTCGGTCGACTCGCTTCTTTTTTTTTTTAGTATAAGCCCATGTGCGGTATAGATCTAGGGTTTTAAAGCCACAGCGGTTGACCTGTTACTCTTATTTTCAACCTCTTCTCTCCTCTGTGCCAACCACTACTCTTCTTAACCAACCACTCCTTTGTTTCACTAAGGCCCTTAATCTCTCTTAGATGGCTTCATTCTCAAAGCGAGCACAGATAAAAAATGTTGAAACCTCACTAATAGTAGATCTTTGTTGGAAGAAGAACAAAGAGACAGGTATGCTTGAGATTATCATTATAGAAAAGTTATTCCTAGTAAATATCTGGATTGGAATTACTTTGCCAAGAGGAATATGTCATTTATTACTTGTTTGGAACAATTTGGACTTAAAAAAATATGTGAAGTATATAGGTAACTGGTCTGATGAGGTTGTTAGAACATTTTACACTACTTTTGAGTATATACCCACGGATAAACTCTTTACTGCTACTATTAGGGAAGCAAAAATCCTTATTAATGAAGAAAAATTTGCTGAGATTATTGGTGTTTCTCCACCTGATGAGGATGCTCTGTGCTTCACTAATAATTATCACTCACTGAATTCTACTCTTTATAGCAAAGAAGAAACTTATAAAACCATCACTGGAGAAGATGAGTTTCATAGTCAAGAGATCAAAGTTGCCAGTATGGATGCCAATGATAGATTATTACTAAGCACTATCACACATATTTTAGTTAACAAACCAGGAAATTGGGCTGGGGGTAGTGAGGTTGAGTTTTTTTTTTATTATGGCATGTATTTTAAATGGTAGACAATTCAACATTCCATATTTTATGATGCAAAGCATGGCCACTTGTTCTGCTCAACAAAAGTCACCTTTGTCATATGCTGCAATAGTCTCTACAATTGTTAAGCACTGCAAAATTAACTATCGCTTCAATGTTATGAAACCTGCCACCATTATTGATTGCAATTTCCTGAGAAGAATGAACTTTGAGTTGGTTGATGATGAATGGATGTGTGCACCAGAAAACTTAATTATGAAAAAGGCTAGAGAAAGACAAGAACAATATACTGGGGTAGAACAAGAAGTTGGAGTAAGTACAATAGGTCCTTCTATATCAGTTGATATATCTTCTAGTATGCTAAATAATCTGTTGGATAATTCTAATCATATGTTGAGTTTGATGGAATCTATGAACACTAGACTAAATTCCTTTCAAGCAACACAGCCTCAGAGATGTCCATAAACACTCGTCTAACCAACTTTAAAGTAAACACAGTCTCAGAGTTTCAACAAATAAAGGATATGATACGTGAACTTAAGCAGTAACCGAGGATTGAAGACCTTGATGATACATGGAGAAATTTAGGATTATATAATATTATATTAGATCTTTATGAGCTTTGTATTTTGTGACCTTGGATTACAAACTGTGTATGGTTATAATTCCTCAAAACTTTGTTTACAATTGCAATTATATCAGCTTTTGTAATTATTTGTATATTGTGTTAATGCATTAATTCAATTTCACTAAAAATGTTGATTCAAGATCTGTTAATATTCAATTTAACTTATTCAATGTCACTGAAGCCAACAATTTTACTGATTCCATTAATCACATATAACAAAAGGTTTTTTACACTAACATACCAAACAAACAACATCAGCACCATGGCTACAATAACATAAATATATTGCTATCAAATTGCATCTTCTTCACTTTTCAGTCTCATGTTTTATCACTGCGATATCTGTTTTTCAGCCTTGACCCCAACCATATCAATATCGACTGTTGTGACAAATTCATCTAGTACACAACCAAAGAACGTCTGCAACACTTTACATATCAAACCTGTAGGCATAATGTATTTATCGGTAAAGAATGAATAGTTGATAACATTCGTACATCAACGCAAATTAATTAGGCACAGAACAAATTTTGAACATCAACACAGATTCAAAGCACAAAGATCGCAAATTGCATCTGATATAGTCCCAAAAAAAAATTATACCAGATGGATGGAAAGAACATGACTCTTTGCTGAAGAGGACGTCGGAGGACGTCATTGTTGATAAAGTTAGTGGTAGCGTCGATAAGAGGGAGCTAGGGTGGGATGTCGACATGAGATGGGTTTTGCGAATCAAAATTAGGTAAACAAACAGTAGGGGTAAAAATGTCATTTCATTTCAATTTTTCTTTTTATATTTTTAAAAAAATACATACCAAATATATAAAAAAATTCTATTTCAACTCTATTTTTCATTGCATACCAAACATGTTTTTTTTATCATCTTTTTCATTTTCTATTCTCTTTTCCATTCCATTTTCCTACTTCCTTTTAATTCCCACCTTTTATGAGATACCAAACGCCCCCTTAATATTCCATTTCACTCTCCACATCGCCCCATAACTATATGTTCGAATATTGATACCACCTTAGTCTCTAGCCTTACACAATTCATTATGTTTCATAGTTTGATACTACTTCAACCACTAGAAGAACTCATTCTAAAAATTAGTTTGTTGGGTGTGAGTAATTTCACAATATAATATTATCTTATATTTTTTGATTTGGTCAATATAAGACTCTCATTGTATACTCTTTTGAAAGTCAGCGTCCATTGGTAACTATTTTTCTCTTGGTGATTCTACTCAATTTTCAGTATTCAATATAACACACCACGTCTTAATCTAACCTACATGTCACCCTCTCTACATCTATATAATAGCTCATTCTATTGATAGTCCATGGATGGCAAACCCATTCAACTTCCTATACTTGGTATGATGCACTACATTTTAATCCAACCTATAGGTCACCCCTTCATGTTGACTAGCTCTTAGTGAAAGCACATACTAATATGACCCAGACCTTTAATCTTAGATAGTCCACCACATTTTGCAAACTTAGCTGCCATGTAAATTGGTTTTGCACTAGTTTTTTAGCCTTGATAGAACATTGTTATACTAATGTCACTATCTAGATCGTATTAGAAATCAATTGATGTGACTTGAATTATGAGAAGAACTTATCTATAAAAATTGACTTATTAAATGAAAATATCTCATAATTTAAATACCATGTTATATCTGTTAACTTCATCAATGTAAAACTCCATCACAGATCCAACATTTTATTGTAATAATTACAAGTAATGACTTTAATTTAATTAAAATATGTATTTTCTGTTTCTCTTCTTACATTTTAATCGTGGCCTACAAACCAACAACTATAGGCAGGGGTTGCTCATCCTTTGAGATAGTTGTGGTTTAGATATTTTGAGGATTCATAATAGATGAATATGGATTCACATAACTTATCCCTCATTCCTAAATGAATTAGGGTCCATCCAATCAGGACACACCACATATATATAGCATCCCCTTCGTCAACATGTGTTCCTTAGAGTGTGTTTGGGAGCCTGATAGATTAAACATGAGTGAGACAAACTAAGTTTGATTGAACATGGTTGGAGAAAACTAGGTATAGATGAACATGATTTATGTTTGGGAGACATTTGGGTAAACGTAGTTTGGAGCAGACAAACGTGATTTGATGCATGAACATGATGTTTGGATATTAGTGTGCAAACGTGATTTGAGATGTGTAATTACCAGAAAAGGCATGAATTTTTTATTTTAAAGGAAGCTTAATTTTTTATTTATTTGTTTAATATTACAAATTAATCACTAATGAATTATTTTTTATTAATAAATTAATTTTTATTTTGCAATTACTAATTAAAAATTTAATTAATCACTAATTATTCACTATAAATTAAATATCTCTAATTAAATTTCAAAACATTTTTCTTCTCTATTAAATTAATTTTTATCTCTAACTAAATTTTAATACAATTTTTGCCTTCTCTATTAAATTAATTTTATCTCAATTAAAATTAATGAAAACAAGCTTATAATAATTTAATAAAAACAAGATTCTCATTAATTTAGCTAATTAAATCATTTAAATTAAAATATAATTCTACAAATGACTATTAATTATTTTGTATAAACCCTTTAGTTTGTCTCACCCACGTTTAAATCAAGCGAAAAATAAAATAAAAATTTTGATCAAGTACCAAAGTGGGTGATTATTCACTTTGGATTAAAAATAAAAATTTAGTTTGGCTAATTATTCACTTTGGATTAAACGTGGGTGAGATAAACTAAGTTTGATTAAACGTAGTTTGAAAAAACTAAGTTTGGATGAACGTGATTTATGTTTGGGAGACATTTGGGTAAACGTGATTTGAAGCAGACAAATGTGGTTTGATGCAAGAACATGATGTTTGGATATTAGTGTGCAAACGTGATTTGAGATGTGTAATTACCAGAAAGAGCATATATTTTTTATTTTAAAGGAAGCTTAATTTTTTTATTTATTTGTTCAATATTACAAATTAATCACTAATGAATTATTTTTATTAATTAATTAATTTTTATTTTGAAATTACTAATTAAAAATTTAATTAATCACTAATTATTCACAATAAATTAAATATCTCTAATTAAATTTCAAAACATTTTTCTTCTCTATTAAATTAATTTTATCTCTAACTAAATTTTAATACAATTTTTGTCTTCTCTATTAAATTAATTTTATCTCAATTAAACTTAATGAAAACAAGCTTATAATAATTTAATAAAAACAAGATTCTCATTAATTTGGCTAATTAAATCAATTAAGTTAAAATATAATTCTACAAATGACTATTAATTATTTTGTATAAACTCTTTAGTTTATTCAATTTGGTACTTGATCAAAATTTTTATTTTATTTTTTGCTTGATTTATGATCATATCTAACTTCATATAGATTCCTAGTTTTAGAATATATTTTGTTTTGAATTTAAATCGACCCGGGTAAACTTTTTATTTTATTCACTTAGGTCCTTGATCAAAATTGTTATTTTATCTTTCGCTTGATTTAAGATCATATTTCACTTCATCTAAGTCCTTAGATTAATAATATATGTTGTTTCAAAATTAAATCAACCCTACTAAACTTTTTAATTTCTACACTTTAGTCCCTATAGTTTACTGTCATAGATTTTTACTGGTTTTTCTCTTCTTTTCTCCTTGGTTTGGTTTTTGAATCAGCCCAGAATTTGTTTTAACTGGATTGAAGATTCATTATATCATTTTAGTAGGGACTAACATGAATAGAGAGTTTTCAATTTGAGGTCAAAGTAAAATTTTGGAAAAATAGATACTCAAAATATAATTTTTTGCCAAAATAAAATCCTCCATTGTTGCCCTAAAAAGCTTGGATTCTAGGCCATTTTTCATCTTTCTTCTTCTTTTCTGTTTGTTTTTTTATTTTTTCTTCCTTTTTAACTCACTTTATTCCTTCTTCTCAGCATGCTTCGCTGTTTCTTCCTCCTTCGTCAATCTTAGCTTCTCTGCTTCTCTGTTTTCCCATGCCCCTCTTGTGTGCTTTTGCGTTTCTGCTTCCTTCGTCCAGAGAGGACCCCTGAACATTGGGAAAAGGCAGTAGGTGCAAAAATTCATCAAATTTCTCTACCCAACCACATTCAACCTGTCGGAAAAGCTTCAAATGTTCGATGTGCCCCGCACCGTAGTTACCGAGTTGCAAACATGGGTGAAGTCTACTATGATTGCATGCAACACCATGCCAAACATCATCATATTTCTTCAAACCCCGTTTGGACATTTTCAACCACGTTTCTCTCACTGCCAACGAGCCTCAAACACACACTTATACGGAGAACCAATATAAACAGGTATCAATCTTTGAAAAGAAAAGAGAAAGATTCTTGCACGGGCAAAAACTAGTATAAATCAGTAAATAAGAACAAAGAGATATTTTCGAATATAAAATAAAATAGAGATATTTGAGGAAAGAATAGCTTAAGAGCCATTGATAAACTTGCTTCTCTCACAATAAAGGAAAAATGTTATCTTTTCCTTGGGATAGACAAAATTTTCATAAATAATCTGTTGACATTGAAAAGTAATTTCATATTTGATTGAACAAAATGAAAGATAGTAACTTCTTGAAATGGAGTTGCAAAGGGTAACTAGGGAGTCCGGCGTACTTATTTTTTTAACAATGATTTTAGTCGTAACTAAAATCGTAACTGAAAAGACAAGCACAAAATCGTAAATAAGAGGCATATCGAGTACGATAAAGACATGTCAGTGCCTTTTAACACTACCCAAGTGCCCTTTTGATTCTGCTTTGAATGCAGATATTAATGTTTGAAACTGATTAGTTGAGCTCACTTTATGATCCAATTAATTATTGCCAACTGTTGCGATCATATGCTGGGGAGTATTTTAGATATTATTTTATACTGATTTTATGAAGCTTTAATTTTAGATTAAAGTAGTTTTTTCCCATTTAAAATAGGATTGATGTCAATTTGGTTTCACATAATTTTTCATTAATCTTGTCTTAATTTTTTTAAAAATTTTATTTTTTATATTTTTTTATAGAAATTACTTCATTTGTTTTATATTGAATTTAATAATTTTTTAGAATGAAGGGTAAAAATATAATTTTATATTATGCTGAAAATTATTTTTATTAACAACAAATAAATATAAAAAGTTAGAATAATTAAATATCATTTTCCAAAAAATAAACGCTTAACCTCTAAATTCCAGAAAAGTTACAGCAATGTTCCCGAATATCTAACCTTATAAATTCAATAGAAAAAGCATCAATAATTAGCAATATTGATTAGGATGGTTGGGAATATAAATGGTAGAGTTGTTCTAATCCAATTAGAATACGTTTTTCTTGATCTAATAGTGTTCAAAAGATGTCTCTTTCTATCTTTGCTTTTTTAAGTGCAGCTCAAAAAGATGCACTTCCCCGATATCTTTTGCATAAAACTCATCAACAAAGATAAAAAAGACGCATAGTGGATAAAGGTGTAGGCACAAAGCTGAATGCCCCACACACACACACACACACACACACACACATATAAATAATATATTACTAGATAGATATAAATAAGAATATTTTTTTTCTTTCTGAATGAAACGAAACAAAGATAATGAGTCAAAAA
This sequence comes from Biancaea sappan, assembly GCA_037074585.1. NCBI lineage: Eukaryota > Viridiplantae > Streptophyta > Magnoliopsida > Fabales > Fabaceae > Biancaea > Biancaea sappan. Next base: position 11,196,900 of record CM073490.1, on the reverse strand, counting down.
AAATTAGGTCTATATCAACTTAACTGGTTTTATTCTTTTTTAGATTATTTTAAAATGAAATTTTAGATATTATATGTTAATATATGAAGAAGTGCTTTTCTAAAGTTATGTGGATAAAAATCTTAAAATCATATAAAATTAGGAAGCAACTAATAATAATAATAATAATAATAATAATAATAATAATAATAATAATAATAATACAACTAACTGGTTTAGTTATCACTGTATACTAATAGTTCAGAATTCATTTGTTATAATTCAATAATGAATACTACATCTATGTCCTTCAAGATTAATGGGACCAGCACTAACCCAAAATAATGCTGTTCCTCCTTAAAAAAAAAAATTTCAAAGGGGGTACAATGAACAAAAATATGTAAATATGTAAGATTTAAGTGCGTTTGGTTCAGCGAGTAATTTAGGAATATATAATCAGGTTACTTGAATTCCACGGAGATCCAACGTTCTTGGCAAGAAGTAGCAAAACCATTTTTTTTTTTGTTCTTTGGTGGCAGGAATGGAGAAAGAAATAAAGTATGAATAAAATATTTTGACATTATATTTACCTCTACTTTAAAAACTAAACTTTAGCGTTATGTAGAGCAGAAAATTTAGTTTTATATATTTGTTATCAAACTTTTTTTAATGAAAATACAAAAGTTATATGATTTTCAAAAATAATTAAATAATGTTGATAACTCAATATTGTATTATTGCTCCTAAAAATTATAAATAAATCTAATGTTTATGTAGTGAATACTGAACAGTGAACCCTTTGTGCCCCTCGAGAGTCTGATATCCAGCGGTGCTCAGCTGCAAATATCATGTGAATGGTGGGGACCTATCATCAATTAGATATTTGTATATATGTAAATTTTTAAGTGAAATTAGCTTACGAAAATAGTTTCACCACAACATGGTGAAAAGTTGGAATTTTTATTGAAAGAGAAGTATATATTTAGTACTCAACAATACTTTGAAATAGAAAGGCATACAGAGTAGATATAGATTTTATTCTTTTGGAGGTTACTACCCATGATATAAAGAATTCGTTTTTTTTCTTTGGAGTTTTTCTCTCTTAATCATATTAAGAGAGAGCATATTAGTGTTGCTCACCATTTAGCCAAACATAGATGTGAGTCTTTTTTATCCCTTACTTGCTTTTCGCTTTCTGATCATGTTCTCGGATTGGTAACTGTAGATTATGCTCGTTTTATTTCAATACTATGGGCCTAGAATGACTCCTTTTCAAAAAGAAGAAAAAAAAAATCTCAATTACTGTGAAATTAATACCGCCTTTGTAGGTAGTATCCGCCTTAAGAGTTAGTAAAGTTACGTGTAGTTAACTGAACTGTTATTCTAGTTAGCGTATTAAATTAATAAATAAAACAATTTAATGGATGAGAAGATTTAAAGTTATAAGAGTACTGATATTTCTATCCCGTCCCAATTTGAACCATTCTAAGATGGGATAGCTACACAAACACATACTGTTTTGTTACCAAAAACAACAAAGTCAAGTTTTATGATTTCAATTAAAAGAAATGACAAACAAATAATGATATATATTTTGACAACCGCGAAATTCACCAAAATCTGGAAGTACATGTCAGAAATCCATACGCATATTTACTTCTATCACCAGCCTTTCGGTAGCTTACTTGACTCTCCATTCAACTTGCGCATTCACAGTACCAGTAACTACCAAACTTTAATGCCGCCTCTGGAGCATGTCACTGATAGTGCCCCTTCCTCGTTCCTCCCTCCTCTTTATTATTTCAAGTTCTAATCTCAACCTCTTCTAAGTTTTCTTCTCCGTCTTCTTCCTCTCTCCCAAAGACCGTTCTTCTAAAATACTAAGCTTCCCCGCATGTAAAATGGCCGACACCTCTATCACAAACATGGGTTTTGTTCTAATGACCTACATTCTCTTCATTCTGTTCTTCTCTGCAAATGGCCAATTTGCTAAGAAAACATACATCATCCAAATGGATAAATCCGCTATGCCACGAACCTTCTCGGATCACCTCCAATGGTACTCCTCTAAAGTGAAATCAGTACTCTCCACATCCCTCGAAGCTGAAATCCACGACGACGAAGAGAGAATTATCTACAATTACCAGGCTGCTTTTCATGGCGTCGCGGCTAAGCTAAGCGAAGAGGAAGTTAATAGGCTGGAGGAAGAAGATGGGGTTCTCGCCATTTTCCCTGAAACCAAGTATCAGCTCCACACCACGCGAAGCCCCAAGTTCCTAGGGCTCGAACCATCACAGAGCACGAACCTCTGGTCAGAAATGGTGGCCGACCACGACGTCGTCGTCGGGGTTTTAGACACAGGGATTTGGCCAGAGAGCGAGAGCTTCAGCGACACAGGTATGAGACCCGTACCTTCTCATTGGAAAGGAGCCTGCGAGACTGGACGAGGGTTCAGGAAGCACCACTGCAATAAAAAAATTGTGGGTGCTAGAGTGTTCTACCATGGGTACGAAGCTGCCCTGGGTAAAATCAATGAGCAGAATGAGTTCAAATCGCCTAGAGACCAAGATGGTCATGGGACCCACACTGCAGCTACGGTTGCGGGGTCTCCTGTTCATGGGGCTAATCTTCTGGGCTATGCTTATGGCACAGCAAGAGGTATGGCTCCAGGGGCAAGAATTGCTGCTTACAAAGTGTGCTGGGTTGGTGGGTGTTTTAGTTCAGATGTTCTTTCTGCTGTTGATAAAGCCGTGGCTGATGGGGTTAATGTTTTGTCAATTTCTCTGGGTGGTGGAGTTTCATCTTATTACCGTGATAGTTTATCTTTAGCTGCATTTGGGGCTATGGAGATGGGAGTTTTTGTTTCTTGTTCTGCAGGAAATGCAGGGCCTGACCCTGTTAGTCTCACAAATGTGTCTCCTTGGATCACCACAGTTGGAGCAAGCACAATGGATAGAGATTTTCCTGCAGAAGTGAAGCTTGGAAATGGAAGAAAAATGACTGGAGTTTCACTCTATAGAGGGAAAAATATGCTGTCTCCTAAGGAGCGATACCCTTTGGTGTACATGGGGAGCAATAGCACAAGCGGCCCTGACCCTAGATCTTTGTGCTTGGAAGGAACCTTGAATCCTAAACTTATTGCAGGGAAAATTGTGATTTGTGACAGAGGAATTAGCCCTAGAGTTGAGAAGGGTCAGGTGGTGAAAAGAGCAGGAGGGGTGGGAATGATTCTTACAAATACAGCAGCTAATGGAGGAGAACTAGTTGCAGATTGTCACCTCCTTCCAGCAGTGGCTATAGGAGAGAAAGAAGGCAAAGAGCTCAAGCATTATGTCTTGACAAGCAAGAAAGCTACTGCAAATCTTGATTTTCTAGGTACAAGGCTTGGGATCAGGCCATCTCCCGTAGTGGCAGCGTTTTCATCCAGAGGGCCAAATTTTCTTACCCTAGAGATTCTGAAGCCTGATCTGGTGGCTCCTGGGGTGAACATTCTTGCTGCTTGGAGCGAGGTCATAGGACCTTCAAGTTTGCCCACTGATCGCCGGAGAGTAAAGTTCAATATACTCTCTGGAACCTCCATGTCATGCCCACATGTAAGTGGGGTTGCTGCTTTGCTTAAGGCAAAGCACCCAGAATGGAGTCCAGCAGCTATAAAATCTGCCTTGATGACAACAGCTTATGTTCATGACAATACTCTTAACCCTCTCAGAGATGCATCAGCTGATGAACCCTCAAGCCCTTATGATCATGGGGCTGGACACATTAACCCCAGAAAAGCTCTTGACCCAGGTTTGGTCTATGACATTGAGCCACAGGAATACTTTGACTTTCTGTGCATACAAAAGCTAACTCCAACCCAATTGGGAGTTTTTGCTAAATACTCAAACAGATCTTGTAGGCATTCTCTTGCAAGTTCAGGGGACTTGAACTACCCTGCTATCTCTGTTGTGTTTCCCGAGAAAACGGCCATTTCAGCTTTAACTGTTCACAGAACTGTTACCAATGTTGGCCCTCCTAATTCTAGATACCATGTTATGGTTTCACCATTCAAAGGTGCTTCTGTTAAAGTCGAGCCTGAAATCTTGAGTTTTAACAGAAAGCACCAGAAGCTGTCTTATAAGGTTACCTTCACTACGAAGTCTAGGCAAACAGGTCCTGAGTTTGGAGGTCTTGTCTGGAAAGATGGTGTGCACAGGGTGAGAAGTCCCATTGTCATAACATGGCTACCACCAATATGAGTTTCACTGAGACTAGTTCTTGTAGGATTGCTCGGTTTGCAATTTAGCTATTTTTCTGCACTATTTAGTCCAGTTTTCTAGTAAAAGGAAATGCTTGTTATTTATCTGCTTCCAATAATGATCTTGCATGCCTCCTTCATCAGCTTAGAACTCAGCCAACATAGTTTGCCCTACTTGTGTAACTCATATGCAGATTCAAGCAGCAAATGGCTTAAAAAAGCCATCAAAGTTCAAGAGAACGGAAATGATTGCTTGATTCTTAATTATTGTGGTTTCATTAGCTTTCCCTTTGTTTGACCAAATTTCATCTCTGTTTTCTTTTAGATGAAGTTCTATAAATACTTAATTTTTCGCACAGATATGAAATGCTTGCGTTTTGCTTTGTTTATACTTCAATTTCGAAGGCCTTGATGCCAAAGAACTTGCATTTGCATATATTAATAAACCGTAACCTTTCGTTGTTAACACATTAATGCTGTTCAGTAATTAATTGATAAGGACAAAGAGGAAGAAAGCTTGAGATTTTTTTTTTTACCCCTCCAATTCTTCTTATCGTAATAGGAGTACAGAGCATCTTAGGCATTTGTGGTCCAGGAGTACCACATCGTCAGAGATCTTAGGGAACCCTGATGTCTATTTGGGTTTTGAGGGGAAAAAGTTGTGAAAATGGGGATGACAATAACTTTTTAATGGAATAAAATCTTGTAACCCACAATTAGATTTGGTAAGATATGGAAAGAAATGAAAAAAAATTATTTTATTTTGTTGTTTGGTTGGCATAGGAATGGAAAGGAATTTTTGACAAATGATCACAATATCAATGGTTAACAAAATAATTAGAAAATAATTTTCTCTTAATGAAATGAATAAAAAATAATTATATTATTAGATGTAGACTGAGGACATTACATATATTTTACTATTTTAACGTAGGTATAATTATGATATAAATTTGGCAATATTACATAAACGAAATCATAAAAAAAATTTAAATATAATTGTAAAAAAAAAACTTCTCATTCCAAAAATTTTTCAAAAAAATATCATTTTATGAAATTCAAAATCCTTAGTTTCCAAGGCCGTGCCAATAACTTATGGTGGATATCTGACAAGTGACAACCATGAGAGTAATTTGATGCTAACTTTCTTCAAAAAATTAATTGAAACTAATGAGTTTTAATCCAAAAAGATGAAAAAGACAAATGAGGTTGAATTACATAAATTGCATTTCATATAAACTGAAAGATCACATGAACATATATTTGTCAAACTGTTTATAAATTACCCTTGAAAACTTGGTGTGTGATAAATTACCTTGAAAAACAGTTTCAAGAATGAAGATAGAATTATTAATTTGTCAATGAAAGTAAATAGCAGTGAATTTTTATTCAGTGATTCAAAAATTTATTAGCATCTAATGTAAATATAATCCGCTTTGTTTACAATGCGGTTTAGAAAATGAGGATTTCTTCCACGACAAAATAATGGATGGGGACGTGGAGATTCTAAACTTCTACAATTAAATTACTTCAACATTCATGTGTGTAATAATACGAAATTATTTTTATATAAATTTTGAAAAAAAATAATAATCCAAAACGAGACCTCTCCATTAGCAAAAGTAATTTATTTATAAAATCTTTTCTTATATTTAATAATTGGGAGTAACCGAAGTTAATAATCACGTTTAAAATAGAAATATGTATTATTTAATATTTGGACAATTTTTTAGGGTTCAAATTACTTAAATAATAGAAATTTTGGTAAACAACTATTCATGTGCGATCAAACCACGAATTTCAACTAATACAAATTTGAATAGGGTAGAATTACAATAGATGAAAGAGTTATTTTTACTAAGAACGTAACTGCATTCTCAAGAATTCAAATTTAAGATCTCTAGTTAAATTAAAATAATCTCTTATTAATTGACTTACACATTTGATAGTTTAAATAATACAAATTCAATCAAGCCCTTTAATTGTATCTACATATAACACCAAGGTATATATTACTCAGTTTAAGTAAGAGATCCAAAATGAAGTCATAATACATGAGTCCTAATTATTTCTCCAGAATGGTTTATAAAACAGAGATTTGATTATTTTTCATACTTGGACGACATCATTCTTGGAACAAAATAAACAAAGACAAGTAAAAATAGAAAGCTTTGTCTTATCTTCCATCATTTTGCATGAAGCCATTGATCCTCTGGGACAAAAATTAATTCAATTTCACTTAAATGCGAGGACTGTCGCATCTAGCTACTTTCTCACTCACATCATTTTGCATGTGCCCCATTCATGTCTTCTTCTCAGCATCAAAATGTCGACATAATTATAAAGGGGATAATGGAAATGGCACCATGTTTCGTTTCTCCTGGATGATGTAAGTAAAAAGTAACACTGTAATTGATAGACATTACAATGATGTGAGAAGGTCGGGAAATATACATAATAGAACATGTTTCTAACATGGCCTGAAGTCTACGAACACAAATTATATCGATACCAGTTGATATGAAAATTGAAGAAATTTCCGGCATGTCAACATAATTATAGAAAAGGAATAACTGCAGATGCCCATCAAGTTCATGACAATAACTTCACTTTAGAAGAGAAGATTTGTATAGAACTGTCGGTGCTTGCAATCTTCGAAACATGATGTTGGCCAATTCCTCTGTGCTAGCATCAGTTTTTCGTAAATATTCTTCTCGTCAATGTCCAGTATGCTACGTTTGAATATGAATTCATGAATATACTAAACAATATGAATTGGGACAGAGCATAGGTGTATATACTAAAGATATGAATTCATCAATATTGATAGGTAGAAGGACAGCAAGAAAGTACATGAAAAATTAAAATATGTCTGAGATGCGGAAGCGGATTCCCCGCACATAAATTCTAATTCTAATGTGAAATATTAAATGTGTTACATCTAATATTTCACATTTTTCTTGTATTTTATTATTTTTTTTAAAAAAAATTCATTGACCATCTGATCTCTGCCAAAGGTCATTAAATTTAATAGTCAGTAAAATTTAAAAAAAAAAGACAAAATAGATAAAAATATAAAGCATTAGATGCACATTCAATGATTTACGTTTAAAGTTATAGCCTTCAGTATTTTAAATGCGCAGTAGAGGATTTACTTTCCTAAGATACGTTTAAAATGTAATTTGAAAAAATATCTGAGATGTGGTAATTAAATATCAATTTTTTTTTGAAATTTTGTATAAGTTTTGTTTTGGGTGCATGTGATGGCGTTTGGATTCGTTATCCACGCATCGGTTTAGCAACGGTTTTAACCATTGCTAAACTAATGAAACCGTTGCTAATATTATTTTCAGCAACGATTTTAAAAACCGTTGCTAAATTTATTGTTGAAAATAGTTTCAGCAACGGTTTCCGAAAACCATTGTTAAAACCGTTGTTGAAAATAGTTTCAGCAACGGTTTCCAAAAACCATTGCTAAAACTGTTGTTGAAAATAGTTTCAGCAACGGTTTCATCGGTTTAGCGATAGTTAAAATAATTGTTAAACCGATGCGTAGCTGCACATCCTTAGGGATGCGTAGCAAATCCGTTCACCACATGATGAATGTTGGTGTTCGCGTGATTCGTCTATTAAGGTTTTTTGTGCTCCATGTTTCTAAACAATACCTATCTTAAAATCTACTTAAAGAAATTATGACAAGTAAATATATTCAGAGCTTCAATGCAGATTTCAATATAATAACAAAGATATAAACCAAACTCTAATATTCAAAAACTAAAGCATGGTTCTGATTGTAAGACAAGAATGAATTTCGCTTCACCACTTACTGATTAGATTATCAAGAACTCAAACCTAATTAATCGTGTGAAAAGATATAACACCATGCTAATCCTTCTTACCCTCCTCTCTTCCATTCCTTGCTCTGTATGCCCTAGAAATGGTATTTTGTATTTACACTTGTTCCCCTTTTCTGGGGATAGAGATTTACTGACTTGATCTACTAGATATAGCTATTAAGTTTGCATCTCCTCTCCATGATATGGCTATTATACTTTATCTTTCACTCAGCCTGAGGTCAATGAAAATTCAGAAACATCATCAATGTAAATATGTTTAAGATTCATTTGGGTTAAAAATATTTAAAGCCCTGTTGTATTTTTAATGTATCTCATTAAGTTTTGGGCTATTTTATCTAATCTTTACTTAAAGCCCGTTTTAGTTAATTTGGCATACTTTCAAAGAATCTTGAGTGGTGAATTTTATTTAAGTTTTTATTGTGGATCTCACAATGCCACATCAGTTTAAGCAACTCCCTACTATTTTAAATAACTCTCCATTCCAAAGATGAATCCTTTAAAAACTCACAAATGGATCTCATAAATAACTTTCCACTACTTTAATAGGGAACAAGATCATTTAATGTATTTAATTTAAAATTTACTTTTTTGATTTTTTTTTGATATAAGAACCGGTTTTTATATAAGAATTGTTCTTACGCGTGACGAACTCTAGTGGTGAACCAGAATAAAAACTAGTTCTTAAATTTAAAAACTCTTTAAAAACTACCACTAGAGATACTTTCATATTTATTCTTGATAATATCTTAATTCATTAATTTCTTGCACAACTTTTGAGAGGAAGATTCTCCTGACAATAATATAAAATCTTGTACGATAAAGTCAAAATGTCAAGAAGCAGGGTTTGTTTGTTTCTAAGAACTTGGTCCAGTATGTAATGTGCCATTTTCTTTCTCTCTCTTCATTCTATGCTTTAATGGAGTATTAAATACGTTGTGCGAGTGCATTTAAGTGATAATCAATTGGAGTTCAAATATGCATATTCAAGTCTGAGGAGACAAAAGGTACTATGTGTCAGAATCTTGAGTTTCTCATTCACTCTTGTAGAGAACATCCTCATGCTTCGCATAAATGAAGAAAGATACTAATGAAAAAGTGCATTTATGAGAAATCCGTTATACAGCGGCTAGTTCTTGCTCTCTTATTTAAAGCTTGAAGTTGCTCTTGGAAGTGCTGAACAACAGAAGTGAAGCAAACTTATTGAGATAATCCTTTCTTCACCTACTCTTTGCATTTCATTAAATCTTGAGTGCTTTGTATGAGTTTGTGATATAGTGTTCTAAAAGTGGTTAAGTGAATTCTATTTATTGTAATTGTTCCTTGTTTGTTACTGATTTACTTTAAGGGGTTGTAAAAGTTGTTGCCTGAGCCTTTGTTGAACAGTTGTAATTTGCTTCTTTTGAGAAAACATTTTAAGTCTGTTTGAGTTTTAGGAAATAAAAGGTTTAAGAAGTTTGTTTTTGGAAAAGTTTTTTTTTATAAAGTTTAAGATATTTACAATTTATAAGAAATTCCCTTTGCATTTGTACATTAGGAGAAATATATAGAATCTAAGTAATTAGGATTCAAACCTCTTTAAACTTTTTGTGTGAAATTTCTCTATTCTTTCTATTGCTTACTTAATTATGATTTCATTTTCATTCATCTTCTTGAATAAGATAAATTAAATTTTAAAAGAAGTTAAAAATTATTTATATACACAACTAAATATATCTTGTCTATATTTGTTCTAACGGATGTTTTTGACTGAGGCATGTGGCATAAGGAAAGGAGAAAAGAAGAGTAAGAAATCATTTAAGTAGCCTCTGATATGTTTATATATGTTGATTTTTTATTGGTTTGTGTAAGTAGAAAGTGTTCACATTGGAACATTCTTGTATAGTTATCAACATTGAATTTGTCGAGGAATCTATTCTCCTTCTTCTGTAATGCATGATTAACTAGAGACTTCTTTTATTTTTGGGGGGTTTGATAAATTCTTCATCATCTACTGTTTCCTAGTTTGACTTTTAGATGATAGTAGACAGTTGTTGGAGGAAGTTGCATCAAAATAACGCATTGGAATCGCGGCACTCTTGGAGGAAACAAGCTGATGGCCTCCAAAGTTTGAATATTTTTATTACCTTTTCTACATTGTTGTATACACCTGGCATTAAAATGTTTCTCCTCAAACTTACAGTCTTCGTAATTACAAAATAAATTAGAGTCAATAACTTTCCACCCCTTTTCAAGTTTTTAAATTTGCATAACATTTTCTTCTATCTTTAAAAAATGCATTTCTCTCTCTTGTAATTATAAGGTGCACATAATGGTCCATTAAATTCCCTTTATTTTTTGATATTCGGTGATGTAATGCCACATATTTTATAATTATAAAAAATGCAAGTGCTTATTTTGAAAATAGAAAAAAGGATTGTGTAATTATAAAAACTTGCAGAGAAGAATAATGTAATTTAATCAATAAATTATAAAAAAAATACTAAATATCTCAAGAAAATTTGTATATACCAGTTTAAAATTGTGACTTTTTGGGTGAAATGTTGTAAAATGTAGATACATAGATATTTGTATAGAATTTAACACAATATTTTTTAATAAAAAAATAATATAAGAGGTCAACCGAGCACTCTTATCCTTTGGTACAAGTAAGTCCTTAGGGGTTGTTTAGTATCCAGAAAAGAATAGGAATGGAAAGAAAATAAGAAAATGGAAAGGAAATGAGAATAGAAGAGGAAAAAGAGAATGGAAAATATATATATATTTGGTCTGAGATAGAAAATAGAGTAGGAATAAAATATTTTGTATGTTTGGTATGTATTTTTTAAGAAGAAATAAAGAAAAAATTATAACGAAATGACTAAATTATCCCTATGAACACATGAGCACATGTCCTGGTCGACCGGCTGCTGCAAGCCAGTCAACCTCTTAGTGCCAGTCGGACGGCCGCCTGGTACCAGTCGGACCGGTCGTCGATTTGATCTGTCTCTTCCTGTTGCTCACTTCTTTCTCCCCTTGTTGCTGTCTGGTTTCTCTCTCCCGTTGTTCACTAGCCTCTCTCTCATCGTCGTTGGTGTGATCTCCCTCTCCCCGTCGCTTACTGGTCTCCTTCTGGCGTTTCCCTCTGGAATCTCATCTCACCAAGCTCCCTTCGCTCCACGATCTCAAGGGCGAATCTGACAGTAGGCAGATCCAGAGATGGATGAGGGCAATTCCGGAACAATGAAACATTTTCCATTCCAGTGAGCTTCTTTCCATTGAGTGTGCGATGGAAAAAAAAATCGTACAAAAAGAGGAAAGAGAGAACTCTGGATTTCTTTTCTTACTTCTACAGTTAACTTATCAAACGCTGAAAAAAAAAGGCACAGTATGAGAAAGGAGAGTTTATTTCCAGCGCTGAAAGACATACCAAACAGCCTCTTAAAATTTGAGTCAAGGAAAGGATGATAATGAATGAATAAAAAGTTAGCACTGGGATCCACTGACTATCGAGTAGTCTACATTGGCTTCAAACAAAATCATGATTTGAGAAAATGAACTGAGTTATAAATAAGGTTGATTCATCAACAGGGTTCACACAAATTTGCTGATAAAGTTTTCAGGAAAGAAAAATAAATTTATTTTGTATGATTAGGAAAAATACTAGGACTTGAGCTTAGAGTGAGCAGATTCCTTTGGTACAAGGACACATAGAAATGGGTCCCGTCTCATTCCCATAAGTCATGTTCCTGCCTTTGGTTTTGTGATAAGTGTCTTGGGTTTGTCTTAACCATACACAAAGACAATCTTGCTACCCAAGGCCAAAATAGATATCACCACCGATTCTTTTCTCCACTGCACGAATATTTCCAACCACTGTCACAGCCAGATGGGGAATAATGAAATTAAATAACATTCGGGCAGCAAGTTATTTTATTGCAGATTTTTTTTTTTAAAATGAAAAAAATGAGGATACGCTGTAAAGGAAATAATAGTAGACACGTGTGCTTACTTTTTGACTAAAAGTATTCTCCTTCTGAGAATAGAATTTTCTAATTTCTGAACTGTTTTTTAACAGAAGGAGGAAGAATCTTGGTTTGAGCTAAGCTCCTTCAATAATCATCTTCGCAAAATTAAATAAACTCACGTATTGCTTTTTGAAAAAAATGTTATACGAACTATTGGTTTATTAACTCTAAAAATATTCATTTTGAGATCTTATAATGTATGGAAGAGGAAGACAGCTATTTAAGGAAATTGGAATGATTTAACGTAATAAAAAAGCTAAGTTGAAAATAGTGATGAGGAGAACAGCTTTCAAAGTTCAAACTAGTAACCCTTTTGGAAGGTGCAATTCCCAATTAAAAAAAAAAAAGAAGAAGAAAATAAAAAGGGGTGTGAAGACATGCAAAATTGGCATCTTCTTTAGTTTGAGCATAAATTGACCTCAAACAGGAAAGGCAATCAAAGGAGAGGGGTCAACATCATATGAAAAAAAGATAATTAGAAGCCAGAAAAGTCAAAATCTACCTAAAAGAAACCACCTAGTGCTTTCTAAGTTTTCCACCGCCGTGTCCTCCTATTGGGGTCAATAGTCATAATTGGAAGATTAAGCGTGAGATCTTTGTTTCAAGTTCACAGAAGCATCCAAAGCTAATTTACCTACTTCCCCACCACCCACGCCTACTTATATTTCTTTCTATCATCAAATCCTCTCTTTTTTCTCCTTTTATTCTTTTCACATCTTCTCTCTTCACTCTTTCACACTTCTAAATGTTTTTAAACTTCTCATCTCCTAAAGTGATGTTACTTTTAATATTCACTATTTATTAGCCAATTTTGGCTGTTTCAAAAAGCGTAACAAGGATGAAAGTAAACTCAATGTAACTTATTTAAATTTTTAATAAAAAATAGAATATATATTTTTTAAATTAATAACACAAATGTTTGACGCGTTTAATAAAGCGGTAACAAATTGCATGTGAAATTGGTCTCTGTAACCATCTATCTTTTTCTTTGCCTTTTGCATTAAGAGAAAAGTGCCAACACAACTTTATGGATGAGTGAAGCAGATATTATGAAATCTAGACAACTATTGTCATAATGTAGGCAATAAATGGATGAATCATTACAACTCAAAACAGGGCACTGAAATATTTATTATATTTTTTTATTGAAATTAAAAACTTTTATTTAAAATTAACATTTAACCTAATTATAATTTAAAATTAAATTCTGAAATTTATGTAAAATATAAATAGAAATAATAATAATAATAATAATAATAATACTATAACAGGAAATTCAGGATTACCAAAAGATGAACCCTTGCAATTACATGCGTAACTTGTGGAAAAGAAAGAATGTGGAAGAGGGAAAAAAAAAAAAAAAGCACTTGTGGTGCTTCCTCTGCTACTTAATTTTGATAATATTCAATATTCAAACTTCTCCTTATTCGTTCTCTGCCTCTCTCTTCCTCTGTTCCCTCCTATCTCTAATCCCCAAATCATGAGCAGTTCATGTTCCTAAATCTCAATTACCAAACCTCCCGCCGTCATGCAATCCCGGCAACACTCCACATCGCCGCTGTCTACGGTGGTCGCCGTCGACCCATACCCACCTTGCTCAATCTTCCTTCTCGCTTTCCTCTGTTTTCGCAGACACGCCAGAAAACGCACCACCCCTTCTTCCGATTCGGAATCCAAGCCTCCTCATCGCTTCTCTTTCTCCCTTCTCCGCCAAGCCACCGCCTCTTTCTCCACCCGCATAGGCCATGGCGGGTTCGGCCCGGTCTTCTCCGGGTATATGCCTCCTGCCCGAAAACCCGTCGCCGTCAAGCTCATGGAGTCTACTTCTCTCCAAGGTGAGCGCGAGTTTCACAACGAGCTCTTCTTCGCTTCCAGGCTCCGTTCCCAACACGTCGTCGTCGCGATAGGATTCGCCTCCGACAGAAATCGCCGAAGATACTTGCTCGTTTACGATTTGATGCCCAATGGGAGTCTTCAGGACGCGCTATTACGCAGAAAGTGCCCTGAGCTGATGAATTGGAAGAAACGCTTCGCCATTATCGTTGACATAGCCAAGGGAATCAGTTACCTTCATTCTTCCGACCCACCCGTGATTCACGGCGATATCAAACCTAGTAACATTCTATTGGATGCTTCTTTTTCGGCAAAAATTGGGGATTACGGACTTGCCCGGTTGAAATCGGAATCCCAAGACGAGGTTGAGATTTTCGGCAATGGCAGGGTTGGATTTGATGACAGTGGGTCAGTGGTTGCAGAAACAGAGAGCGTCAAATCTTGGTTTGGGGACCAATCGGGACCCATACCAGAAACATCACCGGAGACAGATTATCCGGCGGAAACATCGCCGTCGGATGTAAATTTCGAGAAGAAAATGAAAAATGGCGAAGGGTTAAAGAGCAAATCAATGAAGGATTGGTGGCGGAAGCAAGATGATGATAACAAAAAGAAGAGCAGGAAGCAATTGGAATGGTGGAGAGAGGAGCACTGCGAGAAGCTAGCAAAGAAGAAGAAGAAGAAGAAGAAGAAGGAGAAGAAAGAAGGAGTAAACAGTGAAGATGAAGCGCTTTACGGTGACAGAAAGAAGAGCAAAAGGCGTAATAGTATAGACTGGTGGTTCGACGGGGTTAACAGGAACAGCCATGATTCTCTAAGCGGAGAAATCCAGAACTCCAGGAGTATTGGAATCAGTAGCACTCCGAGTATGAGGGGTACGGTTTGTTACGTAGCTCCAGAGTATGGATATGGCGGAGAAATAACAGAGAAGTGCGACGTGTATGGATTCGGGGTTCTAATGCTAGTGATAATTTCAGGGAGACGCCCACTTGAGATGGCGAGTGGATCGCCATTGTCAGAGCTTCAGAGAGGGAATCTGTTGAGTTGGGCACGCCATTGCAAGAGGAATGGGAAGCTTGGTGATCTTGTGGATGAGTGCATGCGTATGAAGTCAACGTGGGAGAAAGAGGAGGCTCTTCTGTGTATCAGAGTTGCTCTGTTGTGTTTGCAGAGGTCACCTTCGCGTCGTCCATCAATGGAAGACGTCGTGGGAATGCTGTGTGGGGAGATGGAGCTACCGCCATTGCCGCTGGAGTATTCGTCTTCGCCTCCGTCTCGATTTCCATTCAAGTCTCGCAAAAACGCTCAGTGAGTTTTTTCCTTTAGCGGTAGTTATACCAACGACAAACTCTAATGCATCATTCTCATCCGTTAGTATCTGCAGCTTTTGTAAATTCAGTAGGCTTTAAAGAATTGCATTGATATTTTTTTCCCCTCATAATTATTTTTTCTGTATACCTAACGTGGTGGTGTATATCGCCAGTTCTTGATTCTCCATCTATGTCAGCAGAGCATAGTTCCTGATGTAGCAAAACAATGGAATTAATCATGATAAATGGTGATTAACTATAAATGCACAACCTCTGTTTGGTGATCAGTGTATAATCTGATTGCTTCTAAACTCAAGCAGTGTATGTTAATGGTTGTTCCAGATTTATGATTAAGAGTAGAAGTGTTCGGTTTGGATTAAACCAATGTAGTCATTTTAATTATCAGATTCAATTTAATTGAATAGAAAAAAATCTATCTAATCAATCTAATTTTTTAATTGATTTTGGTTAATTTTAGTTAGATTGAATTGGATCAGTTCAATTAGAATTGAATTAAATTAAATTAAATTAAATTTCATCATCCTACTCAAGAGTTAAGATGGTGGCCATGCATTTCAAGCTTAGCTAGTACAGCCACCAAACATAAGAGGTATTTTAAATTCTATGTCTAATTTCTGGTATTTGCCATTAAGATATTTAATAAGAATAAGGCCAATTGAAGGATTTTTGCAATTTAACATTGGAGTAAATTACACTTCCCTCCCCTGTAGGTTTCTCAAAATACAGAGCTCTCCCCTCTATGCTTAAAATATACTTTCCCTCTTTTGTAAATTTTGGATACGCTACATTCTTATTCAACAGTTAACTTTTCAGCCATAATACCATTAAATAGTCTGGTGTCACATTTTTTTACTAAAATGCCCCTCCTTTTTTTTTGTTAGCCTAATGTCACTTTTTTTTTATATATTAAACTACCTTCCAATACTTAACTACTTATTGGTTTATCTTTTTTGGCAATAAATATATTATTTGCTGCATTTTTCAATCTTTAACTTATCTATAATATTTGCATACGCATCAGGTAATATAATTATAAATTTAAAACATAAAATTAGATCAATTGTTGATAAAAAAGGTAAAAAAATAAAACTTTCGATTTTTATTTTTCTTGTTTGCCATATTTATTATGTATATGTGGTATTCTATTTATTTATAATTTATTCATATAATATATTTAAATCCATATAATTCTAATTCATTTACATAAATATTTTAATATGTTTAATAAATAATAGTTAACTATTATATTTATCCACTTTGCATATATTAAGTTTTATTATGAAGCATAGTCAAAATCATTTGAAAAAAATTCTAATTTTCAAGTTTAAGGAAGCACTTAATATCTCTAGAATTGTTTATTGTTCTTTGCAAGCTTAATAATCATTTTTTCTATATAAACTTCAATTGTTTTTGAATTGGATGCTATAGGAACGTCTGGATTTTATTCTGAAATATTTATACTTTAAATCTAAAATAAAGATGAAATAATTTCAATTTCTTATTAAATAATTATTAAATTTGAATTTAAAATAAATACAAAATAATTTGGCAATATAAAATTATTTTATATAAATTTTGATTTAACTAAAGCATTAAAGAATATTTTTAACAGTATTAGTTAACTGGGTTAAAGTGTATATTTTAAACATAGAAAAGAGCACTTTGTATTTTGGAAAACTACCGAGAATAGGAGTGTAATTTACTCTTAACATTAAGTGATTAAGTTTTTTTTAGATAAATAACGTTGAATGATGAACTGGTTCAATAAATTTGAGCTGTCAGGAAATTGGGCCCAGTACTAAAAAATACATATATATATATATATATATATATATTATATATCTCAAACAAATATTTTGGTACTTGCCTATATATATATATATTTATATATACCTCAAACAAATATTTTGGTACTTGCCTTAGCACATTTACTATGTGGATTGAAGTAAATAGTGTAGAAAAGAATCACAAGAGAAGCCTAGCTGAATCAAACGTTCAAAATATTCTTTTCTTTCTCCTCAATTTCCTCATACCTCTCTTTGTGGAGTTTTATTTATTTATTTATTTTGGTTGATAGGAGTTTTAATTTTTAATATGCCTTAAGTGAGAGGTTGAACCACCTGCAGCATCAAGATTTGATGGGTTCACCTTCTTAAAAATGGGCTTGGTCCACAGACAAGTCCGGTCCAACCCCCTATGAATACAAAATCATTAACTCAACGTGATGAAAATGAGAAAACTTCCCCAATTTGCGGATTTTTTTAATAATGGTCAAAAGGTCCAAGATAAATTATATTAAGAAAAAATGGTAAGCCAGCTACAACAAAGGTCCTAAAAGAAAATTTGAGATAGTAAACAAAAAAAAAACTCAAAAAAACTCTGAAACCTATCAAGGGATCTAAAAAAAAAACTTATATCAACTTAACAATTAAAGGAAGCAAAATAAGGTATATAGTCGGAACATTTGAAGTCGTTTCATCTATCATTCTTCAGATTATATTAACAAGTGTTTGCGTACGTTTTGATTAATAATGAGTTCTGTTTTCTCCAAAATTGCTCTTAACCTCGAAAATCTCTTAAAAAATTGAAAACCAAATAACACACTCAAAAAGAAAAAAAAACACAAATGAGATAGGAAACTACCATTCAAAAAAGAAACTACTCATAACGACGAAAAAAAACCACCACCTAAAAGAGAAACTACTTAAAGGGGACTAAAGGAGGATGAAAAGAGATGGTGGTTAGCCTCCTCCTGACAGTCACTACAGAAAAGACCAAAGACAAGGATAATTTTAAATCTAAGTGAGGAAAAAGAGGAACACACTTTCTTTCGATAACCACTTCAGAGCATTAAGTAACTGCTTCTTTAATTTCCCCCACTTTCCCCATTCCAATTTGCGGATTTAAATTGGTCGTGCAAGAGGCAATCTAGTCTTGGTTAAATTTCTTCAGATAGTATTAACAATGTTATATGAAGATAGAACCAAACAATAATTGACTTATATGATAAACTTTTACAAAGCAAACGACTCTTATATACTTTTATGTCTATCTTTCTTTCGACATTATGTTGTCATATTTATCCTTCATATATATAACTATTAAATGAACTCTTTCTGTATATCATTATTAGTTATTTTCTAAGAGTTTAGCTATTGATAAAATTGAATAGTATTGTACAATTCATCTAACTGATTTCACCTAGTCAAATAAGGCTTGTTGTTATTATTGTTGTTTAAACTTTATCAAATTGATAGTTTTTTTTTTGGTAAACTATCAAATTGATATTTACAAACGATTTCTTGTTAACAAATACAAAAGTGTACTATTGCTAATTTCTTTCTGGGCACAAAAGAAGAGATAAATGAGAACACAGTTGTAGAAGGGTAATCCACAAGTTGGGGTAATCTTAGAGCAATTGGAAAATCCTCCCATAAGCATATATGCCCATCTTAACGAACATCACTATCGATCTTTTCTAAATGGATTCTCATCATATAAAGAAGATTCCATTAATTCTTACTATATTGTAAAACATCTTTATAATAGGCTTAATATGCATATATAAAATGTTTTTTTTCCTAATAAAGATTCAAATTTTTAACCATGACATTTTTTAGCTTTAACAAAAGCTAGAAGTTATTATTAGGGATGGCAATGGGGCGGGGCGGGGGCGGGGAGTGCTTCCCCCGTCCCCGTCCCCGCCCCCAAAATCTACCCCTGTCCCCACCTCCGATTTTTATCGGGGAGAAAAAATCTTCCCCATCCTCATTCCCCGCTTCCCGCGGGGACCTCACGGGGTTATTTAAAAAAATTTAAAATGTAAAAAAAATTAATAGTATATATTTTAATAAAAAATCTTCTCTTTTCTCTTCTAGATTGGGGAACAATTAGAAAAATTCAGCACTCATGTATGCAAGACTAACAAAATAATCAATTTTGGAGGAATGAGATTAGGGTTTTATTTTTTATTAAATTTATTTTAATTATTTTGAATATAAAATGACTAAAAGATCTCTAATATATTATATATATATAAATATTAGGAGTATTTTGTAAATTTATTAAAATACCCTTCAGGGACGGGGACCCCGAGGGGCTGGGAGTGTGATCCCCGTCCCCGTTTAACTTTCGGGGGAATTTTTCCCCCCGTCCCCGTCCCAGCGGGAAAAAATTTCCCGCCAACTGGGCTCCGAATACGGAAATCCCTGCGAGTTTCCCCGAATTCAAGTCTCCATTGTCATCCCTAGTTATTATTATTAGTTTTGTCACCCTATGAGAGGGCTAGGATCTTAATTCTTAACGTAAGACACATATGTCAATTTTTTTGGTTAGAAGCACTGGCATTTAAAAATTTATTAAATTTTGATTAATATGATTCGAACCAAATTGGACTATATAAGCATAAAGTTGTCCTATAATATTAATTTTTCCTACTCACACATGTCAATTTAACTATTATCGTTACATAAAGTACTAGTTAAATGCCAATGTTAGGCTTAATTTATATCATTAATTAAATTAAACAATACTCTCTTAGTCTGAACTAGAAATTATTTTATATTATTGGTGATTTACGTTAAAAATTTTCAACCTAAATTTGATTAGGTTTAACTTCACTTAATTATTATATTTAAATAACTTAAAATGTCAAGACATGTTTGGTTGAATTTCGATCTCTTCTTGTTTCAATATTTGTTCTCTCCTCTTATTTAAAAAGAAAACCAATTAGTTATAATGATAATGATTAAATATGAATTCTAGAAATGATAATTTATCAATTTCTAAATATGTTAATTTAAGAAATGCACTATTCTTTTTACTGAGTAAATTTGAAGAGATTCATACTTTATCTTGCACATAGAGTGAGAACTTTGAAATATATATATATATACTGAACTTCAACTCCATAATCTTCCATGAAGGATGGTACTCCAAGAGCCAAGAGATGCCTGGAAAAAAAAAGTTGTGAGTAGTTCTACCTTGGATTCCTTCCTTGGTTGAAAAAAGGAAGACCAACTAACCTCCTGGATTCTATTCCTTTCTTCTCACGTCTTTATATTTTCACCTCATTTTCTTTCATCTTCCATTTTTGCTTCTATCTTTTTGTAATTGATTTGTCATCTTTATCAGGCAAGTTGCAATGATACAGTATATCCTAGAACGATGGAGAATCGCTTATTATATATAACATGAGCAGGCATAAGAAAGAGACAACTTGGCAGTCAATAAATAACACAGCATGCATGTGAAGGCCATCTTCATCAATCAGAAATACTATAGAAAACATCACACTACACATGCATCAAATCAGATTATTCAGGTGAGAGAATACGATGACAAGTGACAACCAATCATTGCCAATAATGGTACTCTGTGTGTGTCTATATATATATATATAGATATATATAATGCAGTACATATTCTTTTGAAAAGAAATTAGAAATCTTCAGAAAAACAGTCAGACTTATATGTAAAGATGTATGATTGTGGGGAGCATGCAGTAAAGCCGCCCAAGCATGATTTTCAGAATCACATTGCTTGAACGTGACTTGAGGTCAGGACTCAAGAAGGAGGACCTGGAAATTATGAAAACATTTCAATATATATATATATATATATATATATCAAAGTCATAATTAATAGTACCAAGATATTATTCTTGCAAACCCTGCAATATTTTTAGCATTAAAAGACATTTTCTTTCGAGATTACAAATCATTTGATACCCTGCGCAAAATATATTCTCATTTAATTTGTCTAACCAGCAATAGACCATGCATGGGAAAACAATTCAAAAGCAAGATTTGAAATGATCTATTTTCCTATTATATAGTCGAACCAATTATAATAATTCCAACTACTGCCTAACACGTAAATATATACATTATTAGATAATTATTAATTAGTCATATCATATGATACAACCAAAATCCTTAAAATTTCGAGGTTCAGAAATAATCACATTTGTCTTTAATTTTCCTGAATCAATAACAACCATAACTAAAAGTAATGATACACACAAACAGACATATATTATATATATATATATATATATATATATGTAGAAGTTAACTAAAGTTCAAATAATAATAATTAAAGGCTAAATAAAAAAGTTCAAATCCAAAAACACTGGTATAAGGACCCACATTATCTGAGTATAATACAAGTGTAGGCAAAGGAAGCAAGTCAGGCAAATCGAACATATTCTCTATCAAAATTTCCTCTTCCTTGCAATGTTTCACCTATAGATAAAAATACCAATTAATTAGCAGAATCATGTGTTCATATATCTTCTTTAAACTCGAGAAGAACTGCAGGCAATATGAAACTTTTTGTAATCCATATACGTTCAAAGTTTGAAGCAAAAATATCCTAAACTCGGGGGACCAAATAGATATATATAACAAGTAATAGTAAGATAGGTACAGCTGAGAGAGACTTTTACTCCACACCTTACACTTAAAATTGTGTACGAAGCCCATACAAGTTCATCTGGATGAGTGTGTATCGGTGAATCATACCACTTAAAAATAATAGTTTGATGAGGTTTCATAAACTCCTACCTCTAGTGAAGGGGTGTCCTTAAGATTCTTAGATTCTTTTTTCTTTATATTTTTTTCACCTAAAAGTATATATATATATATATATATATATATATATAGGGCAATATACATACTAACCAATATATGCCTATGTTATGCAAAATTTTCTGACATTGAAGTTCCAAATCAAACTCGCAGGTAAATAAGAATTTACAATCAATATCAATTATCAATATCACAGGAGCTTTCTAATTATACACACACACACGCACGCACATATTTGATATCAAATCCATTGAAAATTAATGAAGTCTGTTCGAAAGTCTCATGGAATCTAAAATGCATATCTCCATTAAGTAGAGATGAGAATATGAGATATCACAGTAAACTATTAACATTACTCAATTTTTTCGATGTAACTACCCACATATTATTAATGAGGTTAAAAATGGAAAATTTGTAATCTGAATTAATTAAATATTCAAAAACAAAGACGAAAGTTCAAATGTCAGTTTCTATCTAGCTAGGAAAAACTGTGAGGGTAAGAACTACAAGTAAATATTTTAGTTTTTCTATTCCCTCATTGTCAACAATCAAAGCAGAATGATCAGAAATAAAGACAGGGCAATATAAATTACTGCAATCAAACTCACCAAGCGTTTAAAGTGCTAATCCTAATTAACCGGTTAGAAAGGGTAAAAGTTATGCGTTTCCTGCCACTACCAATATTAATGAAATGTGAGCCTAATAATCTGAACATCTAAATGATGGAACCGCATTGGAAATTTTCCCTCTCAGCGCAGGTAGATCTACACCATCGGAATTGTTAACCTGCGAATCAAGTCCGATAATCGATGCAAAATTGTCATATACAGTAAGATGCTAAGATCAACATGAAAGAATATATATATATATATATATAAAATAATAATAAACAGCCACAATTGTCCTTTAACTTCATACCTCACACTGAACACAGTGAATTAATCTTCCATTGACTTGTGAGGAAACACAAGTAACAACTCCAAGTCCTTCTTCGAGCATTAGTTCCAACAATTTCGAAAGGCGAAGCCTTTCCTCTCTGAAGCCACTAGAAACCTCAATTCCCACACCCCCATTATCATTGAGCTCGCGGACACTAAAAAAGCTGTTAGATGATGTATACTGTTCGCTTTCGCTCTCATGGTTTTCGGGATTTGAAGAATTGTTGGAGAGTTTCTTCAATTCATCTCTCTTGGCACTCAGTTCTTTTATATTCTTCTCAAGGTGCTTTATGTAGTTCACCGCCTCGTTCATGTGATCTGATATCGAACGCTTTCCCTAAACTCCCCATCACAATAAAAACAAAACCCTAAATTTAGTACAACGCACCAAATACATTAACCTTTTTTGTCTATTAGCGTCTAGAGAGAGTGAGAGTAGAAATCACTGTCCAGTATTGAGGGATTCAACCATGGATTTTAGTCAGAGCCAAATTTTTTAAAAAAAAAAAAAAGGAAGAAAGGGGTCTGCAAAAATTGTTGAGGGATAATTTTGACTCTGATTTCAAAAGGGTGCCCAATATAATTGAGAAATTAGAGAATATTTGCAGGATTATAACTGAGAATATAGAAGAAAAAAAAAAGGAATTAAGATTCTTTATAATTTACCTTGATGAACTCAAGAGGGAGATGAGATCTAAGGGAGGCATAAAGGGTAGCCATTTCTTGCCTTCTTTGCCTCTCAATCTCCCTATGAACGATCTTCTTGTTCTTCTTGTGCTTGTCATTAGAAATCTCATGATTAATCTGATCATCGCAAGACCCATATTGAAGTTTCTTCGGCCGGCTGGTGCTAGTTCTGCCACCATGTGATTTTTTATCAGAAAAACTGATCATATCCTCCTGAGAAGCATGAGAATGGCCATCAAGAATGAGATCTTCGGAGATTTGGTGTTGGTGATAGTGGGGACAGCCAGAAAATTGGATCACCATCTCATTGCCTCGTTGTAAAGGAAACATGGCGTGTGAGTGTGCTCACTGACTACTCCAAAGTCTCCTCAAATTTTGGCTATGGAGGCTACAGAAACACAGATTTTTGGGGTAGGCTATCTTTCACAGGGACCTTGAGGATTCCTCCATATATACAAATGTATACTCAAAGGCATATATATATATATATATTAAACACTGACAGTAACGTGGTATTAATTGTATTATATATAATATAATTATTTGAGATCAATACTGTTCATGTATATACACCAACGGTAACCCCCCACCCATTAATTTGCGTGCTATCATGTGGATCAGCACTCTACTTTAAGCATTTCTTTAATTTCTACCTTTTTGTTTTTTGTTTACAACGTCCAGTATATTTAATTCAAATCATTATGAACAATGGGGAAAATTTTAATACATAGAGAGAAGTTCTTTTTGGTATAACTACCCCTAGCTTGGACTTTTATAAACTTGAACTATATAGCTCCAACTTGAAACCAAGTACTAATTAATCCTCAGAGTTCTTATTTGGCTGGCTGGCTAAGTAGATATTTAACTAACATGGTTCGGTTCACTTGAACTGAATGAGACACTAATATATTTCAAGAATTAATTTAGAGAAGCTTTCAGTTTTGGGTATTTGATTTTTATTTAATTGTTTACTTTCTTAAAGTTTTAGAAGAAGAAAAGATTAAGAAGGAGAAATATACTTAGTAAACAAAGCCTTTTTTCTTTTAAATTTATATTTCCATGTGCATCACACAATATATTAAGAAAAATTTCCTGTTCCTGAATCTCTCCTCGATCAAAGGTGGATTACAACCCTAAAAATCACGTGCAGTAATTATCTCTATTTTCTATATCTCAATGGTCAAGGCAAGATTCCATCCTAGTTTATCTAATTACGTACTCTAAAAGATGTCATAAAAATTGGATTACTAGAATTATGAAGGCGATGGGTGTTTAATTTTTCTCTTCTACCTTTTCGCTTTTCCTATTAAACATTTGAATATAAAACCGACACAACTAACTATTTTCCACGAAAACCTAGAAGAAAACTCATTCTTTACCAAACTTATTGTCTATTTTTCATGGATATGTGTTACTGACTTTCGTAAAGGGAAAGCCAAACTCAAATGTCAATTTCTTATATAGAAAAGCTTCTGGGAGTACTATTTTGTATATTAATAACGTAGGACGTCATATATTAATTCCAAAGTTAAAATTGCTAAATAAAATTTTACGAATAATTTTCAACAAATAATTATCTATTATGGGACGTTACATTATCAGTTTATCACTTAAGTAACACTTCTTTTCTCTCGCGTCTTCATTCCTTTCCTTTTGGATGAAGATCGGATATCTAATATTATAATTATCATCATCTCTTTTTT
The DNA here is from genome assembly GCA_037074585.1 of Biancaea sappan. Classification (NCBI taxonomy): domain Eukaryota; kingdom Viridiplantae; phylum Streptophyta; class Magnoliopsida; order Fabales; family Fabaceae; genus Biancaea; species Biancaea sappan. The sequence continues at coordinate 11,171,741 of CM073490.1, read as the reverse complement.
TTTTTTCTGCCAAATACAATGTATGGACCAGATTCTTGGTCACAAAAAGCTAACATAAATAATAGAAAACGATGGACAGTATCAATGTGAAGATTTTCAGTGATATAACAGAATATTTCGATCCTCAACCTCGTTATATTCCTCTATTATATGCGCAATATTAAAATATTGCTTGGCGATGGGGACAGCTTAGCTGTTTCCTCTAATCTTCCCTTTGCAGACAATTATGGGATAATCACATATAAGAATATACAATTCATAGTAACATAATTATGAGAGGATCGAAAACTAATTGGGTTGGGTTTACTCATGGAAGGTGGGTCAAAAATTGTGGCTTATCAACTTTATATACATGCAAACGCATATAAGGTTGTTACCACTCACTGTACATTTCACCCCCTCTTTCTTCAAAGTTACTACTCCAGAATAATTGACCAAATCATGGGTTTTCAGCATCAGCTTTATTGACCCTTATAAAAAATATCGATGTACTAATAATAATTAAAAAGATGTACTTTATTAATTGATGTCACGTGGTCTATATATATATATATATTATAATTCTTTTAATCCTCTTACTCCATCATTATATTGATGTATTACCATACCCACAAGTTATTAATTGACTGAACCAAATAATGGATAAAACTATGCTTGGAATCCCAGATTTTTGGTGTTAGTGACCAACAAAGGTACAACAAATAACTTCAAAAAATGAAACTTATAATCACGGAAAGGAATGCACCTAGTGGCAACCATATTGTATATTAGCAGTTGCTTTATTCTAATAGCTGATATAGAAGCATTCATAAATTCAAAGGAGTACCCAATTATGTTATAAAAATAGATTATCTGACGAGCATGATCCTATCAACTCAGAATGAATTATTAGAAGCATCATGCATTTTAAGGCTGACTAATATGATTTGGTAGAATAGGGCATATATATATAAACTTATAAAACATCTTATCTTAATTATTAAATTTGTGAAGTTTGGTAGATAAAGAGGTCGACAGAGCTCTGTGTGAACGAGTACTCAAAAAACTTCGTCGTATGGGAGAGACTACTAGCCAATTAGATTAACATGAGTTGGTCATGTTTTAAATCGTAGAATCTCCTGTACTGTACTGTTCTTTACTTTATTGTTTTACACATGGCTAATTTAGCTATTCAAAATTTATGAGCAAAAAATTGAAGAAAACTAAGTGATCGATCAATTTTTTAGACAACAGCTTCCTTTATTGAAAGTCAAACATAAATTATACATATTGAAAACAGATAATAGGAAATGAACTTCTTCTTTGCCTTTAATGAATTCCTCCTTTGAAAATAAAAATATAAATATAAACATAAATTATACATATTGAAAAAAAGATAGCGGGACTATATATAAATACACAGCTAATTTTGTGCCCTTTTCCCGTGGCAAATTTATATTTATCAAAACATACAATGTGATTCAAGAATAGTATAATTTGTAGGGCATATAAAACAAGTGTGATTATTAATCTATAGGGAAATCATTTTAATCTGTAGATGTTAGCTAGCTAGGGCTCTAATTTTGCCAAATTAATGTTCCATTGTTGTGTGGGTGAAGCTGCGCGCATGCCATTTAACATTCTTTGATGATTATAATAATTGTAGCCCTATGTGTATTGTAAAAAAATTGCTATATTGAACATGATAAAGATGTAGTTGTTAGATGTTTGGTTTCTCCTCTTCACACTATATAAACTACTATATATTTCTTTTTAATTATTCAATGTGGGACTTGTTCATTATACTCCAACAGTAAAGTTCAAGTTTGTTAGGTGTAACAATTATCAATTGTCATAGTAAAATAATTGAAATGCTTAACTTATTCTGTCAACAATTTGGTTTATGACTCGCTCATTTCTTTTGATATTGATCGTCATCCACTGCACATGATAATTATGAATTGCAGACACCTCATCTCCATATTTGAAAGCACCAAGATCAATAGCATCAGAAGAGAACATAACCTTTGTACTAATCTTTTGACAAAGACCGCAAGGACAACGTGCCTTCCTGCTAGAACCTATGACCCCCCCCCCCCGCCCAACAAAAAAAAAACTTTTTTTTTGTGCAAAATATTTACTTTCGTGAATTATGTACCGTTTGAACTTTGTATGCCTTTTTTGTATTTTGCTGTTTCTGCATTTCCCTCTCTAGAACAGGGAATATGTAAACTCTACTACTTTCTAATATAATTTCCTTGTCACACAAACAAAATTTTTGTGCCTAATATAGCAAAAAGCACGAAAATCAGTATAGCAATCTCTACTGATAAACTAATAATGAAGCTATTTCAAATTCAACTTAATTGATGTGTTGACAAATTGATAGTGTAAGGTAGTATAATTGTATGTGTGGGTGTGTGTATGTGTATAAAACAAATAAATTATACCTAATGCCTTGTTTGAAAAATAACATTCAATTCTCTTGTTGTTTGATAAATATTACTAAAATTTGTCTTTTTATTTGCTTCTTGTCAATGCAATTATATTTTTGTATATATAACATAGTAATAGTTAAAGTCAGCTAAATTATATTAGTTCCAAAATGAGATTATAATTTTATTCTTAATATGACAATAAAAAGGTTAAATAATTTTATCATAAAAAGGATAACATATTATATAAAAATTTAATTAAATAAACAAATAATAAATCAGAAAAGAAAGCTTTCTACAATATATATGAAATTTGAGAAGATTTAGACGTAATTTCTACAGGAAAAGAGGGTATCAGGTATAATACATAGCCAACACAATTAGTACAAGTTATAGTGTTGATTAATTCTATAAAAGATTTGATCATATACATATATATGTTATTCTATTATTATTATTATTAATATTAATATTATTATTATTATTATTATTATTATTATTATTATCACTAATTGGAGAAGGAGGGAGATCAATGAGCAAGTGCTATGGAGAAACTTTAAAAGCAATTGGCAAAACTTGAAGTGGCGTGACGTAATCCATTAATTTAAGGTGGTTGTGTACGTGTTGGGGTGGCCCACTATGTATATCAATATCCACTGACAGAGATGGAACTCCATCTAACATTTGAGTACAGTCAGACATTAGAGGGAATCCCTGTTCCTTAAGAAGGCCCCTCAAAGATCACAAACCCTAACAAACATATCCACTTTAATATTCCCTATCTTCCACTGCTGTAAGACAACAAATAATGGAAGTCACCAATAAAAATCCTCTTTACACCAAAGCAGTGAGTTGTCTTTGGAGGTTTTCCTGATACCCACCCACCGCACAAAATCTCACAGGAATCTGCTAGCTATGCTCCTCAATTTTGTTAATCTGTGCTTCCGATGATGCTCAATAATTAGCAGGAAAAGTTGAGGAAATTGAGGTTGCAAAGGCAGAATTTACTCTTAGTACTTTTTGTTTTACTATTTATTTATCTCTTAGTTTGGTAAAGTTTATGAGAATTTTTAATTAATTGTTTATTATTAATAAAAAAACAAGATAAAGAAAATGGGGTGGTGGTGGATTAAGGGAAAAAGAAACCTATCAATTCGATTTTTTAGTATCACTTTCACTTGAAATTCGTTAGTAATTGGTATCTTTTTTTCTTTTTTTTCTTTTGGTCTTTCCTTCTTCCACTAATCATTACGAATCTTAAATGTTTACACGAAAATTGGATTTGTTCCAAATAAGAAGTCACCTGTGGTCGCTGAAGTGCTTGTTCTCTGCTAGCTGGAAACCCTAAACTACCAGCATCATGCATGGCTATTATAGGAAGAAATAACAAAAAAATTCCACTCCTAAATATTAATTAACTAGTGACATATTTTTAATTCTTTAGTCTAAGCAAATCATCCTGTAATCTCTGAGCAAGCGTTAGTTAATAGAATTATAAATACTAAAATAAGGGGGTATACCTGACTTTATACTTTTTAATGAATCAATGCTCAACTATTCTTATATATAATAAGTAATAAAATAATGAAAGCCGAAAGATTAATCAACGTGATTGCTTTGAAGGGGTCCGGTCAATTAAATTATGTTTCTAAAGTTAGAGGATTGAGAATATAGGGCCCTTTTAACAATGAAAACTATTTGATTATTATGCCTTTAGCAAGATTTATAATTCAGCAGGACAACGACATAACCCCAACAAAATTAAATAAGCTGCGCTAAGGTTTGCCTTTGTGAGGCTGTATTTAATTTCATTGGCATCTTCTAATTAGGTTCATGACTTCATTTGGTGCTTTCTTTTCCTAGCTTTTCTATATTCTCAATTGCAAACTTTTCTCAGAACTTTCTATGTATTGGTTCTTTGTATCCATTTTAAATTTTGTTTAAACCTATTATTCCATGGAGATCTTCTCTTTACAGTATTAGGGTTTGATGCATTCCCTCTTTCCATGAGCACATTACAAACTCCTTCAACTAAGTTGAAACACTAAATAAATATGGGGCGTGACGCAACTAGCTAGCTCTTGCTTATAAAATTTTGGTTAGAATTAACATTACGTAAAAAGATTATTAGGAGAACTTTAGCTTTAATTATTTATATTCATTGTTTAGTTAATTTACTCAACATGTTTTCAACGCTTTTGAAATTATTTATTTATGTTCGGTTGTTAAATATATCATATAGGACGAAAACGTTATTTAGAATTAACTATTTCTGGTTGAGGATATATATATGTGTGTGTGTGTGTGTGTTGTGTTCCTATCTTCCGTAGTCTCTTTCTTCTGCGTGATTCACTGCCTATGATGTGAAACATAAATTAAAAAAACAACATATTATTGGGTTCTTGAAGGTTGACATGATCTTTGAATAAAATCTCGTTTCTTCACTGATGAGGTAAGGGGTATATATTTATATATATATATATATATATATATATATATATATAGAGAGAGAGAGAGAGAGAGAGAGAGAGAGAGAGAGAGAGAGAGAGAAATCAAGTTCTTAATAGTTATAAGCAATGTTTTCGGACCCGACCCTAGGCTTAGCCCGAACTGGGTCACATGCTTAGACCAGTTTATATGTTAATCGGCTTTGACCCGGTCGGTCAAAGTTGACTCGGTTAAGTCAATCCAGTTGTCTTGGATTACTTTTTTTTAATGTTTAAATTTGTATGAAAATTTAGAAAAATGTGTAGTTACCAAGAATTAGACTCTATCCTTCTACTTATAAGTTGTGTGTCTTACCATCTTGCTATCAACTTCTTCTTAATTTATATAAGTGAAATATTTTATTATATATATATATATATATATATATATATATATGGTGCTAAAATTATTCTAACCCAAAAACAAAAAATTGCATGTAGCAAGATGAAAAAAAATTAAAATGGAAAAGACATTTAGTTTAACAAAAAAATAAGTATATTATTACTAATAAATTAGGAGATAAGAAAAAAAATACATTCATATATGTATTTGATGTAAAAAAATTAAATCAAGAAAAATTGAAGAGCATAAATAAAAAATTTTATATAATCATCTAATATAAAAAAATAACAATTAAATATTTTTAAAAAAATATTTGTAATTTTATGACTAAAAAAATTATTTATGGATATTTTATATTTTAATAATTTATGACTAATGACTATGATTTGAAGACTTTAAAGTGTAAAATTTTCATATGAATTATTTATTTTACTTAGTTTTAAATTTTTTTGTAAACAAATATTATAAGTATATATATATATATAATTTTTAATTTTTTAATTTATTTATCTGGTTCAACAATTGATCCGTAACCTAGAGATCAATTCGAGTCAATAATCGGGCCGATTACAAAAATATTAATTATAATCAACTTTTTTAATCTTTGTTAAAAATATATATAGAATCAGGCCAGTTTCTATATATTTTAATTAATAAAATGTTCAATCTTTATATATTCTGTTTTTCTGAAATAAGAGAGAAGAAATGAAAATGAATGGTTAATCCATAGTTTTTTTTTTGTTTAAAGATTTGTTAAAACATCTTAAGTTAGGGGATTTAAAAGTATTAGAAGTTTTTTTAAAACGTAAATTACTCTTTTACTTGTTAGGAAAGTTAGAAAGATACTTCACAGTTCACATGCACCTGCATAGGAAGTGAGTCTATTATTGAAAAAGAAAGTCAAATATAATCTACCACTGGCTAGAATTAATTAAGGAAGGAAGTATTTATTAAAAAAAAAGAAATTAAGGGGAAAAAGAATTAAATAATATTAACTAAAAACAAAGCAGACTGAGATAACTTCAATTAATGATAACGCAGGTGAGCAGTGAGCTCACTCATCTTGTATCGGGGGATTTGGGGATTCTTGCGGAGCCTTATCTTTCCATGGGACATGTCGAAACTCGAACCCTAATTAACAGTCATTTCCACTTTCTTTGTTCTACACTCAGAATTAAGAAACGATTGACAAAGACCTCAACAAAACTCGTCTTCTTTTCTTGAAATCCCCGTGACGATGACTCGATCTTTCAGATCATAATCCTCTAAGATCTTAATTATAATACCCACCTTACCCCCAGGGATATAAAACAAGCAAAAACCCCTATAAGATCTATAGATGCTTCCATCTGCTCAAAAAGATGGAAAGATTCTTCACAAGAACAAACAGCCAAAGAGACAGAAGCAGAAGCCACCTGCTTTGCCGGAAGATTACGACGAAGCTCATAAGAAGTTGATGCGTAGGTACACTGAAAGGCGAAGGAGGCAAGAAATGGCCTCCCTTTCTGCTTCTCTTAGATCTCTACTCCCTCTTGAATACGTCAAGGTACTCTCGATTTACCTCATCTACTTAATTTCTTTTTCTTTTTCTTAATTTACACATTAAAGATCATTATTTGCGGGCCAGCATAATACTAGTGATCAAAATAATTGGTATATAATATATATATCTCAGGTCAAATTTCTTCCCCCGACGATTTTAAGGTTTGCAATATATTTTCTACACCGACCTCATATACATATATTGACTTTATATCCCAAAAGAACTGAACTTACATTGATAAAGAGGATATATATTTGATTGTATTTTGAAGATGATGACTTTCATGATGATCACGATGACGATGGAATTAATTTGATTAGGGGAAGCGATCGACATCGGATCACTTTAACGAGGCTGCTAAATATATCAAACATCTACAAAATAAAATTAAGGAACTGGATAGAAAGAGGAACAAGTTGAGAATGTTGTCTAATTTGAATGTTGGTGACCCTGAAATTACAACGTCAAGCAAAGCTACTCATGACCCACCAAATCCAATACCAACCAATGTCACAGTTAGTAAATGTCTGGGTGGGATTGAGGTTGTCATCACATCACAGATGTTGCCTCTTTCAAGAATATTGGATATACTGCTCAAAGAGGGGCTTCATGTTGTCTATTGTTTTCATACAAAAGTAGAAGGAAGACAAATATACACCATCCACACACAGGTAATTAAAGGAACTTAATTATTTGGTTTCTTTTGGTGCTCTGAAGATTTCTTTGCTCCTAACAGTTATCTATATATATGTTTCCATTCGCAGGTTTCTGATCTGAAGGGCTTCAACCCTTCTGTATTGCAAAGAAAAATAGAAGAAGCAATTCCATCTTCAAGTAACTCTTCCTCCTGAAATGTTAACTTTTCTTGGTTCAGGATATGCATGTTTAAATTGAGAAGAATTAATGGAGGAGAATAAAAGAGAAGATTAATTTTAGATTTTAGAGCTTCCTTTGGATTTAAATCTAAATAAAATCTTTCTTTCTATTCCCTTCTCCTTGGTCTGAACATACTGATCTTGAGTCTCAAGTGATATCCCCGATTGACTTCTTTGTTAGTTAAGGTTGGAACATTCAGAATAGTGGATTGCTTCATCAATTAGCGAAACTTTTGCCAAAAACTCACCCGAATGGAGTGAATTGAATTAGTCAAGTTTGGAATATGGAATTCTTGGTTAATAAGGATTCCATTAAGGATTCCATTCTATCTCTTGTCTTAATGGTACAAAAATGTTATAACAATTGAAAAAAATTAAAATGAATGTAGTTTTTTGAATTCTTGGTTAATAAGGATTCCATTCTATCTTTTATACATCTATCATTGCTTGTGAAGCGCGCGATAATTTTGTAGTGAAGAATACAATTTCAACATGATGGATTTGCTCCAAGATTTAAGTGCTGGTATCAGTTTGAATGAGAAAAGAGGGTTTAAACTTTAAAGGCTAGGATAGGGTAGGATAAATTGATCAAAGGAACAACTATTATGTGGGGAGAATAACAAAGAACATAAAAGTCTTCGCTGATGAGTGCTAAGTGCTTTGTAAACTAATCAAAAGGGCAACGGTTAAATAAGTTACCTCGGTAAATTTAAACCATAAAATTCTTTGTGTCATTATCAGGGGTTAAGATTAGACTTCATCTGCACTATTCCCTGATTGCTGGTCATTCATATGGTCTTTAATCAATGATGATATGTATTCTTCGTAATCTTCTAAATCCAAGATTCTTTTTTCTTCAAAGCATATTTTGTTAGCTTTTGTTAAATATAAGTGTTGAACCCCCCTACCAATGTCTTTAAGCCATTTAACATTTAATCTCTGAGCTGCCAAAGAATTGCATCTATAGAACTGGACGATTTATGTATTCTCTGTTTTATTTTGCAATTGCTATCATGTTTTGTAAGGTTTGTTATTCATATTAGAAAAGTATTTGACAGATAAAATGTGTAATTTAATTATTGGTGAAAAACTTTGGAAAATAAAGTGTTAAATTCTTTTAAATATAAAATAATGAAATCTTAACATTTTATCTCGCTATGTAATCTTGGTGTTCACCAAGCTAATTTTGTGCTAATTTCTAGTCTTGGCTAAATAATACGAACAATGAAGAAACTTTTAAGTGCATCTTTTTGTATTTTTGCTATTAAACTTTTAAGTTAAAAGAATAGTCATTAAGCAAAAAGTTGTACCATTTACCACTTGAAGAAGAGAAATAGTTAACTTGTTACGATTATAATGTCAGTTTCGTTTGCGTGAACGAGATGCACACTATTAGTTCATTATCACGCCTCAATCTATTTGATCAAAGCAGCATGAGAACTCAATTAAGATAAATTAGTTTCTCAAAAGTAAGATGTTTGACCTCGTTAAAAAAAATGAAAAACAAAATAATTATGTCTAAATATATCATTTTCCTTATTTTTCTACTTCCATTCTATCTTCTCATATTTTGAGCCTTCGCGTTTACTTATTCCGTTGCTAGCGCAAGGGTAAAATTAATTTTTTGTAATAATAACCGTATATTTTGAATTAGACAATAAAAATTAAAAGTAAAAATATTTTTGAAATAAAATATTAACTTAATTTAATAACTGATGGAGAAACGTGACATATGGTGACAGAAGTGGCGTTGTCTCCCATTTTTGGAGGATCGTTGCTTTGAGTGAGAGAGAGACTAAAACCCAAATATCGCACTAAGGTAAACCCATTACGCCAAAATAGCAAACGATATTTTCATTCACCATTTCACTCCTACTAATAGAATTTAGGTCCTGTTTGGGTAAACAGCTTATTTAAGTGCTTATAGAATAAGCGCTTATCATATAAGTGCTTATATATAAGCTATTTTTATAATTAAAGAATTTATTAGGGCAAACTTCACATAAGTTGTTTTTAGCTTATTTTCATAAGCTATTCAGAATAGCTTATGAAAATAAGCTGAAAACAGCTTATTTTCATGCCATAAGCTATTTCTATAAGCTCTTCCAAACGTGTATATAAGTACTTATGCCATAAGATAAGTTAAATAAGCTCAAAATAAGCTCTTCCAAACAGGCTCTTAGAGGATTTAACTTTTATTATTTAGAAAACATTAGAGTCTGTTTGGTTTGTGAAAATATTTCCTGTTTTCATTTTCATTTTTCATTTCCTGAAATGCATTTTCTGAAACACTGAAAACATCTTTTTGGTGTTTTCAGATTTAGGCTTATTTTAAGAAATGTTTTCAAGAAAGCGTTTTCAGTTAACTCAACTAAACGCATTTTCAAGTCCATTTTATGTTTTCAGTGAAAATGAAAACAGAAAATGCCCAAACCAAACAAGCCCTTAATATTTAGATTTTCTCGATTTTGAGTGTTAAATGGAGAGGATTTTTCTTTTTCTTTTTGCAATTCGTAATTATTCGTTGTAGATCAAACAGTTACAAGTAAAAGAAATAAAATTTTAAAAAAAATCAATTCCCCTTTCATTCTTTCAATTATAGTTGTTCAATCTAAAACAAACATTCATGATTTACAAAATGAGCTCTTCATTTGGCGTTTAAAATAGAGAGAATATGGACTCAATTTAACATAAGAAATTAAGAATTACACTTATTTAACACCTTACATTTTTATTTTATCAATATATTTTATATTTAAAAAAGCATATAGGATTATATATAGGGTTTTAAAAAAGGATAAAAATTAGGAATAAATTTTATATTTTGTTATCAAATATTTCAATATAATATGACAAATAATGTAGTATTTTTATAGTTCAGCTTATTGAAAATTTCAAAGAATTTTTACACGTCATATTTTTTATTGAGAACTTGATAACAAAGGTTAATTAAACAAATTGTATCTAAGTCTAATATTTCTAAAAATATAAAAGTAAGAGATTTGTGTTTAGTGACGTGGATCAAGCCCGTAGATTGTAAAATCGACCTTTACCAATCGCTGTTTCATGCTTATTTGTCTATAGTAATTATAAGTGGCTTGATATTTAAGTAGTTATTCGGTAATTATATTTTCTTATTATTTATAATTATAACTTAAAACCTTTAATTAAGTTATTGGTGAGGATTGGGAGAGACGTATAACGTGAGTGAAATAGAGAAAATATCCATCAAAACAGAAACATAAATATGTAATATATTTTTTATTTTTTGCTTTAAACTCCATTATTAATGTGTAATCTAACTATATTAAAACGTAAAAAAGATTAAAGGTTAAATTATGATTTAATCCTTATAGTTCTACTTAATTTTTAATTTGATCCCTGTAATTTAAAAATTTGTAATTGAATCTTTATAGTTTTATTTTTTTAATTCAATTTCTATTATTAAAATTTTGTCAATATTTTGTTAAATTTTGGTAATATAACCAATTATATACCACCTTAATATTGAGAATATACATGACTTAAGTAAATTTATCATAATTATTTAATATAAATTGTATTACATGTCATATATATGTGAGTTAATTTCATTTAATTATCTACTTTTTTGTATTGTTGGTATAAGTCATGTATATTTATAGTGTTAATATGCATATGATTAGTCACATTAATAAATTTTAATAAAACATCGACAAAAGTTTAATAGCAATAACTAACTTAAAAATTTGTAAAACTATCAGGATTTAATTACAAATTATTAAACTATAAGGATCAAATTAAAAATCAAGTGAAATTGTAAGAACCAAAAGAATAATTTAACCAAGATTAAACAATCCGATGAGTTCTTATAACGAAGAATATGAATAATTAACCAAAAAAAATCCTAAATTCAAACAAATTCTCCGTCACGACAAAAGATGAAAACATAAGATTGAGTCTGTGACAAGGCAATTAGTGTAAAAGCTGGTGAAGTTGAGCGTTAATTAGAGTAAAGTCTCTCGAGCTATTCTAAATATTTAATCTTTTATAAGTCATCATCAATTTATATTTTTAATAAAGAAATTCAAGATATTGATTCCATCATCAAAATATATTTTCAAATCTGTTGCGCGTTTCATTATTTAATTCCTGCGAATTACACTGGGAACAAATCTATAATTAAGTCTTACGGCGGTTTAAGCTACAGTAATCAAGCCTATTTATTAATTTCACACACATCTTTTGTTGCTTAATCAATTTTTATCATAAAGTGAACATGTTATATTGCAAACTAGTGTTGTGACTTGTTAAGTTCTCAAGTTAACACTAATTTGGTACTTTTTATTTAATGATTTTACCTTCCATTTATCTAAACATGTTTACTTTGAAATGATTTTTGTCCTCTTAATCACCTCTTGAACTTTAAAGGCTTTTTGCATATTTCTTATCTTAAATCTCAATTTTTACTATTGATTTGTGCCATTTTTGTGAATCTTATGCAAGGTCAAAAGTTGGAAGTCAATTGAGGAAATGAAGCCTTAGAGTTGCTGAGTAAAGAAGCCAAAAAAGTTAAGAATGGAAATCCTTGCTAATGTCATATTTCTGCCACTCATTGCTGTAGCGGTGAGTTCTTACCGCTGCAGCGGTGAGTTCTTACCGCTGCAGCGGTAGTTCATCCGCTGCTTCCCTCAGCGATGCGTTGAAGATTTTTGTAGTTTATGTTTTTCTGCCTTCCACCGCTGTATCGGTGAAATATTCCCGCTGCAGCGGTGGAGCTCAAAATCAGCACAATTGAATCTGCATTATCTCGCTGCAGCGGTAAATTCGTACCGCTGCAGCGGCGGAACCAAAAAGTCAGTTTTTCAGAAAGGCTTTAAATAGCTTCCTAGGTTATTTTCAAAGGGGATTCTGATCCGAGGGAGACGGGGAAGCGCCGTTTTGGCTGAGAAGAGCAAGGGGAACCTGATTTTCAAGGCTTGGGAAGCTCAATCCATCATCCCACATCAGATTCATGGCCATCTTTATCACTTTTTCTACTTTCTGCTGTTTATTTTCTATGAGTAGCTAGATTTTCTATCTAGGGTTACTATGAACTTGACTCATGAATATATTTTACATTCTCTCATGTATTTGCAACCGTATTTCAATTAATATAAGTCTTCATATCCATTTTATTGTTGCGTTATATGGACTTGATCAATCTATATGTATGCTTGTTGCTGTCTTCGAACTCGGGAGAGGGAGGTGAGAGTAGAACACTGAATAGGAAGGACGAGTGTGTGAACCTTACTAAGTGTTTTCGCTTGTTAGTTAATAGGAATGTTAGTTAATCTCGTTTAATCAAAACTAGGTTGGTTGTATTAGGCTTAGCCCACACAAGGAATTGCGTAGGAGTTGAGTAACTTAATTGAGATTCAGGAGGATTCTTTTAAGTTATTAGAATAACCTATGATTAACTTATAGGGTTGAATAAGTTGCGAGTGCGTGAGAGGGGTTTTGTAATTTCTAGGATGGAGGAGAGGGATTAGTGACCCTATGCTTTAATTAGACTATTTCATCAGTTTTTGCATTGTTTGCTGTTATTAAAAGAAAACATAAATATTTACTGTTATTGATTTTATTTTATCATTCATTGGCTAAAGCTATCTTCAATCCAATTGTTTCGTCCAACTAATTCAATTAAATTTCTTGGGTACTTAGTCACTTAGTCTTCGTGGGAACGATACTTTTACTCTCAAATCACTATATTACTTGTGCGATTGGTGCGCTTGCCAATTCATCTAACAAGTTTTTGGCGCTGTTGCCGGGGACTAAGATTTGTGCTAATATTCAAAGAAATTTGAAAGTGTTAGCTTGGACGCTTCTTTGTTTTATTTTCTGTTTTGTCTTGATTTCTTTCATTTTTCTCTTTACTGTTCTATTTGAGTATTTAATCATTTAAGCTTTTCTTGTGTCAATTTATTTTTAGCTCTATTTTTCATTGTTAACTGGTGTTTCTTATTGTGTATGTGGCCGACATTGGACGATCCACCTTGAACAAGCATCGGTAAAGTCTGGCTGAAGACTATAAACTTAGCGCTCTTGGGAGGCAACCCAAATTTCCTTGCTTTCTTAGTTTTAATTGTTTTGTTTTGTTTTTGTTGTGTTGTTTCTTGGTTTTTAGTAGTTTTTATTACTTTGCTGTGAATTTGAGGTTGTGTTGGTGTGAACTTTATTTCCTTGGGACTTGATGTTGCTATGATGGATTTTGAGATTGTATTGAACTTATGATGATGCACATTTGTTGGATAGCAATTTCAATTTTTGGCCTATTTTATTGTGATGATGATATTGTGCTGTCAATGTTGAATATTGCTGCTATTTGTTGTCTGTGTGTTAAGAGAGAAAAATGGATGCTTGCATTCTCATGTTTTAAACCCTCCTTAGCTCATTGAGGACAATGTGTGATTTAGGTTTGGAGGAGAGGTTTATTATGAGATATATATGCATATGCATATTTTTCTGTGAGAGAAGAGCTGAAATGTTTGCCTTTGTTTCCTAGTAGTGCTCAGCAAATTAGAAAAATTTTGAAAATTTGTTAATTTCTTCTGTGCAAGTGAAGTTAAGTCATTTATTTTCAAAATTATGAAAGAATCTTTGAATCTAATGCTAGGAAATTTCTTATAGATGTCGTCTTGTTTTTATTCAAGCAGCAATAGGAAGTTTTTACAATTAATTTTTCTTTCTAAGAACTCCTTAATCTTAAAAATGGTTTATAATTTCTTGAATTTGAGAATAGTGGAAAAATATCAAAAGTTCAATAAAGGGATAGCTAAAAAAGTTCAATAAGGGGGTAGCTAAAAAAGTTCAATGAGGGGACATGCTTTAAAAAAAAAGAGGAAAAGAAAATAGAGCTAGTTTTTGGTAAAGCTAAGCCCTTGAGAACAAAAATAAAGTGAAGCCCTTGAGAACAAATAGTAAATTAATCACTAAACTCTAATTTAGGTTTTAATAAACTATTTGAGGATGAAAAGGAATGTTTTTGGTGTGAAACTCTAATTGTTTAAATTTCTATACTGCTTGGGTTGAAATAGTAACTCTTAAGAAAATTATGCTAACTACATATTCAAAGATTTTTTTCTATTTCAACCGATGTGATAAAACTTAACTTGCTAAATCGATTGTATTTTAAATTAATTCTGTTTGCTGGGGCACATCTTGGAAACCTTGGTATTTTGTTTTGTAAGTTGTTAAGAGGCCTTTGCTTGAGGATAAGCAAAATTTTAGGTTTGGGGGAGTGTTAAGTTCTCAAGTTAACACTAATTTGGTACTTTTTATTTAATGATTTTACCTTCAATTTATCTAAACATGTTTACTCTGAAATGATTTTTGTTCTCTTAATCACCTCTTGAACTTTAAAGGCTTTTTGCATATTTCTTATCTTAAATCCCAATTTTTATTATTGATTTGTGCCATTTTTGTGAATCCTATGCAAGGTCAAAAGTTGGGAGTCAATTGAGGAATTAATGAAGCCTTAGAGTTGCTGAGTAAAGAAGCCAAAGAAGCTAAGAATGGAAATCCTTGCTAATGTCATGTTTCTACCACTCACCGCTGTAGCGGTGAGTTTTGACTGCTGCAGTGATAGTTCATCCACTGCTTCCCTCAGCGATGCGTTGAAGATTTTCGTAGTTTATGTTTTTCTTCCTTCTACCGCTGTAGCGGTGAAATATTCCCGCTGCAGCTGTGTAGCCCAAAATCAGCACAATTGAATCTGCATTATCCCGCTGCAGCGGTGAATTCGTACCGCTGCAGCGGTAGAACCAAAAAGTCAGCTTTTCAGAAAGGCTTTAAATAGCTTCCTAGGTTATTTTCAAAGGGGATTCTAATCCGAAAGAGACGGGGAAGCGCCGTTTTGGCTGAGAAGAGCAAGGGGAACCTGATTTTCAAGGCTTGGGGAGCTTAATCCATCATCCCACATCAGATTCATGGCCATCTTTATCCCTTTTTCTACTTTCTGCTGTTTATTTTCTATGAGTAGCTAGATTTTATATCTAAGGTTACTATGAACTTGACTCTTGAATAGATTTTACATTCTCTCATGTATTTGCAACCTTATTTCAATTAATATAAGTCTTTCTATCCATTTTATTGTTGCGTTATATGGACTTGACCAATCTATATGTATTCTTGTTGCTGTCTTCGAACTCGGGAGAGGGAGGTGAGAGTAGAACACTGAATAGGAAAGACGAGTGCGTGGACCTTACTAAGTGTTTTCGCTTGTTAGCTAATATGAATGTTAGTTAATCTCGTTTAATCAAAGCTAGGTTGGTTGTATTAGGCTTAGCCCACACAAGGAATTATATAGGAGTTGAGTAACTTAATTGAGATTCGAGAGGATTCTTTTAAGTTATTAGAATAACTTAGGATTAACTTATAGGGTTGAATAAGTTGCGTGTGTGTGAGAGGGGTTTTGTAATTTCTAAGATGGAGGAGAGGGATTAGTAACCCTAGGCTTTAATTAGACTATTTCATCATTTTTTGCATTGTTTATTGTTATTAAAAGAAAACATAAATATTTACTGTTATTGATTTTATTTTATCATTCATTGGCTAAAGCTATCTTCAATCCAATTGTTTCGTCCAACTAATTCAATTAAATTTCTTGGATACTTAGTCGCTTAGTCTTCGTGGGAACGATACTTTTACTCTCAAATCACTATATTACTTGTGCGATTGGTGGCTTTCCAATTCGTCTAATATGACTTGTGTGATGCATGGATTAATACAAATGTTACAATTTTTGTTTATCAAATAAATAAAAAATAATTAAAAAAAATATATAAAAGAATACATGTATAAAAATAATAAGACATTTAAGCCATATTAAGACACATATAAGATGATTCATTAGATATAAATGCCTTGAAGATTAAATGTAAATAACGTCAAATGAAAATAAGAATAAAAAATAAAGTATTACATGAACTAATTTAAATAAATATATTAATTAATGATAAAAATGAGTTGAAATAAAAGTTACTAACCTAATAGATCTACTAAGATCAAAATCTTTGTCTTCCTTTGACTGTTTCTTCTATTACTGTAAATATACATTTGGATTAGTAACAATAGTTTTATTGAAATTTAAAACATAATTTACATACCCACAAAATCTTAAAACAACAAAAAGAAGATAATCAAGGGAGGAAATAAACATCACATCCCAACTTTAAAATTTAATGTTTTAAATTCTAAATTAGCATTCAATCAATTTACACACATATAATCTCGGTATTGTCTGAAGTTTCTTTTCATAGGAAGGGCTCTACCCTTTGCTCACATTAAGCCTAAAAGGGATTATTCATTATTCTTATTAAATGAAAAATAAAAAAAATTAATTTAAAAATAGTCAAATTATATTATTCAAACACAAGTAATTACCTCAATGGCATCATTTTTTTTCTTTTAGGCTTTGATCTTTCTCATGATCTATTTTCCTCAAGAAAATGTAATGACAGAAACAGCAAAACGAAACTGAAATTAGAAAATCAGAATAATGTAGAAATAAAATACAACAGACAAAAATAAAAAATCAGAAGACCAAAAACAGAAACATAGATGAACCAGAAACACAGAAAACAATAACAGAGAACAAATACAGAAATGAAGAAAGTAAAAAAAAAACGCAAGAATAAAAGAGAAATAAATAATTAAAAATTACAATCAAATAAACAGAAATCGCGAATGTGAACAGTACATAAACCGTATAGATCAGAAAAAATGAATAAAAAAAAATTGAACATGATACCAAATAATGTGAGAAAAACATCACTTTAAAACTTTGATGATAAATCGTCATTGTTGTCCTTCATCCATGTAAGGGAAGAAGAAGCAAAATCGAAGAGAAAAAGAAGGGAAATTGTGTGGGAGAAAGAGATAGGCAAATATGGACGAGATTTTCGAAAGAAATATATAAATATCTACATTGATTTTGAATTTTAAAATTTTAATTTTGAAAAACGAAAAAGTCTCTAAATTGGCCAATAGAGATGGTCACTTTTTAAAAACCTCTGCATGAAGATAGGAGATTGGCTATTGATGATGGTGCAATAAAGAAGTCTAACGTATTTGTATAAAAAAAAAGAAAAGAAAAATGAGTAATAATGTATTATTATAGTTTGAGTTGATGGATGTAATTTTAAATTTTATTATAATTATTTAAGAAGAGAAATAAATAATATAAACACTTGTAGGTTAGTTTTTATATAGTAATTAATTATTTGATTATTTGTATATAATAAATGTTAATTTACCAAATAACAGCATATTTTATTTCAATTGAAAAATTTACCTAATTTATCAATTATATAGTAATTATAGCAATTACATACCAATTATATAGCAATTTATCCTAATTTTTTCAAAATTCATTTAATGTGATTATATAGCAATTATATCAATTATAAACTAATTATACAGCAATTATATAGCAATATACTCTAATTTTTTCACATTCATTTAATGTGATGTGATTAATTTACTAAATTTATTCATTAAATTTATTCATTTAAATTTATTTTATTATAATAATTTAATAATCTATTGACAATTAATGCTTTAAAGTGAAATTGTTTTAGTCTATTATATAGATTCATATTTATACCTAGCTAGCTATAATAAAGAGTGCAAGCTCTTATGAACAATTAAGATGTATGGAAATATATACTTTCTAAATCAAATTAAACTAGCTACATTATTATATATAATACTGTATCTATGGTGGCAATAATTTATTTATTTTTTCCCTCATGATAACCAATCTATAAAGTTAGATATATATATATATATATATAACCTTAAAATAAATTATATTTCAAAATCGTGCAAACTAGAAATGATCATGGATTTGAATTTAACATAACCAGAGAGGAGAGAGAGAGAGAGAGAGAGAGAGAGAGAGGGGGGGGGGGGGGGGAGGGTAATGGGTTCAAGATACCAAGCCATTTTTTGGTCTGTCTTTAGGATAAGGTTCGAGTTTAGGCCATCAATCCCGATTGGAAGCTGGAGTCCAGAGTTTGGGACTGTGTTAGAGAGCTAAAAATTTTAATATTTAGAAAGTGAAGATGCAAAAAAATAACTCAATAATAATTCATAAATAAATTAGTTCTTTATTTAATTAATAATAATTAGTTTATGCGGTATTTTAATTTAAGTATTTAAAAAATACATTCGTAATTCAATTAATTAAATTGATACGCATTGTAAATATAATGACAAATCCAAAAATAACATCAAATGCCATGCTTAAATTCAACAATTTAAACTTTTGCTAACTAGATTTGCAAGGTATGAATTTTCTTCTCCTATATGAAATTAGGCATCGAGAATATAATGATCCTGACTCTCTCTTTAGTCGATCTTTTTTTTTTTAAAAAAAAAAGAAATTGTTTAGTTTACATTCAGAATTAGTTTTCTTCAAGCAGGTAGGGGATTTAATCTTTTTTGGGCATGGGACAATATTTTAGAAGGACGAAGGGTTAATGTAACAGGTGCGAGATAAAAGTTGGGATCAAAATTTACTATTGACACTAATTAATGTTGGCTACATTTGTTGAACCTCGTTTTGCAGCGCATGAACCCAACGTTTACCTTTCATCCTTCATTATTTTCTTGGTAAATTCATCGAATTATTGGACGTTAGAAAGTTGATAAAATTCATATGTAGACTCCCAGGTTAGGTTTGACAAAAATATTGAAAACTTACAAGTTATTTTTCAGTTGAAAATTGTTAAGCTACCTTATATATTGATCTAGAAGTGTTTTGTAAAAGTAATTATTAAATTAGTTGATAAATATAAAATAATATATATTTTATGAATCTAAAATAATAAAAGTAAACATACAATTTCTTGTTTTTTAATTAAATTAATTTAAATTATTTTATATATATATATAATATATTTAATTAGGATCAGACGAAGAAAAAAAAAACGAAAAAGGAGGAGGAAGAACAAGGCTGTGTGTGACGAACAGTGACAGACCACCACAAAAACATTAGCAAAAGTCGACGATGGAATGCTATACCTTAGCCTTGAGGACAACAACTGACGGACGAATGAGGATGCAAAAGTCGATGAAGAAGAAAGGGCCACAGTCTGAATGCAATTTGGAAATGTATATGAGAATGGTATAACGAAAATTTTGATAAAACAACAAAAGTAAAATAGAAAGAAAAAAATAGAAAGTTATAAATTATAAGTTACTCAAAGATTGTGTTCGACAAATCATTTAAGCTAGGTTTTAACTTATTTAAGTTATAAGTTATAAAAAAATAGAAAGCTATAAGTTATAAGTTGCTCAAAGGCTATGTTCGGCAAACCATTTAAAGTAGGTTATAGCTTATTTGATTAGTTTATAAATTCGTTAAAAATGTTTGATAAATGAACTTATTTCAGTAGTTTATAACTTATAATTTATAGCTTTTATATTTTTCTTTCCTTTTTACACTTGTTATTTTATGAAAATATCCATTATACTCTTATTTAACATATTATATATATATATATAAAATAAAATATATATTTTTAATGAATTATATATATAATAATTTAAATTAATTTAATTAAAAAATAATATATTTATTTTGTATTATTTTATGATTATAAAAGTATTCTAAAAGTATTGAGTTAGAAGTATTCTAAAAGTAACTGTTGAAATAGTTAAAAAGTGTAAAATAACATAAAAAAATATATTTTTTTAATTTTAAAATAATATAAATAAATGTATCATTTTTGTTTTTAATTAAACTAATTTAAATTGTTATATTTATAAATTCATTAAAAATATATGTTTATATATTTTATTATATATAATAAAATATATTTACATATTTTATTATATTATATATATTATATATATTTATATATAAGAGTATAATAAATATTTTCATTAAATAACAAGAGTAAAAAAAAAATACATAAGATATAAACTACTGAAAGTAATTTATTAGAATAAGTTATAAGTTATTTAAATAAATTTATTTACTGAATACTTTTAATAAACTTATAAATTAGCTAAATAAATTATAAATTTATACGTCAAATACAGTTATTATATTTTTACTTTTTAAAAAAAAAGAAAAAAAGAAATTAATACTATTATGATAGTTTAAATTCTTTCCATTTTCGGAGTAGTTTTGTTTTTAAATTTGTAATTAAGACGCATATAATAGAGTCACAGCTAATATGACGGAAAGTATCATCTAGTTCTTTTCCATGGCCTACCGTCAGCTATAATTACAGTTCCGTAATAAATATTGTTCTTGACGAAGACGCTAACCTATGTTGGGGTTACCTTTTACCCAAGTGTCTGATTTTTGTGCCTATGTGTTTGCTCACGCGCCACCTGCCGACACATGTTGGTCCACTCACAATCTGAATGCACATTATAATCTATAACATAACCTCTCTCTCTCTCTCTCTCTCTCTCTCTCTCTCTCTCTCTCTCTTACCATTTCTGTTCCTAGGCACCCCTAGGTTGGCCACCTTTCATCTTCTCTTGAAAAGTTAAAAGAGATCCCATGAGCATCAATCATCTTTATCTGGTCCTTCCCATCATGCCATTCTTCCATTCTAACTACTAAATGTTGGGATCCTTTACTCTATTAGTGTTATGATACTAAGTTATTTTATTGTCTAATTAATTGTTAGTTAGATTGAACAAAGTGATATACACATTGTTGTGTATGTCTCTTTCTAAAATTTTTTTTTTCTATCTTATTTTTTTTCATGCGATTAGGTATCGTTGCACTAGTTTCTTGATCTTGAATAAAGAGAGAATAAAAACCAATAAACTGGTGTATTTGCTGCAGTACACATGTTCATTTGAGTAAGATTTAATGTTTGATTTATATGGCACAGAATTATATTGAAATTATGGAATTAATCGATTAGAAGTCAATTGCAATTTTTTTTATAGATGGAGGAATATTGCAAATATTACTTAATGACAAAGATTAGGGTGTATGTATTTACAATTTCTCCTAAATATTTAAATATTATTTGGTGCGGTAGCATAGAAAGCAAAAGGAGAACGGCACAGGAAAAGATAAATTATTATAGAAATGGGGGAAGGGACGAAGCAAAAACTTGAAGACTGAGGTTTCCAAATTGTGTCTCTATTCACTGTTTGCTTTCCACCTAAACAAAGATTGCCCTTTTTATATACCCAGTGATCTCCCAGAAGAAGATAACGAAGATCAACAAGATCTGATTCTGGGCAAAGAGTCACTGTGGGGAGTGATCCTGTCCTGTCACTGCCATAATGGACAGAGGGAAGAATCATCATAATATGTGGGCTTCTTGGGACAATAATGATGAAGCAAATGTTAGTAATAAAGAGATGAAGAAGATCATTCGTAGGGAAACTGAAAGGCAAAGAAGGTCGCATATGACGACCCTATGTCAATCACTCCGATCTTTGCTCCCTTCTGAACTCATCAAGGTCTCTTTAACAATTTCCTATTTACGAAATCCATTTTTCTTCCTTAATGATTGATACATTTCAGTTAGTTAGTGCTAATTTGTAGTGATTCTAACTTTCGCATTCATGATAATGGCTTGGTACAAACTTTCATAGTATGTATTAACTATATATAGGGCTTTCCTCGATGTGGTTAATTAATTAATTACAGGGAAAGCGTTCAGTGTCTGATCACATAGGGGAGGCAGCAAATTATATCAAAGATTTGGAGGAGAAAACCCAAAAACTCCAAATTAAGAGAGATAAGCTCAGAAATGAGTCTAATTCGAGTTTGGTTGCTGCTGGAATTGAAAGTTCAAATCATTCGAACATGGTAAAATGTGTAAGCATTTCGCCTTTTTTGGGTGGCCTGGAAATTTCTATGGACAGTGGCTTGGAGGAGAACAGCTTTCCTCTCTCACTTCTGCTGGAAATATTAATCCAAGATGGATGTAATGTTGTGAGCTGTGTGTCTTCCCAAGTGAACGGGAGGCTGTACCACTCTATTAAGACTGAGGTACTGTACTTATAAGTAATAAATAAGCTATTTTTGTGTTTAGGGTTTCTATAGTGAAAAGATCTGAACAAATTTATATGTCAGTGCAAATCAAAAGTTTTATGAACTTGTAGATCAATTTTTGAACAGATGGATAACTTGGGAGGCCTTGATCTTGCTGGGTTGGAACAGAAACTGAATGATGCCATCTTGTGGTCGAGGTATTATAACTCCTCTTCGAGTAGTGAATTTTCCATGTGAGAGTGCCTCATGCACTTTGATTAGGTAGTAGTTGGCTTATTCTTGATGTTAGTGACTTTTAACTTCTGAAGCACTTGCGTGAGTGTGATATTTTTATAGTAGAATGTTTAGTATATATTAATGTATAATATGTATGTGCTATGTGATGTGTATTTGTGTACATAGATGGTGATATTGCGATTTGCTTGACTATTATTTTTGTGTTGTCAGTATCATCAGGCATCAGCCAAAAAAAAAAAAAAAGGCAAGTTTGAATTTCAGCATAACAGAAGAGATGTGAGAATGTCAATTGATACTATAGAGATGTGAGAATGTCAATTGATACTTTGTTGTGTGATAATTAAGATAATTGGTAATTAAAGAGGAACAATTTAATTTGCTTTTATAAGGAAGAATAATGAAAGTAATTTTCAGATCAATCCTCTCTTGGCTTTTTTGACCTATGCTATTTTTAATTTGGCTGAACATCTCCTTTGCTATTGACAGATGAACATTATTTCTCCCCAAATCCACCCCGTTCTCTATGTTCTGCATTGATTGGTACCAACCAAGCGTAAATAATTAATACAGGAACCTGAATTTGTGTTTATAAACTCCTTGTTTCATTGTTTATCATCAGGTTGACATTAACTGACTGAAAGAAATGCATCACTTAGTACTGGTTTTTGGAACTTTTTTTTTTTTAAATTGAAAGCTCGAAAATTTTTGGAGGTTCAATCCTCTTATTATTAGATTTTTTGAACTTTGTGCAAAACCCAAAAACTCATTTGCAATGAGAGATTTACTTTTTACAGTACTTGTAATATTGTATATATATATATATATATATATATATATATATTTTAATTCAAGCCAGGTCTAGGTTTATATACCTCCATGATCCCATCCCACAGTATGTATTCAGTCACCCTGTGAAAATAAATGACTGAAACTCAATTAGAGTAAGGAAAAATTGTGTAATTAATTAATTGACAACAGGCTGAAAATATAAATCAACTACGCAAACTCAACGTTATGATTTATCAAAACAAGTTTCTGAGGGTTGAAGGCATAGAGGAGAGGAGAATTCTTCAGAAGCAAATTGCTTGCAAAATACAGGAATATTGTGGGACAGAAGTATTGATCATGCATGATGATGATCAGACTTTACTCTTCGATCCTTAATCCCAAGGTGGCATGGTTGTTTTCTTTAATATCTGGTCGGAAAATATGATTTGCATTTTGATTTATGTAAATGAATATTGTGAATGATGAGGTGATGAACGTAGAAAGTTATTGGGTCGTTGTAACATTCTAATATATATATATATATATATATATATATGCCGGCAGGTTTATTATTCTTGACAGATATTAAAGTAGCTCTTATAAATAATTAAATATTATATATACAAGGACTTTACAGCCACGTGCGATGGTTATAAATAATTAAATATATATACCACGTCTTAAAATATGAAAGCACATTTTGCTGATACTAACCCTTATTAAGTACTACAACATCCGGTGATGTTATGAAAAAGCACTTTTCTATAAATAATTTTATATACGTATAGACACACAGATATATACAAGAAATTAAACATCTTTGCTTGAAGCACTCTTAAGCATGTTTCTTAATTAAGATTCGAATTGTGGTTCGCAACATGTAGCAAACTAGTACTTTTAGTTAAACTTAACTCTTGTTGTCAGTGAGGAGAATGATTGAATATGGAGAGTGGAAAAAATAATTATTATTAAATCACAAATTAATATTTTAAATTGACGTGAACAGTTGCCAACAAAAAGAGATATTATATAAAAGGAAAAAAAAAACTTTACCTATGTGAAATTTATTCTATATGCAGAAAATTTTCATAAAAGTTAAAATTAAAGTGAAAGACCCTAATATATGAACTTTCATATTGTGATTCAAACTTGAGCTTAGATAAAAGAGAGAAAAGTTTTTACCATTTAGTCACTGATACACATTTAACATATTTTTATAAAATTTAATATATATATTTATATATAGGAACATCTGTTATCGTATTCAAAATTCAGAACAATATACAACAATTATTTTATATTATAATGTAATAACAAATTTTATAATAAGAAAATATGCTATTATTTTACATAACTCATTTAAATTTATATAAAAATTTAAAAAATTTAATAACAAATTTTCTCATATAAATTTTATTTTTATTAAGTAAAATAATTATAAAAATATACTATGCATATTAAAATTATTTTTTAATATAAGATTTGATATTATAATTTTTAGTAATAATTAAATTTTATAATATCAAATCTCATATTAAAATTTTATATTATAATGTCAAATCATTTTAAATTATATTAAAAAAATATAATTTTCAAATCTTATATGAAAAAAAAAATTTATTATGCATAGTATATTTTTATAATTTTTTAATATAAATTTTATTTTCATTAAGTATAAATAATAATTAAATTTATATTATAAGATTTGTTATTAAAATTTTTAAATTTCTATATAATTTAAAATAAGTTATGTGAAATAATAGCATATTTTCTTATTATAAGATTCTTTTTTTATAAGATATAATAATTGATGCATATTGTTTTGAATTTTAAATATAATAACATAGATTTATATATATATATATATATATATATATATATATATATATATTAAATTTCGCAAATATATGTTGACAACTCTTTCCTCTTCTATTCAAGCCCAAGTTCAAATCCTACTTTACTTTTTCTTCAAAAATAAAACATATGTCACGTGTCGCAATTCTATTGAATAAGGTGATTGAGTAGAAGAGAGCTTTTGTAGTATATAAATCATCTGTTAATGTGACGTTTTAGTGTTCATATCAGCATTGACCGTCAGTTGACTATCGGTCAACTAACCGACAGATAGTTTTTGGCACAATATAAAAGTTCATAAAGATTTTTTCTTAGTTTTGAATTTCATAAAAAAATTTTAATCATAAAACAAATTTTATAGAAATAAAGTGTATTTTTTCCTATATAAAATATCAAATTGTATTCTCAGATTTGTTTGCCAGAATTATATTGGAGCCAGAAAATTAGGGTGCATTTGGTCAGTGTACCTACTCCTTTCTTTTTCCATAGATGAATAGTTGAATACTGATGTGCTCAGGCGAACTTGTTGAAAGAAATCTTCATTTTTTTTTGTAAAAAGATTGATAATGTGGATATATTATTTTAATACTATCGGTTAAAGAGTCATAAATTGTGGCATATCTATAATTTTGTTTTTTACTCTCACTTACATCTGTAAGTCTTACCACGCCTAGATTAGTCACTGTAGCGAATAGAAACGAGCATAGGGGTACGGCCTACTAAAAGATGCATAGAGGGCCACCCAATTGAGTGTCAAGGAATTTTTCTAAAGAAGAATAACTACTAATATAGATCTTGATATTAAAAAAAAAAAAGAAAAAAGATCAGCATAGTACAGGTGATTGTAAAAATCTTGTCCATTGCCAACTCATAATAATGCGAAGAAGTACTTCTTTTTTGGTTAAAATTATTGGTATACAAAAATTTACTAAATTCTTATTAATTTGATTCGGATAAAAAGTCAGACTTCAACATATAAACATCTTCTAATGCTAACTTTTTCTATTTCAATTTTTTCATACTATTCATGATGGACAAAAAGAATTAACTGGCCCTATATAAACATCAAAATCCTATGGATTCGAAACGCTGTAAAAAAGATTAATGTGAATTCAAAATGGGAGACAAATATTACAAAAGTCCAAATTTAATTTGAAAATGACCCTCTTCTTTACATAATTTTTCCTCTTTATTTTGTCGCCATTCCTTTCGCAAAGAAACTTTAACAATTAATATATTACAGCCCTGGAAGTTGACCGATTATGTGTGCATACTGCCGCCAAGGCTACAGTGAAAAACAACGTGTTTATATAATATCCATATGTCTAATTGATTAAAAAATATATTAATAAAGTCAATTTCTCAATTTTTAGTGAAATTGCTATACCAAACCACCACCTATACGAGGAGAAAAGGAAATGTATATTGATAAAATCATTATTCTAAAGAAACAATGGGAAGCATGCATATTATTTTATATTTTCCATTATGTTCAGAGAAGATTATACATTATAAAATAAGAAGATATGGGGAAGACTATGCCCTACCTGAGCACTAGTTTATACGAATATGAAATCAAAAGGAGCGGAAACAAACCGTATCATTTTTCATATCGTTAGGTGAGGCGAATTCTCAAACCCTAGCTAACAAATACAATATCACTAGAAGATTTCAAATCTTCTTATCTCTGGAGCCTCGAAAGATCTAGTAGACATGATGAACCCTTTGCACCCAATTAGTGATGATTATCTCTTTCAGATTTCTTTTCTGAATCCTTCTTCTCTCCCAGTCCAAACTATCCCAGAAGATCAGATCTTGCATAACCCTGTGAACGATGGCACTGAAGTAACAGGAAAGGGCAAGCAGAAGCAAAAGGGAAAACAGAAGATTATTTGCAAAGATGAAAACAAGAGATGGATGCATAGGGAGACTGAAAGACAGAGAAGACAAGAAATGGCCACACTCTGTGCCTCCCTCAGATCGATTCTGCCTCTCGAATATATAAAGGTAAACACAATTCAATTATATTTTAGCCAATGATTATGTTTAACCATCCATCCCTAATATACGGGAGATTTCTTTAATTTTCTAAAATTTCTTCACTTGAAGAAGATTTTAAAAGGGTTGGGTGAATTGGGGTTAAAAAAAAAAATCATTATTGCACTATATAGTAATGAATATAGTTAATTAAGTTGATTAATGCCTTCTTGATGGTTACTATTAGGGAAAGCGAGCAGCATCTGATCACATGTATGAGGCTGTGAAATATATCAAACACCTAAACAATAAGGTAAAGAAGTTGGAGGCAAAGAGGGATGAGTTAAAAAAGTTGTGTGATTTGAGTCCCTTTGGTTGCAAGAGTGGTGGAAATTCCAGTATTACCCATTTTCCAATCTCTGTTATTGTTCATCGTTTCAAGGGTGGAGCTGAGATTATGTGTAGTTATAGCTTCAGAAAATATGTGTCTACACACTCACAACTTCTGAGTACTCTGATTAATGAAGGGCTTCAAGTGGTAAGCTGTAATTTCACCAAAACGGATGACAGGTTCATTCACTCATTCCGATTCGAGGTACCATGCATTAATTTTGAGCAAAAATTAAGTACTTTATATAGATATATATTCTCATTATTTAGCTCTCAAAATTGTCTGTAATTTATTTCGATAATCTTGAAGGATTCTGATATGGCTGAGTCTGAGACTGACTACTCTGAACTGCAAAGAAAGCTTACTGAAGCAATCTTATCTACAAGTAAATGAAGTAATAATTTTGCAGTCAAATCATGAGCCTTATATGTGTGTGTGTAAAATAGTTCCTTTTTTTTTTTTTCATACAGCATTAGACTTAACATTATTCTTTGCAGGTCGTCCTTCTGCAGAGCTTGTGTCTGAGCCTGAAAATTGGTGATCATGTTGAGATGTGGAGAAAGTTTCTGAAATCAGACATTACTAATTTGAGCCATTTGTACATCCACACGTAGTAAAACCCATTAGTGAAGTATTGAGTGCATTTAGATAATTGATAAGTTCCTTTGTGAGAATATGCACTGCATTGCTTCGATCATTTATGGCTTTCCCATGTAATGTAATTTAGGACCAAGCTATCTCTATTTGAAGGACATGGTTATTTTGTAAATTTTTCATTGACTATTTTTGTCAGTTGGTCACTATTGCGCATTGAACTTTCACTGATAAATTATATTGTCAATATATTGATAAGTTCTAACCCTTTAATTAGTGGTATTAATTTGATTCAGCATATAGGGACATTAATGACCACCTCAATGTCAGCTCATTTGAACTGTGTATTTAAGTAATTTATTATTCAATGGAGTGTGGTTAGAAACTTCTTAAATGACGTTGTGTGACAACTTTCTACAAGATGGTATTTGAATTGAAGATTATATGCTTACTAACGAGAACTGATTTTAGCAGAATGGGCTAATTCCCTAAAAAAACGAATTAAGATTTGAATTTTCACTAAAAGATATACTCACATTTAATATCTGATTTAAGCACGATTGTTTTTACTAGAAGATATCTGTAGGAAAAAAATGAAGTTACACTTAACAGTCAATATCAGCATTGTGTAAATGATAATGACTTGTTCAATTGTTTCTCTTCTTTTATGTCTCATTGAGAACTCTTTGAATAGAAAGGAAAGTTAACAATGGAGTTTTTCGACTGTGGAGGAAACATTAAAAGAAACCTGAAGATTGTTTAGGTGAAGTTTTGGATGAAGAAAAATAATAGACTATGTAAAGAAATCAAACAAGACGAAACTAAGAAATAACATTTTTATTCACAGCTAGCATTTTGATATTAATTGTGACTGTATTGTTTAATTGGTAGGAGAGTAAAAGACGAGATTATGCAATAACATTTTTATTCACAACAGTATTTCATAAATGTTATAAAATACTAGTGACTAACGTGGGTATGTCGATTCATATTATACTTATTTTTGTCTGAGATTAAGATAATTAAAGATTTTAGTGTTTATAAATATGAATTTTTCTCAACATACCACCTATATTTGTATTACATCTTGATTCACGAGTAATGCAAAATTATGTTTGAACCACTGAGTGTACCTTGAATATTTAGATTTGCATAATGTAATTTAGATTGATTATTAAGATTTTTTCTTTTAAAAAAAGGACATTGTCACATATTTGAAAGATTGTGATCATACTTGGTGTTTCATGATCAATATTGTTAATTAATGACGTTGGTTAATTTAAGTTATTTGATAATAAGATTTTGAGTTAAAGTTTTATGAATAAAAAAAAAAATCAAGGTTACAATAATTTAACACCTATGCAGTTTAATTTAACACTGAAATCAAATTAGTTAAAGTCCAATCAGTTTTCAAATACTAATAGTTCAAATAAAAAATAATAATTTTTTAAAAAAGAAAATAATGTTTATGAAAAATTTAGATAAATCTAGAAAAAATATTATTTATTCAGACGTATATTGACATATAGTTTGGCATCACAAGAATAGGAAATTATGTATGTAATATTGAGTACCGGTATGAAAAAGTAGATGCCTATATGACGCTTACTAAATATATACATATGAAAAGTCTTGATATCAAAGGATCAAAGGAAAATATTTTATGATTTAAAAAATCTCAATATTAAATATAAGATCTTGAAGATGCTGTTGCAAAACAATGCACCAAAAAAGCAGGTATTGGAATCAAGATTAGCTTCGTTGTCATATCTTCTAAAATGATAATGTATTGTTCGAGTAATTATATGCAGTGGTTATGATACAATTCAGTTTAGGTTATGGATAATTTATTACACAATATTAGGATATTGAGGATTATGTTTGGTGTACGCATCTAAATTATTCGCTTCGATATTTAAAATTAGCATGTTGCACGAAGTGTACCAAGATGACGAACATGATCTGTTAATGGATATAATGTGTTTTTTCTAATAATTAATTTGAAAGTTGAAACAGATTAGTATGGGCGATAGTTCTAAGAAGCAGCGCGAAAGTACTACATTTTGCAGTTTGAATTTGAATGACATAATTTTAGGAATGCATTTGCTTAATTATGTTAAAATAAATTCAATTCAAATTTATTTTAGTTCTAAAAAAGATATCCTCTCATTCAATTAATTAATTAATGAGTGCAAAGGATATAGTTCTCTTTTAAATTACCGTCTATAAAAAATAAAACTTTTATTATTTTTTAGAATTTAAATAGTAACTATTATTGTAATTCGGTAGTGTTGATAGTTCAATTCAAGTTTATAAAGGATAAATGGAGAAATTATTCCATTTGTTAAGCAAGTCGTCAAATGAGAACAGTACATCTTATATGTGATGTGACAATTTACCGCCACTTCAGCTCATTGCTTTAGATTCCTTTGCTAATGTCAAGTCTCAAAAAAATCGAGCATGTGAATTAAATATATAATATTTAAGGTATACTTTTTGATATTTTTAAAACTCTTTGAACATTTTTAGTATTTATAATTATGCAAAATATAAATTTTTCAAGAAAGATTTTTGTATACATATACAAAAATGTTCAATATTCATACAATACTCAGTACGACACAATCTTGCAAACTTAGGTGACTTATACAGACTATAGAGCATTTCCTAATTCTTACTGAATCCATAACCATGAGTCAACTAAACAAAAGTGGAGTATTAACTTAAAGGGCTACTGATCTTCCTTCCAACCACTGCGTCTGAAAAAAAAAATAATCATAGAGAGTGTGAGTTTATCAAACTCAGTGAGTAAACAATTGTGCATAAAAAGATCACAAACACAAATACCACATTGCTAATATAGCTAAACCATAATTTAATTTAATACACCATTTAACTTTATATAAGTTATAACTTGCATCAGGTTTCTTGGGTGATCAAGTCATCAACCATCCATGCGTCATATTCGGTTATATCCTAACATCAGATTTCTTGGGAGATCAAGCCCTCAATCTTCCATGATTAAAATTTGATTATATCATAGCATCAGATTTCTTGTTAGATCAAGCCCTTAATCTTCCATGCTTAAAATTTGATTATATTATAGTATTAGATTTCTTGGGAGATCAAACCATCAATCTTCCATGCTTAAAATTTAATTACAACCTTGCATCAGATTTCTTGGGAATTTAACCCTCAACCTTCCATGCAACAACAATAGAGATATTTTCTTAATAACAAAGTAATATAAGATATAGTCGCTATCACAACATTCCTCATCTTTAATATACATCAATGTCCTCTTAAATCTCTTTCAAGAATTAAGGTAATCTAACAATCATCTTTAACTAAAAAAAATGTATATCCGATGTTCCAATAATATTGCAAGTGAGACTTATATTGTACCTTGATTGATTGTAATATTTTAGTTTAGCAAGGTCATTATTCACCAACATGTTCTAATTTATTCAAGAAAAAATCACATCTAGTTATTTAGTCAACTAGAGAAATTAATTCACATAAGGTAATAAAATAATTCTCAATGATATTATAATTTTTCTCAACTTGACACTAGTAATCTTCTCAATTTCAAAATAATGCAAATGAGATTTATATTGTACTTTGACTAATTTAGTAAATTAATTTTTGTAAGGTTATCCACTCACCTTGATGTTTGCTCAATTTTACCTTGAACATTATTTGAAGATGTGTAAGATGATGGAAGGTAATTTCTTCTTACTCCAATCTAATTACAACATCTTAAAAGATATAAAAAATGCATCAAAGAATCTATCCCTATAAGATAATCATGCAAAAACATGTCAAGGTCACAAAATAAGGAAAATTCCTACTATAATTTTGACCTTTGATCACTACTCTGGACATAACTCTCAAAGAATAAATAATTTTCAAATGAAACTTATACTATTAGAAACTAGACCCAAAGAGCTTACCAATGATATCTCATTTGTTAAAAACAAAATTCGAATAAAAGAGTTATGATTATTTTAAACTAATGCTACAATAAAAGTCAAATGGTCAATATTGCTACAGTAACTGCGTGCTATAGTAACGACTACTACAGTAACCACCATGACACTACAGTAACTGTGAGCTATAGTACCTGAAAATCTAGAAAAATTTTCTCAAATGAATAGTGTTCTTTCGAAAATTTTCTCCGATGAACAGTGTTCTTTGACCCAAAACCATGAATTTCTCTTGGTTTCTCCAAATTCTTGCTCCATAATTATTATCTAACATATATAAACATTTTAAAACAACATCCACACTTTTATTCATCCATAGAAATATTCTACAAAGATTTTCCAAATTAATAACTTAGGGTTTGCTTCTTAGAAGAAAGGAAGAAGAAGAAGATGGAGAAGATCCATTTACCACCTTTCTTTAGCTTCCATGGCTTCCATCCTCAAGAAATGTGCAAGCTTAGATGTTGGAGAAGATAGCTTGAGAGTGGCATGGCCAACGAGAAGGAGAAAGAGCTATGGGAGAGGAAGAGAATGACAATGAATGGGAAGAAAGGAAGATGTGTGTTTAAGTTAGTGTAGTATGGGGCCCACTTCATTTCCATTTCTTTCAATTTGGTCCCTTTGGTAAAATTAGGACCTTGCAAGGTAAAACTTGATTATAAATAAGGCATTCAATTTCACTTTCATAAAAATACACATCATCGCATCCCATTTTTATTAAAATACTAAAATCTCGTATTTGTTTATTTTAGTCCATCTCGATGTCTCGAATTCCATTTTAACATAGAATCTATCATCCTTTATGTACTGGACTCATAATTCATTTTCATAAGATCTATTCTCCCTCTCGGGTTCTTATTTGGTCTTTTCTCAAGAGTAATCCATATTTTCTTTTCTTTTCACTTTAGTCCTTAAATGTACTTCTTACACTCACAACACATGTTTCCTTTTCTCAATGAAATCTTATCTAACCAAGGGCAAGTCTTAGTCTTATTAAAATTTAGGATTCTTCATTTCCTTAATCAAAACTCCTAAATTCACAAAAAAATTTCACTCTCACAAATTTATATATTTTTAACTATACTGTAATACTAGGGTATTACAGCTAAATTGTAACATTTTTTTCCCTTTTTCTAATGGGAAATTACAATTAAGTTGCATGCAATATTAGAAACTGTTTATTTCCTACCGATGTTTGGGGGCCTTCACCAATGCAATCAACATCTGGGTTTAAATTCTATATACAATTTTTTGATGACTTCTCATGATACATTTGGATATACCCCCTTAAAAATAAAAGTGAAGCTTTCTCTGCTTTTTTACAATTCAAAAGCATGGCTGAAAACAATTTGGAAGTAATATTAAAATTTTACAGAATGATAGGGGGTGAGTTCAGATCATTTACTCAATATCTACAGAAGAAAGGCATTATATTTAGGCAATCGTGTCCCTACAATTAAGTACAAAATCGACATGTTGAAAGAAGGCACAGGAACATAGTGGAAACATGTTTGACTCTCCGAGCACAAGCCTCCATGCCACTATACTATTGGTGGGAATCCTTTTCAAATGTTGTGTATTTAATAAATAGAATGCCTACTACTGTTTGGGAAAACAAATAACACTTTCAAGTCTTGTTTGAATAAACCCCCTTATTACAATTTATAAAAACTTTTGGGTGTGCTTGTTACCCAAACCTAAGACCTTATAACCCTCACAAATTTAGCTTTCATACCACTAAGTGTGTCTTTTTGGGCTTTAGTGGTCGACACAAGGAGTACAAATGTTTATCATCAATAGGGTGTATTTACATCTCGAGACATGTTGTGTTTAATGAAAGTGATTTTCCCTTCAAACATGGCTTCTTAAATTTGAAACAATCTGAGCAAGTTATCACTACTGGGCTGCCTATATCTACATTACCATTTATTAAGCTAACTAAAAGGTGGAGTCAAGGGTCATTTAATTAGTCCCCAGATTCAACTAATGACTCATCTTCTGGTACTAATAGTGTTACAGGTGATAGTCAATGTTCTCCTAGTGGTGCAAACAATGGTACAAAATATCTGTCTCTAGACAATTCCTCAGCCTCATCCTAGCACATTTTTTTAGCCTATTAATGATGAAGAACAACTTCAAATGGTCTTAAATATTCCTTCAACTTAGGAAAATTGAATTCAGACCAAAAGCAAGAGTGGGATCTCCAAGCCGAAAAATCCTTATATAGGTGTCACTTCTGGAATTGCCTCGGTTGCTCTCAAACAGCATGATGAAACAACAACTCCTATTGCCAATTCTATTCATGAACCCAGAACTGTGACTAAAAAAAGTTGATAAGTCCTAAAAAGACATTAAATTATGCCATTAAAAGTGGGTTCTTCTCCTTCTCTTAGCCTTATTTTGCTAACCTTTAGCATGTTTATGTCTTTATTTTTATTAAATTCCCTTATATATTTTAGATTTCATTTTATCTAGTTTTCTTGCTTTTTTTTAGTGATTTCTGTTAAATTTCTGTGTAGGTACAATTTTCGAAGAAATTAGGAGAAGCTTGAAGGCAAATGAAGCTCTAGTAGGTTAGCGCCCAAGCGCCAGACGTAGCGTCCAAGTGCCAAACCTTCCACATTAAAGAAGCTCTTTATCCAAATAGCACCGGACCCTCTAAACTCAATATCTGAGCTATTAGACTTGGTGCCTAGGTTCCAAGGCATAAAACTAACAGTATTTAAGCAACTTTAAGGGTTTTTCGGCTTAACTTTGATCTGGGGATTTTGGAGCTTGGAGGCAACATAGAGGGGCTATTTTTTGGGAGCTGGTTAGAGGGGAAGGAGGCCTTCCTACTTAGGATTAGCCCTCTTTCCCCCCATCTCTTCTCTCTTTTCTTCATGTCCTTTCAATTTCATGTTGTAATTTTGTCACGACCCATTTTCTGGGCACATGACCGGCACAATGATGAATATCCCATCACTGTAAGCCTTTCGATAAATTCTACCCATGAGTTTAGTCATTATCTCTATATTATCAAAATAACCATTCCTGAAGAAAATATATCAAATTTTTTTATTTGAAATTCATAGAGATGATTTGCACATAATAATAGAATCTCAATATAAAATACATTATTATGCTGACATACAAACCAAATGCCAAACCCTTGACCTAGATGTCCTAGACGATTACAGAGCAACATAATCTATAACAAAAGAGGGGTCTACCCGACAACGGGAAGGTCCAAAGTGATCTACTCCTCTAGCAGATATTCTTCGCTGGCAACCTGATCTGAACAAAAAGGTTGTACAAACAGTGTGAGCTTTTAAACTCAATGAGCGAATTGGCCTCGCGTTAATAAAATTCAAATACATTACCAGTCATGGAAGCATATCCAAAGGCTCATACTCAACCAATAGACA
This sequence comes from Biancaea sappan, assembly GCA_037074585.1. Taxonomy (NCBI): domain Eukaryota; kingdom Viridiplantae; phylum Streptophyta; class Magnoliopsida; order Fabales; family Fabaceae; genus Biancaea; species Biancaea sappan. The sequence continues at coordinate 11,135,865 of CM073490.1, read as the reverse complement.
GAAGATAAAAATTCATCCAATTCAACAAATGTTACTAGTACTCGTCAATGGCAATATATCCCAGAGAGCGCACACAGGCCGGCTCACCAATTATGTATATTTCCGCCATGACGCACAACATCATCCTTTTACATACAAGAAGATAAAAATTCATCCAATTCAACAAACGTTACTAGTACTCGTCAATGGCAATATATCCCGGAGAGCGCACACAGGCCGGCTCACCAATTATGTAAATTTCCGCCATGACGCACAACCTCATCCTCTTAGCTAGGGCGCCTCACGGATTTATCACCAATCCGGGCTATATCCCTACTGAGGGAATCGTTGTCTCCACACTCATTGGTCAAGACACCCTGTCAACCGAGTTTTCCGCCTTGCCGTGAGAGGGGGTACTGTCCCGCTCAATCACAATCAATAGCATTTCATATCATAATCAGAAGCTCAATATAATATTCATCCATATAACAGGTATAGTATATAACTATATTATAGCTTTATAAACCACAATTCAAGAGATTCAATCTTCACATCATCATGAGATACTTGCTTTTTCTTATCCATACTTCTGAATTAATTATCTCATTATATTCGCCATTCTGAATCCAATTTCCCCCTATGAATCTTGGGAGTGTCCTACGACATACTTTTTATCACCAGTAATGCTAAAACTCTATTAAAACGGGGTCGTTTCACTCACCTGGATTCCGTACGAATATCGCTTCTCTAAGTCGTTACAGACAAGAGTACACAGATGAATTTCAGTATTCCGCTACGGAGATTTTTATGAAAGATTAGAGAAAACAAGTTAGGATTGTTTTCATACAGATACTGTTCATACATACAGTACTATTCATATATACAGTCACTATTCATATATACAGTCAATATTCATACATACAGATACTATTTATACATATGGATACTATTTATACATACGGATAATATTCGTACATACGGTCACTATTCATACATATAAATACTATTTTTACGTACGGATACTATTCATATGTACGGTTACTATTCATACCAGAAATAGAGAATACAATCTGTAAAAGAGTACACCAGGTAAGTTCCCAGGAAAGAGTGGAGGGTCACACTGGACACACTTAAAAACCAGGTCTTTCCTCAGCCAGAACTTTCCTAGACATGTATTCTTCACAGTTTACATTCTATTTCGGTAATCAGAGAATCAAAATAACATATAAACAGCTAAGGACAGTTTTTCTGATGTGGAAGATCGGCCAAACCGCAACCACAGAGCATACTTAAGAAATTAACTTCTAAAATTTGAAAGACATAGAAAGGGCATAGTATCTTTACCTAAGCTGAAAAGGAAAGGCCCAAAATCTCATAAGCCTAACATTGGAGTAAGAGAAACTTAAGGAGAGAAGAAGAGAAGTTGAAGGTGTGAGTTTAGAAGTAAAATGGAAGGGCCTATTTATAGCAAAAGTCAAGGGTACTATTTGACACTATGCGCTAATAAAATATTCAATTTACTATTCATGAAAATGACATTTCTAATAATGTAGTTACTGTGCAAATCGGCTGAAAATTTTTTTTTATTTACTATTGGAAACTTAAAGAGAAAACTATCCTTTCTCTTAAATCTTTAAGTTTCTTTTCAAATCAGTCCTTTCAATTTAGTCCCTGAGCGTATTTTTACACATAAAACGTCATTTTCTCCTACGAACTTCTTTCTAGTTTTCTCTTATGACCAAACCACATCTAATACTTGACATTTCGATTGTATAAATGAATAGTACCGTATACTGAAATAGTAACAGTAGTTTGTAAACAAATATTTATATTTTATTTTTCATGGGTATTACAAATTTCTTGTCTTTTGTTGGTTATAGTTAGTTTGTTACTTTAAGATTGTTATGAACTCGATTTTAGAATAGGTTTTATATAATTTCTCAAACTCTTGTAATCAATGGTTGATTACTGCATGTTTATTCATTCCAATCTTAATGCTTTTCTTTAATTTGGCCAATTATTGGGATGTTATGGTGTTTTTGCTAAACTTAAGAAAGGGAGGTAGAGACTAGACTATTGAATGAGTAGTATGAGTTCTTGAACCTTAAAATTTGGAAAATTGATTTGTTAATATCATAGAAATATACACATTAGCCTCATATAGTCAAATTAGGGCTTGTTCATCATTTTAGCTTGATTTTCACATAAAGGATTATAGAATATTAGGTTATTATCTTAGTTGAAGTTTGAAAAAATCCTTTTGAGAATATTTATACCTTAGATTAGCATGTACAATTGGCGAAAGTGAGAGTGAAAGAATGATTATGGAATCTATGAAGAATGAAAGGTTTAGTGGTTGATGTAACTTGATTTTTATGAAGTTTTCTTGTTCAATGATTCTTTTCAACCGCATTTCATATTTTGTTAGAGTAAATTTTGCCGATCTTAATGCCTCTTGAATGATTAGCTACTGTCACATCCCAAAACCAGGCATAAGATTAATTCTTTAAACTTGAGGGTGTACCTTTATAACACCCGTTAAAGTCTCTGAACAGTCTTAATGCCCATAATTATGCAAAACATGGGTTTTCCAAGAAAAGAGGTTTTACGTACATATTCAAAATAATTCAAAATTTAAATAACTTTCCCAAATTTTAAACAAATGGATTATTGTTAACATAGTATAATAGTATAATATAAACTGAGTATCATACAGTATAATACAACTTTTCAAGCCTAGATGACCTATAAAGATTATAGAGTATTTCCTATGCTTTTAGATTCATGAGCCCATCAGACAAACATGAAAAAATATCTTTAATGACTATTAATTCTCATGCAGATTTTGTTCTTCGTCTCCCACTATATTTGAAAAAGATAATCATAGAGAGTGAGTTCATCAAAACTCAGTGAGTAAATGACTGTGAAATAAAATAATATATCACAAGTGCAAATGTCATAATCAATATCACAATAAGAATAATTATATTCATGTCCAAGGTTTCTATACCCACTGTATTTGGTTTATGTTCAGGGATTCAATTCCCATTATATTCATGCCCAGAGATTCAGTTTCTATTGTATTCATGCTCAAGGATTCAACTCCCACTGCATTTGATTCATACCCAGAGATTCAATTCCTACTGCATTTCATCTGTTCCATGTAAAATATAGTACACAACTTCATAGTTCATAATTGTCAATTATGACTCTCATCAACATAACCTTAAATCACATAATAAATCCCTTACTCTAGATGATTGAATACTCTTTGGAAGGAATTCTTTGATAACCATTTTCTAGAATTCCACCCATTTAACTAATGGTGCACCTTGGGCTCTCCTACTCTTCCAAGCTTTTCACCATTTACCGACTCTCCCTTTTAATTGAAAGAAGATCATCGCTACTCTCTGTGCATCAAAACACCCTAAACTATTACAAATTGCCTCGCAATCATCCAAAAAACATTGAGGGTCCTCATTAAAATATTCTCTGGTGAATGTGGGTGGCATTATCTTAAGGAACTCAAACATTTTTCACGTCCTTTACTATGCCTTTTCTAACCTAAGAAGGTAATGGTGGTGTAGGTCTGTTCTCAATAACAGGAGGAGCAAGTGGTAGCTTAACAAATGCAGCCTGATCTCTCTGCCTCTCCTCCATACGATCTAGCTGATCATTCATCAAGTTAAACATTTATGCAAGACCAGTGATATCAATCTATTGGGTGGCTCCGACTCTTTCTGCCTGACCACTAGTTAAGCCCTCAACATTTGAAGTACGTGAATTATCTGCATGGTTCGAAGGGTTGCCATGTACATTAATCGATGAAATTAAGGCTCTTCCTTGGCCCACTTGTTTATTACGATTCGAGAATTCTTCTGACATTGAAAGTCTACACAAAGAACAAACTCTTCTCAGATCACTAAGATTACCTTATACTAACTCACCTAAAAATAAGTTACAAATACACGAGACATTTAACTCTACAAAGTCTTTTATGAAACCTAATCCCAAGGTTATGTCGTGGCTCATGACAAAGGGAAAAGGCCTACAAAGAATACTTTGCTCTGTAATCTATAGGGGACCTAAAATCTATCCTCTGATACAAAAATCGTCACATCCCAAAACTAGGCGTAAGATTAATTCTTTAAACTCAAGGGTGTACCGTTATGACACCTCTTGAAGTCTTTGAACGGTCCTAATGCCTATAATTATGCAAAACATAGGTTTTCCAAGAAAAGAGGTTTTGCATACACATTTAGAATAATTCAACATTTAAATATTTTCCTTAAACAAAGGGATTATTGTCAACATAGTATAACGGTATAATATAAACTGAGTATCATATAGTATGATACAACTTTCCAAGCCTGGTTAATAAAGATTATAGAGTGTTTCCTAAGCTTTTAGATTCATAAGCCTATCAAACAAACGTGGAAAATATCTCCAAGGACTACTAATCTTCCTGCGAATTTCCTTCTTCTTTATCTACTATATTTGAAAAAGATAATCATAGAGAGTGTGAGTTCATCAAAACTTAGTGAGTAAATGACTGTACAATAAAATAATATATCACAAGTACAAATACCATAATTAATATCACAATAAGAACAATTATATTCATGTCTAAAGTTTCTATACCTTCTGTATTCAGTTTATGTTTAGGGATTCAATTCTTACTGTATTCATGCCTAGGGATTCAGTTCCTATTGTATTCATGCTTAGGGATTCAATTCCCACTACATTCAATTTATGCCCAGAGATTCAATTCCCATTGCATTTCATCTGTTGCATATAATATATAGTACACAATTCCACAGTTCATAATTCTCAATTATGACTCTCATCAACATAATCTTAAATCACATAATAAATTCTATTATCTAGTTAACATCACTAAATAAGGAATTTAATTCTAATTGTGATATAATGTGGGATTTATATTGTACTTTGAATAAAACAATAATTAAGTTTGGTTAGCAAGGTCATCTACTCACATAGATTTTGTATTTGAGTCACTTTTCCGAGTTGTTACAGAGAAGAACTCATAGTTAGATTTTAGGTTCTGCTATAGAGATTTTCACGAAGGTCAGAGAAAGTCAAGATTGCCTTTGTACAAAAAAAACTATTCATATGTACAGTCACTATTCATACATAAAGATACTATTCGTATGTATAGATACTATTCATACATATGAATACTATTCATGTTAAAAATAGCAAATATAAGCTGTAAAAGAGTACACTAAGAAAGTTTCTAGGAAAAAGATGTGGGTTACAATAAACACTCTTAAGTATCAGGTCTTTCCTTAGCCAAAACCTTTTTTAAAAATGTATTCTTTATAGTTTTCTACTATATTCTAACAGTCAAAACATTTTCAAACAATTGAGGATAGTTCTTTTCTACCGTGGAGGATCGGCAAAAGCTGCAATCATGGAGCATACTAAGAATTTAACCTCTAACGTATTGTTTGGTTGGGGGGAATGGAGGGGAGGGGAGGGGAGGGGAGGGATTTTTTTAAATTTACCCTCTTTGTTTCAATCAGTTGGAGGGGAGGGGAAGGAAAATTAAGGTAAAAAATCCCTCCCTCCCTCTCATTTTGTTTCCCTCCAAAATTGGAGGGATTTGGAGGGGAGGAAAAGTGTAACTATGTAAAAAGACATAAATAACCTTAATAATTTTATTTAATACCAAATTTATCCTCTAACCTAATTCTCATAATCCTCTATTAAAAATTCATCTCTTCCATCTAAAGTCTTCACGCACGGCAGCTGAGGAATTTTTCATCTTCATAGGCTTAGTGCAACAATTGAAAGGTATTTGGAGAAATAAAGATTTTTGTTTCTTCTGATCTTTTTGCCTTTTCTCTTTCGCTGTCTACTATCTCTGTTCTTGCTTTATTGCATATATATATATATATAAAATCCTTGTCAGTTTGATTCTGCTTTATTCCATAGACGCTAAAGGAATATATATATATATATATATTAAATCATTATGTCAGCACGTGTAGGAATAGGTTGAAAATATTGTAATATAATATTGTAGTTCATAATTGAGAAGATAGGGATTAGGAAAGAAATTTTAAATTGTTATGTCAAGAAGGATGAAAGTAAGAGTAGAACAAAATTTGCTACTGGAATACTACCATTGAAACCATTCAAACATTCAATTGTACATTGGGATTTTTAAATGTATGTTGGCATTCACTTTATAAATTTAATTTTAATTTTTTTGAGTGTATGTTTTGATTTTTTTTAATATACTATGTGTCTTATGAATGATGTTAAATTTGTTTATATCATATCCTTTTGCTACTGAACCATTTTATTTAGTTGTAAGTGTTAACAACTTGTTAGTTTTGGTTTTAATTATGTCTTTTTGTTTTTTTGCTATCTCCTGTTGATTCTGGATTGAGAAATTATGTGAAATCATTTAATTTGGTTTTTTAATTTTTATTATTAATTTTTATTATGTTTACCTATTAGATGGAAATTGAAGATATATGGTTTGATTTGCGCCGAAGAGCTATGGCTCAACTTATGTGTGCTGTTGTCTATTGTTATTTCATTCGGATGTCGCGTAAGAGAAAAATCAATTACACTTTAAGCTCTAAGAGAGAAAGGGTACGTGAAGAAATAATGTGTTGAATTACTAGTAGTAAAACTAGTAAAAATATTATCAGAATGGGTCCTAAAGTTTTCTTAAAATTATGTGATATGTTAGAAAGAGAATGTGGCTTAAAACCCACACGATGGTCAAGTGTGGAAGAACAAGTTGCAAAATCTATTTACATATTAACACATAATGCAAAAAATCGTGAAGTGAACTTTTGGTTTCGCCGTTCTGGTGAAACAATTAGTCGTCATCTTCATCAAGTGTTAAGAGCAATCATTGAATTGGAAGGAAAATTACTTGTGCAACTTGATGGTTCAACAGTTGCTCCTAAAATTCATGGTAGTAGTCGATTCTACCCATATTTTAAGGTAAAAGTTTATCATTAAATTAGTGTGTGCTTAAACTTTAGCATGATGACCTTAGATTATATTAATATATATATATATATATATATATAATGTCAGGATTGTGTTGGTGCCATAGACGGAACACATATATGTGTCAAAGTATCACCCATAGATGCTCCTCGATATCGTGGTAGGAAGGAATACCCGACACAAAATGTGTTAGCTGCATGTACATTTGATTTAAAGTTCACTTATGTGCTCCCTGGATGGGAAGGCACTGCCTCTGACTCAAGAATTATAAAAAATGCAATAAGTCGAGACGATAATCTTAAAATTCCTGAAGGTAATTTTTTTAGCATTTAACAAATTTTTTCAAAATAATTAATAACTTGTGTCATAATGAAATAATTCATTTTCTTTATTTTCAAATTATCATATTGATTATTTACCTTGATTATAGGGAAATATTACCTTGTGGATGCTGGCTTCATGTTAACAAGTGGACTTATTACACCTTATAGAGGAGTTCGTTATCATTTGAAAGAATATTCAGCAAGAAATCTACCCCAAAATCATAGAGAACTATTCAATCTTCATCATGCATCATTACGTAATGCAATTGAAAGAGCCTTTGGTGTGTTAAAAAAAAGATTTGAAATTGTATCTAATTCAACAGAGCCTACGTATGGAGTGAAAGCCCAAAAATTGTTCATCATTGTATGTTGCATTCTTCATAATTACCTAATGAGCATAGACCCCGATGAAGATCTTATAGCTGAAGTAGATGCTGAACTTGCAGCTCAAAATGCATCTGATGATAATAATCATACTCCAACAAGTGAGAACGAGGAGGCGGCTCGGGGTGAGCTAATAAAAGATAGTTTAGCTAATCAAATGTGGCTAGATTACCAAAATGATCATTTGGGGTGAATGGGGTTGCACATGAGGGTTTGTTGTTTTTAAGTTTATTTTACCTTTATTTATGTGGTATTTTATTATGAGTGTGAACTCGTATTAGCTATAGGATTTAATATTGATTGATTGTAATATTGATTTTGTTTAAGTAAAACATGTTGCAATTCCATTATGTAATTTTGATTGATTGTAATTTTTATTTTATTTAAATGATAAACTATTAATTTGTGATATACTATTAATTTATTGTAATTTTAATTTTTAAATATCATAGTATGGCACCAAAAAAGCAAGTTGTTGGAAATACCAATAGGGAGAACTTGACTTGGACAAAAAGTATGGATGATGCTCTTGTTGATGCTTTCATGAATGAATACAATAGGGGTCATAAAGTTAATGGTACTTTCACTACCACTGCATATGAAAACATAGTCCAAGAGTTGAGTGCAATGTTTGGCAAGAAAATTGATAAGGAGAAGGTGAAAAATCATTGGAAAACATTGAAGAAACACTTGGCAGAAGTTTATGATATTTTCAAAAATGGTATGAGTGGGTTTGCTTGGAACCCAACTACTCATTTGTGGGATGTTGAGCCAGAAGTTTGGGATGCTTTAATGGAGGTTAGATTTTTAAATATGTTGTTTTCTAATATGTCATTATTGACTATTTAGCTAACCTTGATTATTGTTTACAACTTACCTTTTTTCAGTCAAAACCAAAAGTAGCAATTTGGAGGAATACCCCATTTCCACATTATGAGAAGATGGTCATACTTTATGGAAATGATAGAGCTACTGGAGAAGATGCTGAGACTGCTTCTAAGATGATAAGAAAACGACCTTCAACCACTGAAGAATACTTCACTGAAAATATTAATGATGTTGATAATCTTGTCTTTCAAAATGAGGTGACTTTGGAGAATATTGATTATTTTGTTGATGTTGCTAATGATACTATCATGAAGCAACTAGTTCAAACAATAAGAAGAAAAGAAAAGAAAAGGACAATGAATTTAGTGGAATAAAAGGGGCAATGTATGAGGTAGCAGAGGCTTTAAGAGAAGGAAATGCTATAATGAGAAACAACTTGGCTCCAATTTCGGGGGAAGAAACTTGGAATTTAATCCAAGAATGTGGATGTGACACATCTTTGTTGCCTAAGATATATTGTTTTTTCATGAATGATGCTGACAAGTTGAGAACAATTTCTCAATGTCTAGTTGCAGCACGCAAAGCAGTGATCATGGAAATGTTCTTTGGTTCCTTAAGTCCACCTTCCAATTGATGCATGTGGTCATGAAAATGTCATTATGATTGAACTTATTTGAAGACTTCAAGTTTTTTTTAAGATTTTGTACTTATGTTCTACAACGTAACATGAAGGTTTGTTGTTAAGACTTTATCTACATATGTAAAAACAATTTCTAAAAATTTGTCCTGTTACGTTATTATTTCATTTCTATTATTTTATAGCTTATTAAATTATTTTTTTAAAGGATTATAAATAGTTTCATAACTTACTTTATTTTGCTTCTTAAATAATAAATAATTAACATATTTGGACACTATAATAGTTATTATTATTATAATATAAATAAACCAAGTAAATTAATAAATTAGTAGAAAAATAATATATATGTATAACTAAATAATAAAAGATACTAGAAAAATAATTAAATTAAAAACAAACCGAGTAAATTAATAAATTAGTTGAATTTTAGCTTATTTTCTTATTGCGATAAAAATAAAAATAAAAATAAAATTAAAATTTTATATGATTTTTAAAACACATAATATATTTGATATAATTTTTATCATGTTCTGTTGGTTATACAAGTAACTGGCTATAATAGTCATTTTGATTTATTTTCCTTCCCTTCCTCTTGCAAACCAAACAAAAGAAAGTTTATTTCCCCTCCCCTCCCCTCCTCTCAAACTAAACCAAATAAAGAAATTTTATTTTTTCTCCCCTCCCCTCCCCTCCTTTCCCCTCCATTAAAATCCTTCCCCTCTCCTCCCCTCCATTGAACCAAACACTCCCTAAATAAATATAAGAATTTAAAGGAACATAGTATCCTCATCTTGAACCTAGGCTAAGCAGGAAAGGCCTAGAATTTCAAAGCCCTAACGTTAGAGTAAAAGAAATTTGAAGAGAGGAAGGAAGAGAAACTGAAGGTGTGTATTTAAAAATAAAATAGAATGGCCTATTTATAGGAGAGTCATGATACTATACACTAATAAAATATTCAATTTACTATGCACTTTAATAATTTAGTTTATTATGCGCTTTAATAATTCAGTTTACTGTGCACATATAATTTTCACAAGGGCGGCCAAATTATTAGTTGCTATTTAGGAACTTAAAGGAAAATTTATTGTTTCTCTTAAACCTTTAAGTTTCTTTTCACTTTAGTCATTTTCATTTTAGTCCTTAAGGAGATTTTCTCACGTAAAACGTTACTTTTCTCCCAGTTTCTTTTTAGATTCCTCTTATGATTAAACCATATTTTATTCTTGGAATAAATTCCATATCATAACATCTATTATATATTTTCAAATGCATAACCTTAAAATATGGCTGGTATTACAGCTACCATTCAATGAGATTTAGGTTTTGTATCTAAGTTAAGAATAAACTGATATGAAGCTATTTTTGTAACTTTTACTATAAATTGGATTAATCTAGGAATAGATAATCTCATTTATGTGATTTTTAATGAGTTCCTAAACTTAATTACCTACTTGAATGAATGGACTAAGGAATTAGACAATCATTTAGGTTAGGTAGCTTTGTTTCTCCAAAAGATTAGGTTCAAACAATTTTGAGAACTTAACTAACAACAAAGGGATTTGTAATTAAAGTGAATCATTCTTTAGTAACTTAAAGACTAATTTGTCTATGAATTAGTCAGATTAAAAATTAAGTGGGTTTCATCTCATCAACCCTAGGCTTTTGTTATTAGGAGTAGCTTAGTCTTAGGTCTAAGTTAGTAGTTTTAGTTTAATTTGTTAGTATTAGGATTATGATTTTTTTTATTTTACACTTTAACCTCGTGTGTACTTGGTACCTCAATGCTCATGGGAATGATACTTTATTCACTGTTTATTACTTGTGCGATTAGTACACTTGCCAAATCACCAATAAGTTTTTGGTGTTGTTACCTGAAATTGATGGTTGTGCCAATATTCACTGAGGCTGAAATGGTGCTACTTTGGATATTTTTTCTTATTTTTGATGTACATTTTCTTGTGTCTTTATAATTTTCATTTCTTTTTTTGTTTGCTTTATTTCTTTTGGTATTGTTCTCACGGTGTTCTTCTTTGTTGTGTACAAGATAATTTGATCTCTTTTCCTTGTTGGAGGAACTCAAGATGAAAAAGAAGTAAGGATAACAAGGAAGGAGACAATGATAAGCAAAGGATATCGGTAAAGTCTAGCTAAGGACTATAAATGTAATACCCACTATATTTTTAAGTTATAAGTATTCAAGAATTACGATAAATTTATTTTGGAGAAAATAAATTTCCTATCTTTTTAATTTTTGTATGCTTGTTTGTGCATATGGTTGAAAATACATATTTTTATTTATAGATTGTATAAATTATGGGATATAATGGACGTTATGATATGAAATTTATTCCTTAGATAAAATATAACTTGAGCATAAGAGGAATCTGAACAAAACTAGGAGAAAAATAATGTTTTATATGAGAAATCCCCTTAGGGACTAAATTAAGAAGAGCAAAAGTGAAAAGAAACTTAAAGGTTTAGGAGAAAGGATAATTTTTCCTTTAGTTTCCAATAGTAATCAATAATTTGCCATCGTTGAGAAAATCATGTACGTATAGTAAATCAAATTATTAAAGTACATAATAAACTAAATTATTAAAGTGTGTAGTAAACTAAATTATCAAAGTGCATAGTAAACTAAATTATTAAAACGCATAGTAAAATAAATATTTTATTAGTGCATAGTACCCTAACTTCTCCTATAAATAGGCTTTTCCATTTCACTTCTAAACTTACACCTTCAGTTTCTCTTTTCTCTTTTCCTCAAAACTTCTCTTACTCCAACATTAGGGCTCTAAAATTTTTAGTCTTTCCTCCTTAGCCTAGATCCAAGGTGGGGATACTATGCCCTTTTTTATGTTTTTCAAATTTTAGAAGTTATATTCTTAAGTATCCTCTATGGTTGTGACTTTAACTGATCTTCCACATCAGAAAAACTATCCTTAGCTGCCTATATGTTATTTTGATTCTCTTATTACCAAAATAGAATATAAACTGTGAAGAATATATGTCTAGGAAAATTCTGGCTAAGAAAAGACTTGGTACTTAAGTATGTCCATTGCAACCCTTCACTCTTTCTTAGGAACTTTCCTGGTGTATTCTTTTACGCCTTATGTTCGCTATTCCTGATATAAATAGTATTCATATGTATGGATAGTAACCGTTTATATAAATAGTATCCGTACAGTAACCATATATATATATATATATAGTATCCATACGTATAAATAGTAATCATATGTATGAATAGTATTCATACGTATGAATAGTAACCATATATATGAATAGTATTTATACATATAAATAGTAACTATAAGTATAAATAGTATTCATATACATGAATAGTATTTTGTACAAAAGCAACATTGACTTTCTATATCTAATCTTCATGAAAATCTCCGTAGCGAAACCTGAAATCCAGCTACGTACTCTTCCCCTTAACAACTCAGAAAAGTGACTTAGATACGAAATCTATGTGAGCGAATGACCTTGCTAACTGACTTTATTTACTTTTATTCCAAGTACAATATAAATCCCACCTTATATCGTAATTAATTCCCTATTTAATAATGATAGTTAGAAAATGGAAATTATTGTTTGATTTAAGATTATATTGATGAGAATTATGATTGAGTAAATAATACACATGGAATGGTTGAGGGCTTGATCTCCCAAGATACTAATGTATGAAATTATACACATAAAATGTTTGAGGGTTTGATCCCCCAAGATACCAATACATGTAATGATTATGAACATAAATACAACGAGAACTGAATCCCTGAATATAAACTAAATACAGAGGTATAGAAACCCTGAATATGAATATAATTATTCTTATTGTGATAATCATTACGGTATTTGTACTTGTGACACATTTATTATTGTACAGTCATTTAGTCACTGAGTTTTGATGAACTCACACTCTCTATGAATATTTTTTTAGATACAGTAGATGTGAATGAAGAAAATCTGCAGGAGGATTAGTATTCCTTGATGATATTTTCCATGTTGTCTGGAAGGCTTATGAATCTAAAAGCTTAGGAAATGCTCTGTAATCTCTATAGGTCACCTAGGCTTAAAAGATTGTATTATACTGTATAATATTTGGCTTGTGTTTGCTGTTTCACTATGTTGAACTTTATATATATATATATGCAAAAATCTCTTTCCTGAAAAATTATGTTATGAATTAGTACTGATCAGAGATTTTATGGGATACCATAAAGGTATACCATCGAGTTTATAGAGTTATTCACATGCCCAAAATTGGGATGTGACAATTTTGGTATTAGAGATTAGTTTTTAGGTCTCCTATAGATTACAGAGCAAAGTGTTCTTTATGGGCCCTTCCCCATTATCGTGAGCTGCTGCATAACCATGGGATTAGGTTCCATAAAAGACCTTATAAAGTATCGTTTCTTTTATTTTGATAGCTTATTCCTTGGTGGGTTAATATAAGGTAATCTTGTTTGATCTGAGAAGAATTTATTCTCTGTGTAGACTTTTAACTCTACGATGTCAGAGGAATCCTTAAAGCATAACAAGCATATAGGCTCAGGGAGGATCTTAATTCCACTGGTTAATATACAAGATAACCCTTTTGACTATGTAGATAATTCATACACTCCAAATGTTAAAGGCTCAACTGGTGGTTGGGCAGAGGGAGCCAGAATCGCCCCACAAGTTGATGTAAGAAATGATCAACTTAGTGAATGAGCGGTTGGATAGAATAAAGGCAGAAAGGTGAGAACAAGCAGCACAGATTAACCCACCAGCGGTACCTCATATTATTAAAATTAGAATTATACCACCACCTTCTCTAGCTGAAGGAAGTACTATTAGAGAATTGAAGATGTCAGAATTTCAAAAAATGAGGCCGCCTATTTTTATAGGAAAAAATTCCAATGAGGATACACAAAGTTTCTTATATGATTGTGAAGTGATTTGTGATGCTCTAGGGTATTCCCATATTTAAAAGGCAGAGTTCATTTCCTTTCAATTGAAAGGAAGGGCATGTAAGTGGTGGAGGAATTTACAGAAAGAAAGAACCCAATGCGCACCACCAATTACATGGGGAGAGTTTCATGGTATGGTTATGGAAGAGTTTCTTCCACCAAGTGTGTGGTCATCAAGGGTAAGGAATTTTCTATACTTAAGACAAGGACCTATATCTGTTGATGACTATTCAGCTTAATTTGTCAAACTGTCTTACTATGCCCCTCAGATGATTCATTCTGAAAAGGGAAAAATACAGGAATTTGTAGAGGGACTTCGTGGACCCCTTTTCTCACAAGTGGGGCTAAATATGAAAAATTACACTTCTTATTCAGAAGCTCTGTATTTTTCTTTATGATGGAAAAAAGACCAAAAAATGATGAAAAATTTAAGAAAAAGAAGAAAGTTAGATTTGGGATATCTCTTGACTAAGGAGGGGATACAGGAACTTTAAAGCCTTTTACCATATTGCAACAAGCTCTAACCATATCTGCTAGGCCATCCCTTTCCATAGCAAGCGTATCTAAATCTCGTACAAAATCTAGAGGTGATTACAATTCTTTGAGTAGGGGTAGTTCTCAGGCCGGGATAGGAAAGCCTCAGTGTCCCAAATGTGAAAAATTCCATTTTGGACAATGCTTCAAGAAGATATGGACATCAAGTTATTTTCATTGCAGACAAGAAGGACACTTCAGAAGAGAATGCCTTCAACTCATTTCTAAATTTGGTCAGGAATCTATTTTCCCATCTCACACCCAGTCGAAAGTTGCTCCAGTCGTTCGTGCATCGACCACTTCTATTGGAGGTAGCTTTAGGAGAGTATCTAGTAGAGGACAAGGAGTTTGTGGGCAGTAAGCAACTGGTAAAGGAACTGCCAAAGTATATGCCTTAACTCGACAGGATATCCAGGCATCCAATGCAGTTGTTATAGGTACTTTATTAATTGGTGCTTTAACTGCACATGTATTATTTGATCCTGGTTCTACATATTCTTATGTGTCACCTCTGTTTGCCAAGAGGTTTAAGTCTGAGCTAGTTATACTGGATGAACCATTTTTGGTAGCTACACCGATGGGAGAAGCCCTAGTAATTAGATCAGGATACCATTTTTATAAGGTAACTGTTAGGGATATTGAGACGGGGGTAGACCCCATGCTTCTTAGTATGACAGACTTTGATGTGATCTTAGGCATGGACTGGTTATCCTCATGCTAAGCTACATTGAATTGTCATGACAAGGCTATTTCTTTTAGTATACTGGGTGGACATAATTTCATATTTCATGGAGACCGAAGTGAGGTGCCTTGCAACATAATATCTATGTTAACTTCCCGTCGTATATTACGAAAAGGTTGTCATGGATTTCTGGCCTTTGTTAAAGACATAGACAAGGAGGAACGAAATCTTGAACAGATACTAATAGTTAGCGAATTTCCAGATGTATTTTCATAAAATCTACCTAGTTTACCACCGAAGAAGGATATTGAATGTAATATTGAATTGGTTCCGGGCACTCGACTAATTTCAATTCCCTTTATCGTATGGCACCCATAGAGTTGAAAGAGCTTAAAGAGTAATTACAAGACCTCTTGGATAAGAGGTTTATTCACCTAAGTTTCTCACCTTGGGGTGCCCTAGTACTCTTTGTAAGGAAGAAAGATGGCTCTCTAAGATTGTGCATAGATTAACGATAGTTAAACAAAGTCATCGTAAAGAATAAATATCCTTTACCAATAATTGATGACTTGTTTGACCAGCTTCAGGGGGCGCAATGCTTTTTAAAGATTGATTTGAGATCCGGTTACTATCAATTGAAGATTAAGGAGGAAGACATACCCAAGACCGCCTTCCAAACACAATACGGGCATTATGGATTTTTCGTAATGTTAGTTGGGTTGACTAATATGCCAGCAGCATTTATGGATCTTATAAACTGAATGTTCAAACCTTTCCTTGATAGATTCGTGATCGTCTTCACTGATGACATTCTAATTTATTCTAAGAGTCTTGAGAATCATGTAGAACATTTGAGAACAGTGCTACAGACTTTGAGAGAACATCAATTATATGCTAAGTTCTCAAAATGCGAATTCTGGATGAGTCAAGTAACATTCTTGGGGCATGTAATCTCCCAAGAAGGTATTCATGTAGATCCAAGTAAGATTGAAGCAGTAAAGCAATGGCCTAGATCAACAACTGTATCTGAAGTTCGTAGTTTCCTTGGCTTAGCGGGGTATTATCGTCGCTTTGTCAAGAATTTCTCTAAGTTAGCTCTTCCATTGACTAAGTTGACTTGGAAGAACGTTAAATATGTTTAGGATGATGCTTGTGAGCAAAGTTTCTTTGAGTTAAAAAAGTGTCTAACTTCGACACCGGTTCTCGGTCTACCATCGGGACCAGGGGGTTATACTGTATACTGTGATGCTTCAAAGGTAGGATTGGGGTGCGTGTTAATACAACACGGTAGGGTCATTGCTTATGGCTCTCGAAATCTTAAAAAGCATGAACTCAATTGCCCCACTCATGATCTAGAGATGAAAGTTGTAATGTTTGCTTGAAAGATTTGTAGGCATTACTTGTATGGAGAAACATGTAAGATTTACATGGATCTCAAAAGCCTCAAATATATATTTGATCAAAAAGATCTCAATCTAAGGCAACGGAGATGGATGGAACTCCTGAATGACTATAACTGCACCATTCTCTACCATCCAGGGAAGGCAAATGTGGTAGCAGATGCCCTTAGTCAGAAGTCGATGGAGAGTCTAGCTCATATTACCACAGTAAGGAGATCCTTGATTCAGGAATTGCAGGAGTAAGGAGATCCAAGTACAATATAAATCGTGTGTATGAATAGTCTCTATATGTATGAATAGTATCTATATATATAAATAGTATTCGTACGTATGAACAATATTTATACACATGAATAGTATTTTGTACAAAAGCAACCTTGACTTTTTATATCTGATCTTTATAAAAATCTCCATAGCGGAACCTGAAATTCAGCTACGTGTTGTTTCCCATATGAACTCGAAAAAGTAACTTGGATATGAAATCTATATGAGTGAATGACCTTACTAACTAACTTTATTTATTTTTATTCCAAGTATAATATAAATCCTACCTCATATCGCAATTAAATTCCCTATTTAATGATGATAGTTAGAAAATGAAAATTATTGTTTGATTTAAGATTATATTGATAAGAATTATGATTGAGTATATAATACACATGGAATGGTTGATGGCTTGACCCAAGATACCAATGCATGAAATTATACACATGGAATGGTTAAGGGCTTGATTCCCTAAGATACCAATGTATGAAATTATACATAAAGAAGTTAGAAAATAGAAATTATTGTTTGATTTAAGATTATATTGATAAGAATTATAATTGACTATATAATACACATGGAATGGTTGATGGTTTGACCCAAGATACCAATGCATAAAATTATACACATTGAATAGTTGAGGGCTTAATCCCCCAAGATACCAATGTATAAAATTATACACATGGAATGGTTGAGGGCTTGATCCCACAAGATACCAATGCATGAAATTATACACATAGAATGGTTGATGGCTTGATTCCCTAAGATACCAATGTATGTAATGATTATGAACATAAATACAACGGGAACTGAATCCCTGAACATAAATCAAATACAGAGATATATAAACCTTAAATATAAATATAACTGTTCTTATTGTGATAATGATTATGGTATTTGTACTTGTGACATATTTATTATTCCACAGTTATTTAGTCATTGAGTTTTGATGAACTCATACTCTCTATGAATATATTTTCAGATACAGTGGATGTGAATGAAGAAAATTCGTAGGAGGATTAGTATTCCTTGAGGATACTTTTCATGTTGTCTTAAAGGCTTATGAATCCAAAAGCTTAGAAAATGCTCTGTAATCTCTATAGGTCACATGGGCTTGAAAAATTGTATTATACTGTATGATATTTGGCTTGTGTTTGCTGTTTCACTATGTTGAACATTTTATATGTATATATTCAAAAATCTCTTTCCTAAAAAATTGTGTTATGCATTATACTGATCAGAAATTTTATAAGATACCATAGAGGTATATCCTCTAGTTTATAGAGTTACTCACATGCCTAAAATTGGGATGTGACAATAAATGTAGCACTATTGGGAGGCACCCTAAGTTTCTTGACATTTCCATCTTTTTAATTTTGTTCTTGGTTTTGTTGTGCAGTTTTAATTTTGTGTTGTTGATGTTTAGTGTTCTTTTGTTTGATTGTTTTTGGACCAGGGTTCTCTGCCATACTAAAAGTATGGCAGAGTGCAATACTACTTTTAGCAACATTTTTTTTCTGTTGCTAAAAGTTTCAACAACAGAAAATTTTGTTGCTGAAACTTTTAGCAACAGAAAAAACTGTTGCTAAAAGTCCAAGCAGAAAAAAAGAAATGCAGACACCCCAATTCGATTGTTTTTGTGATTGAATTTTACTTTTCTTTGATTTTTCTTTTAGTTTTGTCTAATATTGATTTTTGAGTGTTTATACTATGTTTTTGTGTTAATTTATGAGTTTTTATGAACCAAAAGGCTTTAATTTTCTTGGGTGATGAAATTTTAATGTCGAAGGCCACTATTGATTGAGAAAAACTGATTCTGTCAAGATGACGCCTAGGCACCATGAAGCTTAAGGAAAATTATCCTCTGTCTACGTAGCGCCAATGTTGTATCTATTCCTTCTTCATAATTTTTCAGCATTCTTCATGCCTCCAAACCTTAGCAGCCACCTCAACTGCAACTCCGATGTCTTTCCCTCCATTTTTGCCATCATGAAGCCCTTCCACTTCTCCCTTCTTCGAGTTTCCACACATCTATCCCACATAAAACCTCCTTCTCCATATTTCTTCACCTTCTGGCCCCTTCCATCGATCTCTTCACACTTTCTAACCGTTCACAGTGTTGTGCGATTTGGGTGGGGATTCTCAAATTTCTGAAGCATCTTCACTATTCTTGTTGTTCTTAGTAAGTTCCTCATCCTTATGCTTTGAATTTTGAAAAAAAAAAAAGGAAGAGTATTCATTTTCAAATCTGGATTTACTCTTTAATTTTCTCCATTTTCTTCACTTGGTTTTACTAATTGATGAATCTTCTTCCCCTTGCCTTTAATTTCATTTTTTTACAACAACAACAACAATAACAACAACAACAGCAACAACAACAGCAACAACAACAACAACAACAACAACAACAACAACAACAACAATAACAATAATAATAATAATAACATTTTTCAGATTTTGAATTTTGGGGTATCTATGCTGAATTGAATTTCTTAAACTTCTAAAATTTTTGGAAATTACTTTTTAGGTTTTTAGTATTCTTTTTATTTCATTTTCTAAAATTATAGGAATTTTAATTTTAGTTTTTCTTAATTTTGTAAATTTTTGCTGAATATCTAAATTTCATATTTTTAGGAATTAATTTTTTGCTTCTTGCATGTTTAGGATCTTTTATTTGTTGCATTATGTCTCACAAACGTTCAAGAAAGCAAAAGGAAGATGAATCCTCCTCTAGTAGGGATTTTGACATCGCTAGGCTTAGGAATTTTGAGAGTAAGTTAAGATTTGATTAACTTGAACCTAAAGAGTTTATTAAGGAGAAAGAGTTTGATTTGAGAGACAATTAGTACCCTGAAATTCAGAATAGAATAAGAGATTAGGGGTGGAAAATTTTGTATAGGCCAACTTTTAAATATTGCTTGTAGGTTGTTAAGGAATTTTATGCAAATGCGTTTAGGGGGAGTAATGAGAGTGTTGGGGATAAAAACACATCTCTTATTAGGGAGAAAATAATTTTTTTTACTACAAACAATATCAATAATTTGCTTGGTCTTCATTATGGTCCTGATGATGATAATGAGTATAGTGAGATAATGAGGTACAAGCATTTAAGATCCAATTCTATTATAGGCATCCTCTGTAAAGAGATAGCGAGGTGGGAGTTGGACACTCAGGGGAAAGAATCAAACTTTAAAAAATCTTATATGAAACAAATCCCCAAAGCATGGTGCACATTCGTCCAATCCAACCTCCTCCCTACTTTGAACCGTTCTGAAGTAACCGTGGTCATTCATCTTATTGTTACAGGGAATGTTTTTCATGTTGGATCTTTGATATCCCAAAATTTAGAAAAATTGGTTCAAAGACAAGCAAAAAGATTGGATATTTGTGCCTCATCACAAATATGTGTCAAAAGGATGAGGTGCTTATGTTTGATAATGTTTTTTATGATCTTGAGGACCCTATTACTGCTCACGTGATATATTCTATGGCTCCACATGATAGAGCCCTCGCAGACCACCCTCAGGCACTTATTATTATTCCTCATGTACCATTTAGACCACGCGTTGCACCTGCACCTCAAGGACCACATATGTCACAATGTATGATTGATATTGGAAACTCCTTGAGTGAGTTAAGAACCTCCCACATTGCTTTTGTTGCCTCTCATGATACATTTGTAGAAACACAGAATGAACATAATAGGGAAGTAGCTCAGGCCTTATATGCTATGTCTAGGCATTGGGGTATGACTACAAAGGGTTGGACTTTGCAGTATCTTTCTCATGATTCGATAGACAACATTAATTATGATCCTGCAATCAATGGTGGAGCAGCTGGTGGAGATGAAGACATGGGAGAAGACAATGATGCTGATGACACGGATTGAGGCATTGTGATTCATTTTCTGTTGTTTTTATTTCTTTTGTTTTTTGTTCATGTATTTTATTTTTCATTTGAGAACTCTATGTTACGGGACTTTCATGTATTCAGTTGAGTTCTTGTTGAACTATTATGATGTTTTGTGCTTTCTATTATGATGGAATGGTTGAGATTCTCTTTGTTGTTTGTTTTCTTTTTATTTTTGTTTTTGTTTCGTAAACTTTTGTATTTTATGTTTTTAGGTAAGTAACATTTTAATTGTTTTGTGTAGTCTTTTTCTGCCTTTTAATTCTATAATGCTATTGATGATAGTTTATTTTTGGAACATAGGCATTCTTTCGGAATCCCTCTCCCTTTTTCTTTGTTGTCCTTTTTCATATTATATCTTTTTGGTTATGACACTGAGAAAGTGTAGTATAGATTAGGTGTACAATATTCTCTCTAACCAATGAATCATATCTTAATAAATAAATGTGACAAACAAGGCATTATTGTGTGGATTTAGCGCACGGACAATTCTGTGTTTCCTTAGCCTATTAGCAAGTATTACCTAGATTGAGGGGAAGATGTGTGGTTAGGTGTAAGCTCTTCACTTCGATCATAAATAAACTGAAATTCCCTTTTGCTTGAGATGTATTCTTGTAGAGCTAAAAATTTTCACAGTAAGATAAATTCTTTTAAACTTTTGAAGGAGTAATTAGAGAAAATTAATTGTATCTACAATTTTAATTTTAAAGTTAATGAAATTTTTCGATTTGTCTATGAATTCAGGAAATTCATTACCTAATTTCGCTTTATTTAGATGAATGCATGAATTTGACTTGTTTGGCCTTAATCTTTCAAAGATGTTCAAGACTCCTTTTATATCATGAAAAATCCTTGGGTTTAGTTTAGTGTGTGTTTAGTTGTGTCAGGTAGTAATTTACTTGAGGACAAGCAAAATTCTAAGTTTGAGGGAGTTGATAAGTCTTAAAAAACCATTAAATTATGCCATTAAAAGTGAGTTATTCTCTTTCTCTGAGTCTTGTTTTGCTAACCGTTAGCATGCTTTGTCTTTATTTTTATTAACTTCCCTTATATAGTTCAGATTTCATTTTATCTAGTTTTTCTTGCTTTTTTTTTTTAGTGATTTCTGTTATATTTTTGTGGAAGTACAATTTTTGGAGAAATCATGAGAAGATTAAAGGCAAATGAAGCTTCTAGTAGGTTGGCACCCAGGTGCCAAACCTTCCACGTTAAAGAAGCTCTCTGTCCAAATAGCGCCCAAGCTCTCGACCCCCTGAACTAACCATCTAAGTTGTTAGGCTTGACACCCAGGTGCTAAGGCACGAAACTAACAATATTTAAGCAACTTTAAGGGTATTTTGACCTAACTTTGATTTGAGGATTTTGGAGCTTGGAGGTAGCAAAGAGGGGCTATTTTTCTGAAGCTAGTTAGAGGGGAAGGAGGTCTTCCCACTTGGGATTAGCCTCCTTCCCCCCATCTCTTCTCTTTTTTCTTCATATCCTTTTAATTTCATGTTGTAATTTCTTGTCTTTTGTTAGTTATAGTTAGTTTGTAACTTTAGGATTGTTATGAACCTGATTTTAGAATATGTTTTATGTAATTTCTCAAACTCTTGTAATTAATGGTTGATTAATGCATGTTTATTCATTCCAATTTTAACGTTTTCCTTTAATTTGACAAATTATTGGAATGTTATATTGTGTTTACTAAACTTGGAAAAGGGAAGTAGAGACTAGGCCATTGAATGAGTAGTATAAGTTCTTGAACCTTAAAATTTGGGGTATTAATTTGTTAATGTCATAAGAATATAGACATTAGCATCATATAGTCAAATTAGGGCTTCTTCATTATTTTAACTTGATTTTCACATAAGGGATTATAGAATATCAGGTTATTATCATAATTGAGCTTTGAGAAAATCCTTTTGAGAATATTTGTGCCCTGAATTAACATGTACAATTGGTGAAAGTGAGAGTAAAAGAATAATTGTGGAACCTAGGAAGAATGAGAAGTTTGGTGGTTGTTGTAATTTGATTTTTATGAAGTTTTATTGTTGAATAATTCTTTTCAATTGCATTTAGTATTTTGTTGACATGGATTTTACCGATCTTAATGCCTCTTGAATGATTAGCTACTATTCAATAAGATTTAGGTTTTGTATCTAAACTAGAAATAGATTGATATGAAGCTATCTTTGTAACTTCTACCATAAATTGGATTAATCTTGGAATATATAATCTTATTTATGTAATTTTTAATGAATTCCTAAAGTTAATCACCTACTTGAATGATTGGACTAATGAATTAGACAATCATTTGAGTTAGATAGGTTTGTTTCTCCAAGGGATTAGATTCAAACAATTTTGGGAATTTAACTAACAACAAAAGATTTGTAATTTGAGTGAATGATTCTTTAAAAACTCAAAGACTAAATTTGTCTATGAATTAGTTGATGTGATTTCTAGAGGGAAAACACGTAGTTGATTTTCTGGATAGGTAGAAAGAAACAAATAAAGAAAAACCAAGTCACTCAATTGATAAGCCAAAGGGCGCCACAACTAAGAGAAATGGGATGATCTCGCCACACTCAAGAAAAAAGAACGTGAGTAATAAGAAATCTAGTTGCTCTTGCCACTAACTTAAGTTAGACAAGAAAACTAACTCAAGAATCCTCTTAAAAGCAAAATGCCAATATCTCATATGATTCAAAGATAGTCCACAACATATGTCAAGGACTCTTTTTATAGAAGGTCTCCAAAACAAAAGACAAAAGACTCTAACTAATACATTAAATGTATCAACTAAAAGTCAAGTAATGTAGGCTAAATGTCAAAAATAATAAAAGCATAGGTAGCTAAATGTCAAAGACAATAAATGCATAGGTAATAGACTACAACTATATTCAACAAATGCAACCTTCCCACATACAATCTTGTTCACACTTCTTCCATTTTCAACAATGTGGTTAAGCTCAATCCAAGCCTTTTAGCCCATGAACGAGTTAGAAGCTCAATTGAAGTGTTCTCCCTTTCTTGGGTTGCAATTGGGTTATCCTTGATTACATCATCCTCCCCTGGTGAAATAGATTTGGCTTCAAATCTAAGTCCTCTTTATCTTCTAAGTAAGGAGAAAGATCCCTCACATTGAAAGTAGTAGAAACAGCATAGTCTTTAGGCAAATTAATTTTGTATGCATTATCATTTATCTTGTCTATGATACGGAAAGGACCATCTGCCCTTGATATTAATTTAGACTTCCTTTGGTTTGGAAATCTTTCTTTTTGAAGATGAACCCACACTAAATCTCTAAGACTGAATTGAACAAATTTTCTTCTCTTATTGACAGTCTTCTCATAGATGGAGTTCTTCTTCTCAATTTGTTGTTTAATGTTTTCATGTAACTTTTTTATTATGTCAGCCTTCCTTTTTCCATCTATGCATTCTCGAGCCTCAAGTGGTAATAGTACTAAATCAAGTGGGCTCAATGGATTAACCCATAAACTACTCCAAAAGGAGAGTGTTTAGTAGTATTATGTACACTTCTATTGTAAACAAATTCAGCATAGGCTAAGCATTCATCCTAACTTTTCAAGTTTTTGCCAATGATAGTTCTTAGCAAAGTAGAAAGTATTCGGTTCACCACTTCAGTTTGCCCATCAGTTTGTGGGTGACAGGCAGTACTAAAGAGCAACTTTGTTCTCAGTTTCTTCCATAAAGTCTTCCAAAAGTAGCCAAGAAATTTAGTGTCACGATCTGACACGATACTTTTTGGAATGCCATGAAGCCTCGCAATTTCTTTGAAAAATAAATTGGCAATGTGCACATCATCGTCGGTTTTATGGCATGGAATAAAATGAGACATTTTTAAAAAACGATGAACAACAACTATGACTAAATCCTTACCTCTTTGTGTCCTTGGCAAGCCTAGCACAAAATTGTAATATCCCAAGAATTTTTATGAATATTTAAAGTCTGATTTGAAGTTTAGTGAAAAATTTAATTATGTGGAAAATTTTCTTTTTGAATTAGTGAAGAAAATGTGGGAATAGAAATTTTTATTTTTAATTTAGGAAATTTTTACAAATTCTCAAGGACTAAAGTGAAAAGAAAAGAAAGTATAGAGGACTTTTGAGAAATGACCAAGTAGGAACCTGAGAAGAAGAATAGAGCTTATAGGAATGAATTATGAGTCCGGTACCGAAAAGATGATGGATTCGAGGTTAAAGTGGAGTTTGAGATATTGAGAGGGACTAAAGTGAATAAGGAAATTTGTGGGGCACCGAGGATTTAGAAACACCTGAGGTGAGATTTTATGAATTTTCTTTTGCTAGTCTTGACTGAGGGTCAATTGCAGAGCAAGTGATAATTTCACCCCAGGCGAGTATATAGGTGGCCTCACCTATTTTTTATTCTTTTTTCTCCTTTCCTCTCTCTCTCTTCACTTTCTCTGCTCTCCTTCTCTCTTCCTTCTCTCTAATTTCTCTCTCTACACTCCAACTCTACAACCGGGCTTTGGAGGCTGGATCTCGGGCTACGGGGCGAGCCTCTAGGAGCCAAGCAACATAGGGAAAGCAAGGAATCGAGGTAGAAATTTCTATTTCTTAAGCTTTTCTCTATTTTCTAGTTTTAAGAGTGTTTGAGGTAAAATCAAGATTCCGGCTTCGTTTCTAGATTAAAATTGGTGATTTTGGTGTCTAAATGCTCCTTAGACATTAAGGGTGAGATCCCATGGAAGAAATCATGAAAAACGGTGAAGATTTAGCCAGATTTGGGCCAAAACCGAGAGAAATCGCGAAGGGGTCGCGATTGTGGCGCCCAGTCGCCATGTGTGGCGCCTAGGTGCCAAGGTGAGATGAGAAGAAGAAGGAATTGGCGCCCAGGGGCCAGGCATAGGTGGCGCCCAGGCGCCAGGTGTACTGGAAAATTTTAGTTTATTTTTCAATCGGCCATAACTTCTTCATCCGAACTCCGTTTTGGGCAAACTTTATATCGTTGGAAAGCTCTTTAAGTCTAGTTTCCAATGGTATAAGTTTCATTTGAATATTCATTACCAGTTAGGAGTTATGATTCGAGAAGTAAGTGAAGGTCGAGAGTAGTGGTAGGAAATTTTTCTATTTCATAACTCTGATGGTTTTTGTCTGGTTACAATAGGAATGGTCAAAGTGCAAAGTGGGAGTGCCGAGAGCGTGAAATCTAGGTGAGTGGGTTAATACTTGCTATGATTAAATATCTGTTATTGACTTTTTGCATCATAGTGGAAATATGTTGTATATCCAAGTTTGAAGAGGATGATGTGGAACGATGAGGCATAAACAAATGTGGAACGTGTCTGGTAATGTATATAATTATATTTTCTTATTTTCCCATGAATGGAGGTTATATGATGGATTGTGAATGGCATGTGAACCGAGTTGAATAATTGTTCTATATTATGGGTTATGTTATATACATGCTATGTTGCTGGAACCACATTGATTATGTTGTGGCTTGAATTGTAAATGACTGAGTTATGTATGTGGCTCAAGATTATGATTGAGGATGTTTTTATATGTGATTGTGATTGTGTTTGACTGGAAAGGAAAGGCATGGTGCTGCACCCCATGGAGAAATCTATGTGAAGCTATAAGGGTGAAGAATATAAATGGAACGATAAGGGTGGATGCGGCGGGAGCCGCGGGCAACGATCCAGAGGTATTCTGGACGACCCGGTTGGTACGGGAATTGTGTGTGAAATTGATTTCATCGATTGCTGTTGTGAATTTTGAATTTTGTTGAAATGCATTTGATTCACTTGGATATTGTTGTGAAGTATTATGAATAATATTATATCATATGATGATCGATCTACGTATGATTGCTGCATGTTATCATTATGATGCATGATTTTTATTTTGTCATAGTATTGTGTTATCTACTCACTGGGCACGTGGTTTGCTCATACCCCTCTTATTGATATTTTTTTCAGAGTTGACAGCTGAAGGTAAATATCGGAACAAGGAACTATGGATCCTTAGTCCATAATTACCTTTTCATTTGTTCAGGATAAAGGTATAATAGTTAAGTTTTATTCTAAGTTGTATAAATCTAGAAATCTCTGTAATCGGGTAGGTTCATTCAGTGATGTAATGTGAGTAATTGTAGTATGTATAGAGAACTCGTTTTGGTTGCATGAAAAAGAATTGTATGATTTTTAAGAGAAAGATAGGATTACGGAGGTGAAATGAAATTCACTTTCCGTGCCGGTCACGTGCTCAAATTTTGGGACGTGACAAGTTGGTATCAGAGCTTTGGGATTAGGTCTCCTACCTATTACAGAGTAAGGTAACCTTAGTGGGATCTCCTCTATCGTGGTGAACCCGGGCACGAGTATAGAGAGATAGCTCCATTGAAGGTCCTGTAGGATGTTTTCATTTCCTTTTCCTCCAAGACTTGTCTTTTCTTATGAATTATGTTTTAGTTTTAGTTTTAGACAGATATGGCTATACTTTTGAACTTGGTAAAGGAAAGGTTATTATTTGTTTGATTCCGTTGCTGTCGGATCAAATTGTATGTATGGGGCTTTATATGTTACATTCATGATTGATTTTGTGTGACTGATTTCTTTTATCCTTCTTAATTTTATTATTACTATTTTTGGAGTACCATCCCATAAAAGAAACCACTGGCATTAAAAGCAGAAGGATTACATTGCAAAAAAAAAATTACTCATGCATGAGTAATCTAAAAGCGAGGTGGTCTCGGATTAGGAGGATTATACTGTATCATCACCCTTCGACCATTCCTTGGAGCGAGAGACAGAGCAATGTCGCGGAGGGTAGTGTAAATCCCATTTATACAATCAACACTTCTTTGTTGTTGATTGCAGAAGCACTGGGTAGACCAATAGAAGAACCTGTCTATTCTTGAAGTCATTTCTGCATAATTGTGTTTAGTTAACTTCTCCAGGTCTCCTATCATCTTTTTCAGATTTTTCACCTCCTGCTCTAGACAGGCGATTTTGTCCTCCGAGGTATGGGCCGTGCTAGTCTCCTCAGCTTCCTCGTTCTTCTTCATTTTCTTCTCCATATGCTTCTCTAAAGACCCTTCAAAAGGTCTTTTGCCCTTATCTTTGCCCAGACTTAAGTTTAAGTCGAGCTCTTCTCTCTTGGCATCCACTGTGAGATCAATGTACTTCCTTGTGGCCATGATTTGAAAAATTTAGAAATTTATGTGGGAGTATGAGAAGAGAGGAACGCTGGGAAGTTGTAGGCTCAGAGATGATTACTCTTTGTGGTATGGTAACTGAGAACGTTGGGACAGTTCTTATAGAGGAAAAATTTGAACTTAGAGACAAAGAAGATATCTCTTCGCCGCACCCTACACGCTTAACCTATGGATTTCTGCAAGCTGGAAGCTAGGAGTCTAGGGTGGGCATGCACACCAACAACGCGTCGCATTAATGGTAAAACCACGAAAGTCAATATTAGGTGGATTTGCGGCCGATTTACACTTGGTTTTTCCATTTCTCTCGTTGGCATTTTCTGAAATTGAAGGAAGTCGACAATGTAGCCATTACAGAGTGTCTTGGATGTTTTCACGATGAACTAAAATGTATTTCTATGCTTTCTTGTATTGTTCTTGAAAGCCTTCAGTTAAGTATAATATACATGATTGATTGAATTATACTGTGATTATATGTATCTAAATACATATGATATGTATGTATGTTATTCATGCATAGAGAGTGAAGGCTATTTGTTATGGCCAGGAATAATATGTAATGATTCTACATACATTCAGAGAATGAGAAGTCTGAAATTTAAAAGAACTTGAATAGATGAAAATATATATAGATAATGATGTATCTCTATGTTTATACATATATACATATATGCTCGTAGAGGCAAGTGAAAGGTAAAATTTTTCTCTCACTTTATGGAACGCTTGATGTGTAGATGTGAGAAGTTTTTATTTTAATATGTATGTTTGAAAATGTGTAAGCTTTGGGCAAAGTCACGGATTAGAAACCTAGATAAGGTTAATATGAAGCTACCCGTTCATGGAGTAATATCTCGATTTAGAATTATTGGATATGACAAATACAGAGTTAGGAAGTCATAAATTGAAGCGGCGATTAGTTTAATAATTTGAGCAAGAGTCAAAAGTTAGCCGAAATTTTTGAGGAAATCTTTTGTATTTGATTATATTTTGTTATTTTCTGGCATGCTTATCAGAGACCGTTGACATTGCGTCGGATAAGGTCTGTAGGTCATCTTTAGAGTATGATGTAAAGGTTTTGTAGCCCTAAATTTCGTCTATATATAATGGATGCCCCATTACGCTGCTCACTACACTAAGAGTTTATATCTATAAGCTTTCTAGCATCAAACTTCTCCTTCTGTACAACCTTTATAGCTCAGAAAAATATGGCCGGCAATAAATCTTTCAATTTAAATTTTGAGGCTGGCAAGGTAGAGCTAGATCTAAATCTTAGCCTGGAGAATTATAAGAATAAGAGATCCATGGAAGAGTCACCAGAGGCTAAGAAAAGAAAAAGGGATGTAGTAGAGTTAGAGGATGTTAGCACAGCAACATCTTCTAATAATGAGCTTGCGCTTATGAGACAAAAGATGGAGGACTTGGAAAGACTGATAAACCGCCACTTTGAGGACCAGGGGAGATTGATAAATCGTCTCTTTACAGAACAAGAGAAGCTTTTGAACCGTCATTTTAGGGAATTGGCGAATAGAGTTGATAGACATTCGATGTTTGCAACTCAAAATTTTCGTGACCAACAAGCGAGATGTATTGACTGTATGAATGGAGTGACTTCTGCACTTCGCCAAATTTCCCAGACGTTTCCTCCAGAAACTCTTTCTAGGCTGCAATGATTAACTTCCTCCTTAAGGTCTGAAGCACCTTCTTCTTCTAGACCTGGAGCACCTTCTGCATTTCAAAAGCCTCCTCGTTCTTAATTTATCTTTTCTTTTGTTTGTACCTAAAGCTGATGTTTGATCTAATGTTTAAGTATTAAAATTATCTGTTTTGTAAATCAAGTTCAGCTTGTTGCCTGTAACTTATGTATTAGAAATAAAAATATGTTGAACTTGTTATATTTTGTACTTGATTGTGAAAATTCTAAGAGAGAGAATGAGATATAAACAAAATATTGGCATTTGCTTCAATCTTGAGGTAAGTTTTGAATTCGGAGGACCGAATTCTTTTAAGGGGGGAAGAATGTAATATCCCAAGAATTTTTATGAATATTTAAAGTCTGATTTGAAGTTTAGTGAAAAATTTAATTATGTGGAAAATTTTCTTTTTGAATTAGTGAAGAAAATGTGGGAATAGAAATTTTTATTTTTAATTTAGGAAATTTTTACAAATTCTCAAGGACTAAAGTGAAAAGAAAAGAAAGTATAGAGGACTTTTGAGAAATGACCAAGTAGGAACCCGAGAAGAAGAATAGAGCTTATGGGAATGAATTATGAGTCCGGTACCGAAAAGATGATGGATTCAAGGTTAAAGTGGAGTTTGAGATATTGAGAGGGACTAAAGTGAATAAGAAAATTTGTGGGGCACCGAGGATTTAGAAACACCTGAGGTGAGATTTTATGAATTTACTTTTGCTAGTCTTGACTGAGGGTCAATTGCAGAGCAAGTGATAATTTCACCCCGGGCGAGTATATAGGTGGCCTCACCTATTTTTTATTCATTTTTCTCCTTTCCTCTCTCTCTCTTCACTTTCTCTCCTCTCCTTCTCTCTTCCTTCTCTCTAATTTCTCTCTCTACACTCCAACTCTACAACCGGGCTTTGGAGGCTGGATCTCGGGCTACGGGGCGAGCCTCTAGGAGCCAAGCAACATAGGGAAAGCAAGGAATCGAGGTAAAAATTTCTATTTCTTAAGCTTTTCTCTATTTTCTAGTTTTAAGAGTGTTTGAGGTAAAATCGAGATTCCGGCTTCGTTTCTCGATTAAAATTGGTGATTTTGGTGTCTAAATGCTCCTTAGACATTAAGGGTGAGATCCCATGGAAGAAATCATGAAAAACGGTGAAGATTTGGCCAGATTTGGGCCAAAACCGAGAGAAATCGCGAAGGGGTCGCGATCGTGGCGCCCAGACACCATGTGTGGCGCCTAGGCGCCAAGGTGAGATGGGAAGAAGAAGGAATTGGCGCCCAGGCGCCAGGCATAGGTGGCGCCCAGGCGCCAGGTGTACCGGGAAATTTTAGTTTATTTTTCAATCGGCCATAATTTCTTCATCCGAACTCCGTTTTGGGCAAACTTTATATCATTGGAAAGTTCTTTAAGTCTAGTTTCCAATGGTATAAGTTTCATTTGAATATTCATTACCAGTTAGGAGTTATGATTCGAGAAGTAAGTGAAGGTCGAGAGTAGTGGTAGGAAATTTTTCTATTTCGTAACTCTGATGGTTTTTGTCTGGTTACAATAGGAATGGTCAAAGTGCAAAGTGGGAGTGCCGAGAGCGTGAAATCTAGGTGAGTGGGTTAATACTTGCTATGATTAAATATCTGTTATTGACTTTTTACATCATAGTGGAAATATGTTGTATATCCAAGTTTGAAGAGGATGATGTGGAACGATGAGGCATAAACAAATGTGGAACGTGTCTGGTAATGTATATAATTATATTTTCTTATTTTCCCATGAATGGAGGTTATATGATGGATTGTGAATGGCATGTGAACCGAGTTGAATAATTGTTCTATATTATGGGTTATGTTATATACATGCTATGTTGCTGGAACCACATTGATTATGTTGTGGCTTGAATTGTAAATGACTGAGTTGTGTATGTGGCTCAAGATTATGATTGAGGATGTTTTTATATGTGATTGTGATTGTGTTTGACTGGAAAGGAAAGGCATGGTGGTGCACCCCCATGGAGAAATCTATGTGAAGCTATAAGGGTGGAGAATATAAATGGAACGATAAGGGTGGATGCAGCGGGAGCCGCGGGCAACGATCCAGAGGTATTCTGGACGACCCGGTTGGTACGGGAATTGTGTGTGAAATTGATTTCATCGATTGCTGTTGTGAATTTTGAATTTTGTTGAAATGCATTTGATTCACTTGGATATTGTTGTGAAGTATTATGAATAATATTATATCATATGATGATCGATCTACGTATGATTGCTGCATGTTATCATTATGATGCATGATTTTTATTTTGTCATAGTATTGTGTTATCTACTCACTGGGCACGTGGTTTGCTCATACCCCTCTTATTGATATTTTTTTTCAGAGTTGACAGCTGAAGGTAAATATCGGAACAAGGAACTATGGATCCTTAGTCCATAATTACCTTTTCATTTGTTCAGGATAAAGGTATAATAGTTAAGTTTTATTCTAAGTTATATAAATCTAGAAATCTCTGTAATCGGGTAGGTTCATTCAGTGATGTAATGTGAGTAATTGTAGTATGTATAGAGAACTCGTTTTGGTTGCATGAAAAAGAATTGTATGATTTTTAAGAGAAAGATAGGCTTACGGAGGTGAAATGAAATTCACTTTCCGTGCCGGTCACGTGCTCAAATTTTGGGACGTGACAAAAATCCATGCTAATATCAATCCAAGGCTGATCTGGAACAAGTAGAGGCGTATAAAGTCCATGGGCTGCTTCCTTGCTATTGGCTTTATTGCAAGCAATACACCTCTCAATCACATGATGCACATCTCTAATTATGTTAGGCCAATAAAAATGCTCTTTTAGCATCTCCAATGTCTTGGTTTCACCAAAATGCCCAGCCAATCTTCCCCCATGAGCCTTTCATGTAAGTAATTCCCTTATAGAACAGTTTGGAATTATAAGCATCCCCAAGTGAAATAAGAAACCTTCAGATCTATAAAATCCCTTATATGTCATTTTCTCATAAGCCAGATAAATTACAACAAGTGTTGAATCTTCTATGTAATAGTCTTTAATAGATTCAAATCCTAACAATTTGGCATTCATCATGGAAATTAAGGCATATCTCCTTGATAAGGCATCTGCAACAATGTTGGTTTCTCCTTTCTTATACTTCAATACAGAAGGAAAAACTTCAAGAAATTTCACCTACTTTGCTTGTCTTCTATTCATCTTGCTCTGACCTTTCAATTGTTTGAGTGATTCATGGTCTATGTGAATTACAAATTCTTTTGGTAATAAGTAGTGCTGCCACGTCTCAAGAGCTCTAATTAAAGAGTAAAACTCCTTATCATAGGTAGAGTAGTTAAGACTGGCTCCACTAAACTTCTCACTAAAATAAGTTATGGGACACCTTTCTTGAAGAAGTACAGCTCCAATTTCTACTCCACTAGCATCATATTCAACCTCAAAAGTCTTAGAAAAATTAGGCAAAGCCAATATGGGTGCATTGTATAATTTTTCTTTAACAAACTCAAAGCTTCTTTAGGCTGCATCACTCCATTTGAACTCTTTTCCTCCTTTAATACATTCAGTTATGGGTGCTAAGATAGTGCTAAAATCCCTTACAAATCTTTTATAGAAGGTGGCAAACCCATGAAAACTTCTTACTTCAGATGTGATTCTTGGAACGAGCCATTCTTTGATAACTCTTACCTTTTCTTCATCAACTCCCACTCCTTACTGAGATACTACAAGGCCAAGAAAAATCACATAGTTTTGACAAAAGTAGCAATTTTTCATATTAGCATAGAGTTTCTCCTTTCGCAACATTTCCAAGACTTTCTTCAAATGTTGCACATGCTCCTCATAACTTTGACTATAGATCAAAATATCATCGAAATATACCACAACGAATTTTTCAATGAAAGATCTAAGCACATGATTCATCAATCACATAAATGTGCTAGGGGCATTAGATAGCCCAAAGGGCATTACCATCCATTCGTAAAGTCCATGCTTTGTCTTGAAGGCTGTCTTCTACTTGTCTCTCTCTTTCATTCGAATTTGGTGATAGCCGCTCTTCAAGTCAATCTTTGAAAACACCTTGAAACCATTCAGCTCATCTAATATGTCATCCAATCTTGGAATTGGATAGCGGTATTTGATGGTAATCTTATTTATAGCACGACTGTCCACACACATTCTCATAGAGCCATCCTTTTTAGGGACCAATAATGTAGGCACAGAACAAGGGCTCATAGATTTCCTCACCCTTTTCAATCAACTCATCAACTTGCTTTTTGAGCTCCTTAGCCTCCTCCGGATTCATTCTATATGCTGGTTTATTTGGTAAGGCATCAGGCACCAAATCAATTTGATGCTTAATTCTTCTCAAGGGTGGTAATCCCTTAGGTAGCTCATTTAGAAAGACGTCTGCAAATTCTTCTATCAAATCTCTCACAAGCTTAGGAAGCTTTTCTACAAGTTCTGGGTTCAACTCCTTAAGAATTAGCAATAATATAAAGTCATCCCTTTTTATTACCTTTTTTAACTCATTCTAGAAGCAAAACAACTAGGCTTCTTCTCCTCGATTACATCCTCCTTCGACTGTACTTGTATTGGCTTTAAAGGTGCCAACACAATCTTTTTCCCATCCTTATCAAAAGCATAGGTATTTTTGAAGCCATCATGTAGTGCTCTTCTATCAAATTGTCATGGCCTCCCATCCATATGGACTGTCACACAACACCTCATCTTTGTAATTCTTCCCTATAGAGAAAGGTACCTTCACTTGTTTGGTGACCTTCATCTCGCTATGACCATTTAGCTATTACAGCTTGTATGGACAGGGATGATTAATGATAGGCAGCTTCAATTTGCCAACCAAGGTGGTTGAAGCAACGTTAGTGTTGCTCCCACTATCAATTATCACATTATAAACTTTGCCTTTAATAGTGCACTTTGTTTGAAAAATATTCTCCCTCTATTCTTTTTGTATCTTGGCTTGGATATTTAAGGCATGTCTAATAACCAAGGTAGCACCTTCATCAGTATACTCAACAACTTCTTCTTCTTCAGAATATTCTTCTTCTTCACATTCCTCTACAATATCCTCATCTTCACTCTTTATTTCCTCTTGTTTCTCCTTCAAGATCATCACTCTTCTATTAGGATATTCGAATGCTATATGGCCATGACCTAAGCACTTGAAGCACTTAATGTCCTGGCTTCTTTTAAAGGGTTAGTTGTTTTCTCTCTTCTCCTTCCCCGTAGAACTTTTAGTTTTGTTTGGCTCATTCTTCCATATCTCCTTATTACTCCCTTCGGTAATGTTTAAGGTTTGGGAAAGTGTTTGGAAAGGTTTACTCCTCAATAGTTTAGACACTCCATTGTTTCTTCCATAAACTCTCTTTTTCTGTCTCTCTACCTTAATTTCCAATTTAATTACATCTTTTAAGAAAACATAATTCTGCAACTCTACTAAGTCAGCAACTTCTTTGTTCAAACCATTAAGAAAACGAGCTATGGTTTGTTCTTGGGGTTCATTCAGCTTACACCGAATCATCAAAGTTTCAAATTCTTTAACATAATCTTCAACACACATACCTCATTGCCTCAAGCTTTGAAGCTTAAAATAAAGCTCTTGCTTATAGTAATCATGTACAAAACGCCTCTGCATGAACCTTTTCATCAATCTCCAATTTCGAACTTCCTCCTCTCCATCTTTTTTTCGTTGATTCTTTAAATTTTCCCACCATAGATTCGCATAATCAGTAAATTCAAGGGTTGCAAGATGGCATTTGGTAGCTTCTGAATATTATTGATATTCAAAAATCTTCTCTACTCGTTGCACCCACTCCAAATATTCTTCAGGAGAACTTGTTCTCTTAAATGGAGGAATCTTCATTTTGATGTTGGCATCATGTTCCCTCTACTGCCTTCATTGGCTAGGTTGTTAACCTTTTTTCAGCTTCATATTCTTCTCTATGGTGTTCAACATAAGCTCCTCTTCTTGGTTGTCATTGTTGTAGCTTTATAAATCTAGCCATTTGAGTAATTAGTTGAGCTATTTGTTCTATAATTTCTTCTTGACTTCTTTGTAGGCCAACAATTTGAGCTTGTTGTAGGCTAAGCCTAAGAGAAATTTCAGAACTACTTTCCCTTGTTATTGTGATTTGTAGTTGCTAGTGTGAGTTTGTTAAAGAGTAAATTCACTCTCTAAGTGTTTACACTCGGATTAACAATGAACAGTTACGATAAACAATGAACAGTAACGATGAAATTTTTTTTTAATAAAAGAGATAGAATAAAGTAGAACAATAAAGAACAGAAATACGAACAAAGATGAACATACCAGAAAATTAGCCCTCCAAGTAGGTGGCAGATTACAAAATAAGAAAAACTAAACCCTCTATGTAGGTGGTAAAATACAAAATAAGTAAAACTAAGCCCTCCACGTCGGTGGCAAAACACAAAATAAAATGCAAAAAAATTAAGCCTTATTCGAAGGGGCAAAACACAAAACAAATAGTAGAACCTGATTTGAAGTGGCTTTGATACCAATATGATGTAATTTCTAGAGGGAAAATACTTAGTTAATTTTCTGGATAGATTGAAAGAAACAAACAAAGAAAAATCAAGTCACTCAATTGATAAGCCAAAGGGTACCATAACTAAGAGAAATGGGATGATCTCGCCACATTTAAGAAAAGAAGAACATGAATGATAAGAAATATAGTTACTCTCACTACTAACCTAAGTTAGATAAGAGAAATAACTCAAGAATCCTCTTGAAAGTAAAATGTCAATATCTCATATGATTCAAGAATGGTCTACAACATATGGCAAGGACCCTTTTTATAGAGGGTCTCCAAAATAAAAGACAAAAGACTCCAACTAATGCATTAAATACATCAACTAAAGTCAAGTAGTGTAGGCTAAATGTTAACAATAATAAATGCATAGGTAGCTAAATGTCAAAAACAATAAATGCATAGGTAATAAACTACAACTATATTCAACAAATACAACATTCCCCCATGCAATATTGTTCACACTTCTTCCACTTTCAACAATGTGGTTAAGTCCAATCCAAGCCCTTGAATGAGTTAGAGGCCCAATTGAAGTGTTCTCCCTTTCTTGGACTGCAATTGGGTTATCCTTGATTATATCATTAGTTGAATTAAAAATTAAGTGAAGTCCATACCATCAACCTTAGGCTTTTGTTATTAGGAGTAGCTTAGTCTTAGGTCTTATTTAATAGTTTTAATTTAATTTGTTAGTATTAGAATTATGATTTTGTTTAGTTTACCCTTTTAATTTTCACAATGGACCGTTTAGATAGTATCTCACTATAGCTTCTCGGGTACTTAATACCTCAATACTCGTAAAAATGATACTTTACTCACTCTTTATTACTTGTGCGACTAGTATACTTGTCAAATTACCAACAAGAGTAGCCATGGAGAATGAATTTGATGCTCTCTCCAAAAATAAAACATGGAGTCTAGTACCATACAATAATAATCAAAGAATAGTATATTGCAAGTGAATCTTCAAAACAAATTTAAGGCAAATGGAGAAGTTGAAAGATACAAAGTTCACTTAGTCGCAAAAAGTTTTCAACAAGATCTAGGTATTAATTTTGGAAATACTTTCAGTTCTGTAGCTAGAATGGCAACTATTAGAATTGTTCTAGTTCTTGCTATTACTTTAAATAGGAAAATTAAACAATTAGACATAAATAATGCATTCCTAAATGAAGTGCTTCAAGAAGAGGTGTATATGTGGCAAACAAGACGTTTTAAGGATCCAAAACTCCCACATCATGTCTACAAGTTACACAAGGAAATCTATGGTCTCAAACAAACCCCAAAGGCTTAGTTTGAGCGCCCGAAAGATACCTTAATTAAATGGGGTTTTTACAATACAAAAGGAGACACCTCCTTGTTCATTCATAAGACAGCTACTACCATTATAATCATCATCATTTACGTGGATGACATACTGGTAACCGGAAGCAACAATTCAGAACTGAAGAAGTTTACTGCTAAACTTAATAAAATGTTTGCCTTGAAGGATTTGGGTAATATCCACTATTTTCTTGACCTTGAGATTAGAAGAGATGATACTAAGTTATTTGTTTCTAAGAAAAAAATACATTACAGACCTCTTAACTAAGTTTAATATGGAGAATAGTACAGATTGTCTTACACCTATCGTGGTTGGAAAGCAATTTGAGTCCAGTGGAGATGAGGCAATTCAGAATCCCACAATTTTCAGAAAACTCGTAGGAGCTCTTCAATATGTCACTAACACCTGTCCAGATATTAGCTTCTCTGTAAACAAGCTAAGCAGATTTTTTAGTAGCCCGACATTGAAGCATTGGCAAGCTGCCAAGAGGGCATTAAGATATTTGAAAGGCACAGCAGAGTACGGGTTACACCTCACACCTTCTCTGATAAATTTAACCAGATACTGTGATGCAAATTGGGGTGTATGTCATGAAGACAGAAGATCAATTGTTGGTTACTGCGTGTTCTTGGGAAATTCACTAATTACTTGATCTTCCAAAAGGCAATCCGTGGTGTCACGCTCCAGTACCGAGTCCGAGTATCGAGCTATTCCTGAGTTAGCTGCTGAGATAAGGTGTATCTCGTCTTTGTTAAAGGAACTTCAGTGCCCTGTGGCCAAATCTCCTGTTATATGGTCTGATAATATCAGTGCTGGAGCACTTGCCATTAAACCCAGTGTATCATTCCAAGACCAAGCACGTCGAAATTGACGTCCACTTCATAAGAAATAAAGTTGCTGCTAAAGAGATTTCAATTCAGTACGTTCCCTCCTATGAACAGACAGCAGACTGTCTGACCGAGGCGCTCACGAATACAAGGTTCAGGTTCCTTCGAAGCAAACTTGGAGTCATCCAGATACCCACAAGCTTAAGTGTATATCTGTACTGAATGAGAATGAATACAGTAACACGTTATTCACCCTCTGCACCTGTTATTCCCTTCTACTCTGTTTTCTGTGTCTTTTTGAAATTATGATTATTGAAATATTGATTGAAATTATGATTATTGAAATATTGATTTTTGATACGATCCAATATTAAAAGATTTAAATGGTTTTCAATAAATTGTAAATCCGTCATGAAAACAAGCACTTTATGAGATGTATTACTGCACAAATGCAAAACCTATCTAAATTGAAATAACTGATCGACTGGTTCTTTAAATCTTAAATTTGACATAATTTTTTTTTATATCAAGATTATAATATATTTTGGTGACAAAGATGAAACAAAGATGAAGAAAGAAAAGACTAACTCCTGATACATTGTAGAAGTGTAATCAATTAAGCAAGCTAAAAAGACCTCTCGAAGAGAGTCGTCATACACAAAAACTATAATTTTTTAACTTCACTTTAGAAAAATGATTAACTTCTGAGGATGTGAGAAATGTAAAATCTCTTGTTATCATCGAGAATCTATCATATTAATTAGAGAATTGTTCTCCAAACAATTTTAAAAATACACTCTCGCACATTAATTTATTAAGTACACCTAAAATTTAATAATCCCAAATTACCTTCTAAAATATTCAAACCTTGGTTTCTTAAATTATTACCAACTGAGATATTCAATCAAATTAAAAGGGAGAATATCATTGTGATTCAACAGATGGGAAATTGAGTGGCTGGTTAGGCTTACTGAGCATCAACTGTGGATATATTTGAAGATTATGGCCTTAACATATATATGTATAAATAAAAGCTGGGACCCACTGCCGACAAATCCATTTCAAAGTGTCAATCCTAATTTATATACTTACATAAACTCTCACTAACAGTTTAGGGATTGCTATTATTGATGATATGGTCCACTCCTCATATATTTATATATACAGCTATTCCATTAAAAGCCCCAACCAACCAACCCTATCTATTGCTTTTTTGGCATAATGGGAAACGACAAAAGCTTGGAACATTATTATTTTTAAATTATATAAACAGAAAGCCAATAACCCATAAAGTTCCGGTCTTTGTTCAGTGTTCATTCACAGACCAAATCTACGATTCTTGCCTTCCAACTCGGAATAGCAAGTTAATTCATTATATCTGGACCTTAAATTATTTGAAGGTCGCTTTATATATGTCCTCCCAAATCGCAATATATAGTGGCATTTGAAGCTCTCTTTATTGATAAACGGCAACGTGAGGTTTTTGTAGCTTATCCAAATTAGTTTAAGCTCTACACATGTGACAAAATAATTTTAGGTGATTGTTGATTTTAGAAAAGAGGTTATAATTGCATAAAAATATTGCAAGTACGTACGAATGCTGATATTTGACTAAATTAATTACTGTTATTTACATTTTTTATAGATATTAAACTTTTAAGTGTCTTAGGAGTTCGTCCAAAGTGATATGTTTACTTCAAGCGATTTAAGATATATATGTGTGTGTGTGTATGCATAGAATCTTTTAACCAATTGAGTTAAGTCGTTTGAATCTATTATTTATTCATGGACAACATAAAATTCCATGATTTTATAGGATAGCAACTAGCAAGATCATTGCTTATAACTCGGAAATTCTTAAATATTACCTAAGACGCAAAGTGAAACAAGTTCGCGTTAGTGAATCATGATACCTTGTAACGGTGAGATAAGATGAATTATGAGACAGTTTGTGTCTATACTTCCATGTAGCTAAAGTCCAAGTAAAATGGTCCGCTCCTTAAGTTTTCAAACCAAATTGGGCTACTAATTAATGATGAATTTGATATTTGGGATTCCTCTACTCCTACTAATTAAGTACGTGTGTGATTCTACTTTTAGAGGCCCAGATGTCTGAAATAGGCCTTTTGAATTAAATGGGCTAAACTTTGAACTTAGTTTGGACAACTTATAGAGCCCAATTATTAAGGCAGCATAAAAGCCCATAGTCAGTGGTTGTCTAAAATACGCAAACAAGACAATATCTGTTTGTCGTAATTTCTTTTCTGACCTGCAAGATGTGTCAGAGTTGCCTTGCTGCTCTCCAGGCCATTTTTGTCTTTTTACCTCCGGTGGCAGGCCCGCTTAGTTCAGCTTTTGCTATTTCGCTTGTTTGTTGTCCGGGGAACTCCGTGTCTGGCCCTTTGGGCCTTGCATTATCTTGGCCCAAAGAAAAATTGGAAGAAGCCATCGTCGCATCCATCGAGTACTGTCTGCAACGCAAGTCTACGTGTTGCTTCGGAAGTTGATCATCACAAACGATGACCATCCGAAGGCTGGTATTGGTTCAACCATTTTTGGGTGAATCAGAAAGGAGGAGGCTTGTACGACGGCGTTTTGCCTCCTCTTGCTCGCGACTTCGCGCAGCTCTCGTTGCTCGTTGGCTTTGACCGTGATTATAAGTATTGCAATCCAACGGCTGGAGATGGTCGTGAGATATTGAAAAACAAGAAGGGAGTTGGGTGGAGGATGTGATGGACCGCCAGTTGGAAGTGGTGAACTTGATGGAGGAGAAGGGTGCAAAAGTGAAGGGTAATTTCGTTGCAGGGGATTATCATGGAGTTGCTGTTCGTGATCAATCGCGATCTCCTCAGACAAAAATGTCTCTTTTGGGGTAGTAAAATTTTTTATTGCTTTCTCTTCCCCTTCGTTGCCTCAGAGGACCTGATGCTTATATGTTCGAATCTTTATTTTCATCAACTTGTTGATAGACCCTTTTCCTTTTTCTGGTTAAACTAATATTTTAGTCTTTTAAATTTATTTCAATTTTTTAATTTAATATTGTTCTAATTCAATCCTTTAACTTTGTCTTAAATTTTACTTTTGGCAATTCTTTTTATTTTCTTCTAATTTAATTTCTCAATATTACTTTAGATTTTCACCTTGGTTTTTAAATGTATTATATTTTAATTTGGTCCTTTAATTTACAAAATCACTCAAATGTTTCTTTCATTTTAATATCACCAAAATGTTTAACAAATATATATATTTATATATGAGTTGCTGACTGTTACTTGATCATTATCATTATGTGAAAGTTTTGTATGAAATAGTAACTAATTTTTTTTTAGAAAACCTTTTTTCTAAATTAAAATTTTTAACTTTGATTGATTGATGTTGATGGATTAAAGTATTTTTTTCTTATCTTTTTAGTAATTAATTATGCTTTATAGTCTTTGTAAAAATTGGTTATAATACTAACAACAATAGGGTTTTAATTCATAGCATATAACTATTAGGGATTAATAATTTTAATTAATTATTATGTAGTTGAGTTGTGTTTACTCCATCATATAGCTTAAAAAGTATTTTGATGGTGTTAGGGGAAGAATATATATGAAATAACTTTTTCAGTGACCAAAATGCAACAAATTCTTATTAAGGGGTAAAACTGAAACTTAAGGTCAAATTTAAGAATTCACTTGAGATAAACTTAAATGATCAATTTGGAACAAAATTAAATTATGATAATAAAACTTGAAGTAAATTTATGAGACCAAAATTGTTATTTGACCCAAAAAATTTCTATCTTTACATTTTACATTTTGCCTGAAAATAATTCAATTAAGCAATAATCTTATGTTACTTTTCCCTTAATATTATTTAAAATAGAATTAATAATTTCCCTTCTTATTTTAAATTTTAATTAGACACTGTAGAAAAACAAAAACATAAATATAATATTTTCACGAATGTCACGAAATTTTTTAAAAATATCTTGAACAATCCAAATAAGTCTAATCATATTTTTAAAAATTCTATTATTGAAACAAAAAATTTATTCCCATACCAAACATTGTGCAGATCGTTAGGGTTTCGATTTTTAGGATAACTGAGGCAGACTCCTTTTTTTTTGGGGGGGGGGGGGGGGGGGGACAATAAAATGATTGAGAGAAACAGCTTTTTAACTCTAGCAGAGTTATACGTTAAAATAAAAAATAAAAAAAATAGAGTGCGACTTTATAAAATTATTGTTTAATTTATTTAAAATCAAAAGATACCTCAGTCTGGATCAGCAGCCACACGCTAGTCCTTTCATTGGAAAATCGCACATTATTGAATGCCCCACTTAGAAGAAATCCAAAGGAAACCCACATTATAATCCTGATCACGGTTCATAAATGAGCAGTGAATCCAGTTACCGGTTAGTTGTTATAAGAGTTGAAATTTTTGTAGCCACACATCAACCGTTGCCCACTCAAGTGTAAACGGATCAGGATTTGCCGATCATTTGGCTGCTTTTCACTTTTAGCAACGATTTTTACCGTTGCTAAAAGTTATGGCAGTAAAATCCGGATCCAGTCTGAACTCAGTCTCTTCTTCTCTTAGCTATGTCAGACCAAACATCGATTTCATCACACACTCCCATCGATCCCTACCACTTCCTCCAGATCCACCTCAACCCCCGTGGCACCCTCTCTCGCCTCTATGAAGACGCCCGTACTCCACCCGCATCAGATCCCAACCTCCCCATCTCCGTTCTCACCAAAGACCTTACCCTCAACCAATCCAACTCCACCTCCCTTCGAATCTTTCTACCCTGTATAGCACTGGATCACCCCTCCTCTCGCAAGCTTCCTCTCATCATTTACTTCCATGGAGGAGGCTTCATCATGTGGAGTGCCACCTCAAAGCTCTTTCATGATTTCTGCGAAAACATAGCGCACGTGTCCCACGCTGTCGTGGTTTCCGTAGAGTACCGCCTCGCTCCGGAGCACAGATTGCCTGCGGCGTACGATGATGCCATGGAAGCGTTGCACTGGATCAAAGCCACCACAGAAGATTGGTTGACTCACTACGCTGACTACTCCAATTGTTATCTCATGGGGAGCAGTGCAGGGGGGAACATAGCGTACCACGCTGGTCTACGTGCACTTGCCGGTGACGATGACGGTGATAATCTGGAGCCGCTGAAGATCCGAGGGCTCATATTGCATCAACCGTTTTTCAGCGGAACCAAGAGGACGGCGTCGGAAGCAAGGGCTGTGATTGATCGAATTGTGCCTCTGTGTACTATAGACTTGATGGCTGAGCTGGCGCTGCCGGTTGGTGCTGATCTTGACCATGAGTATTTTAATCTGACGGTGGGGAATGGTCGTGACTTATGGGAGAATATGAGGGCACGTGGATGGAGGGTGTTGTTGACTGGATGCGATGGGGACCCACTGATAGATAGAGAGAGAGAGATGGTGAGAATGATGGAGGATAAGGGTGTGAACGTTGTGGGTCATTTTGAAGGAGGGAATTATCACGGTTTTGAGATTCATGATCCATCCAAGGCCATGCCACTACTTGAGGTTGTGAAGAGTTTCGTTTCCACTTTGGCTGGTTAGGAAATTCTTTTTTTTTTTTTAATAATCTTCAGTGGCATATGGCCAAGTGTGTTAGGCTGTTAGCTATGTGTGGCTTGGTTCTAAATTGTCGATTGAATTACAGAATCTTTAACTTTAAAAATAAAATTGTGTTTTTCTCTTTTTAATTAAAAATATGGTTGGTTGATTGATTAATCATTCTTTCTCGTAATAAATACATGCTGTTCAAATAGGATTTTTTCAAAGAATTAAAAAGACTTGAATTCAAATATTAACGAGAGTTAAATTAAAAAGTAATGTATTCCTCAATTTGCTTTTGCACCACAACACTCACATTTATTGGACAAAATGGTTTTTGAGAAACTTGGTAAAAATATTTCATTTATTTTATTTCTTAAAAAAAATTAGGTAGCTCTGAAGTCTATCTTAGAGAAAATTAAAATTAATCATAATGTAATTAAAGTTGAAAAATATATATTTAGAACGAAGGACCAATGCAAACATCACACAGTAATATAGTATTAATAAATATAAAAGCGGTAAAATTAACGACTTGTGGTTGTGGGTTTAGCAGTATCTCTTCTGATTTTATTTTATGT
Organism: Biancaea sappan; assembly: GCA_037074585.1. Classification (NCBI taxonomy): domain Eukaryota; kingdom Viridiplantae; phylum Streptophyta; class Magnoliopsida; order Fabales; family Fabaceae; genus Biancaea; species Biancaea sappan. Next base: position 11,091,225 of record CM073490.1, on the reverse strand, counting down.
AAATCTATTTACAGTTTCAAAAAAGAAAGTATTATTAATGAGATGGATGGGAATTCTAGCCCTAAAAATCAATGTAAACTATATTGAACAATAGAGATGCATGAGTACACTACCTAAGTTCAAATCTCAAAGACTGAACAATCGCAAACAAATAACAAATAATACATGTATAAAACAAATTACTCTAACGATGAAATCAATCCAACTTTATCTTCTTTATTGAAATGCACACCACACTTCAGTCCAACGAACATATTCTTTTGGGGGTTCCAACATCCACATGCAACCAAAAGAAAAAAATAAAAAATAGGAAGGGTGAGGGGTGGAAGGAAATAATAAAACGCTTCACGTCTGCTTGATGCATTGAACACTAATTTCCTCAAATTACAATGTCTCTCTTTTCTTTCTCGCATCCCATTCGCTTTTGGGGAACCACACTCGCATTCTCACTATATTTCTTGTATTACATCTCAAATTCCACCTCAAATCCAACCCAAACACCCTGTTCCAAAATGGATGCCTATCACAAGCTCCACGTCGTCCTCAACCCCAACGGCACCCTCACTCGCTTAAACATCCCTCCCGTAAGCCCTCCCTCACCTGATCCTACCCTCCCCATTCCCGTTCTCTCCAAAGATCTCCCCATCAACACTTCCAAAAACACCTGGCTTCGCATTTTCCTTCCCCGCAAAGCTCTCCATCATAACAAGAAGCTCCCTCTTATCGTCTTCTTCCACGGTGGCGGCTTCGTCCTTCTCAGCGCAGCCTCTACCATGTTCCACAATTTCTGCCTCAACATGGCCCACGATCTCAACGCCGTCGTCGTCTCCGTCGAGTACCGCCTCGCTCCGGAGCACCGCTTGCCGGCGTCCTACGACGACGCCATGGACGCGCTGCACTGGATCAAAACCCGTCGGGATCGTTGGTTGACTCAGCACGCTGATTATTCCGTGTGTTATCTAATGGGAAGCAGCGCGGGGGGAAACATCGCGTACCACGCGGGTCTACGTGCAACCGCGGAGGTTGATGATCTGGAGCCTTTGAAGATCGGAGGGCTGATATTGGTTCAACCGTTTTTCGGTGGGACCCGGAGGAGTGGTTCAGAGGTGAGGGTGATGAATGACCCGTTTCTGTCGTTATGTGTGACTGACCTGTTGTGGGAGTTGTCGTTGCCCGTAGGAGGTGACCGTGATCACGAGTATTGCAATCCGAGGGCTGGAAATGCTTGGGAGAAAATGGAGAGGATGGGACGGTTGGAGTGGCGAGTGTTGGTGACAGGGTGCAGTGGGGACCCACTGGTGGACCGACAGGTGGAGGTGACGAAGATGATGGAGGAGAGGAATTTGAAAGTGGTGGGCCACTTTACTGAGGGAGACTCTCACGGGATTCAGGATCGTGATCCCTTGAAAGCTAAGGAACTTTATGAGGTGGTTAAGAATTTTATCTCATCTTTGGCTTCTGATGTCTGAGACGCTGTCGTATCCTTTAAGATTGTGGAGTGCGCGTCACGTTGTTCATATTCAAACCTCTGGTCTTGGGGATGATGACAAAATACAGATGTCAATGTTTTTCATTAGTTTTATTTGAATCAAATCTAGACGTATTTTTCTTTAAGTTTTAAAACATTTATAAATGAAGTAATCAAGTAATGTTGAATTATAAAAATATAAATAAAAGATTATTATAACTTTAAAAGTTTTGACAACGTAACACCTCAGCTTAGCTTACCTCAGCTCAGCTCAGCTCAGCATGTAACTATCTTCTTAAACAATTAATTTACTTCACACAGTCAAAATATTAACATGTGATCATTGATTAATAATCTCTTATAACGCCAATTTTTATTAATCTAACATAATTTATATTTTCTTCTGGCTTACACAACTCCAACCCCGCCTCCCCCCCCCCCCCCCCCAAACAAAAAAAAAGAGTAAAAAGTTTATTAATCTCTTGCAAAGGCTTTGGACCAAAAAATGTGAGAATACTTTTAGTACATAACAAAGTAAGAATTTAAAATTTAAGATCATTTGCTAGACTACCTATACTTTTCACCATTAAGTCACTGCCTAATTGGTTGAGAATTTATAAAATAGTAGTTGTTTCCCCTCCTAGTGATTAATTATGACAAAATGCGAAAACCAAAAAAAAAATGATGAGTTAATTGTTGTAAGTTGCCATAAGAAGATTAATAAATGATATATTTCTTTTTTCCCTAAAAATCATTACTATTTCTTATTACCCAATTCTTAAAAAAAAAAAAACAACTCATTCCCCAAGCACTTAATAATTTCCATTTATTGGTCTCTAAAACTTATCATCATGGAAACTAATAAGTAGCAAATTAAAATTGTCAATAATTGAATTGTACATTTTTAAATTTTAAAAAACTAAATAAATGAGGCATGTATCTTTTAGCAATTATTAAAATTCACATTTCTTCTAAATTGAATGTATGTTTGAAAATTCGTTGGATAAATTTAAGTTTGAACAAAATTGATTTTCATAATTGATTTTGAGTAGAATTGATTTTAGATGAACGTGATTTATGTTTGGAAACTATTATCAAAAAAGTGATTTTAGAAAATGAATTTCGTTTGAATATTAATTAACAAAAATACTTCTGAATGTGTAATTAGCAGAAAGGGTATGAATTTTATATTGTTTTAAAATAATCAAACTCACATAAAAAATAATATATAACTAATTTTGATTATCCATATATATATATATATATATATATATATATATAGCTTAATCAAATACATATTGATTTATAATTAATCATATATAGGTAAACTCATAAAGTTAACATATGTATTTATGTATACTAATATACTAGAGTGGCATAAGCATATATAAATATATATGTACAATAGATGACATAATTATGAATATTTATATGAAATAAAAATACATCACATTTATACTTATTCACCTATACACAAGATATATTTATCATAGGTACATAAATATAAATTTATAAATATTCACATAATAATGTAAATAGTTAATTAAATAAAGTAAATTAGTTTTTATTTAATATATTACATAAAAATTAAATTTCAGTAAAAACCAAATTTTATCTTAAATTTCTTTCTTCTCTTAAGAACTTCTCTATTTATTCAGTTAGGTCCCTAGGTAATATTTTTTCTTTGTCCTTTAAAGGATTTGAGATCATAATTTGCTTCATCTAGGTCCCTAATCCTAGAATATAATTTTTTCTAAAATTAAAACAGTTTCTGTAAACTTTTCATTTCTTTCACTTTAGTCTTTGTCGAGCATTTCACGTACTTTGCTCGTGAGTTTGGATCTAAAACCTGCCCAGAATTCCTTTTTATGTGTTTTTAGGACCTATGTGATCATTTTTACTCATAAACTAAGCTAAAGGGATATTTAAAATAAAAACTTAAACTTTCCAAAAACTCACCCGAGACTTCACGTGAATGTTGAGTAGATTTGGACTGCTTTTTGCCTACGGTTTTGCTTTTGACCATTGCCACTCCTTCCTCTATTCTTGGGTAAGCTAGTCACATAGCACACTCCTCAAAACACTCAAAAAAATCAAGGTTAAAACTACTGTTCTTTCTCTCTCGGGAAAAACTCTGTTTTTCCATTGAAAAACAAGGAAAATTTCTGCCATATATTTATCTTAGTCTATATATTTATCCTACTCTATTTTTACATTGAATCGTTGTTGTCCACCAACGTCGGATCCATTGCAAGAAGACGACCGGGACACACAGCAACGATCAACGAAAAGTTTGTAATGATAATGTAGAGACAAAGAAAGCACAATACAGGGGTAGAAGAGTCTACAGCATAAATAAAAGCTTACAACCATTGTCAATTCAGGATAAAAACTACTCAATTTCGCTTTGCTTCAAACAGCGTCTACATCTAGAAGCAATTATGGCAGACCGTCTTAACGCAGATCCAAACAATGCCTTAATATCATTGCAGAAACCAAAAATGTTGTCAGTTACTGTGAAATACCATTTTCTTTTCCTTTGTTTCTTGGGCTCAAGATGTGCATGTACATTTTTTTTTTGGGATACAGGTGCACTTCACAATTTTGAATAATTGAATCCCAATTCCCCCGAGTTTCTATTTGTTTGGGGGCCCATAATTCCACATCTGGGATATCTAAATTATAGGAAGTCCTTTCTGCTCTAGAAACTGTTGAGATTGACGAATGAGGAAAGTATTGGACTTATTCTCCAAAGTTCATACTTTGGGCCTTTAGTAGAGTGGGCCATGAATTGATTTGTTGCCCAAGCACTTCAACTTGATTCCAAATAATTGGAATTGATTAAATGTATGGGTCTTACTCTTTTAGTTTTACGTAACAAGTTATTAAAAAAAAATCACAATTATTAAATTGTTTTCTGAATCGGACAAAGAACTTAGCTGTATGGCAATCAAACATGAACAGAGAGCTATAAGTTTCTTAAATATGTCATCATCATGTAGATAATGACTTAATGTGAGTTGCTCAATAATTAAACCATGTGTCTAATATTTACAAGAAATACTTCAGTTCATATCTAAAAGCTTATACTAGTTTAAATTCATTTGATATACGTAAAATTCAGATATGAAACCTGACAAAAATAAAAACGTTGAAACTTAGCTGACATTATATAATTTTATGTCCTCAAACAAAACTAATAATTAATTAATTGCAATAGTTTACCATATGACTCTATCATCAAATTGGCACTATTGGGTGTACAGCACAAAGGCAGAAATTGTATACATTTAACAAAAGAATGTACAAATTCTTTGGACAAAAAATGTGTCCAGCAGGAGATCCCCACACGAAAGAAAATGGTCTTGGGTCTGGAAAGCGTTGTTGAAAAGACCCTATTCAAATAGCATTGGAATGTTTTGCAAAGTTATATATATGTGTGTGTGTGTGTGTGTGTGTGTGTATATATATATATATATATAAATATAAAGAAAGAAAGACAGAAAAAAGGCATTTCTATTTCAATCAAGGTTCCGAGGTCACCATCAAATCCACAACTATCTCAACCCTTGTCTCAACTCTCAATTAGCCTTAGAAAACCCTAATATACCATATGGACAAACCACTGAATCCTTGGAACCCTAATATTTCTTTCCACTTCTTTTGCTCAATTGTCTGCTTTTCAGCTATTTGCCCTCTTTCAAAACTGTTAATGCAACACAATAAATAAATGAATTATCCATGCAACCATCTATAATATATTTGATATTCAAAATGTATATATAATTGATTTTTTTAATTATTTATATTGTAATAATTAAATTTATATATATTTGATTCTCTTAAAAAATATTAATCTGACACGTAATACACTCTTAAAATTAAATAGCTATATATAGAGAACGTTTGTTTTAAACAAAGCTTGAAAATAGCTTGTTATCATAATATGAAAAATACAAATAAATTTGAAAGTGCTCTTGAATGATAAATATATATATATATATATATATATATATATATATATATATATATATATATATATATATATCATTACCAATTAATGGAGACATCGATATACATCATCAATACAATAGAATGCTTCAATGTTTATTATTTTATAAACATTTAAATGTTGTTACATGGGCAAAGAGTGATATGCGAAAACCTATAGACATGCATGTTCATGAGTTTGCATATGATATCACATGTCTATCTATATACCCTCAGCATGAAATAGATATATGTTGATGAGTAGTGACTTCGTTTTCGACACAGTCAATTTCCATTTGGCTCATATAACAAGGAACCAAAACAGCAGAAGAAACAAAAGTAACGAATGGAAGGCATTCTCGCAAGCTCACCCCACATGATATATATCTTTTTCAGACAATATTCTATATTCTCTTGAGTTACGTGGCAGACCCCAAATCTTACCCATCTACAAATAAAATCATATTAAACAACAAAGCCACAACTGTTTTTCCCTCTCTGCTAAACAGTGAAGAAGAGGCGGCATGCATGTATCAACGCTTTGTCGTTTTTCTTCTCCCAACACATTTCACTATCTGCTCCCACGTAATTACAACAAAAGAAACGACAAGGCTATGGAAGAAATAAGATTTTGTGCTTTTGATTATACAGTTATGTGTGTTGGACATCCTGGCACGTAATTATATGGAACCAGAATTCAAGTGAAATTCTAAAAAAATGAAAAATCACTAGCTTTTAATTATTAAATTCACTTATTATTGCCACGACCTGATCATGCCTTTCTTGTCGTTTTTGCGGTGCTAATTAATGGTGTTCAAATGGCCAACTTAGCCAAAGAAATTAAGAGTGACCTAATCATGTATGTAATGTTGGCTTATTAAACTATAATAATCAAACTCAATAATCAAGGAGGGTTTGGGGTAGAACTTCTATATTTCTTTAATATTTACGTCTTTTAATTATTGAGGTTTTTTGTCGTTTGCATGCAAAGGAAATCAGATAAGACATAAACATAAATTGCAAACAGAACCGGCAAGAATATGCAATATAGCCCTAGAATTGAAGCTAGCAGATAGACTTCGATAAAGATAATATTTTGAGATTCAAATCAGATTTATTTATTCAATAATACACACACACTCCCACGATAGGATAGGAGTTAAAATCATAAAATTTTTGGGTCTATTATACAGTAGTTGTTTTTATTGGTTGTTAGTTTTTTTTTTCCAACCATATCTTCTTCCTATAAATAATAAAACAATCACCAGTAACAACAAGCATATATTTGTCCTGTCTATGCTAATAAATTTATATATCAATATATACCCCTTGCCATATCTGTGCTACTTCTAATTTATATTTTTATTTTCCAATTTCCTCAACCCTACGTATCCTCACCCCTTTACCTCCTTCTGAGTTTAATTTATATATGAATCCAATTTACATATACTCAGAAATTTTTAAAACCAGATTTTAACTTTTGGGACATAAAGCAGCACAATCATATTCTTAATTAAAATAAAGCTTTTTATTACTTCATAATATAAAGTTTGAAAAAGATACGGTGTCACATGGATGGGTTCATCAAAAGAGGCTTCTGAAACTTTTGCGAGGTATAATTACTTAATGCAAGTCAAAGAAAGTCAAACCCAGAATCAAGTTTATTTCCTTAATTATGTAAACATTAATATATACTGCTCAATATGAGATGAGTATGTGCCCAAGAAAATGGGGGTAAGAAAATCAAGAAAGAAAACAAAGATTTGAAAGAAGATAGAAACCAAAAATCAAGAATGGTAGAGATAGGCGAGTGGAGGAGGTATCATTTAGAGAAATCCTAAGAGAAAAGAATATATATATATATATATATATAAAATAGGATTAGAAGAAGTGGTGGGGAGAAGAAACAACAAAGGGGTTGCACGTGATGCGGGCCTTTTGGAAGGAAGTAGAGGAATGGGACTGTCATTGTCCTTACTTGTGGCGGCTGTGCCTTTAACTCTCTATATGTAACAAACCTTATCACTTTTTATGTTCTTATATAAATAACTCTGATTTTAATTAATGCAACCTTAAGTTACCTTAAAAGAAATTCTGAGTACTGAAGATTATAACTTATTTTCTAGATGACCTAGTTATCATATACTATATGGGAAGGATGCAAATTTGTAGAGAATGATTTTGAGTCATCATGATTCTTTATTCTTTATAGATAAATTCATATGCGGTACAAGGGAGATAAACTGTGTAGTCAAGTGGAGACTCAACAGGGACGCCAAATTACTATCATTCTCATTTTTTCTTTTGCTTTCATATTTTCATCTTTCCAATTGAAGGATAATGATGAAAAAACCATCAGAGGAATGTTGTAGCATTCAAAGACAGTTAACGAGACACTTGCATCGAGTATTCTTTTGCATTCAATTTGCAGAAGCCTCCAATTTTCCAGGTATGATAAATCTGAATCATGGATTTAAGTTTCCCTATCCCTCCGAATCATTCAAATGGTGGGCCACCTTTATGTTTATTGGAATTATTTGCTGGTTTTTGACCTTATTCCCAAATAGGTCCAACAGCCTACATAAAGAAAAATCATAGATCATGGTGCATTAGAGCTGCGGCATAGGATTCAGCAACGAGTTGTCTCTTGTTTTAATTCGGCATTCATTAGGTGATGCCCATACCCACTGCTATGTTCTCTAAATGTGTCAAAAATTTGAACCTTCAAAGTACTTGAACAAAGCGGGGAAATGGTGTACGTTCTTAACCTCAGTTCTTCAGCAATTTTAATTTGAGGGAACAAAAAAAAAAAAAAGCATACAAAGTGCTCATTGATTGTTTTACAGAAGCTAACCCTAATGGACTGGGTTAATTACCGGTGAAGACGAGCATGTGATGTGCAATTAAGCGCAGGATTAAACTCGAGACTATTCTTATTGTCACTTTCCTTGATTTTTTGGGGAAAATTTTGAGGGGGAAAAGGTAGACAGTTTCCTCTCTTAAGCACTTTAGGAGCATGTGATGTGCTCTCATTGATTGTATGGCTGCTATTTTTTTTAAAATAAATAAGAAAAGTTGAAAACTATAACCCATGGTTGAAGGATCCTACATAATCTTATGACTTATGGGTGGGCTTTAACTTGTTGTACCAAGTAGGTCCTCCTACCTATAAAGCAAATAGAAAGAAAGGCGACTTTTATACTGAAAAAGTGGCTTGGATCATATATTCTCATGGACATCACATGATGACAGAAAATTATTGCAGTTCATTATCTTTCTCTGTCGTCAAACAAAAAAGTACAAACTCAGCTCATGAACTCAGATCCTTATTGATTTCTTATAACTCTCCTCTCTTCTCTGTTTTGTTCATTACTCATCAGGCAATTCCCATTCTTCTCTCACTTCTCTCTGTCTCAGTGCCTCCTCCTCTGTTTCATCGAACACTCTCTCACCATGGTGTCACTTTTTTACCTTTTGGGACCATCAAAGACCACTAGCCTTAGCTTACTCTTTCTGTGATAAAAAGTTTCAGCTCTTCTTTTGTAGAACCCAGTTGGTAAATTGCTCAAGGGTTTTCATGTCGGCTCTGTAATGCTTCTGAGTGAACTCAAGGAACATAGGCCATGTAAAATCTGGGTAAATCCTTGAGTTCATTTGATCCACCAGTTCACTTGGTGGACTGACCACCTTGTCATTTCTTGGACACAAAAAGAAAGCCAGAGACTTTCTGGTTGTTTCGCTGTTCACCACTGCCCTGTGCAAGCAACTCCTGTATATCCCATTTGAAAGAGCCTAAACAACAAGAAAAAGCAAAACAAAAAAGGTGTTTAATAAGGTTAACATTAAGTATGAGATAATGGACCAAAAATTGAAGTGACTTAACATACCATGAAGGTATCACCAATATTGACCACAAAAGCATTGAAGTTGGGGGAAATGGAATGCCACTGACTGTCAACATAAACTTGGAGGCCACCCACTTGGTCTTGGTGAAGAATGGTTAAAGAGGTCGGATCACAATGAGGGCCAGTGCCTAAAGTGAGGTCTGGTTTTTGACAAGGTGGGTAATAATTGAGCCTCATTATTGAATTGTTCTCTTCAAAGAACTCCCTGAAGTAGCCTCTCCCAACTCCAAGGCTCATTCCTAGAAGCTCCATTATCACTAAAGACAGGTCGCTCATGGCTTGACTGTACTGCTGGTAAACCATCCTGTTAATTTAGTCCCAACATGGATTAGTAAATAAGAGAACAATTATATTTTATATTTCTTTCTTTTTAGTCACTCAAAATGACTTTGAACGTGCGAGATAAGTCATAAATGTTCAAATCAGTAATGATTGGGCATTAATTTGCAGGTTAAAGTGGAACTGAAGGGAAACATTAAAAATGAAATGGAGGTGTGAGAACGATACTAAAAATGCACCTATAACCGTAAGTGTTTTACTCGATAAACAAATGAACAGAGAGAAACAGAGTACGACAAATTCAATATCATTACCCGAATTGCTCGAACTCTTGGCCCAATGTTCGGCATAGATTGTCTCTAACGAGGGTTTGTGATTTTTTTTCAGCTGAGAATTGGAAAGAAAGTGTCTCTTTCCATGGAAGCTTAGAGGAGAATCTGCCAGTGAAGCTACTGGCATAGCCACAGTGCTCCCCTGTTTTCCTCTGAGCCCTCTGTTTCTCAAACAGAGGAAGCTCAAAGAAGTCATCCATGAAACGGTGAGCGTCAGAGATTAATCTAGAATCAATCCCATGGTTAACGACAAGAAAAAAGCCATGCTTTTTGCATGCTTCGCCTACGAGTCTCGAAGCCTCCATGGCAGCCAAAGGGTCTCCAGAGAGAAACCCTTTTAAGTCAATTAGCGGGACCACCAGTTCAGGAGCATCCAAGCATGGCTTCTCTTCATCTGGCCATATAAATTGCTTTGGAAGATGACGTTCGTGCCTTAGAACAGAGGCATCAAAAACCAAGGGCTTTTCTTCCTCTTTGATTCCATGATTAGACGGGTGAGGCATGGAAGGAATGCTTGTTAAGCAGTCAATTGCCATTGCATTAATAACTTCAGCTTAGGCTTGAGCTTAAGGTTCTCGCTATGGTGGAAGAGAGAGAGAAAGAAGAGGGATAAATTTGAAAGAAGAGATGAAGGAAAAGCCAAAGCCGCTCAGTGGGAGATGGGTGAGCAAAAGTTGGAATCTTATATATATATATAGATGTTTTTGTCACTCGCTTTGAATATTTAAGTTTTGCATAGGAGGGGCCTAAGAAGAGCACATATTGCCGAGTAGGTGCAGTATAATTATTTAAGTTATGGTCCACATTCTCATGGTATTTGTCTTTCATATTGTAGCCAGAAAAACGTTTCCCAATACCATTTTTTTTTTTGGCCCTTTCCTTGGTGGTGATGATACCAAGTAATAATGCTTCCTTCTGTCCAATTCCAATATGAGTTCTTGATGCAATTTGCGGAACGCCACTAGAACACTATTTTGATCAAGTTGTTGTCAGTTTTTTGGTGCTTGATTCGTGTAAAAACTTGGCTGTTCTGTTAATTGATTTCTTTTTTTTTTTTTGAAAATTCATATTCAGAATATGTCAAGAATTATGAGAAAAAGTGATTTTAAAGAGCAACTTTTGGTGGTGCCCGACAAAAGAGATAGAAAACTGATTAATTGTAAGTGATGAGAAGTGAGAGATTAGAGGGGAACAAAATTTCATGTCATGAGAATATCAGACTCTAATGGACATAGATGGAGTGTTATATTATTCAGCAAAGTTTTCAGCTTAGTGATTTGTATTTTCAGCAAAGTTATATTATTCAGCGCAGTGATTTGTAATTTTGTATACAGTGAAGAAAGAATTAATATCTTCAAATTCCATTACATATATGCGGAGGCAAAATAGTTAAAGAGAGTTGCTTCGTTTAGGTGGGTTTGATTTTGTCATCTTAATTAATTAACGAAGAAAATTCATATCAAGATAATTTTAATGTAACTTCAAATTTAGTCTAACTAAAAACAAATCAAAATTCACACTAAAAACAAAGTTATCAAAGAAAATGTATGGAAATCAATTTCATTATTGTTAACTTATCACTGTTACCATAGGAAGCACGATAAGCTTGTCTTGCCAGTGCCACCACTATATGTCCTTTGCGAAAAATTTCATGAAACAAATTTTCTTATGAAATATGCAAGCAAAAAAAAATGTCATGAAATTAAAAAGAAATAATTTCCCACAAAAAAATCCAACCTAAAAGACAAAAGTTCCTCAGTACGGGCTGCCACATGCCATCTGCAAATTGTTGAATAGGATGCATGAACACAGGTGCAATTAATTTCTATATGATAATTAATAATTATCGAGTCAACTAATAATCTAGTTATTTAATCCTTAGGTTTATTTAATTTCATTTTTTTAAATTAATAAATATATAAGTTACTGTTAGAAAAAAAACTTGTTCTACATTAATACTTTTGTTAAATAATGCAAAAATGCCAAGACACATAATGAGTTTGCCATTTGTAAAATTTAGTTTAAAAGAGTACATGTAATTGTATATGTATTTAACTGAAAATATTCATAAGGCTGTAGTATTTATTATGCTTGATATGATCATCTTATAAGTCATTTTTTAAATTTTGAAAAAAATTACTAGTTTTGCGATTCAAACACCAAATTTTCATAAAATTTGACAAATACCTCAAAATAAATAATTATTACAATTTAAAATGATAAAGAAAATGATACAACAAGAATAATTAATGGACATGAATTATAGGGATTGATGGTCAAATAGGAAACGCTGGAAAATAAAGCAATTAGAGTAGACATTCCTGATTGAGAGAGGATGGTGCCTTCAACTAGGTATAGTAATGGGCGGCTCCGAATTCAGAGTTTTATCGTAGAGATTTTTCTCCTACAAGGATGGGAAAATATTTCTTCAGTCAAGAACATGGATTATACTCTCCATCCCGTGAGATTGCCGTCTTCGAACATGAAATTACTAAAATGTTCTTATATATATAAGGGATATTTAAGGTATTTCACAGTTAAAAATAATTTAAACTAAATTAATAAAACAAAAAATCTAAAATCCCTAATGCCAATCCCATTTCTTGAATCCTAATCTGAAATCCCTTTCTTCAGTCAGAGTGCACCTCCCACCGTCATCGTTTTTGGCTCTATGCTAGTCATCATCTCTGAAATCCCTTCAGTCATGTTTACCATTGTCATCGTCTTTGCTCGTCGTTGCCAGTCACTCTCAGTCTCAAGTACTGAATCATCCCTAAAGTATATATGCATTTTGTTTGGTGCTCAGTTCCTATTTTTTGGTTCAAGATTTTTTCTTTTTTTAACATTTTTAAATTTTTTAATAACTTTGCAGGAAACGAGGACGAGGGGAATTTTTTCTCCCTGGCAAAGATTGGGGGTGGTTACTAGGGGTGGGGAAGGGGAGTAGATCCCGTGCTTGTCCTTTTGCTAAAACTTTTAGCAACAGTGAAAACCGTTGCTGAAAGTGTTTTAAAAAACTTGTTTTAACTGCAGTTTAAACCATGGACTAATTGGGACAAGCATCATACTGATCCCAACAACGGATCTGGAGGCGTGAGGAAGGCACTCCCAACCTCGCTCTACCCCATTGCTATACCTTCAAGGATGGTTTCTACTCTTTTTATAATAAAAAACATAAAGGTTAGTTTTTTTTTTCCCTCCTCACTTTGTTGTCATCCCTACCTTTAATAATGGGTTTATGCTCTTTTTATAATAAAAAACATAAAGGTTAGTTTTTTTTTATTTCTTTCTTTTTCGTTCCAAGAAATGCTAGTATAGCCACTGTCTTGAAAATGCACAACATGTTGCCTAATACGTAATAACGTCCAGGATCGCCTACCTAGCACCTAAGGAAGATCCTACTGTTATGATCATCATATAATGCTCCACTTTTTTGCTATAGTATTAATATCACAAGTTTCATGTGGAGATTAAATTAAATGACAATTTTAAATTATTATGTAAAAGTTTCCACTAATTAATTGATATGTTACTTTGATACTTTCTCTCTTTTCCTCGGAGAAACTATAATTTAAAATGTAATGCTGCTTTTTAATATTCGAATTTTAAAATGTAAATACTTTATCTGCTTAACCAATCATAAAAACTAATACTATATGTTTCATTACATCTTCTCCAATTTTTTCCCTTCATGATTTCTTGACCAACTAAAGTTAGGTCTAGCGGAAGGGGCTTAATGTGTGTTTGGAAATAGTTGGAGAAATTTAAGTTTGGACAAACTATATCACTCAATTGGTAGAATTGATTTTGAAGAAACAAAGATTTTAACAATCCATAGTTTGCATAAGTAATAACCTAGAACTTTCACCAAAACCATAGTTTGAGAACAAAACCACGTCAATGCGAAGACTCACAAACATGTTATTTTGCACCAAAATCACATTAATGCAGTTTAAATTATGGTTTGTAAAAACATAAAGTAAAACCAAACACACACTTATTCCCTACAACCTAGTGAACCCAGATTCAAATCTTTGCTGGAAGAGGTATTAACATTTACTATTCCTAATAATATCTCAAGCGAAATTGCTTTCAATGAAAGATACTTGTGGAAACCAAAAAAAAATTGCTACGTAATATTTTCACTTAATTTTTATGATAGTTAAGACTTAAGAGTTGAGGTATTACTTTTTGAATTTAAGTACTCAATTTATAATTAAATTATAGTTAAAGAAATTATACATATATAGTTTCTTCTTCTTCTTCTTCTGTCTTTCCCTCTCTCTCTCTCTCTATACACTACACCCTTGAACTGGTCAGCTCTTTTCCATGGACGTGAAGCAAATATATATTAGGTAATTTGCTTTTGTTATTTCTAGGTAATGTGCTAAGATTCTCCCTTTCAGCTTCACTAACATGCATAAAGACGACTGTACGTAATTGGAGGGCACATGGGAGAATGCTACATAATAAAGTGATAATACATATATAACATATAACCCTAGCTATGTGGCAAGCAGCATGGGCGTGAAACTGAGTAACTGACATGTTCCTCTGCAATTTTAGAGAAGGGAGCTTGCAACACATAAATTATATTGTTGAGAATCAGAGTGTGGTTGTATAATATATATATATATATATATATAAAAGATATTAGATTGAATTAAATATGTACAGAACTTATGATTGTACAAACATTGTGCAGCCAGCCAAGAATCGCGGGCTAATTATAAACAGTTAATGAATAAGTTGGAAATGAGTGAGGGAGACAGGAAAGTTGGATATGATGAAAGATGAAGTTGGAAATTACCATTACAAGTAGAAAAGTGAGTAGCATTTTGAGGACAATTAAGAGGGCTCATGTTGTTTAGTTTTCCACTGAAAGATATGGTTTTCTTTTTGCTCCACGTACGTACCATCATTTTGTTGGTGGGTCATACAGGGTTTTGGATCTTATGGGAAACTTTGCTTATAACGGCCATACCAAATGGATTATAATCTTTCCTATCTTCAACTAATTAAATCAGGATTAGCTTTATGGTGGAAGTGGCCCTGGCACCAATAAACAAATAATTTCCTAGTAGCAATAGTGCTATCACTGAAGTTTTTTGATATTTTCACCTCAATGTTAGATTTTATTGAGAATATTAACAATATTGATAATAGATTTTTTAAATTAGTAATGCTAATAAATTCTTGAAAACTAAATTAATAGAAATGATCATTTTTAAAGACTAATATAATTTCATCTTTGAAAGTCATGCTAACCGGATCAATAAATAAAATCACTCTAGCTATATATAACGAGTGAACTAATAAATAATTCAAGTATTAATTATCACTATCCTTTTTAAAAATTGATTATTAATTGAGTTATTGTCATTGATATCTTAGTATACATACAGATGCTTATCTTCATTAATTACTTTTTCTTCCCCCTTTTATACAAACTTCTCCTATAATCTTATAGTCGATGGATGGAGAGAAATGATATAAAATCTCACATTTTTAGAAAAAAAAAAAAAAAGAAGATGAATGAACATTACTTACGTACTGTTAATCACATTATCCATGTCAATGACGAAGTTTATATTTGCAATCAATAAACAACTCTTGTAAGATTATGATGCAGTTCAACAGATTATAAAATAATAGAGCAAAGAAGTGTATAGAATTATAGTAACTTTATATTAATAGAGTATGAAGCCGAGGAATGATTAATAATAAACTATTCCGTTAATTATTTGAAACGTTAAATGATGATTTTTCTTCTTTCGGAAAAAGTTGGTAGATAACTGATTCGACCATCATTTTATTAGCCAGAAATCCAGAATGCAATCCAGTGTCATGCTTGGATTATAAAATTATGATTAATAGTACTATTTAAGTAGCAGGAAGTACGTATGACTTTTTTCTAAGAGGAAGGAAACCGAGCATTTTATAAGTTTTTTAAGGGAAAATATTACTTTAGGTATTGACATGACAATTTATGGGGCATATATTGCATTAAGCGGTCCACATGATGACTTCAAAGTCCAATCCACACGGATTGAGCAAACAACACAAGTGATGTTTGTAAGAAAGTACTGCTAGTTGCTCAAAAGTGATGCTAGTCATGTCATCAATTTTTATTTATTACAAGGTATTTATTTTCTCCACCACTAGTCACAAAATATTTTTGTGTATACGTAAATTTTTAATTAATTTTTTTTTGCCATGAGGGTAGATCTCACAATTTTCAGATAATTTTAACCTAAAATAATTGAGGAGAGGGATTGGTCTCTTAAAAGTTTTCATAATCAAAATTTGATACTTTCCTTAATAAATTAAAAACAAAAATGTAATGCATGATAAGACAGATCAAGAAAAGGAGTATAATGCTGATCACTCGTGAGATCATATCAAATCCAATAAGTATCTAAACCAGTGTATTATGTTATTTTTTGAGTTGACTAGCATAGTTAAATTTGTCTTTGCTTTTTGTTAAGGATAACACGCCAAAATTACTTACAATGTAAACCTCTTTAATTAAATAATAATAATAATATAAATGAGACGCTTTACGGTATTGATTAATTCCTCCTGCACTTAGCTCATTAATTACGCAATCTCGTGGTTCAGTGCTGAATAATTCGATGATGTTTTAAATTCAAATCCATTGTTATGTTATGACATATGTATTTTTATTTAGTTTTAAAAATGTTATTTCATAGTTAGCAACAGAGAGAGTGATAAATCTTCATAACTCCACCACCACGACAGCATTATCATTTCCATTTAATTTAATTCATTTTTATATATCCTCTATGCTTATTAAATAATTTTATTCTAAATTATATTTGAATCAGATCTTAAATATCTATGTATAAAAAAAATTTTATTTGTTAAATAATTAAGAATGATAATATTTTTTAATTTCCAAAAAATATAGTAAACAAAAAGAAAAGAGAGAGAGAGAGAGAGAGAGAGAGAGAGAGAGAGAGAGAGAGAGAGAGTGTGTGTGTGTGTGTGTGTGTGTGTGTGTGTGTGTGTGTGTTGAGAACAAAGTATAAGCATAATTAAGAAGGGAGAATATTTAAAAGAAGAAATAAGGAAAAGGTATGTGGTCATTGTTTTTCTTTCTGTAAAATGAGCAACGATCTGACCAATGACAGGCACAAAAGTCATTCTTGAAAGAAGTAAAAGACAACTAACTTTCAGAAAGGAGTATGTATATGAATATATTTGAGTAAGCAAAAGCATAGGAACTTGTAATAATGTAAACTTTTTTTCTGCTTTTAGCTTGTGGCAAGGAATAAGCAATGCATTAGTAGGTAATCTATCTTAACATCATTTTCTTATTACCCAATTCAATATAGATATTTATTCTAGCTCCTTTCCTTTTATCACTCCAGCATTCCACATTGCCGACAAGATCTCGTGGAAGAAGATTGTTCACTGTTGGTAAAGAGTTTTATTGTACAATCACATCTCTATTGTTTTCATTTTATTATTATTATTATTATTATTATTATTATTATTATTATTATGCTACTTCGATCCCTAACCTAATTAATATCTATGTCAATCTCTCACATCCTTAATTCTTCGATTTTCCTCTTAATGATAGTCAAGCCCATATATATATATATATATATATATATGTTTCAGAGTTAAAATAATTAATTCATTCAGAAATAATTATATAGTTAACTGGTCTTTTGTTATGTTTATAGTTAAAAAACAAAATTTACACGAAACCTAAATTTTATTAGATTTTTTTTTTCAAGATGACTATGTATTTGTTTGAAAAATAGTTAAAAAATCTAAGTTTTGAATAAATCAAAGTTTGACTAGAAATAAGTTAGAATTGCTGTATATGACAAATTAAGGTTTTGGTAAAATTAATTTTGTAAAACTCTGAACCAAACATCATTTAATTACTGTAAAATTTTAGTTTTGAAGGAAAACTTTCGTTTTGAAACCAAGGTTGTTTTTGTTGATTTTCCAAACATGTAGTATATATAGCTTCAATTGTAAACAAGTTTAGATTTCTCATAATTAAATTAGAATTGGTTGAGGGGAGAAAACATAATATCCGAGATTATGAAAGCAGGAGTAATCAACTCAAGCTTTTTAGGCCACTTTTGCACTGTACCTCGTAACTGGTATCCCACTGATAAATGCTCTTGACTTCCCAAAGAAAAATCCATCTCTACTACTTTGGTAGCAGAAATGCTGAGTGACTGCCATCAATGGCATCTCAATTATTCAATCATATATACTTTGCAGCGGTAGACTGCACATGCACAGCAAACGACAACCTTTTTCTTAGTATGTTACCTACAAGAATGAAACCCTTCAGCAATTCCTCAACCCCATTTTTAATCATTCTTCCACTACCTTCTTATCTTTTACTCCCACAATTATCTGCAATATAATTCGAATCCCAAAAAATGTTGATATATTTAAGAAAATGTTTCATGGAAAATTCAGTTTATATATATATATATATATGAATGTATAAATATGTCATAAAATTCTGAGTACACAACCCTGCCCTATACGACTCTCCATTCTATCTTAAATATATATACAAACCCACTTGAGGCTGAATATGACAAAAAAGCCCCCAGTTATGATGCTAATTTATTTACTAAAAATATAAACTTATTAAGTATAATTTTTTAAAAAATTATTTATTTTATGTTCAAAATTATAAATTTAATTTATTACAAATTTTAAAAGTAATGTTTATATTGATATATCAAATACATAGTTAAGAGTAGTTATATTATATAAATAATTTTCATATGAGTATTTTAATTAAAATAAATATAATAATAACTTTTTCATTGCAAGGAAGGTCATTGTACCATATATTTTAATTCTTAAGAATTAAAGTGTATATTTTTAAAAGAGGAGAAACGGTCGTACGTTTTTAGTGTAATTTATTTTATATTTTTTTTAGTAAAAAACTCAATAATGCGAATTATATATATATATATATATATATATATATATATATATATATCCATTCATAATTAATTTAATTAATTTTTTTTATAGACAGGAGATTCCTAAAAAAATGTTGATTCATCCAGTGGAGTAGTGACGGTTATATATAGCATCTGAAATGAGTGGTAGTGATTCAAGTAAGAGTTTGAACTGATGGAGAACCAAGTATTATATCCAATTCAAATTAATGTGTGTGAAAGAAATTAAAGAAGATAACGATAAGTAGTATTAATCAGACATTCGTATATATGGTACGTGTCCATCTTGAAAATTCCTGATTAATAGGCAACATGAGCCCCTGAAATTCTAATTGAAGAAGTGGGTGAAAGTGAAATATGAGAAAAATAATAATTCCGGCACAAGAGGACAAAGGCAATTGGGTGGAGAGGAGGGGGATCATTGAAGCATCAAAGTCCACTAGCGGAGGCAACTAACATGATGGTGTAGTTGTCACAGTGTCATGCAAAGCACTCATATCATATACATGGTAGGCCTAATCACTAATCACCATTTTCTCTCAACACAAAATATATCCATCCCATGGAAGATGGAACAGACAAACCTAATTAATAGGGTTGGATCGATCTAACATCTAACCAGCAACATAACTATAGTTTCTGCTTTCTAGACAGAGGGTGTGCGTCTGTGTCCCAGTTACGACAAAACAGTTCCTTCCTCTTATTACATACATATCATATCCACTACACATATATGAGTTTGCTAACTTTTCATCTTTGCGTTTTTGTCTGCCCCATTATTTTGTTGGTGGGTCTCCTCTGCTGGGAGATTTGATAGTGATCTTATTCAAACTCCCTTTTGTTAACCTAGGAAATATATATCACCATCTTTGCTTTCAACCTTGGTAACTATATATATACTGTACGTTAAGCAATATCAGATATAGTTAAAAGATATGTTTGATAAAAATAGTTGAAAACTTAAAAGTTAATTTTTACTTGAAAGTTGTTAAAAGCTCACTTATTAAATTAAAACTGTTTGATAAAAGTAGCTATTGAGTTAGTTAATAAATATAAAATAAAATAAATATATGATATTTTGTAATTCTAAAATAATACAAAATAAACATATCATTTTTTGTTTTTTAATTAATTTATATATATAATTAATTAAATATATATTATATTATATTATATATATATATGTATATTATATTTCATAATATTTTATATATATATATATATATATATGTATATGAAGAACAAGGATAGAATAAGAATTTTAATAAAATAATAAGGGTAAAAGAGAAACAAAAATATAAAAGCTATAAACTATTTAAAATAGTGTTTCAAAATAAACTATAAGTTACTCAAATAAGTTTGTTTACTAAATATATCTATTTTGATCAAACAAACTTATAAGCTAGTCAAATAAGGTATAAGTTAGCTTAAAAGTTAGCTATAAACTATAAGCTAGGCAAATATATAAAATGAACATGATGAAGAAAAATAAAGGATAAAATTAAAATTCATTCAAAATTTGGGACCAAGAGGTAATTTTGCCTATTTATATACACACACATAAAAGCTTGCATATATTATTGTAAGTGAACTTTTAAATTAGTTGGTTATATGTAAGTAAACAATTGAGATATCAATAATCCACACTCAATTTTGGCCCCAATGCTATATATTAGCATATAAATAAGACAAAATATAAAATATAATAAAAGAAAGGAACGTTTGAAATAATATATTTAAAGAAGTAAGAATAACTTTTCACTGATTTTTATTATTTTAAAATATATAAAATTATTATAATTTATTTAATATTTAAAAAATAAATTAAAAACTTAATATACACGTTAATTTATATCAAGTTACCAATTTGTTTATGGTTGAAATGTGCTAATGGACTTAATTAGTCTTATTAGATATGAAAAGTAATTAATAACAAATATTGAAAAACACCAAAAAGTAAATAACTGATTGCAGTAAAACAAGTCACAACTGATTTTGTTATATACAACTACGTACACTCCATTTTTGGTCTCTCTATTTTTGTCCTACTCTTTCCCCTGCAACTTTCACACTCTTTACTTTTCACATTAAGATTAAAAAAAAAAGGGTTTACTTCACTTTTGACAG
This sequence comes from Biancaea sappan, assembly GCA_037074585.1. Lineage (NCBI taxonomy): Eukaryota > Viridiplantae > Streptophyta > Magnoliopsida > Fabales > Fabaceae > Biancaea > Biancaea sappan. The sequence goes on along the minus strand of CM073490.1, from coordinate 11,070,149 downwards.
CAATATCGATGCCTTTTTATAATCTATTTTTTATTTTGAAGATAAGTCTAATATGCGCTCCACTTAGCATACGAAAAAGGAGAATTTCTATCTGACATTTGACTTAATATGCTCATTATTATATATAAGGTGACAAAAATGAAATCTTTTTCTAAAGCTTTTAAATTCAGTACTTTATTGATGAATTTACATGTGCAAATATCATATATATATATATATATATATATGGATCAATAGAGCTAGCGTAGAGAAATAGTGTTGAAGAGAAATTGAAAGTTGGGTTCCATATTTTAAAGGATAAGTATATATCCTCTGCCATTATAAATGTATGTGGAATATGAATATATAGTGTAGTGACAGTGATGATGTCGTTTTGTGGAATGAAGGAACTATTAGTGTGAAGACTAAGAGAAGAGAAGAAAATAGGAAGAAGATGAGCTTTGAAGCGTTGAATTGAATGTGGCCAGCATGCTGATATAAACACTTATCGTACACTCACATCCCACATAAGGCGGTCGGAAATCTGTGATTGGCTTTGCCCAACTTTTGCTTTATGCAAAGCTGACCACATCTTCACATATCCAACTTCCAACCATCACCAACCAATAAACTTCCTCACTTGCCTCTTTCATTTCTGGCACTTGATGTCAACATGATTCTCAATCTAGATTCTTTTGTTATTTTGTTATACCATATATAGGCCGTGTTTTTGCATGGTTTTTGTAATATTTATGAAAAATAAAATATAAATACATGTTTGTAAACTGTTGTTACTATTTCAGTATATGATGCTATTCACCTGTATAATACTATTTACGTATACGGTACTATTCACTTCTACAATTGAAATGTCAAGTACTAGATGTGGTTTGGTCATAAGAGAAAACTAGAAAGAAGTTCGTAGGAGAAAATGACGTTTTATGTGTGAAAATACTTTCAGGGACTAAAATGAAAGGATTGAATTGAAAAAAAAATTAAAGGTTTAAGGTGAAAAGATAGTTTTCCCCTTAAGTTTTCAATAATAAAATTGTACAGTAACTATAAATAATTAACTGAATTATTTTATTAAAAATATCATTTTTATGAATAGTAAATTGAATATTTTATTAGCACATAGTATCAATAGATAAATAATTAACTGAATTATTTTATTAAAAATATCATTTTTATGAATAGTAAATTGAATATTTTATTAGCGCATAGTATTAAATAGTATCCTTGACTTTTCCTATAAATAGGTCATTCCATTTCATTTCTAAACTCACACCTTCAACTTCTCTTCTTTTCTCCTTAAGTTTTTCTTGCTCCGACGCTAGACCTATGAGATTTTGGGCTTTTGCTTTTCAGCTTAGGTAAGGATACTATGCCCTTTCTATGTCTTTCAAAATTTAGAAGTTATTTTCTTAAGTATGCTCTGTAGTTACAGCTTTGGCTGATCTTCCACATAAGAAAAAATGTCCTTAATTAGCTGTCCATATATTATTTTGATTCTCTGATTACCAAAATAGAAGGTAAACTGTGAAGAATACATGTCTAAGAAAGTTATGGCTAAGGAAAGACCTGATTTTTAAGTGTTTCCATTGCGACCCTCCACTCTTTCCTAGAAACTTACCTGGTGTACTGTTTTACATATTGTATTCTCTATTCTGATATGAACAGTATCCATACATATGAATAGTAATCGTATGTATGAATAGTGACCGTATATATGATAGTAACCGTATATATGAACAGTATTTCATACGCATGAAGAGTAATTATATGTATGAATAGTGATCGTACATATGAATAGTATGTGTATGAACAGTGTCTGTATGAAAACAATCCTAACTTATTTTCTCTAATCTTTTATGAAAATCTCCGTAGCGAAATACTGAAATTATCTGTGTACTCTTGTCCGTAACGACTTAAAGAAGTGATACTCGTACGGAATCCAGGTGAGTGGAACGACCCCGTTTTAATAGGTTTTAGCATTACTGGTGATAAAAAGTATGTCGTAGAACACTCCCAAGATTCATAGGGGCAAACTAGATTTCAGAGTTGCAAATCTAGGAAGATAATTAATCTAGAAGTATGGATAAGATGAAACAAGTATTTCATGATGATGTGAAGTTTGAATCTTTTCAAAAACAGTTTAATTGTTATCTTGATTTGTGGTTTGTAAACTTATAATATAGTTATATACTATACCTGTTAGATGAAACAAGTATTTCATGATGATGTGAAGTTTGAATCTTTTCAAAAACAGTTTAATTGTTATCTTGATTTGTGGTTTGTAAACTTATAATATAGTTATATACTATACCTGTTATATGAATGAATATTACACTATACTTCTTATTATGATATGAAATACTGTATTATTGATTGTGATTGAGTGGGACAATACCCCTTTTATGGCAAGAAAAAAAACCCAATTTAAAGGGTGTCTTGACCAACGAGTGTGGAGACAACGATTCCCTCAGTAGGGATATAGCCCGGATTGGTAACAGATCTATAAGGCACCCTAGCTAAGAGGATGAGGTTGTGCGTCATGGCGAAAATATACAAAATTGGTGAGCCGGCCTATGTGCGCTCCCCGGGATATATTGCCATTGATGAGTACTAGTAACGTTTGTTGAATTAGATGAATTTTTATCTTCTAGTATGTATTTTCTAACTATGTCTATTGGTTGAGTTTGAACCTTCGGGTATACTTGCATGACTGGTGATATATTTGAATTTTATTAACGTGAGACCGATTCGTTCGCTGAATTTTAAAGCTTACACTCTCTATGAAATCTTTTTGTTCAGATCAGGTTGCCGGTAAAGAATATCTGCTAGAAGAGTAGATCACTTTGGCCTTCTTGCTGTCCGGTAGGCCCCTCTTTTGTTGTAGATTATGTTGCTCTGTAATCGTCTAGGACATCTAGGTCAGGGGTTTGGTATTTCACTTGTATTTCAGTATAATAATGTATTTCATATTGAGGATATATCATTATATGCAACTCATTTCTCTATGATTTTTAAATAAGAAAATTTGATATATTTTCTTCGTATTTATTAAGAAATGGTTATTTTGATCATATAGAGATAATAACTAATAATTTAACTCATGGGTAGAATTTTTTGAAAGGCTTACAGTGATGAGAGATTCATTATTGTGCCAGTCATGTACCCAGAAAACGGGTCGTGACAAAGTTGGTATCAAAACAAAGGTTGTTAGGTCTCCTAGTGATTATAGATGAAGGTATCTTTAGTGGGCCCTCCTCCATTGTGGTGACTGTAGCACGACCATAGGACAAAAATCCACAAAAAGCCTTATAGAGTTTAAAATCCTTTTTCTTTCGTGTTTTACCCTTGAAGCATAATAGTAACAATACATATTATTTTTAGTTGTAGAATAAGTTTAGATGGCATGAGAAAAATCAAACGCTTTTGGAATCCGCACAAGATCTGGCAGGGCCTTGGTCCCTCTAATTGCTCATTCAGCAGATGCAAGGCTAGAGATGCCTAATTGTGCAGGAAGTAATCGTACACAAAACAAAGAGATACCCACTGAAAACCCTGAAAGAGGAGGTGCAGTACCACCACAAATCGATGCAGTTGTGGTAATGCAAGCTTTAGCCACAATGCAGAATGAGATTAATAGGCTGAAGGAACTCCTAATGGGACAGTCATCTGAAGATGGCTCACAGGCATCAATATATGCTGCAAGAGTACAAGAGATAGACCAAATGCCATCCCCACCCCCTCCTCAAGAGAGGGTAGGGGCAGAGGTCAAAATCTCAAAATTTATAAAGCTGAATCCGCCAACTTTTGCAGGAGATGTTAATGAAGACCCACATCGCTTTCTAGATGACTGTGATAAAATTCTTGACACGTTGAAGTGCCCTGAACCTTGAAGAGTGACCTTGTCACCTTTCAATTAAGAGGTAAGGCAGACCGCTGGTGGCGAACATAGAAGAAGGGCATGGCCAGAAACGCCCCACCCCTCAAGTGGAAGAACTTTAAAAGAATTTTTTGAGAATAATTTATCCCAGAAAGCATACGAGAAACAAAGATGATGAGTTTGAAACACTCTAGTAAAGAGCACGAACGGTCGATGAATACGACAATCTGTTTGTGGAATTGTCTAAATATGCTACTCACATGGTCTTAACTGAAAAAGAAATGATCCGAAGGTTTGTTAAAGGCCTTCGAGAGTCCCTATTCAATAGGGTGAGATCAAAGATACAAGACTTTTCATCCTACACAGAAGCCATCGACATTGCCCATATGATGGAAGAAAGAGATAATGAAAAATGGAATAAGAAAAGAAAAAGGAAACAAGATGAGAAATCACGCGACCACGAAGGAAGTTCTGCACCCACTAAAATCATTGGACATATAGCCTCTACCGCTAGTGCACCACAATGTCAACAAAGTGGTACAGGGGGTCAACAAAGGCCCTGGTGCCCTAAGTGTGAAAGAAACCACTTCGGAGCTTGTTTTGCCAACAACAACACTAAAGTCTGTTTCCAATGTGGTCAATAAGGCCACATCAAAAGAGATTACCCTCAACTCTATACAAGATCTGGCCGAGGATCAGTACGCTCTAATCAATCAGAGGCCACTGTTGCCAACAGAGCCCCTATAACTGTAGGAAGCAATGGAATCGGAAGAGGTACTGGTAGAGGACAATGTGGTCGAGGTCAAGCTTTAGCAGGTCGAGGGACCGTTCGAGTATTCGCCTTAACCCGTCAGGATGCTCAGGCGTCTAATACGGTGGTAGCAAGTACCCTTCTAATTGAATCAAACTTTGCACATATTTTGTTTGACTCTAGTTCTACGCATTCCTATATGTCACCATTCTTTGCTAAGAAGTTTCCACAAAAAGTTGTTAGATTAGAATGTTCGTTCTTAGTAATTACGCTTACCGGAGGCACCCTATTAATAGAACGAGGCTACCGAGCTTGCAAGGTGAGAGTCGGAGCAATAAATACAATGGCATACTTAATACTATTGGATATGACAGACTTTAATGTCATCTTAGGCATGGATTGGCTGACATCTTGTCATGCCACTTTGGATTGCTATAATAAGATAGTTAAGTTCAATATTTCGAGAGAACCCTCCTTCGTTTTTTAAGGTGAACAAAGTGAAATTCCTAGAAACTTTATATCCTTAATGTATGCCCGACGTTTATTACGAAAAGGCTGTCAAAGATACTTGGCATTTGTTAAGGATATCAAGAAAGAAGAACTAAAAGTAGAGGACGTTCCAGTAGTCTAGGAGTTTGTAGACGTTTTCCCGGATGATTTACCAGGTGTACCCCCATATCAAGAGATTGAGTTCCAGATAGAGTTAGCTCCAGAGACTCGCCCAATCTCCATACCCCCTTATAGGATAGCGCCAATATAATTAAAAGAGCTAAAGGCTCAATTACAGGACTTGTTAGACAAAGGCTTTATAAGGCTAAGTATTCACCTTAGGGAGCTCCTGTTCTGTTCGTGAAAAAGAAAGACGGATCGATGAGACCATGCATAGATTACAGGCAACTGAATAAAGTAACTATCAAAAATAAATATATGTTGCCTCGCATTGACGACCTCTTCGACCAACTTCAAGGAGCCAAGTGTTTTTCAAAAATTGACTTGAGGTCTGGTTATCACCAACTCAAGATTAAGGAGGAGGATGTGCCTAAAACAACCTTCTGTACCAGATATGGGCACTAGAGTTCTTGGTAATGTCGTTTGGACTAATGAATGCACCAGCTGCTTTTATGGATTTAATGAATAGGATTTTTAAACCCTTCTTGGACAAATTCGTTATTGTCTTCATAGAAGACATTCTGGTGTACTCAAAAAATTCAGAAGAGCATGCACAACACCTTCTTATTGTGTTGCAGACATTGAGAGATCATCAATTATACGCCAAATTCTCTAAATGCGAGTTTTGGATTGATCGCATGACTTTCTTGGGACATGTAATCTCCAAGGATGGCATCCAAGCAGACCCAAGCAAAGTAGAAGCGGTCAAAATGTGGCCTCGACCCACCTCTATCACGGAGATTCGCAGCTTCTTGGGATTGGCAGGATATTATCGTCGTTTTATCCAAAATTCTTTCCAGTTAGCCGCTCCTCTCACACGACTAACTAGGAAAGGAGTAAAGTACCAATGGGATGACGCTTGTGAAGAAAGCTTCCAAGAACTCAAGAAAAGATTAATCTCCGCCCTGTATTGGTCTTACCCTCAGGACCTGGAGGTTTTACAGTGTACTGTGATGCATCAAGAGTAGGGTTAGGATGTGTTCTCATGCAGCATGGCCAGGTAGTGGCATATGCATCGAGACAGCTTAAGAAACATGAACAAAACTACCCCACCCACAATCTGGAGATGGCAGCAGTAATTTTTACCCTAAAGGTATGGTGACACTATCTATATGGAGAAACCTACGAAATCTACACTAACCATAAAAGTCTAAAATATATTTTCGACCAAAAGGACCTAAACTTGAGGTAGAGGAGATGGGTAGAATTACTAAAAGATTATGATTGCAATATTCTTTACCACCCAGTCAAAGCGAACGTAGTGGCAGATACTTTGAGTCAGAAATCTATGGGTAGTCTAGCCTATATAGCAGTAACAAGAAGACCATTAATCCAAGAACTACAGGAGCTGAGAACAAAAGGTGCTACTCTCAAGGTTACAAGGACATGATCATTCTTAGCCCATATCAGGGCTAGATCTTCCTTTATAGACTAGATACAGATATCCTAAATGGAGGATCCTGAGCTTATCCAAATTATAGAAAAGGTAAAGATTGGTGAAATGAATAGTTTCACATTCGACGATACAGGAGCCTTGCATTTTGAACAACAGTGGTGCATACCAGATGTTGGAACTCTTAGATGAGACATCATGGAGGAAGGCCATAGTGCTGCATATGTTGTACATCCAAGAGCCACCAAGATGTATCAGGATCTGAAACAGATCTACTGGTGGAAAGGAATGAAACAAGACATAGTAGAGTTTGTATCTCATTGTTTAACCTGTCAACAGGTTAAGGCCGAGCATCTAAAGCCGGGAGCCTCGTTACAATAGTTGGAGATTCCTGAGTCTAAATGGGAACGAGTGACGATGGACTTTGTCGTTGGTCTACCTCATTTCACAGGAGATTATGACTCAGTATGTGTTATTGTTTATCGACTAACCAAGTCAACGCACTTTATTCCAGTCAAAACCACTTATGGTGTGGCGACGTTGGCACAATTATACATTAAGGAAATAGTGAAGCGGCATGGAGTACCTATATCTATCATTTCTGATAGAGATCCTCAATTTACCTCTTGTTTCTGGAGGAGTTTTTAAGAGGCATTAGGTACTTGAGTGGACCTTAGTACCATTTTTATCCACAGACAGATGGGCAGTCAAAGTGGACAATTCAGACGTTAGAGGACATGTTACGAGCTTGTATCCTAGATTTCAGTGGTAGCTGGGAGAAGCATTTGTATCTCGTAGAGTTTGCATACAACAATAGCTATCAAGCCACTATTGGAATGGCACCCTATGAGGCCTTGTACAGGAGACGTTGCAGATCTTCGATTAGTTGGTTCGAGATAGGTGAAGCGAAAGTATTAGGACCCGATTTGGCCCAGGATACCCTAACCAAAGTTAAGATAATCCAGGATAGGATGCGAGCAGCTCAAAGTAAACAAAAAGCATACGCCAACCACAGACGACGTGATTTAGAGTTCTTAGTCAGCGATATGGTATTTCTAAAAGTCACTCCAATGAAAGGTGTGTTGAGATTTGGAAGGAAGGGAAAGTTGAGCCCTAGGTATATCGGGCCTTATGAGATTTTAGAGCGAGTAGAAAAAGTGGTTTATCGGCTCACTCTACCTATGGAACTGGAAGAGATTCATTCGGTTTTTCACGTATCTATGTTGAGGAAGTACCTTCTTGATCCTTTTTACATACTTCACCCTTCTCACATATTTCACCCTTCTCACAATGATTATATCCTAGTAAATAAAAACTTGTCATACAAGGAGATTCCTATAGCTATTCTCGATAGTCAAGTAAAGAAACTCCGATCTAAGGAGATTTCATCGGTCAAGGTGTTGTGAAGGAATCAGACTCACGAAGAAGCCACATGGGAAGCCGAGGCCGATATGCGTTCTAGATATCTGCATCTTTTTACCACTTGAGGTAATTTAAATTCGGAGGACCGAATTTCTTAAAAGGGGTGATAATGTAATACCCATGAAAAATAAAATATAAATGTGTATTTGTAAACTACAGTTACTATTTTAGTATATGGTACTATTTATCTGTATAATACTATTTACGTATATGGTACTATTCACTTACATAATCGAAATGTCAAGTACTAGATGTGGTTTGGTCATAAGAGAAAACTAGAAAGAAGTTCGTAGGAGAGAATGACGTTTTATGTGTAAAAATACCCTTAGGGACTAAATTGAAAGGATTGAATTGAAAAGAAACTTAAAAGTTTAAGGTGAAATGATAGTTTTGTCCTTAAATTTTCAATAGTAAGCCGCCTGCAAGTGATTGCACAGTAACCATAAATGATTAACACGTGAATTATTTTATTAGAAATGTCATTTTCATGAATAGTAAATTGAATATTTATTAGCGCATAGTATCAAATAGTACCTTTGACTTTTCCTATAAATAGGCCATTCCATTTCACTTCTAAACTCACATTCAATTTCTCTTCTTCTTTTCTTAAGTTTCTCTTACTCCGACGCTAGGCCTCTGAGATTTTTAGCTTTTCCTTTTCAGCTTAGGTAAGGATACTATGCCCTTTCTATGTCTTTCAAATTTTAGAAGTTATTTTCTTAAGTATGCTCTATGGTTGCAGCTTTGGCTGATCTTCCACATTAGTAACCATATGTATGAATAGTGACCGTACATATGAATAGTATCATATATATGAAAAGTGTCTGTATGAAAACAATCCTAACTTGTTTTCTCTAATTTTTCATGAAAATCTTCGTAGCGGAATACTGAAAATCATCTGTGTACTCTTGTCTGTAACGACTTAGAGAAGTGATACTCGTACGGAATCTAGGTGAGTGGAACGACTCAGTTTTAATAGGGTTTTAACATTACTGGTAATAAAAAGTATGTCGTAGGACACTCCCAAGATTCATAGGGGAAACTAGATTTCAGAGTGGCAAATCTAGGGAGATAATTAATCCAAAAGTATGGATAAGACGAAACAAGTATTTCATGATACTATGAAGTTTGAATCTTTTCAAAAACAGTTTAATTGTTATCTTGATTTGTAGTTTGTAAACCTATAATATAGTTATATATTATACCTGTTATATGAATGAATATTACACTGTACTTCTGATTATGATATGAAATACTATATTATTGATTGTGATTGAGCGAGACAGTACCCCCTTTCACGGCAAGGCGAAAAACCTGATTTAAAGGGTGTCTTGATCAACGAGTGTGGAGACAACGATTCCCTCAGTAGAGATATAGCTCGGATCGGTAATAGATTTATGAGATGCCATAGCTAAGAGGATAAGGTTGTGCATTATGGCAGAAACATACAAAATTGGTGAGCCGGCCTATGTGCGCTCCCCAGGATATATTGCCATTGATGAGTTTTTAACTATGAATTTTTATCTTCTAGTATGTATTTTCTAACTATGTCTATTAGTTAAGTTTGAGTCTTCGGGTATACTTGTATGACTGGTGATGTATTTGAATTTTATTAATGCGAGGCCGATTCGCTAGCTGAGTTTTAAAACTCACACTTTCTGTGAAATCTTTTTGTTCAAATCAGGTTGTCGGTAAAGAAAATCTACTAGAAGAGTAGATCACTTTAGACTTTCCCGCTGTTGGGTAGGCCCCTCTTTTGTTGTAAATTATGTTGCTCTGTAATCGTCTAGGACATCTAGGTTAGGGGTTGGTATTTGACTTGTATTTCAGTATAATAATGTATTTCATATTGAGGATCTATTATTATATGCAACTCATTTCTCTATGATTTTCAAATAAGAAAATTTTATATATTTTCTTCGTATTTATTAAGAAATGATTATTTTGATCATATAGAGATAATAACTAATAATTTAACTCGTGGGTAGAATTTTTTGAAAGGCTTAAAGTGATGGGAGATTCATCATTGTACCGGTCATGTGCTCAGAAAATGGGTTGTGACAGCTTTTAAGTTAACTTATAATTTTTTTGATTAATTTATAAATTTGTTTGATCAAAATAAATGTATTTGGTAAATAAATTTATTTGAATAACTTATAATTTTTATATTTTTCTTCCTTTTTTACCTTTATTATTTTTATTAAAATTTCTATTCTACCCTTATTGCTTGTATACATATAAAAAATAATATATATATATATATATATAATATTATAATATATAAAATATATTTATATATAATTAATTATATATATAATAATTTAAAATAATTTAATTAAAAAAATGATATTTATTTTCTATTATTTTGGGATTACAAAATATCATATAAGTATGTCATTTTATGTCATTTTACATTTATAAGCTATTTCAGTATCTATTTTTATCAAACACTTCTAATTCAATAAGTTAGCTTAACAACTTTCAACTTTCAACTTTCAATTGGAAATTAGCTTCTAAGCTTTTAGCCAGTTTATCAGCTATTTTTACCAAACAAGACCATAGTTTCGTTGCTGAATCAAAGTATTTTTTTTGCTTCGCCAAGTATTTTTTTTATTTTGCGAGGTATTTTTTATTTTTAATCTTAATTGTCTAATTTAAAATATATGGTCAAAAAGAGTAATAACACTCTATTGTAACAACAAAGAAAATTTCAAATTCATGGGTATGGCATCAGATTTGTTGCTTCTCCAAAGGGAGGAACAGCAACTGCTCGTCCAACATTGGCTATTGGATCATTTTGATCCAATAGCCAGCATATGCGAACAAGCAGCCTTTTGTGGCTGTGGTATCATTTTGATCCAACAACCATGATCACGTTAGTAAAACGCATAGTTTCACAAATGCCATTCTTTTTTTGAAAAAAGCTCCAGCAAATGAGAACTCGCCACCTGTCCTACCCGACCCACCTATTCAGATACCCTCGTGAACTCGACTCGGCCGCCACCTCTCTTCAACGCCAAGTGATTGAGTGAGACAACCATTTCACATCAGAACCTTCTGCACCTTTTTTCCCACCTTGGCCCCTGTGTTGCATGTCCATCCTAGCAACCTTCTGCAACATTTCGTCTGGTTCATCGCCGGTTGTCTTCTACATCATGGTCGTGACAACATTCTTCTATGTCATCTGGTTCCCCTGCATTCCCCTATGTGCACATTCTTCGGCAGTCTGCTCAGCATTTTAATAGCCATTAGCCACCATTCCTCATTGCCAGTTTGCTTTTCTCTCCCAATGTTGATTTTTGAATGGTTTGTTGGTTATCATAGTGTGTTGTAAAAAAAAAATGGAACAACAAGAACAACATGATCATGCTTACTGATAAGGAAGAGAAGCTGAGAAATATTTTGGTCAACACTTATCATAACATAATGAAATTTGCTTTTGGTAGGCAAAGCTCCTATTTTGAAATTTCCCTTATGAAAAGCTAGGCAAAGCTCCTCTTTTGAAATTTCTCTAATGCTTTTTAGGATAAACAAAAAGGAAACAAGGAATAACCCATTTATGGAAATTTGAGAGCAGAAAGTTGATGAATAGATTTCAAGGTGTATGAATTTATTTTATAAAAAGAAAGACTTTTGCATAACAACTTATATTAGAGTTATTTGAAAAAAATTGTTGCTTGCAGTAAAAGAAAGACTTTTGATTAAGATTGGATTCTGAACTTTCCATATTCTTAGACTTCATTTGCTTTGCTGTAAGTATTATTTAGTTTGGAGGCCTTTTCTTTCCTTGTTCCTTTTTTCCTTTTTCCTATTATTCAATAATGTGGTCTCCAAACTAATTTGGTTAGTCAAAATATTTCAGTATATTATATGTGTGTAGTCCTTGCTCTACAAAGTGTCATGAATGCATAAAAATGTGACTAAGGCTATATATAATTGGCTTTTGGCTTAAAAGCCCATATGATAGATGAATAATAATTTATGCATATTGTTGGGATAGAATTTGATTGAGAGGAAGGATTACACTCTTAAAGCCTGATTTATACAAATTGTTGGGATAGAATTTGATTGAGAGGAAAGATTACACTTTTAAAGTCTAATATTTGGTCTGCCAAAAATTGAGCTTCATTGGCAGACCACAAATAATGGTTATCTTTCATTGGTATTATGTATTAATTGCATTAATCATTTTTCATGTTGTAGATATCATAATTGGTTTTAAAACTTTCTTCCATTTTTCACTTGCATTTATCTCTATGTTGTTTTTTTATCATTATTCTTTTATTCTTTTAATTGTGTTTCCATTCACTTGCATTTATCTTTATGTTGTTTTTTTTTTCTTATCTTCATGTTGTTTATAGAGGAATTTAGCACTTGCATTTTATCACTAGCATTTTATTCTCCATTAGGTTATTATATCTTATAATGATGGAGGAAAATTGCAAACCCAATATTAGGATGAAATTTGATAACTTGGAGGATGCATGGAGTTTTTGGGTGGCATATGGTAAAAAATCTAGATTTTGAGTGAGGAAGGATTCACACACTAAGAGCAAAAAGGACAACATTATCATCACATCAATGAGATATGTATGTTCAAAAAAAGGTTTTCGCGAAGAAAAAAATGGTTCAAACACTAAGAATCTTTGTGCAAAGACTAGAACTGGATGTATGGTCAGAATGGCAATGAAGTGTGAGGGCGGAAGTATAAAGTGTATCAGTTCATAGAGGCATACAATCATATTCTACACATCGAATAAAAGAGTCATATACTTCCCTCCCAAAGAAAAATTTCCAAAGCATAGGCGTACGAGATCAAGTTGGCTGAGGACTTTAGCCTTAAGAAGAAAGTTTGCTTTGATTTGATGAGTATGCAAGTAGGTGGAAGAGCAATTATTGGCTATACACGCGTAGATGCAAAGAACTATCTATGATCTAGAAGACAGTGAGATATGGTATATGGGGATGTTGATGTGTTCTTCTAATATTTTCAAAAGCAACTATCTAAGAATCCATCATTCTTCCATGCATATCAGATAGACTCAGAGGAACAAATTACTAATGTGTTCTGGGTCGATGCGAGGATGCTTATCAACCACCAATTGTTTGGATATGTGGTCATACTTGACACTACATTTAGCACCAACAAGAAGGGTAGGCTTCTTGTTGTGTTCTATAGTTTGAACCACTACAGAGGAATGATGATCTTTGGGGTGGTGTTATTATATGAAGAGACTGCTAAGTCCTTTAAATTGCTATTCTAAACATTTAATTTCTAGAAGCTTATCAGCACAAATATCCTCTCATGGTTTTCACTGATCAAGATGCGACAACGGCGAGAGCGTTGAAGGAAGAAATGCCAGACACTGTGCATGAATTATGCATGTGGCACTTGATGCGGAATGCCACCAACCATTTGGCTCATTTTCCTAGGGAAGAATCGTGTATTTTAACAGATTTGTCATAATGTATGTACGAGACCCTCAATGAAGATAAGTTTGAGGTGGCGTGAAGCAAAATAGTTTTAAATCATAATGTCTAAGATAATTTGTGGTTATCATCGAAGTACAAGATAAGAGAAAAATGGAGAGCATGTTTCATGAAAAAGACTTTGATCCTCAGCATGCGAAATACACAACTTTCTGAAAAGTTTGAACTCTAACTTGAAAGATCTGCTAAACCCAAAAGTGGATCTTCTTCTATTCTTCCACTTTGAAAGAATAGTAGATGATAAAAAATACAATGAAATAAGGATGACTATGAATCAAGAGAGAAACTTCCACGAGTGAGAAACTTGTCGTCACACATGTTAAAACAACTTTCACAAATTTATACTCTTCCTATTTTTGACTTGTTCCATTGAGAATATGATCATGTTGCTGACATATGGATAAAGGCAAGGATGAAAGTCAACTTATCCAAAAATATGTCATTTATTTGGTTAACAAGCCACGAGAATATATGGTATCATTTGACCTGTTAGATAATACAATCAATTATACTTGTCAAAAATTTAAAAGCTTTGGTATATTGTACTGTCATGCCTTGAAAGTCTAGAATATCAATGATATGAAGCTACTCCCTGAGAAACACATTATACGTCGATGGACAAATGTGGCAAGGGTGAGGGTGATATCTGATGCGAGGGGGGACATAGTGGATGACCTAAAGCTAGAAATTACATATCATTTTCAAGATATAAGCCGAGAAGCAATAAGTATTGCGACCTAAGCCTCTAGATTAGTAGAAGCGTCACTGGTGATGCGTACCTTGATGGCCAAGATGAAGTAGAAAGTTAGTAGTGTGCTTCATTCGTCTGGAAATGATATAGCTACGGATCTCAATGCCATCGCTATCCCCACACCTCAGTGCACATCATAGGCAACAAATTTCAAGGAAAAAGAGGGACTAAGAAATAAGAAACATTATAAAAGTTGCATAAGGTTTAATAAAAGGAAAAATAGAAGAGATTCGATAATTAAATCGACGAGAGTAAATACATTGTGTTTCTACATGTCTTTCTTTTTCAACCATTTTGGTTATATGATCTAACATTTGTTATGCATATTTGGTGCAGATGAATGAAACACAATATGGAGTATCATGCTTGGCACCTCCTGCACCCTAGGCTCATGTTTTCGAAATAAATTTTATTGAATTGCTAATGGTTACAATTTTGTGATCTAACAATATAATCTTTTTTTGGTTTTTCGTAATAATGATATAAATTTGTATTATTTCTTAATGTAGGCGCAACATTACAATTCAATCTAGATTTACCATTTACAGACTCTTGAGTTATGGGTAAGATTCTTATTTTTAGAGTACTTTCATTGATATTTTTGCACTTACCATCATAAGTTTTAGCTATTTGGGTTAATGATAGTTTATTTGAAATATCACTCTTGTAGCTTTGACATTGGATTCTGGAAGTTCAGGCCCCTTACAAGAGATCAAGCCTTTTTTTACATTATATCTTGTTGGTTTGCTAGTGTGCAAATAGGCTAATCGTCTATTAAGGCAGGTAACTTTGGGGACCTTAAATTCATTTATATGTGCTTATGGTGATAAAATTAGTTCATCTACTTATGAAGCTATTATAGTGGAGCTGTTAGGGTTAGTTGGGTTTGTCTTGCTAGTTCATTACTTAGGTTGCCTTTGTTTTACATTGACATAGGCTTGATTGATTATTCCAACTTTTTTTCCCTTAATTCGGTCACATGTGTTTCAAAGATTCTAACTTGCATATGACGGCCATTGCCTTGGAACTTTGCTGCTCATTAATGAATGATAAAAAATCAACTCCAGATGTGTTGTTTGGCTATGAAAAACAAAGTTCTTCCTCAATCTCTAAATTAATTAGGAGCTCTTTGTTATAAGGGCTAGCTCTTTTGGTACTTTTTCTTCTTGTGACCAAACCTATGTCTTTATATATATATATATATATATATGTTAAAACAACGTGTCTGCACAATCAGACCAACCAAGAACAACAACAACCAACAAAAATAATAGAAAGAACATAAAACAATTAAAGAATCAAGAACTAAGAATTTCACAGAATTAATTTGAACAATATATGCAACCAAGAAAGTAAATCAAAAATTGTAGAAGGACAACGAAGAACACCGGGAATACGTGGTTCAGCCAAGAAGGCCTACGTCCACGGGAGATAGAGCAGCTTCTATTGATTGAAGTCACTGAGATTACAGATTACAACAGAGTTCACCCTTTGGATTCTCTTTCTGCCTATATTTCTCCAGAAATACCCAAAGCCTCACACATGCTGTTTTTTTCCTCTTTCTCTCGAAGTCTCTCTCTGCTTTTTAGAATCAACTTTACTCTTTGTGAATTATACACGTGTGTGCATCAGACAAATAAACTCCCGTATTTATAATAAGTTGTGGCCAATAACAATATAAAGAAAGGGACAAATAAAAACTGATACGTGTACTAATTTTTGAGTCATGCTACACACAACATTCTCCACCTTAACTCTAAATTAGAGAGCCTTTAATTAGCAACTGCTCCTTCCCCTTTAAGATCATCTTTCACTAAAACCAATTAAGTCCAAGCAAAGCTTGAACTTAACTAGAGGTAATGACTTGGTAAATGCATCTGTAGGGTTTTCTTCTAATGCAATTTTCTTCATATAGTCTTCCTTGGAATCAATGATGTCACGGATGAAATGAAGCTTCACATCAATGTGTTTTGATCTTTCATGATACACTTGATGCTTTGATAAATGAATAGCACTTTAGTTGTCACAGTATATTGTAATACTATCTTGAACAACTCCTAATTCTCCAATCATTCCTTTTAGCCAAAGAGCCTCTTTGATCCCTTCTGTAAGTGCCATATACTCAGCTTGAGTTGTAGACAAAGCCACCACAGATTGAAGCTTAGATTTCCAACTTATAGTAGTATCGAATAATGTGAAAACATATCCTGACAAAGATTTTCTTGTGTCAATGTTTCCAACAAAATCAGAATCTACATACCCTTTCAATACTTCTTCCTCTTGTAGCTTTTTCTTGAACTTTAAACCTGATGCTGAAGATCCATTCAAGTACCTCAGTACCCACTTCAAAGCTTCCCATTGAGCTTGTCCTGGTTCTGCCATGAACCTGCTGACAACACTCACAACATGAGCTAAGTCTGGTCTGTTGCACAGCATTCCATACATGATACTGCCAACCCCACTAGCATATGGGATTATATTCATTTTTGCCCTTTCTTTATCTGTACTTGCACCTTGCTGTATAGAGAGTTTACTGAGATGACTAAAGGTGTTGATACTGGTTTAGACTCATGCATCTGAAAACCTTTTCAGCACCTTTTTCATATAGTTTTGCTGTGACAGAAATAATTTTCCCTTTGATCTGTCTCTGAAGATATCCATCCCCAAAATCCTTTTAGCAGCCCCTAATTCTTTCATGTCAAATTCAGAATTCAATTCAGATTTAAGCTTAATTATTTCAGCTTTATTTGCACTAGCTATTAATATATCATCTACATATAAAAGTAAATACATAATAGCTTCATCATCTTTCCTGAGAATGTAAACGTAGCTGTCATAATTACTTCTCTGAAAATTCATCTTTCTCATGAATTCATCAAACCTTTTATTCCACTGCCTAGGACTTTGCTTTAGACCATATAAAGACTTCTTTAACAGACACACTTTATTATTGTCTTCAATGAATCCCTCAGGTTGCTGCATGTATATGGTTTCTTCCAAGTTTCCATGAAGGAAAGTTGTTTTAACATCTAATTGTTCAAGTTCAAGATTGAACTGAGCAACTAAGTATAACATGATCCTGATTGAGCAGTGTTTAACTACAGGTGAAAAGATTTCATTGAAATCAACACCCTTAACCTGTGAGAAACCCCTTGCCATCAGCCTTGCTTTAAATCTGGCTTTCTCCACCTCTGGAATTCCTTCTTTTCTTTTGAATAACCACTTACAACCTACCACTTTTTGGGTTTTTAGGTAGGTCAACCAGAACCCAGGTATTATTCTTTTCAAGAGATTCTATTTCTTCTGCCATAGCATTTAACCAATTTTGACTGTCCTTGCTTTCAAGAGCTTCTTTAACAGTAGTTGAATCCGATTATGAAATTTCAATTTCTTCAGCAATATTCAAGGCATAAAAAATAAGATCAGCATGCCTAAATCTTCTTGGTGGTACTATATTCCTCCTTGCTCTATCTCTGACAAAGTTATAGTCATTTATGGTTGATTTAGATTGAGTTTCTTCAATAGCTTCAGTCTAAACAGCATTTTCATCACTGATTTAATGACTTGGCAGCTCCACCTCAATATGAGTTGTTTCTGAATTCCCTTCAAAATCATTATTTTTATTGCTAGGAAGTTGTTCTGCAGTATCTTCCATAGCCATTCTAGTTTCATCAAAGATAACATCTCTACTGATTATGCATTTGGGCTCTCCTGGTTCCATTCTCCATAGTTTATATCCTTTCACGCCTGGAGGATATCCTATGAAGGCACACCGGATTGCACAAGCTCCCAACTTGTCTTGCTTAACATGAGCAAATGCCAAGGCACCAAAGATCCTTAAATGTGAATAATCCGAAGGCTTTCCATTCTATAGCTCTATAGGGGTTTTGAAATTTATAGCAAATGAAGGACATCTGTTTATTAAATAAACAGCCATGGTTGCAGCATCACCCCAGAAGCTTTTAGGAAGACCAGCACTCAAAAGCATGCATCTGACCCTTTCCAGAATAGTTCTATTGATTCTTTCTGCTAAGCCATTTTGCTGAGGAGTCCCTGCAACAGTTTTATGTCTTTGGATTCCCATTTTCCTGCAAAACTCATTAAATTGCTCTGAAACAAATTCCAGGCCATTGTCAGTCCTTAAGAATTTTAGTTTAGTGCCCATATGATTTTCTATCAGAGTGTACCATTCTTTAAATTTTTTAAAAGTATCACTTTTATTTTTCAAAATATAAATCCACACTCTCCTAGAGAAATCATCAATAATGGTGAGAAAATAAAACCCTCCACTATATGTCCTAGTTCTTGCAGGACCCCACAGATCAGAGTAAGCATACTCAAAAGGTCTATTTGTGATATGCTTACCAGTGCCAAAGCTAACCTTTTGTGCTTTCCCTAACATGCATTGATCACAAAAATGCAATTTATCTATTTTGTCACCATTTAACAGGTTTTGTTTTGCTAATTCAATTAATCCTTTTTCACTGACATGTCCTAATCTCATATGCCAAAGAGTAGTTTTATCAAGATGAGTTTTACTAACCACAACAGCTTGAGCAATAACAGTAGAACCATCAAGAATATACAAACCATTCCTTTTTATTCCTTTTGTGATAATAAAATCATTTTTACTAATTTGCATAATACCATGTTCAATTTTAGTTGAATAACCTAAACAATCAAACATGCTTATAGAGATAAGATTCATTTTAAGTTCTGGAACATACCTGACACCATTTAGAAGGATTTCTTTCCTGTTGTACATCTTTAGACGTATTGAACCCATACCTTATATCTTGCAAGGTTTGTTGTTGCCTAGCAGTACCATCCCTTCTTCCTTGAGATCAATAGTTTCAAAGAAGTCTTTCCTAGGACACAGATGAAAGGTGCACCCAGAATCCATTACCCAGCCTTTTTCAGTCTTAGTATTTGAAACTACTAAGACCCTTGATGTCTCATAGTCATCAGCAACCATTGCTGCATCACCCATTTCTTGAGGCTTCTTGAAATCTTTTCCCTTTCTTTCAGGGCAATCCGTTTTGAAATGACCTTTCTTGTGGCAGTGGAAACATTTAAATTTGCTCTAATTCTTAGACTTTGATCTGTTCTTGTTTCCTTTAGAATTCTTTTTCTCAGACCTGCCCCTAATGTTTAATCCTTCTGCATTTTCAACCTTTATTTCTTGTTTCTTCTACATCTCTTTTGCTCGAATTGAAGACTGCACTTCTTCATAGGTGATGGACTGATCTCTTCCAAACAACATGGCATCCTTGAAATGTTCATATGTATTTTGTCACATCCCAAAAATTTGAACATGTGAAAAGGTACTACTATTAGGAAAACCTCAGTGGTATCCCAAAATCCTGGACAATCTCAATATCCACAATTACTTATTTAATAAAATTCTCAAACATGAGTTATTCACATAAATTCTGTGAGGTCTTACATTCAACCTCTATTATTCATTCCACACGACAGAATTATATTCATCTGATAAACAAATATAGGCATACATAATCTGATGTTTTTATCTCATCGCAAGCCTAGGAGACCTATAGAAAGTACAGAGCGTTCCTAGTATCCACATTAATAAGTACTGGTATCCCACCAGACAGAAATAGAGAATAATTCCAAGGGGCTTCTAATCTTCAAACGGATACTCTTCTTCCTTGTTTTCTGTATCTGAAAAGATAATCATAGGGAGTGTGAGTTTATTTAAAAACTCAGTAAGTAAATAACTGTACTATATAAAATATCAAAAGTACAAATACCACATTTACTCATATAATTAATTGTCTTATACATCGAGTAGTATGAGACTCTAACCCTTTCAAACTCGTGAATAAGATTTCATAGATATACATCGAGTAGTATGGGACTCTAACCCTTTCAAACTCGTGAATAAGATTTCATAGATATACACTGAGTAGTATGGGACTCTAACCCTTTCAGACTCGTATTTATAATTTTATCTATTTACACCGAGTAGTATGAGACTCTAACCCTTTCAAACTCGTGTATAGTTTTTCATCGTTATGCACTGAGTAGTATGGGACTTTAACCCTTTCAAACTCATGTATTAGATCCCGTAGATCATTACTCATTAATAAGATAGTGAGAATTTATCACATAGTACAATTGCCATGAAATAAAATAATTTCTACATACTCTTATTCCTTTGAATTTCTGTAAAAAAAATATACCGATCATCATATACTGTCATATGAAAAATTGATTGCTTATCTAAATAATATTGTAAATGGGACTTATATTGTACTTTGACTAGTAATATCAAATTAGCTTAGCAAGGTTATTCACTTACCTTAATATTTGTCCAAGTTTACCTTGTTCCACACTGGAATTTGTGTAGGAAGATTTCCTAGTAAAATATATTACAAGGAAACATAAGAAAGGAAACAAAATCACGAAAATATGCAAAATTTTCTGATTGCTACAGTAACGGTTCGCTACAATGACGATTCGTTACAGTGACGGTTCGCTACAGTGACGGTTCACTACAGTAACGTTGACTGCTACAGTCCGTTGACTGCCGACACTACAGTAACTGCTACAGTACTCGAAAAATTTTCCCAAATTTTCTGGTTGCTACAGTAAATTTGAGTTTTGCAGAAACTTTCCCAGAAAATTTCATCCTTTCCTTTTTTGTTTCAAAACTAGAATCTCAACTCTCTTAACCGACTATAACTCAATCCTAACTCAAAAATAACCTCTAAAACAACTAAGATTCATGAATTATCATCAAAATCTTCAAGAACAAAACCTCCTCTAATCTTCCATATAAACTTAGATTTAAGGAAAATAATGAGATTAAAGCTTACCTTTGATCCTTACAAAGCTTTTGAACCGAACAAATAATCAAAATTCTGAAGATCAAGGAAAGGATTTGAGAAGAGGATGAAGAAATGAGAGAAAAATTGTCACTGCTCACTTTTGCTTCGCTTTAGAATCGTGAATTATGAGAGGATACTATTGAAGTTTTATTTTAAATATTTCTAATGGGTTATTGAATAACCCATGGGTATCCATAACCCAACATCCAAACCCATCCAGTCAATTTACAATTAATGGACTAATTGACCATTCTTAAACCACTTTTCTATGAATTTCACCATTCTAAGAATATATCCCACATGGTGCAAATATTCAGTCCAGTCATTTAACTCAATTTTCATAAAATAATATTCAAAGAGAACAATTAAATATGAAAATTAAAAATGACCAAAATAAATAACTAAAGTAACGTTGTAAAATTCTAAAATACTCTCAAGTGAATTATATTCCGAAATTAATGGGTATTACATATTTGGCAGAGCATTGAGTAAAATTAGAGCCTTATCTTCATCCTCTAATTTTACGTCAATATTCTCTAAGTCATCAAGAACCTTGTTGAAGTCTGTAATTTGATCAGTAAGGGTTTTTTCTTCAGTCATTTTGCATGAAAACAGTTGTTGCTTCATGAATAACTGATTTGCCAAAGATTTGGTCATGTATAATGATTCCAATTTAAGCCACATTGCAGCAGCAGTTGGTTCCCTTGCTACTTCCCTCAATGCTTTATCTCCAAGACATAAGATTATGGTACTCTTGGCTTTTTCAATAACATCTTTTCTTTCTTTTTCTGTCATAGACTCAGGGAGTGCAGAATCTCTCTTCAATGCTTTTGCCAGACCTTGCTGTACCAACATCGCATGCATCTTGATTCTCCGAAGACCAAAGTCGTTCGAACCCGAAAATTTCTCCACATCGTATTTGGTTGATCCCATCATTTTGCTTTGATTCGTCGAATAATCCCCACGGACGGCACCAATTGTTAAAACAATGTGTCTGCACAATCAGACCAACCAAGAACAGCAGAAACCAACAGAAATAATAGAAAGAACACAAAACAACTAAAGAATCAAGAACTAAGAATTTCACAGGATTAATTTGAACAATATATGCAACCAAGAAAGTAAATCAGAAATTGTAGAAGGACAACGAAGAACACCGAGTATACGTGGTTCAGCCAAGAAGGCCTATGTCCACAGGAGATAGAGCAGCTTCTATTGATTGAAGTCACCAAGATTACAGATTACAACAGAGTTCACCCTTTGGATTCTCTTTCTGCCTATATTTCTCCAGAAATACCCAAAGCCTCACACACTCTGTTTTTTTCCTCTTTCTCTCAAAGTCTCTCTCTGCTTTTTAGAATCAACTTTACTCTTTGTGAATTATACACGTGTGTGCATCAAATAAATAAACTCCCCTATTTATAATAAGTTGTGGCCAACAAAAATATAAAGAAAGGGACAAAAAAAAACTGACACGTGTATTGATTTTTGAGTCATGTTACACACAACAATATATGAATGCATGCATGCTTAGGAATGTCTAATTTGAATGCTTCAGGCTTTACAGAGCTTTTTTACTTTAGCCGATCATGGCAAGTGAATATTGCATCAGTTGAACTTTTGGATTCCCCTATTCCTCTGATACCATCCAGTCCCCTTATTTTTCATATTTGTAAATTTCTCTGCCCAAAATTACTGTTATTGTTTATGTTGATTCTTATTCTTTTACAATTTCAGACTAAGGTATTGAGTAAGCTGTCACTTATGAATAAATTTGTTATCTCTATTGGTGGAGGTGCAGTTGTGAGTCCCACCATTAAATTGGTATAATAACTAACATACCTGGATGCTTACTATCATAGTTATTTGGCTATTGTATTATTATTCCAAATATGGTCTCAAATTATTACTATAATAGTTTCATTCTGAATCAATATATGTCTTGATGACTCAGGAAAAAACCAAAAAATATGGACCCAGGTGTAGGAAATTGGGTTTCGTATCTTAATATAGAGCTCTAGGAAGACAAAAGGACTTTACATATATGGCAATGTTGGCAGTGGTATGTAACTAGACATTGTTCTGCACTACTATTTAGCAGTAAAGCAAACTTTTGCCTGCCTAATTTGGTTTCTAATTTTTATTTATAGAGTGTTTAACACAAAAGCTATGGAATGGCTATCTGCAGAAGAAAGATACAAGAAAGAAGTACATATGAAAAACATTCTCCTTGATGTAGCAGATAAGGTTTTCTAGATCGAGAAGAGGATGAAAAGGGAGCTAGTTGCTGCAGTGCGAGATATTGTGATTGGTTATTTGCTTGTTGATACAAAATGAACATGTTTGCTTATATATATGAACATGTTTGTATGAATGAAAAAGGAGATTTAATGCCATGGTTTAGTGGAGTTGAATTGAATACCCTAGATGGAGTATTATGTGTAGCAATAATTTATTCTAGGCAACACCATTTCTAAAGGATGGGAAGCTTGATTCATCTCCACGTCATCCTCTGTTTTCCATTTTTTTCTCGTGTACAGGGAAGAAGAAGATGCAATGGCCGAGTTGGGTTCGTGGTTCAGGCATATCAGCGTGTAGCATTGGACCAACAAATATGTTGGATATCGTTCTCTATTTTTCTATGTCTTCTGTGTTGTATCTAGGCTGCAGGGATGAAGAAGACGTCCTTGGTTCGAATTTGGTGGTGGCAATCGGGTCGGGTTTGCAGGGATATTTGGATGGGTGGATCGAGTAGGATATGTGGCGAGTTCTCATTTATTGGAGCTTTTTTTTCAAAAAAGATGTACGCGATCGTGACCATTAGATCAAAACAATCTAACAAGCACAAAAGGTCGTTTGTCCGCACATACTGGCCGTTGAATCAAAACGATCAAATAGCCAATGTTGAAGGAGCAGCAAATCAGGACACATGGGAATGAGGTACTTCTTTTGCTTCATCTTCTGCAAATTGTCAGTTTTCCACTGCCTCTTCACATCTTTCAAGAACAGTTTTACAACTTTCTACTTTTTTTTTTAAGTATGTTTGACTTAATTGCATTTTATACAGTTTTAATTTTAAATATCACATTCGGTTTTCCTCTAATTTATTTTCTGCCATTGAAATGAATTTTTTGCACAAGATGTTTCTTCCAAAATGGTACAAAAAATAAAATTATAATATTATGTTATGTAAAAATTTTATATATTCATTTTATAAAAAAAATAAACTGAAAGAGAAGATTCTGCTACATATGCCAAAATATCAAAAAATTTAAGTGTAATATTTAAAATTAGATGGACATTAAATGTAATTGAGCTAAATTTAAAGAGAGGTTAGTTTAATTTAAATTTTCTTTTAAATCTTAGTCTATCATGTTATTTTATTCATAATTAAGTTTCAGTTAATAATAAAAATTATAAATTTAAAATGATAAAACTATTAAATTATGCGACGTGACAAATGTCTACAGTTTGCTTTTTTCGGTTGAATTTTAAATCAATGCTCTTATGAGTGGCGCAACAACACAAATATGTTGCTAGAGGCCTACACCTAAGACAACTTGCTATAATTAGTATAATGCTTCCATTCAATGCTATGCAATATCGGATTTGCTCCACTTCTCTTAAGAGTCAATGATTTCAAATTCCACAACTCAAATTTTTTTGAATTTTTTTTTTGTAAATTTTGAATTTTGTATTTTAAATTTTAGACTGTCAATCACGATAATCAACGATTTAAATATGAACATGAGACTTTTGTTTCTTTAAAAAAATAAACAAATCGACTTTATGCAATATCTGATATATTTCCAGTCATAATCACCTTTGCTTTTGTTTCATCCACATTGGATACCCAATTGAAACTCACAAATTCTAAGATCCAACTGAGATTTTGGGTGATACTGTCGCCATTGTCATTCTTCAACCATATTTAATCTTAATTAATTATATTTTTGCTACAAAATATTGTAATAGCATATTATAAATTGTGTTCTATATACCTTACATATTTCATGTCCTACATTAATGATGTGTATTATGTTAGAAGTTATAGTAAAAATGGTTATTCCTTTAATCATTCAAGTTTCAAGTTAATATAATTTTGGGTAAATTACATTTTTTTTAAAAAAAGATTAAATTACACTTGTTATTTCTCTTATTTTAAATATTGCATTTGATGTTAATTTTTTGCACACTCTACATTCCTATAATAATAATAAGATTTGAAACAAGAGGGATATAAAGAGTAATTTAATTAAACTTCAAAGGACAGTAATGTAATTTACCTAATAATTTTTAACATAGTATATTACAGCCTTACAAACGACTAGAAGTTTGATCTTTATGCTTATCTACACACTAAACTTAAAAGAATTTTTATGTGAATCATGTTGCAGTTAGATTATAAAAATAATAATTTATAACCCTGATATCTTGATTAAAAATATGCAAGAGTTTACCTCAATTGTCATTGTTGGGTGTAATTGATCACAATTTTTCAACCACAATGCAGCCAATTAAGGGCTTTTATGTCTACGTAAGAGGGACTCGCACACCAAACTATGAGCCCATAATTTTTTTTGGGTCAAAATGAGCCCATAAATTTGGAAGGTCAAATTTCTTTGTTCAAATAAGTGGTTTCTTTTTTTTTTTTTGTCAAAAGTATGTTTAGAATAGCTCAATAGCACCAGCAGAAATCAAAAACCACAATTGCGTAGCCCAATAGCCTAATAGGATATGTCAATATGGTTCCATCAGTTTGCTTTCAGATTCTTCATTATAAAGTATAAACAATACAAGTGAATTTATTGAATGTTTGGTATGAAAAAAATTAATTTTGAAGGAAAAGAAATCCAATAACTCTAATGAAATAAAATTTCTTTTCATTTATTTTTAGATGAAAATAAATTGTAACAATTGAATTTCAATCTTCAGCCTTTTGTCTTTTCATTTTAAATATCAAACATGTATGGAAGGAGATTTTATCTCTATTAATAAATATCAAACAAGTTTAAACAATACAATAGGAATAAAACCTCCCTCCTTTAATAAGTACCAAACAAGTTGGAGTTGAGTTTCCTCATGCTTTGGAAAAGTGAACCAGTACAAGTATTCCGAATTCCAGGTTGGTCATCAAGTACATGTATAGTTTTGGCTTAATATTTTTTTTTGTTTTCTTTTTTAAGTTATGGTTTTAAGGGCAAATCTATCATATGAGAAAATAAAGTTCAAAATTAATGATAAATTGAGGATTAAATAGTGCACTATTTGTACAAATTTAAAGCACATGCGATGTCCTTTAACAAATATCCTTAGACACTTATTAGTAAGACCTTTTTTATTTTTTTTATAACAACTATTATTTGAAAATAATAAATTCTAATTAATTTGAATTGAATTGAATTGAATTATACATGTATCAAAAAAATTCCCACAGTGCTTTTTCCACTCAACAGGTTCCAACTTGAAATTGTATTTAAAATAATAAATGTTAAACTATTTGAACTAACTAGTATTAGTTTATAAATTAGAGCCCTACTTATAAGATTAAGCCGCCAAAACATTTTAAAAGAAATTGGCACTGAATTGGTAACAAAATAATGGAGTTAACAAATGTTGGGTATTTATTTATTTATTTGCTTTTTGCTTAGAAAGAAAAAAGCAAATTTGGATTTGAATTGAAGCAAGCAGAGAGAAAGAAGGGGAATTTGAAATTTTAATTTTAAAAATATTTAAGCTTAATTTTTTTTTGTTTCTTCTTATTTATTCTCCTCAATTAAAAAATATTCTAACAAATGATAGCTTTAGATGTCAAATAAAATGTCAGATTTAAAATTTTACTTATTTTCTTTTCTCCTCCATTCTCCTCAATCTGAATATACGTCAGAGCAGAGAAGGTCATTTCTCATACAAGAGGAAAAGAGATATTAAATTCTAATTAAATTTTATAGGTGGAAATTGTTTTTCTTTTTTTTTTCCTTTATTGTTACAGACTAAACTTGTGACTAAAAATGATTATGGGTATAATTTTTTATTTTTTTAATAAATTATCCTTCCACTTAATAAAATGAAAAATGAGTTTCCTTAAAACTTATTAAGCATAAATAATAAGCAAAAATATATTTCATATCCCTAACATTTACACCAAGTTTTATTATTCCCCTAACTTTTTTTGCATCAAATATGTCTCATTTGTTTTATTATTTTTCTTTTTGAATATGCGCTTTTCACTAACGCAGTTAAAGATATGACTGGGCGATCCACGTGGCACATCTTAAGTGACATGTCATCTGTCACAACCTGTTACCTGGGCACATAACCGGCATAATAATGAATCTCCCATCACTATAAGTCTTTCCATAAATTCTATCCACGAGTTAAAATATTAATTATTTCATCTCCATGTTATCAAAATAACTATTCCTTATCAAGTAAATACAGAGAAAATATATCAAATTTCTTTATTTGAAATACACAAAGATGACTTGCATTTAATAATATATTCTCAATAAGAAATATATTATTATACTGAAATACAAGCCAAATATACCAAACTCCTAACCTACATATCTTAGACGATTACAGAGCAATATAATCTACAACAAAGAGGGGCCTACCCGATAGCAAGAAGGTCCAAAATGATTTACTCCTCTATTGGATATTATTCGCCAGCAACCTGATTTGAACAAAAAGATTTCCCAGAGAGTGTGAGCTTTAAAACTCAATGAGCAAATTGGCCTCGTGTTAATAAAATTCAATTACATCATCAGTCATATAAGTATACCCGAAGGCTCAAACTCAACTAATAAACATAGTTAGAAATTACATACTAGAAGATAGGAAGTCATCTAATTTATCAAACGGTATTAGTACTTATCAATGGCAATATATCTCGGAGAGTGCATATAAGCTAGCTCACCAAATTTGTTTATTTTCACCATGACGCACAACCTCATCATCTCAGCTAAGGCACCTCACAGATCTATTACCGACCTGGGCTATATCCTTATTGAAGAAATCATTGTTTCCACACTCGTTAGTCAAGACACTCTTTAAACTGAGTTTTCTACCTTGTCGTAAGAGGGGGTACTGTCCCGCTCAATCACAATTAATAGTACAGTATTTCATATCATAATTAGAAGTACAATGTAATATTTATTCATATGACAGGTATCGTATATGACTATATCATAGGTTTATAAACAATAAATCAAGATAATAATTAAGTTATTTTTGGAAAGATTCAAACTTTATATCACCTTGAAATATTTGTTTCGTCTTATCCATACTTCTGGATTAATTTGAATTATCTCCCTAGATTCACCACTCCGAATCTAGTCTACCCCTATGAGTCTTGGGAGTATTCTACAACATACTTTTTATCACTAATGATGCTAAAATCCTAGTAAAATAGGGTCGTTTCACTCACTTGAATTCCGTACGAGTATCACTTTTCTAAGTCATCACAGACAAGAGCACACAAGTGAATTTTAGTGTTCCGTTTGGACCTAAGTTGAGAAGGAAAGTAGCACTGGAGCAAGACAAAATTGTCTATTTCTTACTTAGAGAAAAGACCAATCACTCAAAGAACTTATCTTTTCTTTCTCTCTAGAAAATAAGAAGCTAAACAAGAGGAGAGAAGAAATGAAATGGAATGATAGAAACACCATTTAAGCCTCCCTTATATAGGCTTCAAGAATGAATTTTAGCTATTGACGTAGGTAGGTGTGGAACTAATCCTAGCCATTGAGGTGTGGTAAGTGTGAAACTAATCCTAGCCATTAGTTTTTCAACAAATCCTAGTCATTGATTTTTTTTTTTTCATTTATGTAAGATATATTCATACCAAATAATTTTCAATGGCCAAGATTACTTCATATTCAATGGCCATGATTACTTCTCCTAAAGTCTTAAGTTTCATTTTAATTTAGTTATTTCATTTTAGTCTCTAAAGGGATTTTCTCACATAAAAAGTCATTTTCTCATACGAATTTCTTTCTATATTCTTCTTATGACCAAACCACATTTAGTACTCGACATTTCGATTGTATATGTGAATAATACTGTATATATGAATAGTATTATACAGGTGAATAGTATCATATACTGGAATAGTAATCATAATCTGCGAACACACATTTTTATTTTTCATGGGTATTACATTATCACCTCCTTTAGAAAATTCAGTCCTTCGAATTTAAATTACCTCCAGTCGTGAAAAGATGCAGATATCTAGAACGCATATCAGCCTCAGCTTCCCATGATACTTCTTCATGAGTCTAATTCTACCATAGTACCTTGACTGATGGAATCTCTTTAGATCGGAGTTTCTTTACTTGACTATCAAGGATAACTACCGGTATCTCCTCGTATGACAAGTTCGCATTTATTAGGATGAAATCATTGTGAGAAGGGTGAAGTATGTGAAAAGGATCAGGAAGGTACTTTCTCAACATGGATACGTGAAAAACAGGGTGAATCTCTTCCAGTTCCATGGGTAGGGCGAGTCAATAAGACACTTTTCCCACTTGTTCTAAGACTTGATAAGGCCCAATGTACATAAGACTCAACTTTCCTTTCTTTCCAAATCTTAACACACCTTTTATCGGAAAGACTTTTAAGAACACCATATTGCCAACTGAGAACTCCAAATTACGTCATCTGTGGTCGGCATATGCTTTTTGTCTACTTTGAGCTGCTCGCATCTTATCTTGGATTGTCTTAACCTTGGCTAGGGCATCTTGGGCTAAGTCGGGTCCTAACGCTTTCGCTTCATCTGCCTCGAACTAACTGATTAGAGATCTGTAACTTCTCTCGTACAAGGCCTCATATGGTGCCATTCCAAAGTGGCCTGGTAGCTGTTGTTATATACGAACTCTATGAGATACAAATGCTTTTTCCAGCTACCATTAAAATCTAAGATATAAGCTTATAACATGTCCTCTAGTGTCTGAATTGTCCACTCTAATGTCCATCTATTTGTGGGTGAAAAGTAGTACTGAGGTCTACTCGAGTATCTAATGCCTCTTGAAAACTCCTCCAGAAGCAGAAGGTAAATTGAGGGCCTCTATCAGAAATGATAAATATGGGTACTCCAAGCAGCTTCATTATTTCCTTAATGTATAATTATGCCAATGTCGCCACGCCGTAAGTAGTTTTAACAAGAATGAAGTGTGTTGATTTGGTTAGTCGGTCAATAATAACCATACTGAGTCGTAGCCTTCTGTGGAGTGAGGTAGACCAACAATAAAGTCTATCGTCACTTGTTCCCATTTCCATTCAGAAATCTCCAATAGCTGTAATGAGCCTCCTAGCTTCAGATGCTCGGCCTTAACCTGTTGACAGGTTAAACAATGAGATATAAACTCTGCTACATCTCGTTTCATTCCTTTCCACTAATAGATTTGTTTCAGATCCTAATACATCTTTGTGGTACCTGGATGTACAGTATATGCGGTACTATAGTTTTCTTCTATGATGTCTCGTCTAAGAGTTCCAACATTTGGTACACACAACTGTTGTTCAAAATGCAAGACTCTTGTATCGTCACGTGTGAAACTATTCACTTCACCATTCTTCACCTTTTCCATAATTTAGACAAGCTCAGGGTCCTCTGTCTGAGATATATGTATCTGGTCTATAAGGAAAGATCTAGCCCTAATATAGGCTAAGAATGATCCTGTCTTTGTAATCTCAAAAGTAACACCTTTTGTTCTCAACTCCTGTAATTCTTGAATCAATGATCATCTTGTCACTGCTATATGGGCTAGACTACCCATAGATTTTCGACTCAAAGCGTCTGCCACTACGTTCGCTTTTCCTAGATGATAAAGAATGTTGTAATTATAATCTTTTAGTAATTCTACCCATCTCCTCTGCCTCAGATTTAGGTCCTTTTGGTCGAAAATATATTTCAGACTCTTATGGTCAGTGTAGATTTCGCAGGTTCTCTATACAGATAGTGTCGCTATATCTTTAGAGCGAAAACTACTGATGTCATCTCTAGATCATGAGTGGGGTAGTTTTGTTCATGTTTCTTGAGCTGCCTCGATGCATATACCATTACTTGGCCATGCTGCATAAGGACGTATCCCAACCTCACTCTTGATGCATCACAGTATACTGTAAAACCTCCAGGTCATGAGGGTAAGACCAATAAAGGTACGGAGATTAATCTTTTCTTGAGTTCTTGGAAGCTTTCTTCATAAGCGTCGTCCCATTGGTATTTTACTTATTTCCTAGTTAGTCGTGTGAGAGGGGCAGCTAACCGAGAAAAATCTTGGATGAAACGACAGTAATATTTTGCCAATCCCAAGAAGCTGCGAATCCTTGTAATAGAGGTGGGTCTAGGCCACATTTTGACCACCTCTACTTTGATCGGGTCTACTTGGATGCCATCCTTGGAGATCATATGTCCTAAGAAAGTCACGCGATTAATCCAAAACTCACATTTAGCGAATTTGGCATATAATTGATTATTTCTTAGTGTCTGCAATACAACATGAAGGTGTTGTTCATGCTCTTTTGGATTCCTTGAGTACACGAGGATGTCATCTATTAAGACAATAACGAATTTGTCTAAGAAGGGTTTAAAAATCCTATTCATTAAATCTATGAAAGCAGCTGGTGTATTCGTTAGTCCGAACAACATTACTAGGAACTCGTAATGTCCATATCTGGTATGGAAGGCTGTCTTGGGCACATCCTCCTCCTTGATCTTGAGTTAGTGATAACCAGACCTCAAGTCAATCTTTGAAAAACACTTGGCTCCTTGAAGTTGATCGAAGAGATCGTTGATATGAGGTAATAGATATTTGTTTTTGATAATTACTTTGTGTCAGTTGCCTGTAATGGATGAACAGTCTTATTGATCTGTCCTTCTTTTTCAAGAATAGAAACTGGAGCTCCCCAAGGTGAATAACTTAACCTTATAAAGCCTTTGTCTAACAGGTCCTGTAACTGAGCCTTTAGCTCTTTTAACTCCCTTGGCACCATCCTATAAGGGGGTATAGAAAGCCTTAGTAGAATGTTGGGAAAAGATGCCAAAAATGACAATTATAGAAATTATCCCAGATCAATCTTTTTCTCTCTTGTGTAATAAAATGGAACCACAAAATTAATTGTCTCAAATAGTTAATATATTCTTAGCGCAAAAATATCTAGCATAACAACAAAGAAAAATAAAGTAATAGGCATACTGATTTTTAACGTGAAAAATCCTCCAATGTGAAGGTAAAAATCACGGAACCTAGTCCAGTAAAACTTTCACTAATAATAATTAATGGGTACACCAACAGTTCTCTTAGTCACCAATAATACATAATCATCACCAATAAGGTGAAAACTACACTACCACATACACAACTTCATATAGTGGGTATTTTAGATCTACTAAAAGAGATGGAGAAACCGTACATAAAATATATCAAAAAAAAGCTCTCATCACTAGGAACAACATACTAAAATTTCATATAAAACGAAGATCCTATATTCATCTAGTGTGAGAAAAACGAAGCTTTCCTCCTCTTCTCTAATGGTGTCTTCGAAGAGCTCTCTGCTTTCTCTCCTGTATCTGCCTCACGAATTTTTTTCTTTGCCAAATTCTCTCATCCGCAGACTCTTTAACTTTCTCTACTCCATTACATGTACACAGCCTCTATTTTCTTTAATTTTTCCACATCCATCTACCTCATTCAATATATGTAGACTTTTCATTCCCTTTTTTTTCTTCTTTATTTTATGTGGGCCCTATAAAAGGAGGAACCCATCTGACAAATCTCTCTTTCCAAACTTAAGTCGAGCAATGTTCAACCATGCCTTCTTTCTTCCTGCAATAACCAACTTAGCAGGGGTTAACAATTTTGTCATCATATCAGAGCCATTGTCATCTGTATGAATCTTCTCTAATGAGAATGATTTCATCTCCAGCGCATCCCGTTTCCAATGATACCGTACCTCAATGTACTTTGATGTAGAATGAAACATTAAGTTCTTGTTAAGATGGATTGCACTCTGACTATTACAATGCAATACAAACTTTTCTTGTTTGAGGCCCAACACTAATAGGAATTTTGCATCCATAAGAGTTCCTTGGAAGCTTCAATGATGGCAATATACTCTGCTTCTATCATGGACAAAGCAATACATTTTTGTAATTTGGATTGCCAAGAAATTGCTCCCCCTGCGAAAATCATCAATTATTTAGAGGATGACTTTCTAAAGTCTACATCACCTGCCATATCTGCATATATATTTCCCTCCAACACAAACATGAACTTTAGAAGTACCTATGAGATACTTGAGTATCCATTTCACTGCTTTCCAGTGTTCTTTACCAGGATTAGAGAGAAACCTGCTCACTACACCAATAGTATGAGCTATGTTTGGCCTTATGCATACCATAGCATACATCAGACTGTCAATTGCAGATGCATAAGGAACATTCTTCATTTTTGCTTTATTTGTCTCACCTGTAGGGCATTGACTTGTACTTAGCTTAAAGTGGAGTGCTAACTACTTTGGTCTTGCTCATGTTAAATCTTTCCAACACCTTCTCAATGTATTTTTCCTGTGATAGCCACAACTTGTCATTTTGCCTATCACGAGTGATTCTCATGCTAAGAATCTGCTTTGTAGGACCTAAGTCCTTCATAGCAAAGGACTTGCTCAACTCTTTCTTCAACTTTTGAATCTTCACAGAATCACAGCTAATGGTTAACATGTCATCTACATATAACAAGAGAATAATAAAATTACCATAAGAGAATCTCTTGGTGAAAACACAATGATCTGCATTTGTCTTATTGTACCCAGGGTCAGTCATAAAGGACTCAAACTTCTTATGCCATTGTCTTGGTGCTTGTTTAAAACCATATAAGCTCTTTTTCAGCTTGCACACAAGGTGTTCCTTGCCCATAGTCTTGAACCCTTCTGGTTGTTCCATATAAATCTCTTCCTCTAAGTCACCATAAAGAAAGGCAGTCTTTACATCAAGTTGTTCAACCTCCAAGTTCAGACTAGCTGCTAATCCAAGCGCAACTCGGATTGAAGACATTTTAACCACAGGTGTAAATATTTCTTCAAAATCAATGCCTCATTTCTGAGTAAGCCTTTCATAACCAACTGTGCCTTGTATCTCGATTGTGAGTTATTTTCTTCAACTTTCAACTTGTACACCCATTTATTCTTGAGTGCTTTCTTGCCCTGAGACAACCTTACCAACTCAAAAGTGTGATTCTCATGCAAAAGATTTCATCTCATCTTTTATGGCTTTCAACGATTTCTCTTTGTGCTCATGAAACATCACCTCTTGGTAACATTCTGGCTCTCCCCCATCAGTGACCATCACATACTCATGAGGGTAATATTTCTGGGAATGACGGTGCTCTCTGGTGGATCTTCTTAATTGAGGCTTAACTGGTAAATTTTGTTAGGGTGCTGGCTCATCCACTATGTTATCAACATCAGCCTGTACATCTCCCCCGTCATCAGCACCCTGGTAGGAGTCTCTGGCACCACAATGAGATTATCTCTGACAATTGTTTTAGGCTTCTTAACTTTTTCAAAATCATCAATGGTCTAGTCTTCAAGAAAGATTACATCTCGACTTTTGATACCTTTCTTATCTACAGGATCCCATAGCTTGTAACCAAACTCTTCATGAATATAACCCAAGAAGATACATTGTTTAGGCTTTCCATCAAGCTTGGATCTTTCATTCTTGGAATGTGAACAAATGCCCTACAGGCAAATATTCTCAAGTGATTATATGAGACATCTTTTCCTGTCTATACTCTTTCTGGTACATCACCATTAAGAGGAATTGAAGGAGAAAGATTGATCAAGTCTACTACAGTTCTCATTGCTTTACCTCAAAAGGATTTTGACAATTTTGCATGAGAGAGCATACACTTGATTCTTTCATTAATGGTTTGGTTCATTCTCTCTACAACTTCATTATGCTGAACTATCTTTGGAACTGTCTTCTCAACCTTAATACCATGTTCCCTGCAATAATGCTTAAATGGACCCATGTATTCTCCACCATTGTCTGCTCTGACACATTTCAACTTCATGCCTTTTTCCCTTTCAACACTAGCATGGAAATGTTTAAACACATCCAACAGCTGATCTTTAGATCTCAAACCATAGGCCCACACTTTTCGAGAATGGTCATTAATAAATGTAACAAAGTAGTCAACACCACCAACTATTTTAGAATCCATCGTGCAAACATTAGTGTATACTAAATCTAGAACATGTGATCTCCTATGTGGTGGTAACTTATGGATGCCACCCTGTGTTGTTTGCCAAAAAAACAATAAGTGTAAGTTTTAGGAAACGTACCACTCATGGGAAGTAATTTCTTTCTGATGAGAGAATCAAGCCCCTTTTCACTCAAATGGTTAAGATGCAAGTGCCATAGTTCTGTGAAGCAATCTTCAACTGTATCCAACACCTGATTTTTAGATCTCAAACCATAGGTCCACACTTTTCGAGAATGGTTATTAATAAATGTAACAAAGTAGTTAACACCACCAATTGTTTTAGAATCCATGGTGCAAACATTAGTGCGTACTAAATCCAGAACATGTGATCTCCTATGTGGCGGTAACATATGGATGCCACCCTGTGTTGTTTGCCAAAAAAACAATTAGTTCAAGTTTTAGGAAACGTACCTGTCACGACCCATTTTTTTTAGGCACATGACCGGCACAATAATGAATATCCCATCATTGTAAGCCTTTCGATAAATTCTACTCACAAGTAAAATTATTAGTCATTATCTCTATATTCTTGAAATACCATTCCTTAATAAATACCAAGGAAATACATCAAATTTTCTTAATTAAAAATAATAGATCCTCAATACAAAATACATTATCATATTGAAATACAAGCCAAATATTAATCCCCTGACCTAGATGTCCTAGGCGGTTACAAAGCAACATAATCTATAACAAAAGAAGGGCCTACCCGACAGCGAGAAGGTCCAAAGTAATCTACTCCTCTAGCGGATATTCTTCGGTGGCAACCTGATCTGAACAAAAAAATTGTACAGAGAGTGTGAGCTTTTAAACTCAGTGAGCAAATCGGCCTTGCGTTAATAAAATTCAAATACATCACCAGTCTTGCAAGAAGATCCGAAGGCTTAAGCTTAACCAATAAACATAGTTAGAAATTACATACAAGAAGACAAAAATTCATCCAATTCAACAAACGTTACTAGTACTCATCAATGGCAATATATCCCGGAGAGCGCACACAGGCCGGCTCACAAATTTTGTATATTTCAGCCAAGACGCACAACCTCATCCTCTTAGCTAGGGCGCCTCACGGATTTATCACCAATCCAGGCTATATCCCTACTGAGGGAATCGTTGTCTCCACACTCATTGGTCAAGTCACCCTTTAAACCGGGTTTTCCGCCTTGCCGTGAGAGGGGGTACTGTACCGCTCAATCACAATCAATAGTACAGTATTTCATATCATAATCAGAAGCACAATATAATATTCATCCTTATAACAGGTATAGTATATAATTATATGATTCAAATTTCACATCATCATGAGATACTTGCTTCGTCTTATCCATACTTCTGGATTAATTATCTCATTATATTTGTTATTCTGAATCAAATTTCCCCCTATGAATCTTGGGAGTGTCCTACGACATACTTTTTATCACCAGTAATGCTAAAACTCTATTAAAATGGGGTCTTTTCACTCACCAGGATTCCGTACGAATATCGCTTCTCTAAGCCGTTACGGACAAGAGTACCTAGGTGAATTTCAGTGTTGCGCTACGGAAATTTTCATGAAAGATTAGAGAAAATACGTTAAGATTATTTTCTTACAGATATTGTTCATACGTACGGTTACTGTTCATACGATTACTATTCATATGGTTACTATTTATACGTACGGGTACTATTTATACCAGAAATAGAGAATACAATCTGTAAAAGAGTACACCAGGTAAGTTCCCAGGAAAGAGTGAAGGGTCGCACTGGACACACTTAAAAACCAGGTCTTTCCTTAGCCAGAACTTTCCTATACATGTATTCTTCACAGTTTACATTCTATTTCGGTAATCAGAGAATCAAAATAACATATAAACAGCTAAGGACAGTTTTTCTGATGTGGAAGATCGGCCAAAGCCGCAACCACAGAGCATACTTAAGAAAATAACTTCTAAAATTTGAAAGACATAGAAAGGGCATAGTATCTTTACCTAAGCAGAAAAGGAAAGGCCCAAAATCTCATAGGCCTAGCGTCGGAACAAGAGAAACTTAAGGAGAGAAGAAGAGAAATTGAAGGTGTGAGTTTAGAAGTGAAATGGAAGGGCCTATTTATAGGAAAAGTCAAGGGTACTATTTGACACTATGCGCTAATAAAATATTCAATTTACTATTTATGAAAATGACATTTCTAATAATGCAATTTATTGTGCACCATATGCGGACAGCTGAAATTTTTTTCTTTTATTACTATTGAAAACTTAAAGGGAAAACTATCCTTTCACCTTAAACCTTTAAGTTTCTTTTCAATTCAGTCCTTTCAATTTAGTCCCTGAGGGTATTTTTATACATAAAACGTCATTTTCTCCTACAAACTTCTTTCTAGTTTTCTCTTATGATCAAACCATATCCAGTACTTGGCATTTTGATTGTATAAATAAACAGTATGTAAATAGTAACAGTAGTTTGTAAACACGCATTTATATTTTATTTTTATGGGTATTACAGTACCATTCATGGGAAGTAATTTCTTTCTAGTAGAGAATCAAGCCCCTTTTCACTCAAGTGGTTAAGATGCAAGTGCCATAGTTCTGTGGAGCAATCTTCAACTGTATTCACCTTTCGTTGCTCAACTTGCCTTTAGTTATGTAGAATGTGCTAAAATTTTCACCTTTGGCAACCACAAGAGAGCCTTTGGTAAGTTTCCACTTGCCATCACCAAAGAAATTTTGATATCCCTCATTATAGGAATATATCTGACATTCTTCAACAACAGCTTGTGGCCAACATTAGTCACTACGCTAGCCTCTCCTATGTCTACAATCTAGCTTACCCCATCATTTCCCATTCTTACTGTGCCGAAGTCACCAGCTGTATAAGTTGTGAAAAAAATCATGCCTAGGTGTAATATGATATGAGGCAGCAGAATCAACAACCCAATTAGAATCTTGATACATAACCAGTATCACAAATGATCATAACTTCACCATTAGATGCAACTACAGCTGTGTCATTCCCATCTTTCCTGTCTCTGCTTGGAGTGCTTCTTTATATGCCATGTCTTATTATAGTGATAACACTTGATATCTTTTCTAAACCTTGACCTTCCCTGTGACATGCAATTTTTAGACTTTTGAAAATTCTTTGTTCTTCCTCTTGATTGTGATTCTACAACCAAGGCATCTGTTTGATTACTGGGACTAGCCACGCCATGTTTTTTCTTTTAATTTCTTTATTCAATAGATTTTCTTTTACCATAGTCAAAGTCAACTTCCCATTAGGAGCAGAAGTACTCAATGAGACCACCAAAGTTTCTTAACTGTCAAGTAATGAATTGAGTAGAATCAATGCCTGCAACTCATCATCCAACTCAATATCCATAGTTGTCAGCTGGTTCAGGACATTTTGGAAACAACTCAAGTGCTCTGAAACTGAGGTACCATCTTTATATTTCATATTAACAAGTTTCCTAAATAATAAAACCTTATTTTGTGCTATTCTGCGCTCATACAAATTTGCTAACTTCACCCACAACGTATGGGCATATGTCTTTGTATCAACATGATGATAAATATTGTGTTCTATCCACTGTTTGATTGTATCAACAACAATTCTATTTAGCTTTTTCCAATCACCATCTAATTTTTCTATTGGCTTGGCACTAATTCCCAGAATAGGATTATACAGGTCTTTAAAAAATAAATAATCGTCCATTCTGGATTTCCAAATTGAATAATTTTTTGAATTCAATTTAATCATAGTACTAGCACTTTCTTCCATTTTAATAACATAGAAAAATTTCCAGCCGAGCTCTAATACCACTGTTGGGAAAAGATGCCAAAAATGAAATTATAGAAATTATCCCATATCAATCTTTTCCCCTCTTGTGCAATAAAATGGAACCACATAATTAATTGTCTTATACAGTTAATATATTCCCAACATAAAAATATCCAGCACAACAACAAAGAAAAATAAAGCAGTAGGCACATCGATTTTTAATGTGGAAAACCCTCAAATGTGAAGGTGAAAACCATGGGAACTAGTCAAGTAAAACTTCCACTAATAATAATTAATGGATATACCAACAGTCCTCCTAGTCACACTAGGGATCACCAATAATACATAATTATCACTAATAAGGTAGAAACTACACTACCACATACACAACTTCATAGAGTGATTATTTCAAATCTACTAAAAGAGATAGAGAAACCGTACATAAAATACATCAAATGAAAGCTCTCATCACTAGGACCAACATACTAAAATTTCATATAAAACTATACTCATTTGGTGTGAGCAAAACAAAGCTTTCCTCTTCCTCTTTAATGGTGTCTTCAAAGAGCTCTTTGCCTTCTCTCCTGTGTTTGCCTCGCAAATTTGTCTCTTTGCCAAATTCTCTTACCCGCAGACCCCTTATCTCTCTCCACTCCGTTACATGTACGTAGCCTCTCTTTTTTTTTTTAATTTTTCCACATCCATCTACCTTATTCAATATATGTGGACTTTTCATTCCTTTTTTTTTTTCTCTTCTTTATTGTATGTGGGCCCCACAAAAGGATGGACCTACCTGACATAGAAAAATAGAGTGAAAGGATGACAGAGAGAAAGGAGATTGACAACGAATAAGAGAAAGGACAAAGAGAGAAGGGAAATTGATAAACTTTAAGGGTAAAATTGTCTTTTTCACATATATGATGTGGTTGCCACTTGTATGACACGTGGCAATAACGTGTCTGACCACGTCAGTATTTTCTGTTATAGTGTTAGGCCCCTAAGGATATAATTGAAACATGTGGGATACAATTGACACAAAAAATGTTAGAGATAAAAATAAAACTTGATATAAACGGTAGGAACATGAAGTGTATTTTTACTTTTTTTTGATTAAATAAAAGAGGTATAAGACTTGAAAAAAGAAGGGTGTGAGAGGGATGTGCTGAGGGGAAGTCTACTAACTATAGGGCTACTCAACTTGATACTTGTTGTCTTAATGCTTTGTTGGTCACTGCTGTGAGAAAAAGCTTAGTGCACTAAGAGTAGATTGCATATAAGACAGAATGGTTTAAGTTCATCAAACTACCACACCAGGGATTCCAAACTTGCCACATGGTAAAGGAGAAAGAAAATAGATGCAACTCCCCTCCTATACGTAAGAAATTCCTTAGGAGAGCCGTTGGATCTATTTGATCTCACGATTTCTGTTTATTCAGTATTTTTTATTTTTTAAAAATTTTTTACAAGTATTAATTGATCAAATGATGATTATAAGCATAAAAATAAACATAGAATGATAATTATAATTTTTTTTAAAAAAAATATTGTATGATTGAGAGTCGTTGGAACAAACATCTAACAGCTTCCAATGCATTGGAGGGGAGCTGCTCATGTGAGAAGATGGATCACATCCTCTTCAAACCCAAACACTTAGAGTTTGTTTGATTTGTGAAAATATTTCTTATTTTTATTTTTAGTCTTCATTTTTTGAAACACTAAAAATATTTTTTTAGTATTTTTAAATTAAACTTATTTTAATAAATGTTTTCAAGAAGACATCTTTATTAAACTCAACCAAATACTTTTTCAAACTCATTTTATATTTTCAATAAAAATAAAAATAAAAAATATCCAAACCAATCAAGCCTTTACAAATCTTCCAATCCAAGCGTATACACATTTTTCATTTTTAAATCCTAACTTAAACGAGAACTCTTTATAAATACTTATTGAATATGCTTACCTTGGTAATAATAATGCAAGTGGATTACCGTAATTTACCCATTGAAAAATGACTGCATAAAAAGTAAATAAAAAAAAAAATCAGAGCTCGCCGCGTCGTATTGAGTGAACAAATAATACGCATATAAACAAAAGCGGAGTCGGAAATGGAGTTGCAGCTGTAAATCTTAACGGGTTCGATCGCAAATGGCTTCCAATCCTTCGCTTCAACCTGAGATCGGACCCGACGGTCTCCCTAGAGAAGCTCCCGTCATTAGCTACACCGAGAAGGTTCTTTCCTTTTCAATTCCTTCGTCCCATGCCTTGATTCTACTCTTTGTTGATATTTTCTTGTCGGATTTTATTGCAGATCATCGAGGCAGAGCAGCTTCAATTAAAGAAGTAAATTGTCTCTCTTCTTCTTTTTTTCTTCCAACATAATAATAACGATAATTTCTTCCTACTTTTCGGGATCTGACAAGAATTTATGCAGGAATTTTGATGTTGAACTTAATCTCGGTTCCGTTTACATTGATTTCCTTGAGTCATTTAAGTACCTAAATTGACATTGAGCATGTCCAATGTGGCAAAGTAAAGGAGGGTGAATGAACAAGGGCTATTAGTAATACTTTGTATGATGAATTTTCGACAATGGGAGAAACTTAATAATTCGATCGAATTCATCTTATCATCTCTCTTTTCAATTTGAACAAGGATCCGGTGTTTTTTTAACCGTACGACAATGCTGGTTTTTTTTTTTTGGGGGTCACCTTTTGAGATGTATTTTACAAAATTTAGTGATGATGTACGTACGAGGAGTCTAAGAGATGAGTGGAATTTGCGGTTATTGGTAACCAGTGTTAGGGTGGCTTTGGGATTCAACTGGGTTGATGACCGCTTAAAGGAATGACATTGTGTATTGTAGTCATTAAGCACAAAATAGACTTAGTATTTCAACAGAAGATGGCAATGGTGATGGTTTTTTGCATCAGTACTTAAAATATCCCCTATGTGGTGGTAACAACTAACAACTGACAATATATTTTCATTATATACTGGAGCTATGGTAATAGTGGTGGTGAAGTCATGTATACTTTGGATAGTTGGTTCTCTACTTCTCTTGCCTAGTCTTGTTGTACTTTTACTGTGCTGAACTTGTAGTGCAAAAATATAAAGCACTGTATTTGTGTTTAAAGCCAACCAATGGGCTTAGATTGAGAGAAGGGAACGCTTATGAGTCTCCATGTTTCTGCAAGGGTCTAATTTTGTTAGACGAGATCTTTTGGATTGAAGCAACTAAATCACATTGACATTTGAAACCATGAGATAGATAGTCTTGTCGAAGCAAGGACCCTGGATAGTTTTAACATGGACATCCTCCATCATTGCATTAAGTGATCTCTGACAAGATTGAACAAATGCAACTCACACTTGGCTCCCTGCAACATATAGGGGCCCTATTTATTATAATGATGATCTTCATACCTTTTTCTTTTGAGTAATAAAGTATATAGAATTCTGTATCTTTGTTTTCAATATTATTTCCAGATACATTGAAGAGAACTATTCTAAAATCCGTGACGTGGAGCGTGAGCTTGCAAATCTTACTTTGGAGATGAAGCTCACAGCTGGGCCAAAGAAAGCAGGTTTCCACATTATCATTGTTGCCAGCTCTTTCTCTGTCTCTCTCTGTGTGTGTATTCACCAGATGGTGCAGTTCTTTGACTTTGCTTTTCTTATACATGATGCATACTTTAAGCACTTGAACTTCTGAGAAAGAAAATAGAGGCATCAACAGAAAAAATTCGTGTGGCCAAGCTAAAGGAAGAACAGGCGCGAATGGTATGTCACTTCTATTTGCTCTACTTTTCATTAAATATTCAAAATATCAATGTCTTGGTGGTATAGGTACTGACCACCGAGTATTGTGATATGCAATTGTCTCTTAGCTTCACAATAAGCTGGAAATGTTGATAAAGTTGGGACTTTGGAGAAACATATTGATAGTAAACTCATAAAGTAGATCATAAACAACTTGATTGATTTGCTTGAAATGAAAATTTATTCTTACATTGATTTGACGAGTATAAATGCCGACTGGTATCTTGTGCACTTTCATCATCCACATAAACTAAATAAGTGGTAAGGGTTAAAGCAGTGCATTGAGATACAGTAGTGCCCAAGAACTTGGTTGTATACACAAATTAAGAGAACCTCTTTTGCATTTTGTCTAAGTATGACTGTATAGATTTTTAATCAACATTTCACTTAAATCATGATAAACAAAAAGATATTTCAATATATATATATATATATTCACTTGTATAGATACTGTTCTCTGTGTTTGCCCAAAAAAGGAGGGTGCAAGTAATAAAAATTTAATTTCCGGACCACAATTTGCTTTGAAAATACATAGCATTGCATAAGCACAGTTTGTTTCCTCTTTACCCTTTCTTTAGCTGTACGTAGTGAAAATTGCTTCTCTTAGGTGCTTAAATTGAATACATAATTTCACTTCCGACTTGGATAAGGGCTTTGCTATTCTAGAATCTAAACTTTTTTAGATTGCGTGGGAACTTTTATCTCCTAAAATGTCAATGAGTATCACCGGTTCCTTTCCATATATAGTAGATATCTTGACTGCTTGTGCTGCAGGTGTGGGAAGCTGCAGCCAAAGCAGTGAAGGATGAAGAGGCAACAAAACAGAAGCTATGCGAAGACTTGAGCAATCTGGTAAATTGATTGTCAATGAAGAGATAATATGCCACTTTTGACTGGTTCTTTGGTACTAACAATCATTTATAGGTCCAAGAGAGCAGTAATTCACAATTATCTAGGTTGGAGGAATTAAAAAGACGATTAGAAGCTATGAATCCAAGTCGAGCATCAATAACTGTTCATCAAGTAAGTCTTTTATGATTTGCATTCATCATTTTTAAATTGTCTGAGTTAATAGCATATATAGAATTATGTAACTGATGGCTTAGTGGACTTTACTCCTTGACATTTGACCTAGGTAAGGTACCTTATTTTCATAATCTGTGCTCTTATTATGTAATTTGAGCTTTTCTTTTTAGAGCCATATCAAATATGCTTCCATATCTTGTGAAA
Source organism: Biancaea sappan (assembly GCA_037074585.1). Lineage (NCBI taxonomy): Eukaryota > Viridiplantae > Streptophyta > Magnoliopsida > Fabales > Fabaceae > Biancaea > Biancaea sappan. The sequence goes on along the minus strand of CM073490.1, from coordinate 11,025,879 downwards.
CATGCCTCCATATCAAATACTACTTTCATGATAAAAAAAAAAGGTACTAATTGAGCCTTTGAACTGAACTAATTTTGCCATATATCAAAGACTTTACATGGACAATAATCCAACATGATTGATGTACATAATTAATTATGGCATGAACACTGTCATCTTGACAGTGCAAATTGGGAGGACTGGTATAGCTAAAGTGAACTCTCCATTTGTTTTGATAGAAAAGTTCTTTACTGCGCTCTGTGGCCCTAGCCTTGGGCAAGTTAGTGGTCAATTCTTCATGATAACAATATGACTAAATTCTTGCTGAGGTATACGTATGTAGCCTTCATTGTGAGGATGTTAAATGCCATCATGGACCATTTCCAGGCTAAAGCTAGTCTATGGCACATTTCTCTTGGGGATCGGTACTTGTCAGCTTAAGTTATCTTTTTTAAGACAGATAAAGGAACATCACTGTTCCCATTGGGTTTACTGGTAGCTCTGTAGTAGTGAACTGAAAAAGCAAGGCTACCTGGGATACTGATCATAATTGTACCGGCAAATTTCCCAGTTATTTGATAAAGCTGTGGGGATATGAAATATGATTTAATAGTAAACTGGACAAGAATTTCAGACCCACAAGTATACTGGTGGGAAATGCCCTTTGCGAGGATAAAAGAAACTTCATATAGATTGGTGACTCAGGTTAAATTAGTTCAATGATAGAGTTGGAGTGGCACCTATTGAAGAAAAAATGGTTGAAAACCGTTTAAGGTAGTTTGAGCATGTTCAAAGAAGACCGTTGGAAGCGCCAGTTAGGAGAGTTGAGCAGATAGTTTGGAGACCTGTGAAAAAAGTCGAGGAAGACAAAAAAGGACACTTAGAGAAATTATTGAACTGGATCTTCTGGTAAATGAGACACTAAAGAGTTGGTCATTAATAGAGCTCAATGGCGTCGTGCGATCCATGTAGCCGACCCTACCTAGTGAGATAAGGCTTTGTTGTTGTTGTTGTTGTTGTATACTGTCAAAGTTCGTGTAAAGGTGACAGTAGGCAGTGCTTGAAACTTGAAAGGGCTTTCTCCAAAGTTTGGACATTCTTTGATATGCTTCCTCAATTATGGTTGTTTCATGATTCAATTGGAGTGATGCTGAGTTCCTAAGTAAGCCGAGGTACAGCTTGGCTCAAAAGCTCTATGTATTGAGCATATTTGTTAGGAAGCCGACTAAAAGCTCTGATGATATTCTCCTCAAGTGTTTGGCGTTTCAAATTGAACATTTTATTATCACGGCATGGGTTGATGAGGACATGAGCTATGCTTTGGTTTTCTAAATTCTCTACTGAATCTTGTGTCATTCTTTTTAGCTCTTTATAAATTCTAATTTGTGCATGAACGAAATTACGCATCATGTATATTAGATATATGGTGCCTTTCCCCTAACGCATGCTTCTGCATATGCATATTCATATCATGCTAGTAAATGTTAAAAATCTTGCACTTGAATTAGGATTGGAGATCAGCAGGTTCTTCCCAAGAATCTACAAACCAAGATGCTTCCTCTGTTCCCAACACAAGGGAACCAAGTGGGGAATCAGCTGGGAGTGCTCTTAACCAAAGAGATGGTCAGAAAATTTCAGTGACAAATGGACATAATCAGCAGCCTCCTAAAGAGGGAGAAGCAGGAAGTAAAAAGAAGGTTAGCTTCCAATCAAAAGGAAAGGGAATTGGTGCGGTGCCCAAGGGTAGATCTGTAGGTCCTGGTTGGACTGGTTCTGGCTTTGATGTGGATAGCAGAACTTGAGTAACAATTACAAGGTGTATTCCTCAGTCTTCTTTCAAATGTTTAGCCATAAACCTGGAAATATTGTCTTCCCCAGCTGTATTCTTTCCGTGATAGCTTGCTGATACCGAATTACTGAATTTCGAACACCTCTTGTTAATTTTAGGTAGAATCAATTTAGGTCCATTTACGAATTTTGAGACTTTGTTGCAGTGCCTTTTTGTTCTTTAAAAAAAGAAGAAGCGAAAGCTACAAAATTCTGCTCAATTAAATTTATTTAAAGGTGTGTCTTTTGGGAATTGCAGTACAGAACACAGTTATTAAATAAAATGTAATTTTTTTAAAAATAGATTGCAAAATAAAATGTAATTACAAAAGTTTTATCTCGTTGTAACTTCCCTCACTACAGCTAGTTAAGTTCTAACTTATGCAGTTTGTTAATTAAAGTTGAAAATTGTTTAAAATTGACGGGAAAAAAAGATATTTTGTTTGAAGTTAGATATTTCTTAAGCTAATTTTAAATCATGGTCATGTTCATGTTTTTCACATCTTCACTAAAATCAATTATTTCTATAACATTGACTAAAAAACTAATCCAAAAGTATTCTAGATTCTAAATATGGAAAGCGGTGAAGGATAAAAAATAATGAGGAATAAAGAAGGATAAAACTGAAGATGTTATTTACAAAAGTATTTATTTTGTTTTTAATTTGTACGACGAACATTTTAGTTGAATAAAAACTTTGCTATATTGGTTGTTTTTAATATTGAAAATAGAATGGTTAGTCTTGCAAGGCAAGTATGCCATTGAAATTTGAAACCAAAATCAAAATGGCATCTGCAAATGTCACATAAAAATGCTTGCAAGGTACAAGTTTCCTTCTTCCACAATGCATGTAAGATGAATCCGGTAAAGTAGGGCCATTGTGATTGATTTGAAGCAACTTTTCATGGTTAGCATCATTTGATGATTGAAATTGAAGTAGAAGACGACGAGAACGACGACAGTGCTCAGAATGACTCAATTATGCAAAGCAACGATGGGACAAGGCGTTTATAGATCATCACATTTCCCATATTTTGTTTGGTTCCTGAGAAATATTTTAACTACATATTTCTTCTCAGTGACTCGCAATTAAAACTGTCTGGCAGCTATAGTCCCCTATTAATTCTCAGCTCTGTCTTATCCTGCACCGTCATACCGACATGGATATGCTTTCTCTGAGGCCCCCATTCTCTGTTCAGTCACATCCAGAGAGTGAAAATGTGTTGCACAGCGCATTTCAGCAATTCATCCAACAAACAAAAATTGCATTTAATCAAATTTTTTCACTTATTGTTACCATTACCAACTCTACTTATTTTTTAGAATTGTGGCGACACATTTCAAAGTTTGCTAAATATCACCACTGTTTTTTTTAACAAGCATTTAAATGTAATGCTAACTTATCTGTGTCAGCCAACAAAAATGTTCCATGTTAAAGAGAGTTACCCTACGTGGACAATTGACAATTCTTTGATGATTGGGTTAACCTGACCAAACTCACAACATCACCATATAATGTGATTTTCATAATATTTTATATCATTTAATGATAATTATCTTTTAATATCCAAGCTAATAGAATAAGTATCTTTTAAAAAAATGATAGTTTGTCCGAATAAAATCAATCGTGCTCCCATTATAAACTTAATTTTTACAAGTTTTAGAAAAAAATATTTCAAAATACTTTTTTTTAAAAAAAAATGCATAAAAAAACCAAAAAAAAAAAAAACCATTGCCTTCATTAGGAAAAAAATGGATATAATGATCTATTTCCTGAATATTGAAAGTTTAATAATCTAATGTTAAAAATAGAAAGTTCAAATGTTTACTTATAAGTAACCCGAGGTTTAAGGGATTATATATATATATATATTTCATAAGATAATTCGACAAACCATTAGGCGAAAGGAGTTGTACTCTTATTTATTTAACAAGACTTTGTGAAATTGTTTGATATTTGCTATTAAAAAAAAACTCTACTCATTCTATTTTTATGAAAAAAATGATAAAAATATTTTAAAAAATTACACATAATCCCCCCCCCCCCCAAAAAAAAAAAAACAAATTTGTGTGTTAAAATGGAGTCACTTGTCAGCTTTCCCTAACATGAGCCTTTTTCTGGCAATCAACGCCTGAATGCATCAAATGATTGAATCATAGTTTCACCATACTTGCAACTCCAAAAGAAGTTGATGATACAGTACAAAAAAATCGCCAACTTGGATCGCAACTAGAAAAGAAAATAAACTCACAAACAAACACATCCGTGAGCACCAAAGTGTTTGCCCCAAACTGCTAAAAACTCTCAAATATGAGGCAATGCATCTCCATCTCTTTCCTTGTTTTCACCATTACCCTCAGACACACTTTAATTCACATCCACATTTGTCGCCCATTAATTATCTATGTCTTCATTATTGTTGCTTTTTTTGAATTTCCCGCTCTTTTTCTTTGAGCTATTTTCACTCTCACACTCTACCTCTCACCACTGTCGTATACATCATGTTTACGTGTAATATATACATATATATATATATATATATATATATCTGAGAAATTATTAATTTCACTGGCTTCTTGCATCTAACATGGTACGAGGAATTAAGATTTTTTAAAATATATATCTAACGAACCGAGATCAACTTTTCCAAATTATTAAAATTTTAACTCAGCAACATTGAATGCAAAATTTAATTTCTTTTATTGTTGTTGTTGATGAGGGTATTAAAACAACACCCAAATTGAAAAACTAAAAAAAAAAAAAAACTGTTTTGTAGCCTCTTTGAACTTGTTTGGTATGCTTTTCGGCCGAAGACAAAAGATGGAATTCCAGTACAATTTTTTTTTCCTACGCTTGGTACACCACAAACTACAGTAGAAGGATAAAAAGACATTTTTCTGTTTTCCATTTTAAATGTATGGATTTCTTTTCTCGTACTATTGATGGAAAAAACACATGATGAAATGAAAAAAAATATTTGTTGTCTAATTTTTGCTTGTGTTTTTGCTTTCTACCCTTCACATTTAGTCTTCGTTGTTCAAAGAGATAGAAGGAGACGAGACCGAAAAGGAGAGGAGAGAGGGAGAAGCAAAGGCATGAAAGTGAAACAAAGATGACAGAGAAAAAAAGAAACATGGACTATGTAGAGAGGATTGAGAAAGAGACAATGAAGTGAGGAAGAAATTGAGAAAGTCAGAGAGAGAGACAGAGAAATTGCAGAAATAAAAGAGAAAATAAAGAGAGGGAGAGAGAACAACTGAGGAGATGAGGAGATAACGAAGTGATATTTTAAATTTTATTATATTTTATTCTTTACAAAAATAGTTTTAATTGAGCAGTAAATTTTGTAAAATTATTCTATATTTTTTTTTAAAAAAATCATACCAAATAAAACAATATCTTTTTTTATTATTTTTTATATCATATCAAATATTTTTTTTTCTTTCTTCTTTCAATCTCTCTTTTCTTTCCTTTTTTTTTTTAAATCTTTCATGCGATTTGTGCCTATGTCTATCTCATCCGATTTCATTCTCTATATTGACACCTGTAAACGTATCTAATACATATAATTAAAGAGAGAGAGAGAGAATCTTTGCATATGCAGTCCTTTCTTTTGGATAGGGGAACCTCAATATTTGAAACTTGGGAAAGAAGAGTTATTATTATTATTTTATTTTAATTACTGTTTCTGAAAGTTGATCAGTCTCACAACAAAAAAAGAAAAGGGAAAAGTTTTTGTTTTGGGTTTTGGACCCTTCATTTGTTGTGTACAAAAAGAAAAATTAAAGAAAAAAAAAACAGAAAGGTTGGTATTGCTATTGCAGTTCATGTTTCCATGCAAATCTATTTCCTTGCATTCTGCAACTTCCACGAAGTAACATCCAAATTAAGTATGATTCTCTCAGCATATTCTCTTCTTATCCAAATTCAAGAAGTGATGTAAGTATAATATATCCTCTTTCATATTATATTATATTTTCTTATCATTTTTAGATTTCAGAACACTTTGTCAATTTATTCTTAATCACATTTTACTTACATTTATTTGGCACTCAATTTTAGATAACATTATCTACATTGACGACAACTTAGAATTTAAAAATATTATATATGATGTTGATTAAACAAAAGAAAAAAGAACTTGTTTCGACATAAACAATAAATAATTAATTACACGAAATTTTTAAGGGACAAAAATTGTTATAGGAACATTACAAGAGTCCCACATCAATCAATTTTAAAAAATATATAAAATAATTGTACTTGAATTATGAATCACTCTTAATTAATATAAATTAATCTTTTGGTGAGTTTTTGTAGTTCAAGAGTTAAGTCACATCAAATAGTTTCAACTGTAATAATAGATGGTGATGTCAATATTGCAGTGGCCTCTTAAGGCTATAAACTTATTCAAAGCCAACCTATGTGGTGCTGAAAGTGGGAAACAGGGTGGAATATGATTTTAAAAAAAAACCCAGGTCATATCAAACAGAGAGAATATTTTATTTCTGCTATCCGGGTTATAATTTTATAAGCTATTTTCCTGATTTTTTAATTAAATTTAAATATGAGCAAAGCTTGTACAGTACTGGCATAGTTATTTGTGGTAGGAACTTCAAAAGCTCTATGAATAGCGAGCTTAACTAACTAACTAACGAATTGAAAAGAGGGTCGGGAAGTATAACCAGAGAAGAAATACAAAAAGAAAAAAATACATTATATTCATAAAACTAAACATATAAAGTAACAAAAATGAAAAATGATGTAGAACTATGTAGTATGTACAAGGGACGAAAGGAGGAGAATCAAGAATAATGTGGGAGAAAGTAGTGCTTAGGCTTTAGCTTATTATTTGATTCCCCTGGTCTCTAGAATGAGACCCTAACAAATTGATGTCTTGAAAGAAGTAAGAAGTAAGAACCAATGAAAAAGCGAGTACAGTTCTGGCGGTCAAAGTCCACATGTCGAAACCTCTTTTGATGGTGGTCCCCACCCATCTGGTCACGTGAATAACCCACGACCCCAACCACGCCATGTGACACCCGCTCTGCCTCTGCCCCGTATGTCTCCATCCAAACGACGCCGTCACATTCGTACGGAGACGGACCCCACCATCGACGCTCTACACCACTCCACACGCCACAACCGCCTCATGCATCAGCGTCTCCATTATGTTCCTCTCGATCTCTTCCGCTATCTCTTCCTTCCAATCCCATCCCTCTTTCAAATCCTCCTTCTCGATCAACGCATCAATGTCCTCCAGTACTTCACAATTCGCACACGGAAAGCTTCCGATTCTCCTGATCACTGCTTCGATTATCCATTCCGACCCTAAATTTGATCTCCGATTACTACATTTTTGTATTATCCATGGTTTTAGAATCTCCCCTAAAATTTCGTTAACCAAATCAAACAGTAATCTCTGGTTGCAATGGAGGCCTAGTTGGTTACTGATTTCTTGGACGTTGCTAACTGAAGGAATAGCGGAAATGGAGGTGGGGTTGGCCTGCTCCAGATGGTGATAAATGGAAGAGAACCATTTGTGATTATTGAAGGACACTATTGTGGTACATTCGTCTACCGCTGTACGGCTCGGTATGCCTTTTACGTACTCTAGTTCTGGTGGTCCACAAGCTCCGGTGGTGGAGGCACCGTTAGATTTGTCGTCTTGGTCGTCGTTGCTTTCTCGGGTGGCGAGTATGCATTTCGCTTCTTGTTTGTACCTTTGGCGCGAACAACTAGATAACTGTGAGCTGCGTTTTGAGGCTTGGGCATCTGATACCTGTTGCTGTTTTTTTTTTTCGACAGACACGCAAAAATTTAATGGTCAAAACAGAGAACAGAGAAATAGTTTACTGTCTATTACCGTATGGGCAGTAAGCCAAACCGTACTGCAAATGGCTGAATTTTACTTGTTGCAGCAAAAAGTTAAATTGAAACAGTATATCAATTCAATTATGGGTACCTGTTTCTGAGGTATTTTGGTCGCTGGAGGAGAAGGGTCTGTCTTGACAGGAAGAAGATTTGGGACAGTGGTGAGGTTGAGAAGATTGCTTGACAATGGATGCGTTCTCTTGCTCTTAGTCTTGACCTCATTGGCTCTGGTGGGGGATGGTGGACGAACAAAAGACTCCTCTTGCTTGTTTCTGATTATGTCAGATGTCTGGGTAGGCTTTTTGAGCCTTGGACTGAATCTTTCATTGGCAACTTTCTTGCATTTTGGGACTGATTTCTGGTTTTGCAACTCTTGCTCTGCCAATGCTTGAGGCTTTGACTTAGTTAAACCTCTTGAAATCTGTGGTTGAACGTTTATTGGTGGTGGTGATGGTAGTTTCACTGGGTGTGAATTTTGGTCTTTTGGGGTAAGTGGGGATGGTGTTGTTGTGCTTGACTTGTGTTTGGCTTCCATAAACCTGAGCCTTGGGGAAGAAGATGGATTTGAGTGCTTTCCTGGGCTGGATTCATCTATTGGTTTCAGCGATATCTTGGGAGATTTTTTGACTCTAAGTTGGCCAACAAGTTCTTCTCTTGCTTGCTCTCTGTTTTTGACAGTGTTGGTGATGTCAAGTCCAACTTTCCTGCTCATACTTTCTTTAACCTGTTTCGCTATTTGTCTCGCATAATGGCTTGGACTTCTGCAACCTGGCTCTTCAAATTTCCTTTTTGAAAATGAAAATCGAGGGAGATCCAACTCCTCACCAAGACCCATGTTCTCCTTGTTGATTTGGAGAGATAACCTATGCTCAACATCAGATCTTCTAGCAGAGGATATTCTAGGAGTTTCAGGCAAGGAACGACAAGCTGCCATGTCACTGTCTGTAATATTTCTGGGTTTTGTTAGGATGTGTGGCCTTGGTCTAAGGAGGTGAAGATGCGAATTCTTTTGTGGGTTTGGAGTGGAAAGACATGATAAAGAAGAAGAGGAAGGAGATTGTGCATCTGGAAGAAGATCTAGACCCATCAATCTGGCAACCAAAGTTGGTGTTTTGGTACATGGAGAGCTGCTGATTTCTGAGGAAAGATCGTCCCCATTTCCACCCTTTGCTCTCCTGCTTGTTTTGATTTGTATATTCTTGTGGGTTTTCAATATTAACAAATTAAATTAGTAAAGTAGCCAAAATCTTTATTACCATCATGATTACTCACTTTACAGAATAAACTACTCAAACAGAAAATATGGAACATAGTAACTTACTGGGATTTTTAAATCTTCTTTTGAGATGGAGGAAATTGTACCATCCTCGGATTCCAAGCTATTCCTCGGCGCTTCAGTTCCTGAATTGTACAAAAAACTATAAACCAAAACTCACGCCGGTAACGAAAAACAGTTTGGACTAACATAATTGAGAGAATACCTTTTGGGATGATGCGGCGGTCTTCTGGGACACTAAAGGGAGGCTTGAAAGAAGGTTGTCGCTGTTGAAGGGGAAACTGAAGAGGATGAAAATCAAAGAACTGAAAGAAAGCACACATGCAACCTGAAGGGTTTTCTGGATCTCCATCTCCTCCTCCACCTCTCTTGGAGGATTTTCCACTCCAATACCACTCCTTACCCATAACCGGTAAGCTTCTTTATGTCAGTCCTTAAAGACGACCTGTAACGTTGGAAACAAGAAAAAGTGACGGTCCGGGAAAAGGCTTGTCAAGAAAATCAGAATGAAAATGACAATACCAGAAGCAGCCTCAGATCATCTGAAGAGAAAGACAGAGATAGAGACAGAGTAACAGTGAGGGAGTATGAGTGTGAGTGGGAGCGGGAGTCTGGGAGTGAGGTTTCGGCAAGACAAGCTAAAAAGGCTTTGGGGGATAATATGCAGGTGAAGAAGCGAAAAAAGCGGATCCCTTGAAGCATAAAACGGTCATATTTGATGTAAGGAATTAAGTACAATAGAAGGGGTGGTAATGCAATCCGAGTGCTTTTTTAAAAAATATATTTTTTGAGAAAACTATGTTATTTCTCTCTCTCTCTCTCTCTCTCTCTTTCTCTCTCTCTCTCTCTCTCTCTCTCTCTCTCTCTCTCTCTCTCTTTGTATCTTTTTATCTTTATGGCACTCACTCCCAAGGTTTTACCAGTCCATAACCAGAACCAACCCTGCCCTGTTATTGGGAACTGAGATGGGTAAAGGAATTAAGAATAGAGGAAGATGACGATATGCCTCACACAACAAAACCATATATGTGTGTGTTGGTGTGTTTGTGTATATATATATAATATATATATATATATATACGCACTCTCTGTGAGCTCATACTACAATGTGAATCCCACATCTTTTGGTTATTTAATGAAGAGGTAATATATTGGGGATCTGCAAAATAACTACAAATCCCTTCTCTCTTCAAAGCCATCACGTAAACATCCGTTTCACTGTTTATCTGGGAACTAAAACAGTGATATAAGCAGAAGTAATCCTTTAAATAATAATAATAATAATTCTATTATTATTATAGAAAAAAAAAATAGAAGAATGAGTTGACTCTGTTCCGCCAGAGACCAGAGTTTGCAGTTTGTAAAAGCTGGAAGATTTTACACTGAAAAACAGTATTGGAGCACTGTACCTAACACAAATTACCTTGCTCGGTTTAAAATTTGAGAACTGTTATCAGACATCTCTTTTTGACTTGATCTGGATTATTTGTCTTTAATCAAATCGAGAAGTAAATTAACAAATACGTAAAGTGACTTGCACCTTTGCTGACAACAAAAATTAAAAACTGGCAATTTAATTTACATAATAATTTTATTTTATCTAATATATAAATATTCACCAATTTAGATTGAATTAGTTTAGTTACTTTGATCAACCAATTTAATCTAATTCGATGAAAAAAAAATTTCATCTAATTAATTTGATCATTTTACATAAAACAAATAATCAATTCAATTTTATATGTTATATTAAATATATATGGACTTACAAAAAATATAAAATATTTTATATAATATATTAATATACTAATATGTAATTGGACAGTTAGTTCAGATTGGTTGGTTACTATAACCATTCAACGATTGATTTTGAAAAAAAAATTATCCGATTAATTTAATTATTATTAATTTCGGTAGTTAGATCAAATTGCATTGGTTGATGAATTAGACTTGAACACCCCAATAAGCATTCTTTTACTGCGAAGTATGCAAGTCATCATTATATTCCTACCAAATGCCAATCATGAATATGTATGGTTTAAAATTTTTGTTTGCATTGCATAGCACTCAACAGTCAACATAGGCATAAAAAGAAATAAGACAAAATTATTAAAATAAACGTGTTACTAAATTTTGTCACTCCACGGCACGCGTTTATTTTAATACGTATTTATTAATTTTTTGACACTAATTTTTGATACACTAATTGCATTACATTATAGATTAGCTTTTTCCTAATCTTCCAAACTACACAGAAGTTGTCAGCTGCTCCAATATTAATTTGAATATTCAATTCAGGGTCCTTTATTAGAAAAGTACTAGAGTGAGATCTTTGGTTATAGTTGGGAGGGTTATACCATGGTTTTCTGCTTTCTTTCAGACAAAATGCAAAAGGTGATCTTCCCTACTACTTATCTGAAAGAGACATTTTCATTTGGCTGCAACATAGGTCTGGGTGTTACATACAAACTCTATTGAAAGATTCAGTAGAGCCCAACTTAATTATATTAATGTTTTAATTATGTAACCCACTCCTCTAAAAAAGATGAAGATAACCTACCTCTCTTTCAAGGTATTTTGGACACTTTCTTGAGAGTCAAATCCTGGAAAATTGAAATGGTTTTTCTACACCATCTTTACTTTGCTTTTTTGTCCGCAATTGCAAACATGCCTTTGGGGACATAATTGAATACCCTTTGCGTCAGAACTGTTGAATCTTGGTGACTCAAAAATCCTGAATCCTTATTAATATTTTTTTATGTCTACTAATCATTATAACTACTCGTATTTTTATTATATTGATTCTTTGAAAAAATTAACCTTTGAAGGAGTTAATTTTTATCATCGTTAAAAATATTCTGATTTTTTTTTATAATTTAGTAGTTAATAATATTGATATAGAGTTTTTAATTTAATTTTTAAATTTTTAGGAAATAATATGAAATTATTCTTTGCAAAAGCGCGAAGCAATTTGATTTTCTTGGAGATAACTCGAATTCTGAGACACCTACTCAATGGGATGCAATAATATTTGACTGAATCATATTCTGGGCATTATTGCATTTGATGTCAGGATTCAGAAATGACCACTTGAATCAGTCCCTCACTGATTTTGAAACTTGTCTAATTAATCATAATCTGTGGAGGATGAGAAACACACATTAATTCATCTCCTACAATACCTAACAGTACTCAATGTCATTCAGTGTCCACCAAATCCCAGTGAATTTCAGTGCACTGTGTATTAAACTCATCTCACATATGCTTTCACTCTTCTCCGATCAAATTTACTTACTAACAAACAACATTAAGGTTGTTAATTTATAAGAAATTATATTCTTATTACATATACCCCTTATATTCATCATGATAAGCAAAAGCATAAGTACTTCATTGAAACATAGAAGTAAAATATTTTAAACTTGTTTTTAAATACTTGCAACACTTATCACATAAAAATTTTATATTCTTGACATAATCATTAGTTTAAATGTAATCAAAAGCCAAAAAAATCATTGATTGGACAATATTTTAATTTTAAAGTTTAATTAACAAAATGTTACCAGACCTAAAAGCTGTGTACGACTTTGAATTATTTTTTCAAGTATTTGATTCAAATATATATACATGTAAATAAATACCATCACTGAGAACACTTAATTACATTAATTAAATTTCCCCCTTGGCATTATTTATTTGAAGTGTAAATTATGTCATTCTTTCTGAAATCTCTACTTCAAAGGCAGCTCATGAATCAAAGGAAATTATGATTGAAGTGACCACATCATGAATATGATAGAGAAGGAAGAGAGGAGATGGGCCCATTGGGTTGATATGAATTTGGAGGGAGTGACCACAATATATACATATATATATATATATATATATATATATATATATATATATATATATATAATATGCATGTTTATATAAGTTAGTTTTTGGATGAAGAAGAAGCATTTAGTAGGAAATAGCAATGATGGTGTTGCAAAAAAGGGACCACATGTATATCCCCCATCTCTAATTCTATGCTTTCAAATGTTTCTATTCTCTCATACCAACTTTTGTTTCCCTTCTTTCTCTGCTCCGTTGCTCTTCCTAATTAAATGAGCTGTCTTTTTCCCAACTCAACATTTCTACTGCTTTCAATTAATATATCTGCCTCCATATTTTGTACAAATATGTCATGTCTACTATTCAACTTCCCCTCCACATAGCTTCATCATTTTATTTACATTTTCCTCATTTTTATCTTTCCTTCCTTTCATTTTGTTATACAACTATCTTATCAACTTACTTAACTTAGAACTCGTCAAATCTAAGCAATATATATTTACTGCTTGTGTATTTCTGTTAAACTTATATATTTACATGGTGAGGCCGTATATCTCATATAATTAATATCCTACCTTTCTCATTAGACGTCCTCCACATGTTTTTCTTTGCTGAATTTGGATAATTTGAAAGAAATAGACCATGATAATTAGTATTCAAATTTTAATAATAAATTGGGTTACTTGATTAAGTACTAAGGCTTAAATATTATGTCCTTTAATTTCTAAACCAAAACTTACACCATTGATTTATTTAACACTTATTAAAAAATTCCCAATCTCAATGGTAACTTCAAGATATGACAATAGCAAATTATAGTGGGAGTAAATTAATAATTTGATGCCCAAATCATCAAATTTTTTAACTTTAACTTTTAAATATTAGTGACACAGATGAATGAATCTCTGAAAATATTGATCATTCTCATACCACTGCTGGTTCATTTGACCAAAAAGATTAACATGAAATGTGATTGTTATTTTTAAACACTTGCTTTGTATTCAATAATTTTTAAAGAGCAATATATATATATATATATAATATATATATAATGTCAAGTTTTTCTTATTCCTTTTTTTGATATTTGAGAGTTCACTTTTTACTAGCTAAGAATAAGATGCTGCGAATTTCGGAAGGGAATGATGATAAAAAAATTACTAAAGATGTAAAAAAAAAAAGTCTAATAAACACTAAATCAGGGTCAAGTTTTTTTTTTCCTCCCTTTTTGGTGGGAGTTGGCTCGTTACTGGCTAGGAATCAGATGCTTCAAATTTCAAAAGGGAATGGTCAAAATCATTAATCAAGCATTAGACAGATTTTAAAATTCCAGCTGATGATACCATGATTTTTTTTAATACTACATATTTCAAAATGAACATCCTATCCGTTATAACACAATGGAGTATGAGCATATGATATGTTTAATATTTTTTTAAAAAACAAAATGAGCACATGTAAGTCATCTTCAGTTCAGAGCAAGATTCAGTTTTTACGCAAAACTTGGCAGATTCCCCTTACATTATTCCTGACCCCTCTCTCACTAAGCTCCATATTCTATGCCATATGATATGCATAATGCACCTGAAGAGAGAGAAAGAGAAACAGAATGGTGCTTCAAATTTTGAAGTGGTCCTCTTCGCGGGGGGACTTCAAAATTAAAACTATAACTATGTCTATACTATACTGTATAGTCTGTATTAAAATTACTTATTTTTCCTTTTTTTTTAAAAAAATTCCGTTTTTCTCCATTATAAAGTTCTTCATGTATTTGGATTTGTTCTGTCCCTTAGATTTTGATTTAATTATACAATTTGAAATGAGGAGAAAACGTAGAAGAGGCCAAAGTAGACAAAGAGTATCTACCTATTTAAGCTATGATCAGAAGGGAAAATTAACAAGTCTACGTGGAACAAGTTAAGCAAGCTTCTATGTATGATCTGTAAAGAAAACAACATGACAAGAAGCAAGGGAAAGAGGAGGAGCGTCTGTTATGGCTAATACACTTCAAAGTTCAAATATATTTAAAATAAAATAAAAGGGTTTGGTAGGGTCCTACTGGGGTATGGTATGTATCGTATATTTACACTAATATTAGAGAGAGATTGTGATAGAGCACGTTGATGGTGAATTGTATTGTCTGGGTATAATTATAAAGAAATTAAAGAGGGGGTAAGACTTTTTAATTCTGGAGTACTCTTAAAAGCAGCCATTATTGTTGTGTATGGGAGAGGATAATGAAGCAGTGACAGAGGCCCCATTCTCTGTTTGTGCAATTTACTCAAAGAAAAAGAAATACATTGATCTTGAGAAACAAGGAAGAGTGGGTCCACAGACACACCCACTAATGAACCCTATTTTCATTATCTTAAACGCAATTTTCATTTTGGGTTAGATTTTATAGTCAGCATTTCACTTTACACTGAAATCCCTAAGGGGTATGTATGCATTGAATTCAGGTATGCCTTTTTTTCCCCCTTTTGTAGGTGTAACTTTTCTTACTTTTATGATGTAATTGTAAGGATATATATATATATATATAGTCTTGTCCGTGACAAGCCCTATGTCAATATATCATAAATAATTGCATAGTGAGGTTGGTCAAGTGAGCCTGGCCGATTAATTAGAATATCATAAACAACTTTTTAATTTGTTCATAGAAAAATTAAGTATAACTTCTCATAATTATAGCTTTGATACAACATTAGAATGTAACACTTAATTTGTTATTTATAAACTATTATTATAAAAGGAAAAAAATCACATTTCAATTAAAATTAATTAAAGTCTGAAAATTATGATAAATTAAACATCGTACAAGGAATTCTTTGTAGACAGATACAAAGTATAATATGATGAATTATGTAACTTTTAGACATTAATTTTAATTAACATGTCACATTTTTTTTCTAAATTTTGACAAAACAAATTATTATATTTTTAAAATTTGTTTGATTTGGTTTTAGATGTTCTGACGAAACATATCCAGGAAGAAATCCCTAAATGCATGTTTTTTGCTGATGATGTTGTTCTTATAGCAGAGTCAATGGAAGAGATTAATTTTAAACTTGAGTTATGGAAAGCTACTTTGGAATCGAAGGGTTTTCATCTGAGCAGGAGTAAGACATAATATATGCATTGTAAGTTTAACAAGCGACAAGCTAAAAATGATTTGGAGGTTAAAATTGGAGATAATGTTGTATCACAAATGTCAAAGTTTAAGTATCTGGGATCTGTTATACAAGATGACGGCGAAATTATTAAAGATGTGATACATAGGATACAAACTGGGTGGTTAAAGTGGAGAATGTTATCTGGAGTTGTTTGTGATCGGAAAGTATCTGATAAGCTCAAAGGAAAGTTTTATCGTACTGCTATAAGACCGGCGATTTTATATGGGAGTGAATGTTGGGCAATGAAAGGACAACAAGAGCATAAAATTGCAGTAGCAGAGATGAGGATGTTACGTTGGATGTGTGGTCATACAAGAAGAGATATGATCCGTAATGATCGTATACGAAGGAGAGTTGGAGTGACACCTATTAAGGAAAAAATGACTAAAAACCATTTAAGGTGGTTTGGGCATGTTCAAAGAAGACCATTGAAAGCGCCAGTAAGGAGAGTTGAACAGATAGTTTGGAGCCCTGTGAAAAAAGGTTGAGGAAGACCTAGAAGGACACTTAGAGAAATTATTAAACGGGATTTTCTGGTAAATGAGATACCTGAAGAGTTAGTCATTGATAAAGCTCAATGGTGTCGTGCGATCCATGTAGCCGACCCTATCTAGTGGGATAAGGCTTTGTTGTTGTTGTTGTTGTTGTAGTACCAAAATGCTATATCGTCGTGAAACCTTCGCTAAATATATAGCGACGAAATTGACAGAAAAAGGCAATAGATAGGTCCATTGATGATAATGTGTCACTATTTTTTGACGGAATAACAATGAATTTAATCTGACACCAAATTCTGTCACTAATAAATCAATAATGGATAATTCGTTGCTGGAGGGATGCCACGAAATAGAAGGGGAAAGGGAATGACGTCATCGCTAATCAGCAATAAAATAGCGGCAGAATGCAACTCGCCAATCAGTCGCTAATGTATCACTTTTTCCTCAGTGTTATGTCGTTGTTTTATTATTGTTACCTCCTTGTTCCATCACTATTCCCTGGAAATATGAAATGTTCCTAGTTTATCCAACATTCTTTATTATTTTCCAAAACTTTAAAAGTACACACACAAAAAAAAAATTGTAGAGCAATTGAAGAGAAATAAAAATTCATTTTATTATTATAAAATAATTATCAAATAAAATACAATTAATCAAATCCAAGATTTACAAAATAAAATAAATAATGTCATAAAAAATGGAGAAAAAAAAAACGTTCTAGTCTCCTCCAATATTTGTCTCATGAATCAACATCTTCTAGTCCCCCTGTCCCTCCTATCCCTCTGCCTCATGTCCCTGTGCATGCCACCGGGCATGGGATGAGTTAGATGGTGGAGCACAATTAGGGATTGGTACCCAGGGACGAGCTAAGCGATCCCACATAGTCTCCAACAACACGGGGCATAGTTATGTTATACAATCTTCGCATTCACCAGGGTAGTTGTGGAAGTAGGCTAAATTGACCCTTGTGTGACAGAGGCCTCTAACTCCAAGGTTAACATCGACCTAATATGTAACACCCCGACTTTTTATTTCCTTTAACAATAATAATTTTTCTCTAAATCGGTTTACTGGATAATTTTCTGAATAATTTTCTTTCAAATAATTATAGATTTCACTATTCACGAATTTTACTATTCGTGTGAATAGTAACTTTGCAGAAAATTTACAAGATTCTCATTAATTATATCTGAGCTTGAATATATACAAAAATAATTTACATAATATTTGTTATTATCTTTACATCTTTGTATCATAAACTACCATAAAATATTTTTCTACACTTCAATCTCATCATTAATATCATCAAGCCTTCCATTTTGTCCTTTTTCCTGAAATGATCAATTTTCTAAAAGTGAGATATAAAATATCTCAGTAGCTAGTCACTTTTTTAAAAACATGTAAACACATGAGGAGATCATTTCAACCATAAAAGCATAACATCACACAATAATTAAATTTCTCTTATTCACTATATAGAACAGGAATTATAAATAAAATTCTGTAAAAATTGATTATGAACACAGATATCATAAATCATAAATAATCATACTTTTATGGAAGACTAACTACCTCATCTGATTTTCAACCTTTCAACTTTTTAAACTTATTTCTTTGCTCTACGTTTCCGATCGTCTTCTCTTCCTCTTCTTTCCTTTCTTCTTCTCTTTCTCTCCCTCTTCTCTTTCTCTCTCTCCTCTCTTTCTTTCTTTCTTCTCTTTCTTCCTTCCTTCTCCACCGTGACTCATATAACACACAAACACACATACATACATATATATATATATATATTTTATTTCTTCATTACCCCACGTGTCTCCCTTTCTTTCTTTTCGTTCTTTTCTTTCTCACTTCCTTCCTTCTCCACCGCACACCTCACACACATCACTATCTCTTTTTTTTTTTGGTTAAAAATGATAAAAACCCTCAAATTTGTTTATTCTATTCAAAAAGGTCCATACTCAATGAATAAAATTTTATTTATATTTCTCAAAAATTTCGTAATAACTATTTTATCCTTATTTTCTTGCTCATTTATTTATTTAGCCTCATTTCTTAAGGTAATTAAATTTGGGATATCACATAATACCTCTAACTCGGGCTTTGTTTGATGGGTTTGATGTTTCCCTCCACAACTCTGGGCCAATCTTAGATAACTCGTGCATCCTTTCATAAATGTCTCTGTATTCGACTATCTCACTAAAGCTAATAGATCCCACAATGTGCTTTTTTTGGTATAGCTATAATGCCCTATTTTCTTTAGCCTTTTGAGACTTTTCCTACCACTAGTGGGAGAGCCAGACATCCATGAGTTTGTCCCATATCGTGGTGTGTATCCCATAGGAAGGATGGGCATAAATTTCTGGGACAACTTTCATGGCCCCTTACCTTCTTGCATGCCAGCACTAAGGTGTTGCATAAGGTGTTTAAGTACCTCTACGTGCACAATATATCCCACGTGAATCTAATCAAGGATGGATTAGTGCCATCTTGAAAATGATGTGTTGCCTAGCACAAAAGGAAAAATGAAGTTAAATAAATGCAATTTACCAATTAAATTAAAATATAATTGCAAGTGCATACCGTGAAATCATCAAACATATGGTTCTTCACTTCCATATATATGCCCTATGAGTAGTGTGCATCAAGTAGTCGAGCCATCGCCTCACGCATGATGTCATTCATGACTTTGGTACAATTAAACTGAGTCTTGCATAGTAACGAATAATTCTATTAAAATTATATAGATTATTTAAAATAAAATGAGCATCTACGATGGATTGTTGAGTCCTCAGTGGACTAGCTTCTGTCAATCCTAGTTAGGAACAGCAATGGGGTGGGGCGGGGGTAGGGAGTGCCTCGTCGCTCCTCGTCCCTTCTAGGGAAAAAAATTACCCTCAATCACTGCAAGGATCCTCTGGGGTTATTAAAATTTTTTTGAAAATATTAAAAAAATAAAAATAATAATAATACATACAAAAATATAAACTTATACATAAGAGGCTAAATTTTGAAAATTAAATGCTTACTCAGCTTCTCCAAAAAGACCAAAACATTATCAACTTAGTGTATAGGTTCAAGAAAACAAAAATAAATGTTCTTCTGCACTACTAGAAAAAACAGGAATTTGTGAGACAATTCTGTCACAAAATTAGGATTTTGTGATGGAATATCCATCACAAAATGGAATGTCTGTCACAAAATTCAAGGGTGAAACGTGCATCACAAAGCATGTTTGTGACGGACTACTTGATCCATCAGTAAATCAGTGATGGAATTCATCAGTCACAAATTTAGTGACGAATGAGTTCCGTCACTCATTTAGTGACAGACAAGCTGTCACTAAATCAGTGACAACCTTTCTGTCACTAAATCAGTGACGACCTTTCCGACACTAAATCAGTGACGAATAGTCTGTCACTAAATATTAAAATTCTTCCGTCACTAAATCAGTGACGAATAGTTTTTCACTAAATATCGAAATTTTGTCACTAAATTAAGCATTAATTATACCTTTTTATGACGACCAATTTGTCACAAGTTCATTATTGACAACCATTCTGTCACTAAAATGTTACTAAATTTTGTTGATTACTAATTTTCTTTTCATAATTTTTATTCCCTCTCTATTACAATTTTCAATAGCCTCATTTACAATTCTATCCAAAACACAAATATATATACATACAACAAAAATATAAAATGAACTCAAAAAATTATAAGAAATTTACTAAAATCATTCAATAATATTGTCAAGTGTCATATGCAATAATAAAATTGTCATATACACCAAAAGCTATACCAAAAAAACTCAAGCAATATGTCATAGACATTAATAAAATTGTCATATACACCAAAAGTTGTACCAAAAACTAACAAATCCTCAAGAACACCACCCCAAAACTTACAAATCCTCGTGCAACCTTCAAGAAGTGAAAAAAATTTATTCAACTAACTACAATAAATCTATTTAAATCTACTCATAGTGTGGTTCAATATTGAGGCTTATTTCCTAAATGGTTATGTTTTGTTTTTTCAATTATGCTTATACTATAGTAAAAACATAATACCCTAACATAGAACAAACTTGCAGTAATTCGTTATATGGAATTACTAAATCTCATTTATCAAAAGCTCAAGCTTCAAAGTATGAACTCAATAATGGTTGTTATCTCTAACACGCTCCTCACATGATTTCCCTTTTAAGTTTTAAGCATGAAGACATGAACAAACCACAGGCCCCTTTTTTACCTTAGGCTAAAATAAAATTATATTATGAAGAATCAGGGTACTTGTCACGTCCCAAAATCTAGACACTTGACCGGCACGGAAAGTGAATTTCATTTTACCTCCGTAAGCCTATCTTTCTCTTAAGCATCATACCATTCTTTTTCATGTAACCAAACCGAGTTCTCTATACACACTACAGTCATTCACATTATATTACTAATGAACCTACCCGATTACAGAGATTTCTAGATTTATACAACTTAGAATAAGAATTAACTATTATACCTTTATCATGAACAAATGAAAAGGTAATCATGGGCTAAGGATCCATAATTCCTTGTACAGATATTTACCTTCAGCTGTCAACTCTGAAAAAAAATGTTAATAAGAGGGGTATGAGCAAACCACGTGCCCAATGAGCAGACAACACAACACTATGACAAAAAAATATCATGCATCATAATGATAATATGCAGCAATCATACGTAATCGATCATAATATAATATAATATAATTCATAATACTTCACAACAATATCCAAGTAAAACAAATACATTTCAACATAATTCAAATAATTCACAACAGCAAACAGTGAAATCAATTTCACACATTTCCCGTACTAACCGGGTCGTCCAGGATACCTCTGGATCGTTGCTCGCGGCCCCCGCCGCATCCACCCTTATCGCTCCATGTATATTCTCCACCCTTATAACTTCATGTAGATTTCTCCATGGGGTGCACCACCATGCCTTTCCATTTATTCCGATTACATACACAATCACAATCATAAATAACTCATAATCATTTACAAGTTTCATCACAACATAACTCATACTACTTTCCATACTTAATCACAATTTCATCAACGTGTATACAATCATTCACTATTCACAGAATTTATCTTTTAAATCACATCTCAAACATAGAAGCTCATTTGTATTTACAAGTCCTCACAATGGTATTCGTGTCTTCTTCACGCAACATTCATATAATGGTGTTTATGTATAGATATATCCATATCAATCTATTCGAGAACACAATTCTTTAATTCTAAAAAGTGCGCATGAATGTAACTTATGCAAGAAAATCTTAATTCATAATGAATATCAATATATAAGTTAACCATCACTGCCTTCACACTAAGATACACTACATGCTCTCACTATGATGCCAAGAACTTTAAAGAAAAGATTTAGTCATAGGAAGTATAAATCCCACTCACCTGGATTTCACGCTCTCGGCACTCCTACCTTGCGCTTTGACCATTCCTATTGTAACCAGATAAAAACCATCAGGGTTACGAAATAGAGAAATTTCCTATCACTATTCCCGACCTTCACTTACTTCTCAAATCATATCTCCTAACTGGTAATGAATATCCAGATGAAATTTATACCATTGGAAACTAGACTCAAAGAGCTTTTCAACGATATTTTAAAAAAAAACTGATGCTACAGTAACGGTCAATGGTCAATGCAGCTACAGTAACGTTGACCGAGTCAACGCTACAGTAGCCGAGAAAATCTGGAAAAATTTTCCCAATGAACAGTAATTTCTAGGGAAAATTTTCGGATGTTCTTCGTGTTCTTCATCCAAAAATCCTAAAATCATATCTAAAACAACATTTCTTTTGATTTCTTCCATGGGTTTTCATCCTTAATGTCTAAGGAGTGTTTTAACACCAAAACCCCCAATTTCTACCAACAATCCAAGCTCAAATCTCAAATTTTCATCAAGAACACTAACTTTTTTCAAATATCCAAATTCTACGAATTTCTCCTAGTTTTCTCCAAATTTCTTGTTCTAATAACATCATAAACCACCTAGGAATGTTTTAGATTAACATCCACACTTAAATTCATCCATTAAAATATTCTACAAAAATTTTGCAAAATGATAACCAAGGATTTGGTCTTGTAATAAGAGGAAGAAGAAGAAGAACATCAACTTACCAATCATCCTAACTTTCATAGCTTCCTTCCCCATGCAAAAATTGCATAAATGGTTGATAAAGAAATTCGACGCATAACCGAGAGAGAGAAAGTGAGGAAGCTACGGGAGAAATGAGAGAAAGAAAAGAATAAGAGAGAAATGTATACGCGTGGCCCCCACCAATTTCTTTTTCGATAAAATCGCTCATAGCCACCTTAGTTTATAAGATTTGTTCACTTTAATCTCTCTCGATGTCTCAAATACCACTTTAACCTCGAATCCATCATCTTTTCGGTACCGGACTCATAATTCATTCTCATAAGCTTTATTCTTCCTCTCAGGTTCCTATTTGGTTATTTCTCAAAAGTAATCCATATTTTATTTTCTTTTCACTTTAGTCCTTGAAAATTTGTAAAAATTTCCTAAATTAAAAATTAAAATTTCTATTCTCAGATTTTCTTTACTAATTCAAAAAGCACATTTTCCACGTAATTAAATTTTTCACTAAACTTCAAATTAGACTTTAAATATTGATATAAATTCTTGGGATATTACAGTACTAAAATATAATTTCATTTTTATTCAAACTCTCTTTTGCTCTAAAACACAAAGCATGCAAGTAAGTCTAATATGTTGACCAGACCTAACTTGGTTTATTGCTCTTGTTCTAAGCATAATTAAAAGGGGAAAAAAGGAAAAAGAATAAGAAATATGTGAAAACAGTAGAATCTCCACTTAGCGTTCATAACCCATTTGTTCTATTTTCACTGTGATAACAGAATTTTAGAACCAACATACCACAACGAAATAAAAATCACAAATAAGCATCGGAATAACGAATAGTTGATATCCTCAAATCAGCATTCATTCTAATATATCCAAAATGTTGACACCACCTTCACGAGATTCTTAATCAGTTTGAGAATCTATATTTATTTTCCCCTCTTTGCTCAATAAGATCAAAGGTAATCTAAATTAAGAACAGTAACGCACAAAGGCACACAGAAAGCAAAGAAAGATAAAAATTTACCATAATGGAATAGCAAAGAGATGGAGCAAAGGAAAATTAGGTTTCTCAAAGAATTTGCGGGAGTAAATTGTGTATTGTCGATTCCAAGTAGTTTCAAAGAGGGGTCTCGATTAAAATCTTTTAAAGAAGAAAAGGGATAAAAAATTAGGGTCATTTGAACTAAGAAGCAAGAAACCAATTACCTTATTGGCTCACAAATTTTGTCCCTTCATCATCAACATCAGCCAACAACAATGGAAGAGTCTCATCACTTAGAAAGAAAAGAAAATTTCACACATACCTTTTTCAGTAATTCGTTAAATGGAGAAGGCATGATTATTGCACAAGTACTCAAAGGTGAAAGAGAGAAAGAGGATTTGGGTTTGTAAGAAGGGGAAGGAGGGGAGGGCCACCTTTTCGAAGCTTCTTAATATGTTTAGAATGGAGAATGGAGAATTTGAGAAATTTGTTTGAATGAAGGGAGGATTAGGGCTTGTGTGATGCCACTACCAAAAAAAAAAAAGGCTTTCAGTGGAGAATCTTCAATGGCAACAAAAAAATTTGTCACTGAAAGCGGAATTGTCAGTGGCGACATTTTAAATTCGTGATCATAAGTCCCACTTTCAGTGATGACCTCAAATATCGCTACCAAAAGTGAGACTTTCAGTGGCAACTTCTGTGGCCACAGAAAGTAAATAGACAATTTTAAAAAAATTAAAATTATTTAACTACTTAATATTTTATCAAATTAATTTTTACCTTCTTAAGACTATAATTTCATTAGATTTATTCCCTTTGTTTAAATTTTTAGTATCTCAAGAGTCCTTACATAATTTACCTATTTTTTCACTAAATCCTTAAATATTTTCACTTTTCAAATAGTCCTTAGTCCACTTAGGAAAAAAATTAAATTTTTATGGGTTTAGTGAGAAATTGGATAAATTGTGTAAGGACTCTTGAGATGCTAGAAATGTAAATAAAGGGAATAAATCTAATGAAATTATAGCCTAGAAAATATGAAAATTAATTTTATCAAATATTAAGAAGTTAAATAAATTTTAATTTTAAATTATTAAATAAAATTATTTATTTACTTTCAGTGGCAAAAAATGTAGTCACCATTGAAAGTCTAGGGATATTTTTAAAAAATAATAATAAAACTATACTTACAAACCTCAAACCCTCTGCCTCTAGTTTAAAGAGGTGTGCATCTACCATACATCCACTTAGACTTTTGTTATTCAAAACAGTTATTTTGAAATATAAATAATCCTAGACCTAATATTTTTTCAATCTTTTTTCAGTCTCCCTCCATGCTTTTTTCAGTCTCTCGCTATTCCTCTTCATCTCTCACCCAAAAAGAAATTGCAGTTCTCTCACGCTCTGTTGTGTCCTCGTCTCACATTTCTGCATTCATCCGAGCGGTGGGGCGAGAGTAAATTGTAAAAATTCCAAATGGATTCTCAGTTTTTCATTTCTCCTCGAGTAAAATCATTTTGTGCTTTCTCCTTTCGTTCAACTAATCTTTCTAATCTGATTTCTGTGGGATGAAAGGGGAGAGATTGAAGCTAAAGGTTGAGCATGTTATTTAAAGACGTTGTGACTTAGAGCTAGGAAGGGGACTGAAACAGAGAAACGTGACCATGAGGTAAGGAGCTAAAATTTATGGTTTTTCTTCTGCACATTGTAGCTTAGCATTCTAGGTGATTCTCTTTGGTTGCGGCTGGGTAATGGAAAAAAAGGAAGGTGGGTTGGGAATCCATGATCTCTGCTGATTGTTTTCTCTTTCTTTCGTTGTTTGTGTTATAGGTTTAATTATTTTGGTTTGAAAAAATTTTGATGGAAGAGGAAGTCAAAAACAGAGTCCTCAAGTTTTGTTTTGCAATAGAGTCGCTTCACTGGGCTTGCTTTCAGTTATTTCTATCTAAACATGAACATGTGCTGATTTATGATAGGAATTTCTGTTTTCTGAGAGTAAATATGTAGAAAATCTAACTTCTTCTCACAGAGAGTCAATATGCCTATTTGGTTATTTTCGTTCTAGTTGCTGGTGTATTGGATATGAGCCCACGGATGTGATTTATTGTCTATAAATTGGGTTTTAAATTGTGAATAAACGGGTTTTGGTATTGAGATGTGGTTTTGTGATCCTTTGAGTGAACTAGTATATAGCCCCTTCTTTATCTTTTCAATTGAGGACTGCTTTTGCTTCGTGGTTTGGGAGGTGGGTATTCTTTTGATGGTCTAATTGTTTTGTAATTAAGTCTCTCTCTGTTGCTCTGAAAATGCAAAAATGTATCAATTCAAAAATTATGTTTACTTAGAATTTGGACATAGTTCTTTCCATACAGTCTATTTGATGGCAAAGGCTTAGGAGAAAATGCAAGAATTAAGATGTGATTAATGCATCGACTAAGTTATTGCCTATCTTCAACTTCTATGACCACTAGTCATAATTTCTCTCCCTTCCTTCTTATCCTCTCTCAATTAATAATCACTTTCCCTTCCTGTAATCATTATTCCCTTTCATCATCATTTCCTTCTTTGTACAAGATTCCCACTTTATAATTAATTCAAATTGCTTCATATTGTAATCAGCAATATTTTTATTGCTTTTTCTTTTTTTAATTTTTTCTCAGATCTTTGAGATGGCCCTTTCACTTTACATAGTTGAGCTTCACAAAGCTGAAGGAGATACTTTAGAATTTCACAGTAAAATTTATTTGCTTCGGGTCAGTCTTTAGCAAGAGGAAGAGAATCACCATCTTTTAGAGATTGAATTGAAATAAGTTTAATGTTTTAAAAACTAAATCAATAATTTATTCTATTATATTATATATTGCTTTATTAGTAATCCCCAAAATTGTTAAATATGTGTATATGTGTGTGTGAGAGAGAGAGAGAGATAAAATATAATATTTTATAAGGCACAAAAATTAAAAAATATGCGAGAGTGAAGAGATATGAAGTTAAATAACTTATTTTATTATTTAGAAATATGATAAAAAATATTACAAAATATTACAATATAGTTTTATATTTATAAAATAAATTTAAAAGTTCCAAGCTGATAGTGTATATTAATCTTTTAAAATTATTGACATTTTGCTTACGAGCCATATTGCTTTTTGTCTCACTTTAGTAACACATTTTACTATGTCATAAAATAATCTTATTGTGGAAAATTAGAAGTATTCCACTATTCCAATATGATTATATTTCATAAAATAGTTAAGGGTGAGCATTAAATCCTTAATAGATATACAAATTTATCTACTTCAGTTGGGTCAGTCTTTACATTCTTTTAACAGTTTCTCTCTGACTTGGGTCTAGCACACATTCTATTCCATACATGCATACATACATACATACATACATACATACACATATATATATATATATATATATATATATATATATATATATATATATATATATGCTAAAAGAAAGTTTCACTAAAGAAAGATTATTTTATTCTCATATGCTAAGTTGATAAAATGTATGATACAAATTAATTTAAAACTTGTTAATACAAAGGGCTTAGGAACTTTACTGAATTATGAGATTAGATACCCAATACTCAAGAAAGAGAATGAGGGGAGTGGGAAGTGAGCCAACTATTTTGTACTGAAGTCAGCAAAGAGATGGTAATAGCAAAGTTATGTACATCAACAACAATGTAGCATTTTTCATGCATAGATGGGTTGTATCTACACTTGCTGGCTTAATTCAGAAGTTGTTGCATGCACTTATTTATTATTTCTATACATGAGGTTAAAGAGACCAATGCTCCTATTACTGTTGTTAGACACCAAAGATATATAGGTAATTCCCTAGTGTTTGAGAAGTTAATTATTTCATTATTTTCTTGGCTTTGGCAAATTTTAACAGTTTTTGTTTTTGAATGTAATGCAATCTATTCAGCCCTTTCTACTTTATTATTTGACTTTCTATTACTGTATTGTTCTAGATATAGCAAGCACACTTGAGAAAATGATATGGGAAGTTGGTTAGGGAAACCTTGATATTTTGCATTTATCACATAGCCTACAAATTTAATGGTCACACTTTATGCTCTTGAAGGAGACATGATTTCAAGGTCTAGCCTTCAATGACCAAGGGGAGAGCATTGGTGTGACATTCCAAGTAAATTTTATGGCCTTCTGTTTGTTGATATGTTAGTGCAAACTTAGCTTATAAAGTTTTCTTTTTGGAATTTAGTATATCATATTTAAGAATTATGAGTACATAATTTTTAGACTTCTTTGTAATATTGTGCTATTGAGTACTAGCAAGAGATCTTGTATTGTTGGAAAACATATTGCATTATTAAATTTTGGATTTAAGTGATGAGATGATTTATATTACAACTTTAATTACTTATTAAATAATTTTTTCAATTATAAATGAATAATTTACATTTTATATTTTTTTTTGAAAAATTTACACTTTTAGTGGCAACAAAGGTCACCACCAAATGACACTTTCAGTGACAACAATAAAGTTGCCACTGAAAGCTATTTTTGGTGGCGATTGAAAGTGATTTTTAGTGGTGACTCCTACTTCTCACAACCAATTTTAGGTGATGAAAATCATGCTTTCAGTGGCGACTTTTTGGTAGAGACAAAAGTTGTCACTGAAAACTTTCAACAATGAGACTTTAGGTGGCGACTTGATGTCGCTACTAAAACATTTTCAGTGACGACTTTTTGACTTTCAGTGACAACTTTTATTGCCACCGAAAGTCAATTTTTTTTTCTTTTTATAGTGTGCAAAGAAAGGGTTCAAGGAAGGAAAAAGATTTAGGGTATGTCGTAAGGGTTCAAGTGAAGAAAGATTTTGGTGAGAAATACTGAAATGGCTGCGGGCTTTTTGGTGCGAAAAGGAAAATTTCATTAAAAAATAGGTAAAACATTTTTTAAAATTTAAAACTGAAAAAAAATATCGTGATGATATTTCTATCACAAAATTTGTGATGTATGATATTCTGTCATAATCTTTGTGACAGATGATATTCTGTCACAAAATTTGTGCCAGGTCATTTTCCATCACAAATAAACTATATTTCAAACAAAATCATATTATTTCAACTTGTCACTAATTTGTCACTAAAATATAATATTAGTGACAAATTTTAGTGACAACCACGCTCAGCCACAAATAAACTACATTTCAAAAAAAAATCATATTACTCTGATCCATGACTAAAATTTAATATTACTGACGAATTTTAGTGATGACATGAATTCGTCACAAAATCTCAGATTTAATGACGAATATGAACTCCGTCACTAATTCGTCACAAATTTTGAAAAATTAGTGATGTATCTCTTCTACCAAATCATTCTTTAAACATTTCCCATTCTTCTTCACTAAGATTGGGCTATCATAATATTCCAGACCCAATTTTTTCTCATCCAAATTTAGAATCCTATGTTGAATCATACCAGAAAGAAAAACAACGATGAGAGACAAGCGACTAAATGATGAAGCGATTACGAGAGAGGAGATGACGTTATGATGGTGCACAAGCTAAAATGGATTGAATCAGAAGAGAGAAAGGGATTGAACGACAATAAGAGCGAGAGGGGTTGAATAAAAAAAATCATACTTGAGAGCAATGACGAGAGAGAAGACAACAATGAGAAAGGAGACAAGGAGGAGAGATGATCGAGACAAGACAGACTGAGACTGAGAAAGGTCACAACTAAGAGGACGATGATGAGTGACGACAGGAAGATCTCAAATGGTGGAGTTTGGACGAGTGGATGCATGGAAGACAATGGTGGGGTCCAGAGTCTGGACAAGTGAACGTATCAAAGACGATGGTGAAGATCTCAGAGAGTGAGCCAATGAGGATGATGTGAATGAATGGCCGAATGGGAAAGGATCAAAGTGATTAAGGTTTTATTTTTTATTAAATTAATTTAAACTACTTTTAATTATAAAAATGACTAAACTACCCTAAGAAATATTATATATATATATATAAGGCATTTTAATAATTTCTATAAAATTACTAAAATGCCCTTTGGGGATGGGGAACCCACAGGGTGAAGAGTGTGATTCCCGTCCCCGCCCCCGCCCCCGAAATCTTGACAGGGGCATTTTTCCCCTATCCCTGCCTTGAGGGGAAAAAATCCATGCTCATGGGGCCTCTAAAGTGAGGTTCTCTGTAGGGATCCTCGAACTCTTACCTCATTGCCATCCTTAATCCTAGCTATTTCTAGGAGTTAGGTAGGACTTATCTATAAAACTAGGTTGTGTGGCACTTGGTAGAGAAACAATTTTAAGATATACATTTCCTCTTAAAAATCAAAACAGTCTAAAAACAACAAGTATTGGCACACATAGAGGAGGACTAGGAGTGACGAGATGCTCCAACAAGGTAACTGTGACTAGCGACGAAGCTAATGGTAAAGATGATTGAGCTCTAGAGGTGACTAGCCAAAAATGGGACTGGCGTATCTACAGGTTGCGTGGCGGCATGTACGTTGTTCGATGAGTGTGCACCTATTCTTGTAAAGGTCAACCTACAACCTTGCCCTCGACCGCCACGACATCTCATGGACAACATTCCAGCATAAGGAACAAAGAACAATATAAGATAGAAAGCCACAATTTAAATATGTCAAAAAACTACTCATTAAAATTGTTTCTTCTCTACATCATAAATGTTTAACCCTTTGATATCGGGCATTTTTATATATATTATAGTCTCTAACTTAGTCTTATGGCATATTTATTCATAGACAACTCTCTAATATTATGATATTTTGGAAATTATTAGGTCTAAATTAATAATAGATTTAATATTTTTTAATTACATATTTTTATGAGCTTAATTGATTAGAGACCCATTAATTTTATAGATAAAAAAATTATAGAGTTAATTATGTTGACTTGGACAAAAGTGTTGATGTGGACGCTAGGTAGATGTAGGGCCCATCTCTATGAAATTATGTCAAAATATAAAAACATCTTTTTACACGTTCTAGAAACCAAAAAATAGAGAAACATAAACAGAAAATGAGTAACAGTAGCAAGATAATAAATACAACAAAAAAGGACAGAAAAAGCAATAGAAAATTATAGTTGAAAGGGACTTGTCCACTATGCAATTTCATCCTCCTCATGGACTGAGTTTAAAGGCACATTCAGAACTCCATTTCTGAGTAGTTTTCCTCGCCATTTCTCTTATGTTTTACCTTCATGGAAGGCTTATTTTCTGCATGTAATCAGTCTTAAAGTGAAATGGTATGTAATCTGAATCTTTTTGTGCAATATATTGTTCTAGTTTCAAAATCTATTTAATCTTTGTTCTATGTTCTTGCTATCTATTCTTATGCTTGAATCTGTTTTGGTATGATTGAGTTAGGCATAGGTTCTATTTTGGAATTTTATCTGAGATGTAAACTTGCTATAGATACTTGTATGTGATTACTAGGTGTATGTAGTGAGTTGGAGCTGATATGGCTTGTCAGTATGCGGTTGTGGGGTATGATTAGGTTAGGGCTTAATCAAATTATGTTAGGTTATGAATTAGTGGAGATCTCCCTAATTGTAATTTTAACATAGTTTAGTTTTAGAAGATTTTCTGAAAATATTAGTTTGAAAACCTAATGGTGGAATTAAATCAAAAATTTAATTAGGGAAAAAAGATTAGGATAATTACATTCTAGGAATCTGACCGATTGATTACATGTATTCTATGTTATTGTTCTATTTCGATTTCTATTTTGTTAGGATTAGTATTCTATTTATGCAATTTAAATTCTGAAACACCCCCATGTAATTAGTGTGTAATTAGAGTTTGAACAATCAATTAGGCAATTAGAAGTAAGGCTCCACGAGTGAGAACGATCTGAGGAGATCTCTATATTGTAAAGTTGTCACGAATTCAATTTTGGGCGATTCAACAGTCATAGTGGCATGAACTACCCTTCCTCCCACAACATCAACAAGTCATCAATTAGAGGTTGTATGTACACATCTAAGCTCTTACTTAAGGATTTAAGACTAGGGATTATTAGGGCCATGAAAATGTACCCACGCTTCATGCACATACTAGGTGGGAGATTGTAGGGCTTTACAAGATTGGTCATCACGAGTATGGTGTGGTTGAACTACTAAAGGAATTGAACCAATCGATATAGAGTCTGAGCTTCACATTTCAAGGCTCTTGGGCAAAGGACGGGAGACTTGCATCAAACTATTTCTATGCCTCTGCATCATATAGATGGGTGATCACGGAATCATCTAACTGCACCCTGTTTGAATGTCATTGCATGTACTATTTTGTGCTCTTGGACACAAATAGACATTGCAGACAGTACTGTAATTGAGAAAACGTCACATCCTTCTGACTTTTCCCCTCTTGACCTTGTCAAGAACCTTGGATGTTCACAGATAGTACAGACAGTCATTTTACTATCCTCTTTATAATAAACATACAATTGGACGTTAGCCCAAGCTCATTCACCATTCTCTTGTATTTGTAAAAACTTTCAAGCAACTTTTCTAAGTCTAGAAGCATGCTCTTGATAATGACTAACATACAATCGTAGCAACTTTCATTTATATTAAACTCTGACTTTAGATTCAAAAGTTAGGTTACAACCGAGAACTTTATCTACTTAATACACCCATCCCATAATGGTTCGTCAGCATCCTTTAGCAATTCAAAAAACTTTGAAAGTAATGGGGTTGGTCCATCCTCCAAATTATCCTCATCCATATTCATATGATCCCCAAATTCATCCATCACCATGTGTACATAAGGGTT
This sequence comes from Biancaea sappan, assembly GCA_037074585.1. Taxonomy (NCBI): domain Eukaryota; kingdom Viridiplantae; phylum Streptophyta; class Magnoliopsida; order Fabales; family Fabaceae; genus Biancaea; species Biancaea sappan. The sequence continues at coordinate 10,993,465 of CM073490.1, read as the reverse complement.
CCCAATGCCTTTTTCATCAACTTTCCTAACTAAATTGCCCTCCTCCCAATGACCCTCGCCATGTCATGTTTAATTAAGGTACCTATCCATGAATCCATGTGTATATAGATGTTACTCTACAATGAATGGGTCAATCCTCTTAAGGTTCTTATACTTTGTACATAGACAAGGCATGCACCCTAGATGATCAACCACCCCAAGATTACTCTATGCAAATCTTATGAAATCCTCAACCACATATTGGAATTCAACTGATACTCGACCACTTGGATCCCTATGCCTTAGCATCCAACTTTGATCGGGTCTCATATTTACTAAAATTAGGTTTAAAGACATGGTTTCGATCTACCCAATAGAAATTGAATTTTTCCTATAAGCACGATATGGCTCTATCTTATTCAAGAAGTCACTTTTCTAAAACTTAAAGCTATAACATTTGTACCAACATCATATCTGATACTTCTTGAAACCTCTACTCTGATCAAGTTTGCACCTAGAGAACAAAAAAAATGCAATAAATTCCAAGATTATTGAAGGCAATGTTGTATGGGTGTCACTATAGCTTAGGTACCAGAGGTAATGCTTTCCCAACTGTTCAACTTGGACAATTCAAGATTTGATGCAATGTGACAAATGTCTCATATGATTCAAACATCTTGGCATTTTTGCATCAAATCTCAAATGAAAAAACTAAGGTCTCACTAAGATCTAAATCCAAAAATATTTTCCTATAACCAAAGTTTCAAGTAATTCTAAAAAACTGTTGGCAAAGTTTCCCTTAAAATAGGACTACCCTAAACTTAAAATAACTCATTTTCCTACAAAAACATAAATGCCACAATCACAAGCCCAAATACAATAAAGTTCTATTAATGACTGTTAAGCGATTTGGCAAGTGCACTAGTAGCACAAGTAATAAAGAGTGAGTAAGATACTGTTCCCATGAGGACTAAGTGACTAACTACCCAAGAAACTTGACGGAATTAGTTAGATGAAAACATTTGGATTGAAGATAGCTCTGATTAAAACTAACAAAGGAAAAATTAGATAGCAGTAAATTTTTATGAGGATTTTCTTCAATGATAGCAAACAAAATCACAAGTTGATGAAAATAATCTATTTAAAAGAACCTAGAGTTACTGATCCCTCTTTTCCGTCCTAGAAATTGTAAAACCCCTCTCACGCATTCGTAACTTAATCAACCATATAAGTTAATCCTAGATTATTCTAATAACTTAAAAGAATTCTCCCGAATCTCAGTTATGATACCTAATGCCTACTCAATTCCTTAAGTGGGTTAAGTCTATACTAACCAACCTAGCTTTGATTAAACGAGATTAACTAATATCCCTATTAGCTAACAAGCAAAAACTCTTAGTAAGATTCACGTACTTGTCCTCCCTAATCAGTGTTCTATTCTCACCTCCCTCTCCCGAGTTCGAAGACAGCAACAAGCATAAATATAGATTGATCAAGTCTATATAATGCAGCAATAAAATGAATAAAAAGACTTAAATTAATTGAAATAAGGTTGCAAATACATGAGAGAATGCAAAATCTATTCAAAAGTCGAGTTCATAATAACCCTAGAAGAAAATTTTAGCTACTTATGGAATTTAAATGACAGAATGCAGAAAAAGTTATAAAGATTGCCATGAATATGATGTTGGATGATGGATTGAGCCCTCAAAGCCTTGAAGATCAGGTTTGCCTTACTCTCCTCAGCCAAAATGACGCTTTCCTATCTCACTCGTATCAGAATTTTCCTAAAAAAAAACCTCTGAAGCTATTTAAAACGATACAATGTAGCTGAGAACGCGCTCTGATGCTGCAGCAGTGCGAATTCACCACTGCAACAAGGGAAGACAGAGATATAACCTAAAAAAAAGCTTCAGTGTGGCGCTTAAGGGTGCAGTGGGAGGTCTTACTAACACAGTCAAAACGGGGCCGGGGCCGACCCGGCCCAACCCGCCCAGGCCGACAACAAACCCGCCGAAAATGGGCCGAGCGTGGGCTAGCCTATTTTCAAACGGACTTAGATGTTCATATCCAGGCCTGCCCAGCTCTAGCCCGTGGGCCTAGACTCTTTTTGAAAAAAAAATCAAATTGATCCATTCCTATCCTCTTCTAGACCTCTACCTAACTGCTCTAGTTGGTTTGAAACTCATTTCAGTAAGTTACAAGGAATATATAATTAGAAAAAAGATAATTTCTTGTCGTATTCACTACTCAAGTCTTTATGACCAAGTGGTGATATCTCATTTGAAGTCCACCACCTATCCTCTTGATTAAATTTTTTACCATAAGATATGGATGGTAATTGGCAAGAATGCTCTATCCACACACTTCACGCCCAATAAGCTAATGTGATTTTATTTTATTGGATCCTCTTTATTTACTACATAGGCATAGGCAATTAGGCATGTATAACCTTAATTACTAGTGTTTTTAGCCTTTTATATAGATCCTCCTTATTCATCAAGTGACTAAACATTAAACAACATAAAATAAAATTCATATTTCATCAAGACTAAAGTAAAGAGTTTTGGCAAACAAGAGACCAAATAAGAAGAGTTTTGTAATCCATCATTCAAGACTCAAGAGACTCTAAACAAATTACAAGCATACAAATGAAAAGGGAGGATAGCATACAAATTACAAGCATACAAATTACAGTTTAAAAATTACAAGCATAGCAAATAAAATAATATTTAAACAATAAAACTTCAAAGCTCCAAGTGTCACCATCCTTTAATTGGATATTGCCAATTTGCCACCCACCAAATAAAAAAGTCACCTAAGCAATCAATAAAGATTACAAGTTAATTAGTAATTATAATATTGCATGTTAAATCTTAAAAAAATAAAGAGATACTAACAAATATTAAATAACTTAATTCATTCATTCTTCCTCCTCAATCCTCATCAACATCTTCTTCTATCAAAATGGGATTTGATTTAACAGTTAAAGTTGTAGGCGCATTTTTTTTTGCCAACAACACTTTCATCACCAACATCATCAACGTCATCTTTATTGAAATAGAGAACAATTTAGATAAGTTATTAATAAACTATATAAATTTACCAAAATAAAATATAAAAGCTAAATTATAAATTATATAAATTTAAACTACTCAAAGAATACCTTCAGACGAGAATCCTTGCATCCAATTGCATGTACAAATTAAAGCTTGCACGTTCTTTGGAAGTAGACAACTACGATATTTGTTAAGGACACGTGAACCAATACCAAATTGTGACTCTGAAGCCACAATGGTTATTGGTATGCTTAATATATCAGTTGCCATCTTTGCTAAATCTAGAAACCTAATCTTCTGCTCTTTCCAAAATTGTAGAACATCTAACTTTGAAAAGTGACGAAAATCAAGTTTTGGTTCCTCCAAATAAAGTTTCAATTGAGATTTTTTGGCTTCACTCACAATTTGGGAATCCATATCTTGCAAAGCCTTTTACAACAAAAATAATCAGGAAATTCACAAATGACAAATCACAAAACATTAAAACATGTGTAAATAAAATAACAAAATAAGCCAAATAAATTATGACATACCATTAAAGATGACAATAATCCTTCACCATCATCCCTTTCATTATGTCTTGATGAAAAAAATGGTGAAATTTGACTTGTGGAAGTAGATGTTTGATTGCTTGAGGAGTTTGTACTTGAATATGCATCAAAGAGTTCAAACAATTTACTTTTTACATTTCTTATTTTTGAACTGGAAGTAGTAGAATCAATCTTGTCATAACAACTCTCCAATAATGTAAACTTGACTCGTAGGTCAAGAACTACTCCAAGTGCAAACACAACACTATATTTACTTCAATATTTATCAAATTTCATCTTCATCCTTATCGACATACTTCTAATGACCTTATCTTCATTAAGTGAGTCTTGAAGCAAATTTTTCTCTATTTCGCATACTTGTAAGAAGTATAAATTAGATGTTGGATAAGTGGAACCCGACATCAATTTGGTAATGTCAATAAAGGCCTAAAAAAGACACGTATCTTTTCTCCTCTATCCCATTTTTCAGTTGATGGATAATGTTTACAATTTTCGTCCTCCAATTGAAAACTACCAAACGCATGTTTATACCTTATCGCACTTTCAAGCATCAAGTAAGTTGAATTCCACCTAGTTGTTACATCCAAGCGCAAAGAAATACTCTCTTGAATACCAATTCCTTGCACACATTCATCAAATTTTTTCTTTCGCCCCTCAGACCCTTTGACATATTTTATACTCTCTCTTATTTTTTGCAAAGCATCATTACATATTTTCAAGCCTTCTTGGACAATCAAATTAAGAATATGGGCACAACACCTCACATGAAAAAATTCACCATTGCATAGCAAACAATTTTGCAAACATAGTTGCTTCCTCAACAATTCTTGCATACTATTATTACTTGATGCATTGTCTAAAGTAATGAAAAATATATTTTTTTCAATCCCCCCAATCTTTTATAAGTTCCATCACTTTTCTAAACAACTCATGCCCTGAATGTGGAGGAGGCATATCAGAAAAAGCAAGAATTTTATTCTTTAATATCCAATTTTCATCAACATAATGTGCAATCAAGCAAATATACCCCTCAGTTGTGCAAGAAGTCCATATATCAGATGTAAGACAAATCCTACTAGGAGTTCTAAGCAATTCTTCTCAAAATTGCCTTCTTAGACTTATACAATTTCCCTATATCAGAAGCACATGTGTTCCTAGATATTGATTTGGCATCCAAATAACTCAATAAATCCACAAAAGAATCATACTCCACAAATGAAAAAGGAAGATCATGCTTTGCAACAAGTATAGCTATTTTGTCATGAACAACAGTTTGAGTGATCTTCCTACTTTTAAGTTTTCCTGCTTGATTAACAAGTAAGCTACCAATATCCCTATAACTGTTTAACTGAGGACACATAGCTAAGTGACGGGTCAAATTTGATGTACCGTGAGTGCTACCTCCAGCTATATATTCAGACCCACATCTATTACATTTTGATCTAGGTTTTCCATCCCCACCTACACCCAAGTATGTAAAACAAAACCACACATCAGATGTAGTTCTCTTTTTAGATGGAGGAGGAATAGATGTAGCACTTTCGGTTCCACTTTTATGTGGAGGAACAAAATCGGAATCTATAATCTAAAAAAGAACAAAAAAAGGAAATGGGAATTTCAATTCCAATATAAACCTATTCACCTCCCACAAGAAACGAAGAACTTAAAAGCAAAAGAACAAATTCCAATCAACAGAAAAATAAAAAAAAAATAATAGTATTAAAATTACATTATCAGCTTTGTCTTCAACCACATTATCCCAACTATCATGGAATTTAGAGTTCAGCGAATTACATGAACATGACCCAAATGAAGAATCAAGAAAGCATCAAAATTTAGAAAACACCAAACTCTTAAATCCTTTCAGTGCCATACACTTTTGACATAATACATGAACATGATCTTCATTCTTCATCACCAACAAATCAATAAAATATGTTCAGACTAGGAATAAACAAAAAAGCCATAGCCCCAAATGAAGAATTAAGATTTCAATCTAAATCAGTGTCTCACATTTGATTGAAAAAAATTATGAAATTCCTTTACTAATGGTCTAACACTATGAAAAATAATCCTCATATGCTACTGTTATTGTTTTAAGTATAACACCAAGTTTTGGAAATACCAAATTTGCAATCAACAAGAAAGAAAATAGCACCAATACTTTCATTTTTCAGGCCTCAAATGATTTACAAAATAAAATGAAACATACTTGAAATAAATGAAAGAGTTAAATACTTAAATGATATCCTCCTAATTCTTACATTGAGAATTTGAGATACTTTCTAGCAAGTAGCAAGAGGGCGACAGGTGACTGGGTGGGTGTCTAGGCGAGACCGAGATGGCGTTGGCGAGCCGAGGTCGACTGTCGTCTATCGAGACTCGAGATTGAGACCCAAATGGTGAGGGTTGAGGGAGTGAGGCTGAGGGTCTGAGGCTAAGCCGTTAGCGATGGCCGATGAGGGGTGAGGCCGTGAGGGGCGCATCGGCAGCTGGTAGCGCAGAGGGTGGGTGAGGGCGTGAGGCAGACCGTGAGGGACACAGAGGGAGGGACTGAGGCCACCTTAGGGTGAGAGGCTGAGAGCTGTGACCGTGAGTTGGTGAGTGTGATGTGATGCTACGAGACTGAGAGATCCGAGAGTTCGAGACGGCAAATGAGACCAACTGAGAGAGTGAGAAGTGAGGATTGAGGAATTAGGGATTTAGGTTAGGGAATTTTTTTTTAATTATTCAAAGATGGGTATTGGTGCTATTGGACTGGGCCGCCTGTGCAGCAGCAGTGCAGGACTTTTTTTTAAAAAAAAAGAAACATAAGGGCCGAACCGCGGACAACCCGCAATTCGGCCCGTCTGAAACGAGCCAAAAAAGGGGGTCCAAGCCCATCCAAATATTGGCAGGCCAGGCTCAACCTGCGGGCTTGAGCCCGTATTGGACATCCAGTGCCAGGCACTGGACATCCAGCGCTAGGCATTGGGCTGGCGTTACAGTGGCTCTCCTTCTGCACTGCAGCGGCTAGCGATAGAGCTGGGGCTGCCTTTGCTGAGGTTCTAGTGCTGGGCATTGGGATGCTTTTCTTCTCTTTAATCTTTTAATTTCTTGTTTCTAATATGGCTTCCTTTCCTCTATTTGGTGATCCTTTTTTACACCCTGAGATGCAAGATTAAAGATTAATAACTAGCATAAAAGTGAGGGTAAAAATGGAGAAAATTGTAAGGACTTAGGAAAACCAAAATTAGATAATTTTGAAGCCAAAAGGTAATAAATCAGTAAAAATCAAGCAATAGTAAGATTCAGATATCAAGATAAAATGTACAAAAATCATGCTAATTAAGAAATTAACAATTCCGCAGTCAAATCAAACAACTTCAATTGTTTTTAAACTCCACAATAAGTCATAAAATTTTGCCACCTAAGTTTCATGGAATTATGAAAATTCACAAAAATGTAAAAAATTGCAAAAAATACATGTACAGCTTCGGAAATGGAGAATCATACATACAGCTTCGGAAATGGAAAATCATACAGAGTGCTTGCAAAAAATTTTCCAATCACTGAGGCTTACTCTGAAATTATAGTTTCTAATAATTACAACAATTTCAAAAATTAAGAAAAAATCACAAAAATTAAAAAATGAAAAAAAATCATATGCAGCTTCAAAAATGGAGAATCATACAAAGTGATTAGAACCATAAGATTTACGGAAATTTTCTCCCAATTCTTAATATTTACAAAAATTTTCACAAATTTCTAATATTTACATAAATATCCAGAAATTTAAAAAAATAGAAAAATCTCCAAATAATAAGTACCAATTTCCAAAAATTTCTAAAAATTCCTAAAATTTCAAAAAAAAAATTAGAATAATTCAAAACATGGGGGAAATTGCCAAAAAAGTTGTAAATCGGCATCTAACCTTGGATTAGCACACATAGAAGCAAGAGAAATCAGCCAAAAAATTGAACTTGCAAACCCTACCTTCGGTGAAACTCGAGCAAAATTGGCAAAACGAGTAGTCAATTAGTGGAGAAACTTTCCAAATTTCTTCCCCACTTCTTTTCCAAGCAAATCCCCTCAAAATTGATGGTAAAAGTCTCCCATAACAAAAACAGAAAGGAAGGAGAAAGGGATGTGATAGAAAATTAAATTAGCGAGGAAACAATGACGAGATAAGTGACATCACTATTCTATCGGTATTTTCATTTTAAATTAGTAGCTGATTTTGAAATTTAGTGAGGGAATATTTCTTGCCAATTATAGCGACGGACAATTCGTCGCATTGTATTTATAAATTTTAGTTTTAACTATAGTACTGATTAAAAGCTGTATTAACCGATATAATTTATTAAATAAAAATATTATATTAAATTATATTAAAATTATATTCTAATTTGATTATATTAAATATTTAACAATAAATATTATATTAAATTGTATAGTTGTGGATTTATTTACTTGTTTCAAATTGAGCAAATAATTAATTATTTCGACATATATAACTATTGTAAGTGGAAGTGTAATTGTGACTAGAAAAAATGTAGAGTATATATGAGCAAAAAATAAGACATAATTAATTAATTAATTAACTGTTATCAAATCCATATCGTCAATGGTAACAAGGGGAAGACATAAACGGTATAGTTAAAAGAGCACTAAGAGAAGACATAAACGGTATAGATAAAAGAGCACTAATTCTTAGATCCGTGTAAAAATTTAGAATTACGATCTGAGCGCAACAAACTATAAAATGAACATATAAGCTTCTTTGACACTCAAACCAAATTGCCAATTCACAATCCCTTTTCACCCTCCTTGATATTTCTTCCCTTTGATATATATCCAAAGATCCATTTCGACCTCAATATTGTGAAGATTGCAATGCAAAAAGAATGGAGAAGGAGAGGAGAGAATTCTTAGAATGGCTAGGGTTTACAATACAAAAATGTTACAAGGGAAAATGGTAAATATATACAAATAAGATTAAAAGACTAAACTACCCTTAAGTGTAATAATTATTATTTACTAACATCCCCCCTCAAACTCACGATGCATCAGTAGAAATCATCGAGAGTTTGCTAGTCAAGAAATGAAAACGTTGAGTGGAATGCGATTTTGTGAACAAGTCAGCAATTTGCATGGAGGATGAGATATAGGGTAAAGTGATGGTGCCATGTCCAAAGTGATGTCGAGTAAAATGACAATCAATCTCAATATGCTTGGTGCGTTCATGGAAAACTGAGTTGCGGGCAATTTGTATAGCACTCATGTTATCACAATACATAGGGATTGGGCCAGAGAAAGAGACACCCATATCGACAAGTAACCAGCGTAACCAAACTATTTCTGCAGTGGTGGATGCCATGGCACGATATTCAGCTTCTGTAGAAGATCGAGAGACAATGTCTTGTTTCTTACTCTTCCAAGAAATGAGAGAATCTCCCAGAAAAATGTAAAACCCTGTGGTTGACTTACGATCAGTGGGATCACCACCCCAATCAGCATCTGAGTAGGCACGTAATTCTAAGGAAGAAGATGTAGGAAAGAGAAGACTCTGAAATTGAGTGCCTCTAAGATAACGAAGAATGCGAAGAACAGCTGCCCAATGAACTGAAGTAGGAGAAGTGACAAATTAACTAACAACATGCACTGCATAAGCAATATCAGGTCTAGTGATAGTAAGATATACCAGACTGCCAACAATTGTACGATACAGAGTAGGATCTGATAAGGGAACGCCATCAGAAGAGGTATACCGGGCATTAAGCTCCAGAGGAGTATCTGTTTTTCGAGTATCAGAGAGACGAGCTTGTTCAAGGATGAGAGTGATGTACTTAGATTGGGAAAGAAGATAACCTCTAAGAGAGTAAGCCACTTCAATCCCCAAAAAATATCGAAGAGTGCCCAAATTTTCATCTCAAACTGTCGAGCTAATTGCAATTTTAACTCTGCAATCCCATCAATATCATCCCCAGTAATAATCATGTCATCAACATATAAAGAGAGTATGATACGACCATGGGAAGTACTTTTGAGAAACAAGGCGGAGTCATGTGAACTAGAATGAAAACCAAGAGATGCAATCACAATGGAAAACTTTTCAAACCAAGCTCGAGGAGCTTGTTTGAGGCCGTATAGAGCTTTCTTTAGTTTACAAACTTCACTAGGATTATGAGAGACACCTGGTGGAGGCACCATGTAAACTTCTTCTTGAAGATCACCATTTAAGAAGGCATTTTTAACATCCATTTGAGAGATATGCCACTGATGAATAGATGCAACTGCAATAAGAGTGCGGATGGTAGTCATTTTAGCAACAGGAGCAAATGTTTCTTCATAATCCATACCATATTATTGGGAAAAACCCTTAGCAACTAAACGAGCTTTGTATCGTTCAATTGACCCATCAGACTTAGTTTTGATCTTATATACCCAACGAGAACCAATTGCACGTTTTCCCTGTGGAAGAGGAACAATGTCCCAAGTATCTGTCTTCTACAAAGCAGAAAGTTCTTCTGCCATAGCTTGCTACCAAAGAGGGTCAAGAACAGCCTCTTGATAGGAAGAGGGCTCAGATAAATTGTGAATAGAGGTCAAAAAAGAAGCAAAAGAAGTAGAGTAAGTGGAATAAACAAAATCTGGTAATTTAGTGGACTTACGATCACGTTGAGGGTAACGAGAAGGAGGATCCACAGTCACAGAGAGTTCTTGAGAAGTAGTAGGGAGAGGGGAAGTATCAACAAGAGGAACATCAAGATCAGCAGAACTACCAGTGTCAACCCTGCAAAACTCAATATCAGAATTATTTAGATGATCCGTCACATGAGGAGGTGTGGTATCTGTATCTGTGTGAAAAGGATCAATACGGGTGAGATCAGACTTTGTAAGACTCTGAGAATCAGAAGGAATGGAGTAAAATGATATACGTTCAAGAAACACAATATGACGTGAGACATAAAGTTTTTGAGTGACAGGATCATAACAACGATATCCTTTCTGACCATCACCATATCCTAGAAAAACACAGATTGCTGAATGAGAAGACAATTTATTATGCTGTACACTAGGAAGAAGAACAAAACAAGTAGAACCAAAAACTCTTAAAGTTGAATAGTCAGGAGCATCGCCATATAGTTTTTCAAAGGGGGACAAACCTGAAATAACAGATGATGGAATTCTGTTAATGACATGGACAGCAGTAAGAATAGCTTCCCCCCAAAACTCACTGGGAACTGAGGCAGACAAAAGAAGGGAACGAGCAGTTTCAACAATGTGACGATGTTTCCTTTCAGCAACGCCATTTTGCTGAGGAGTGTCAGTACAAGAAGTTTGATGAAAAGTTCCATCAAAGGCAAGTAATTCAGAAAATTTACTAGATGTATATTCACCCCCCATATCACATCGAAAACACTTAATAACTGCATTATGTTGAGTTTTAACAAAAGCACGAAACATAAGATAAACACTAAAAAATTCAGAACGATTTTTCATAAGATAAACCCAACAATAACGAGTATAGTCATCAATGAAAGAAACATAATATCTAGATCCACCTTTTGTAGGAAGAGGTGATGGACCCCAAACATCAGAATGAACCAAGTCAAAAGGTGCAACAGAAGCAGAAGTACTTTTGGAAAAAGGTAAAGCAGAAAATTTAGCAAGTTTACAACCACAACAATTAGAAATGTCATGAGTTTGCAACTCTCCTAAAGCTCCGATAGAAGCTAAGTATTTCAAGCGGGAAGAAGATACATGTCCGAGACGAGAATGCCATAAGTAAAAATTAGAATATGAGGAACCTAAACTAAATGATGACAGGTCAACACTGGAAGCTGCAATATCTGAAACTTTGAGCTTATCCAAAATATAAAGTCCCCCCTGCCTACGACCGGTCCCAATGAGCCTCCTGGATTGCGGATCCTGTACATAACAAGAAGTGGAGGAAAAGAAAACTGAGAAGCCAGAATCACACAACTGACTAACAGAAACAAGGTTCAACGTAAGGTTAGGAATGTAGTAAACATTGGAAAGAGATAAAGAAGAAGTGCAAATAGACCCAGTACCCGCTAAAGGCATAGGAGTGCCATCAGCAGTCATAACAGATATAGATGACGTGGGATGTAAAGATGCAAAGGATTGAAGATCAGATGACATATGATGAGAGGCTCCAGAGTCAAGAATCCATATGGATGAAGATATACCTGATGAGCTAGAGGAAGGCAAACCTATATTTGAGGAGGCAGATATAGCTTGTGGTTGAGTGGCAAGAAACTTCTGAAATTGCTCAGCAAGGGTAGCTATTGTAGGGCTAGAAAAATGTGTATGTCCAATACCAAGAGAATCTGTTGGAGGAACAACTGCTGCAACATTTGAAGTTGAAGGTTTGAAGCCTCGTTGTTGCAAATGATTAGGCTGTTGTGTATGGTGCAATTTGTTCAATAATTTCGGGCATTGAGCTTTCCAATGGCCCTTCTGCTTACAAAAACTACATTCGTCATAACCAACCTTTCCATGAGATTTGTTTTTGTTAGGAGGAACTGCAAATACAGATGGGTGAGGAATAGGAAGAATTCCTTTCTCTATAGTCCCTTTGTCAGAGTGAGATTTAAGACGAATCTCTTCAGCTAACAACTCATTAACCACTGAATCAACTATTGGAAGAGGATTACGGTGCAATATGGTTCCACGAAGCCCTTCAAAATCATCCCGAAGAGCCATCAAAAATTGAACCAGACGTTGTTCTTCTCTACGAGCAATGTATGGTGCAAAGGCTCGTAATTCAACAGATTCAGTAAGAGCTAGTTGATCCCAAAGATTAGTCATAGCAGAATAAAATTCTTGTATGCTCATGTTGTTCTGTTTAAGAGCACGAATATCAATCTCTAATTGATATTGCTTTGCAAAATTTGACTGCATATACAACCTTTCCAAATGATCCCAGACCTCTTTAGCTGTTTCATATTTTGCTAGTTGTACTCCTATTGATTGTAAAACAGAGTTATTGATCCAAGTAATTATCTTCGAATTGTTTGCATCCCAAATTTCCATCTGTTCAATATATTGTGCATCATTTTCATCTTTCGGCTTAACAAAGGTTCCAGAAACATAACCCCACATTCTCTTACCTTTTAAAAAAATTTTCAACACATAACTCCAATATGAATAATTCTGTCTGTTCAATTGCACACTAATAGATTGAAAAGAATCATCTTTTTCACCAGCCATTGCTACTGTTATTAGACCGAGAATTTAATTATCTGGCAAAATGTATACTGAATGAACAGTAAACATACCAAAATATTGTTCAAAATTCTGATAAACAGTAAATTCAGAACAATCAAAAACAATCTCTGACTTACCAGAAATGCAAAAAATAGTTTCTTTCTAACCAAAACTAAGTAAATCGGGCTAGATCTGAGAAACTTTCTCGCAGCTACAGTAACAAAAAAATCTGCAAATCAGATTTTTGCAAACAAGAACCCGATCTGAAATCTGCAAACTCGATGTAAAATCGATCCGAACTGCAAATGGGTTGCCGACAAAAATAAAAAAAAAATAAAAACAACGCACCAAATCTGATTGCTCCAACCCGAATCTGTGATTTGTTGAAAGATTTGAGAAAGCTGTGGATAGATCAAGAATTGCGCTCTGATACCATGTGAAGATTGCAATGCAAAAAGAATGGAGAAGGAGAGGAGAGAATTCTTAGAATGGCTAGGGTTTACAATACAAAAATGTTACAAGGGAAAATGGTAAATATATACAAATAAGATTAAAAGACTAAACTACCCTTAAGTGTAATAATTATTATTTACTAACAAATATTTGGTCATAGTCATTGAAGTTGTCTCCTTTCCATAATTTAGGCTTTGAATAATTAAGGCAGAGAGTGAGCATTTGTTAAGTACTATACGAGGCTGCGTACGTAATGAAAGGCGGAATTTAAAATATGAGAAGTCAAATCCATCACAAGTTAGGAAGAGAATTGATGATGTTGTGGCAGTGCAGTGCATTTGTGAATTAATAGTTCATTGCTCTCAGTCTCTTTCTCTTTTAATTCCTATATTCCTAATAGATCTTTTGAAGTTGTTATGTTAGATTATATATGTATTATTTTTAGGCTTGTGTCTTTATGTCGTGGGAATTGCTTGCTTGAGTTTTTTCCTTAATGAGTTACTTCAGCACCATGTTTTCTTTCCTTTGATTCAAAATTAAATAATTAAATAGAGCTTTAATATTATTTGTTATAGTGAGGGATTAGCAACTACTAAGGGAAAAATCAACCACATAACTACTCCCTCGCTAATAGCCTTAGCGACGCCGAAAGAAATCAATGATAAAATTTTTCTCTTACCAATCTTTCACTATGTTGTTGTTGTTTTTGCACGAACCCTTCACATAATTTTCTTGCGTGTTTGGGCCATAATAAGAGAGGGATTTTTTTTCTCTCAAAATTCCTTCACTAAATAACGACGGAATTGCAAGGGAAATATATTCCTTCATTATTGCAGCAATTTCTTGAAGTGTCACTTGATCAATTAAAGACAAGCCATTGACACTGCAACTAAAGAATTCTCATGAGAATGGAATTAATTGATAACTCCACATTATTCATGTAAATTCCATGAAGATTTTGGTTCTTTTTGTTACAATTTTGACCATTTTTATGGTTAAAACATATTAATTCTTGTCATTTGTGTATAAATTTTGTACCTAGACTAAAAATCTAAATTTTGACATAATGAACATAATTTTGGTCGCAAATTATAAACTCATTTAAATTTGTGTTTTTGCAGGTCTAGATGAAGGAAAATTGAAGTTATAGCATGATAAACCCAAAACCAAGAAGAAAATGAGAAGAAGAAGCCATGGTGGAGTAGAAAAGATGTAAAATGGAGCACCTGATGTTGTCACTAACATGCTTAAGCCAACAAGCACATGTTTAAGCGTACAAACTCTAGAAAAGGCAACTGCTCTTGGCCACTCGCACACTTTGCCGAGCAAATGTGCACTTAAGTAAGCATATGGGTGCTTAAGTGGGCATCTTGAAATGTTGTCATGTGCTGAAAAGTATAAAACACAATTGGGATGAAATTTTCAGGGTATACTCTAGATTTTGGAGAGGCTAGGGACGACAACTCTTGGACAGGAAGCAAGGATAACCTTCTCCCATCAAGATTTCTAGGCTCTTTCTCTCTTTTTCTCCTTAGAATCATTATGTTATCCATCTTTTTTGTTGTATTGTTATGTTTTTCTTATATGTATAGCTAGATTTTCACTCTAGGATTGTTATGAACCTTGGTATGAATTAGGATTTGATTGTCTCTTGAATTCTTGCAATAATTTGGCATTTAATACAAGTTTATCCATCTTATTCTTAATGCTTTCTGATATTTTGGCCAATTATTAAAATGTTTATGTGGTTCTTGCTGAACTTAGAAAAGGAAAGTAGGAATTAAACCAAAGATGGAAAGTGTGAGTTCTTAAACCTTAAGAATTTAAGGAAATAAATAAGTTAATAACATAGGAATATGGATATTAACCTCATAGCCAAGAAGTTGGTGAGAGTAAAAGTGAGAGAGATAATTGATTCTATGAAAAATTGAGATTAGCATTCCTAGGACCTTTTTTTAATTGAATTAACTATGTGTGTTAGATTTTGGTTATTGCATTTTTGTTCTTTTTGCTGCCAGATTGTGTTTTCATTTCAATTTAGAGTTCCCTTCAATTCAAAGTAATCATCTAGATAGTAGCAAATTAGTTTTTTGATTCCGTGACAACTTCAATCCTTGTGGAAACTATTTTTACTTACATTTTAGTATACTTGTATGATTTGGTGTACTTGTCGAAGTCTCAACTTTAACCATATTACCATATATTAGATATTAAATGATTATTACTGTCAAAATGGGCCTAAGCTTATAGACTTGACTTGACCCACTCATATTTTAGGGCGTGTATAATCTTCTAAAATTAGGCTCGTTTAAAAATTGACTTAAACAAATTTGGCCCATTTGCCTACGGGCCAACCCACCATTTTTTTTGCATAGTTATATTTTTTTTGTTTAAAAAACAAATGACTAATAAATAGAGAATCAATTATTTTGCTTAAAATTTAAAAATTTATCATAATTTGAGGCAAGGATCAACATTAGTAAGCATATTTTTTTTTCAAAACTATACTCATCTATTATTTTGTATAAAATAAAAAAACGCTGAATTTACATTAAAAGACTTTAAAATAAAATAAATGGAGACCTGTATGTATTGCTAATGGGCACTAAGTAAGAAACAAAGCCATGAATAGAATGGCTTTTATAAAAATTATATATATATATATAGTTGATTTTCTAATACTTTTATTTGATACATTAATAATTTTTTCATTGGCTAACAAATTTGTAATAATATATTTTTTTAGTGTGATATAGGTTATATTTATTTTGACAACTATAGTGCATGCTTGTTTTACTTTCTTAGTGTGAATGAATGATTAAATATAAAATCTTGAAACTTTGATCTTCAGAAATTGTCATATTATAAGTCATAACATAATCAACCATAAAAAAATTAAAAAAAGTTTAACTTCTTAGTAAATGAAAAATTCAAAAAAGAGTTTCCATACCATAATAATTAAAATTGATAATTATAGTTTAAATCCAACCCAAATAATTTTTTTCCAAAACAAAAATTGAACCTGCCCGCCGGCTAGGTTGCAAGCGAGCCTGACCATTAAAAACCAGGTTTGTTTAAGACGGGTACATGTTTTAACAGTGTTATCAGTGATGCAATGAATTTGTTTGTTCTCCATGAATGGAAAAAGGGAAAAAGAAAAAGAGAAAGGAAAAAGATGGGAAGATGAGGAAGGAAAATTCAAGACTGCACATGGTGTTGTCTCTACAAAAAATTAGATAAAAAGGTAAAAGAAAAGGCCTAAGATAGCAATATTTTATTGGACAAGATGCACTCTCTCCACGAGAGTTGTCACCTTAAGGCAAATATAGCCAAGAACATCCTGCATTCTAATACTTACAAACACAAAAAGATGGCTTCAGATTTCAAAATATTAGAGAGAGAAGAATGCAAGGCATGATTGTGGGTGAGTGCTATTACACAGACAAAATTGGGGCAGTATTAAAAGAACATCATCATTCCATGTCTCTGCCCTTCATATATATACATGATAACTATTTATTTTTTTGCTTATTTATTTCGAATTCAGAGAAATATTGGGAATAAAAATAAAAGCAGGATCGAGAATAGAATAATAAGGTTGAGAAGAAGAGAGAGTTAATTAGCACAAAATGTTACACTAAGAAATCAGTAATTACGCAAAGTATCATGAGTAGCTAGGAGCATCGCTTTTGTGGGAGTCCGATGAATAACTCAGTCTGTAGTGTTGCCTGTAGTGTTGCCTGCTTCTTTGTGTGTAGCCCATTGCTGTAATGATTTTTTTCCACAGTACTGCAGCCATAACCATGTGTTTATATATATAGCAATTAGCAAGCATGATACAACTTCACATATTTCATAAACCCACTTAAAACAAAATGATTTAAGCTTCGGTATTATATTATCGTAACAATTACCACAGCAAACCAACAAGGTAGAAAAGTTAATTAAGGAAAGTAGGGTGACCAAAGAGTAATGATTATGTACACTTTTGTTAAAATAAAATTAATTAAAGAATAATTTTTTAACAAAATTTATTATTAATGTATTTATATATTTATTCATGATTAACTTGATTTATTGGTAAATCTCATGCTTAAGCACTGTACTAATTTGAGAAAGCCATAGCTTATTTGTAATGCAGAAATTGCTAGTTCTTCTGTTCTCATTGGTCTATGTATACTATTAGTTATTGGGCTTAGATTCAGGTTTGTAGATGTTTCACTTTTAAGCCCAAATGGTAATGAAGACAAAAGCCCAAAGAAAGCTGTTTGAATTGCTGGTAGGGGCTGGATCATTTGGGTTCTTCCGCATCATTGCTTTCGGATCAATTCAGCATCGCGTGGGGCGTTTGTATTAAATACGGTGCAATATTTTAAATCATACAAGCACATTTTGTCCTACTTGTTATAAAAATTCTCTTAGTTTTCCTAGTATCATACAAATTCTTAACAAAATTAACTAACATGGAATATGTGACCATTAATTGGTAAAGATACAGATATTTGACCATATTTCACCAACTCAAAAAATAATAGTATTATTTTGAATTTACTAACTCTAACATTTCTCCTTCCTCAAAGATTATCAAGATATTATGCTACATATCTACGTTGGCAATATAATACAAAAGTTTGTATTCTCTAATAGTCATATATTGTTATTGAGAAACTTTTTAAATATATAAGATAAATTCGACACAGAAGAATATAGAATATATATATATATATATATATATATATATATATATGTGGGATTAAATTGAAATTAACCCCAAACTTAAAGACCCGGGAAACGAAAAACTTTTGCCAATTTTTATTTTGCGCATTTTATGTTGAGTATCCATGCTTGTTAATTAGAACAAAACTAGGATTAAAGAGAAAGTAGAAGCTCACCATTTTACTTAAGTTTGCATTCTCTCGGAGCAAGTTTCTCTCCTGATTTCAGGGAGGAAAAAACTGTGAGGCATCTTAAGAATTTTCAAATAACAGGGTGTGAATTTAAGGTACTTGGATTGCGTTAGATTGGAGCTAAAATTACCTTATTTTGTAGTTGCTCAATCTGCTCATTAAATAGCTGGGCCTGAAGCATTATCAAGTTAAGCCTCTCTTTATAATTAATTTTGATGTTCTCTACATTAACTTAATATAGCAACCAATATTTTCTTTTCTTTTCGCTTAACAACTTAGGCTTTTGAGTTTGAATGATGCTTTGTGATGTATATATACCTTCCTGAGCCTGACGTTATGCAAACTTCTATCCAGCTGCTTCTCCACTGCTTGGAGTTCATCACAAGAACATGAACTCAAACCTTCTCCCATTAGTTTCCTAACAAATCAAATCATTCACTCAGAATTGTATATATTTGAAGATATAGAGCGAGAAGAGAGTAGTGCCGTAGTGGCATGACAAACTAGCTAGGTATTTAGTTTAAGCTAGTTAGGAGCAACCTTTGAGAAAGTTTAAGAAGCTCGATCTCTTTTGCCATAACTGCATATTCGAACTTCAATTGCTGCATCCAAAACCATAAACCCATTAAATTAAACAAAGAATTATAGCGAGTAAAACAATTAGTTTTGTTTTGAATAATTGAATGAGGCCAACGGTAATTGATTGTATGAATGATGAACATCTTGAGGTCTTATTGGAGTAATCAATTTTCTACATCAACACTAGCGTCGCAGTTAATTTACTTGCCACGTCGCTGATCAATTACGGGAAATAACCTATTCTCATTAAAGACAAAAAAAAAAAAAAACCCTCTTTTCATTGTCCGTTTTAATATATAATGATCTACATCAACAAATTGAAAGCTAACTTAATTTTATTTTCTCCAACAATTCCAGTTAGACCTGCGTATACCTTTATATAAATAACTGGCATGCAGTACCACTTTGGTTTTAATTAATAAAATGTAGTCTTTATACATAAATTGGTATAGAAAAAAAAAAGCTATTAACTGAAGTCATAAATAATTAATTTTGGAACGGTTAAATTAATAAAAGGAAAACATAACAAAATCATCCATGTACACATGCATTAATTCTGCATATATGATCCGGTGATTGGAGTTTCCGCCTAGGTCTAGCCTTCCATATCCATGTAGAAAAAATTACCAAAAACTAATCATGAAATTCGCAGAAGCTTACTTCTTTTTTTTTTGCATAATTAACAACAACAATAATAATACATAAGTTCATCCTAAAACATATTAAATAAAAATAGAGAATATATAGGATCGGGGATGTCAATTTTGAATAAATCAAGTACAAGTTCAATTTTGAATAAATCAAGTACAGGTTCAATTTTGAATAAATCAACAATAATACTCTCTAGTTTTAAGTTTGGCTTTGGTTCATTGTCTTTTTATCATATTGACAACTACAAATTAAACAAAATATGAACTAGAGAGGCAACAAAATATGAAAATAATACTTCCTTTTCATGTATAGCTTATATCTCTTTCACAATTTACTGAGTGTTCTAAAGCAACTGACCTGGCTTTCCTCTTCAAGCTTGTAGCTGGGAGCATGATCCTCATATCTACAGTATCGTTCTAAAATCTTTCTGATGCTGAAATGTTTTAAACATAGTACATACACACATACATATATATATATGTGTGTGTGTGCGCCCGCGCGGCGTGTGTCAGTAGTGTGTCAGTAGAGTCAAGATTAATTTGAAAAGCTATGCAATTAAATTGTTCTTCAGTCAACATCAAGCAGTCATTTTCAAGTAGCTTTTCATTATTGAAACTCTTAAATAATAAGAGATAATGGCATAAAGAGTGAATTGTTGAGTATTGAATCTCTTAAACGTATCAAAACTAAATTCAGCCATAGGACAATTCTACTTATATATATATATATATATATATGCTGTATGCACATCTGCAGTTGTGAAGTTCAAAATGATATACAGTTAGACTAATGCTAAAACAGCAACATATCGACCAAAACAAAAAAAATCCCATTAATTTAATATCACCCTATGCTCGATAACCGTCACTAGAAATATTCCAGGAACTCTCTTCACATTCACCTAATTAATTTTAAAATTCAAAGCAGTCATGGGGGGATATTGGGTGGGCAAAATGAGCAAAGAAAACTGGGAGATATTTTTAATAACCCGTCTAAATCAACAAATGCGTACGGAAAGCACGGAACTGAAATGTTAATATAAACAATGACTCTAATTAACAAATAAATGACACGCCAAGCGGAAAATCCATCCTTTCAAAGAGGTCAAAAATTTATACATTCCTTTGGCCGCTGCAAAGACGAGAAATAGTGCTGCTGATATTAATATCTTGTCACCTCCTTCTTGGTCCATTTTAGGTTTAAAAATTTTCAAGTGATTAGCCAGTATTCCATTAACATCAATTTGGCAGCCCAAGAGAGAGGCTTCGGAACCTGCATTTATTGCAGAGTTTGCTCCGCACACTTTAGAGCTTAGACTTAGTTTAGAACATTAAGCTTTTCAGCATGACCTTAGCTCAATATGCATTTTTGAGTTCAGTAATCATTAATGTTCAGTAAACTAGTACTCATACTAACGTCTATGTTTGCTGCAGCTTTAAGCCTGTAAGAAAGCATAATTCCAAGTTTATACTGAGCACCAAAAGTGATCATCTTTCAAGAAGCAGAATTATAATTGGTTTGAAGTTAAAGGATAAAATATAGATATTGAAACCCCAAGAGAGAAAAGGAAGGCCAGAAGAGATTTGCTCAGAGATCCTCCTGGGAGGATGAACCTCAAAGCTGATAGACGGAAGTGCAAATTTTGGGGAAAGGAGAGTAGAAATTAGTGGCCAGTATACAAATCTAACTGGCCAGGCACTTCTATAATTTTCAACGTGATACTTTACCATTGAAGTTATCTAAACCTATTGGGCTTTCAATACACACAGAAGAATCTCACAATTCACAAAGGAAACCACACAGATTCCTTCACTTTTTCTTCTCATCATGATACAACCCAGTAGGTGATGAGTCAGACTTGAACAGTGAGATAGAAAGAGATGAAGGGTATCAAATCAACGGAACCATGAACCCAGAAACAACTCAAGATTAATACACATTGATTCTACTCTAGGCCTCAAGAAAATGCAGCCATATCCATATAAGCAATGAATCATGCCATAAATTTATATATGTTGTTAAGCAAAGGCATTCAATAAATAAAGAGTATATTAATATTTATATGCAGATTGAGCCAAGGGCAAGTAAGGAACGTACTCAGAACTTGAGAACTCATAGAGCTTGCCACTTTGTGAAAAGATGATGACAGCTACTTGGGCATCACAAAGAACAGATAGCTCGTGGGCTTTCTTCAGAAGCCCAGTCCTTCGCTTTGAAAACGTCACTTGACGGCTTGTTGCATTCTCAATCCTTTTCATTTCAACCTTCCCCCTCACCATCTCTTACTTACTGACAGATTCTCTGGGAAATACCCACAACTCAAACCCTAGCCGCTGGAACTATAATTTGAGCTCAAGGGACACAAACTGTCATAAGCACTATCGGAGACTCTGAGTTTAAAGCAATCTGAGAGAGAGAAGAGGGGGGAGGGGGTCAAACAAGAAAAAGATTATACCAGAAATTTTTCTACGGGTTCTTATTTCCAAGGCATCAAATGGGAAATCCAGTACCCAGACCTTGAAAAGCAAAGATTTTGAAACCAAACTGGGAGGTTTGACAACCCACACTCTGCAAGGAACGCTCTGAATAGAAATAACTCAAAAAAAAAAAGATAATTACTTTAAGAAATTGTGAAATCAAGAAGCTCCAAATTGATTTTAGTGTGACAACCCGAAAAGCTGGGTGGCTTTCAAATCTAGTATATATACGCAGAGAAAGAGGAAGAGCTCATGGAATTTCAGAAGAGACGTCAGAGCACATTGAAACCATAAAACATCTTTTCTTTTTTTTGGGGGGTGCAGAAACCATAGAATATCTGGTTACAATAACAGAGGAATGGATTGAAACATTCCAGAAACCCCGAGAAAGATGTTCAAGGTTCTTGCAAATTTGGATTTAGTTCAGCATTCACTTTAGTATCTCACTACAAACACTTGTTTGTATATTCTGATTCATCCATACTTGTCATCCTCCCAAAAGTTGATATCTCTAAATAGTAATTGGATAGGCTTTCGGGTATGATAAATGTCTTTTTTTTTAAATAGTTTATATTTTGTGCATTGAATAATTATAGTCAAACTCTTTTAAAATATAAAAAAGTTTTTTGAAACTTTTGTATATTATTTATTCTTCGTAGCATGTAAAATCTGAAATTTCAATAGTTATGTCTATTCAAATCTTAACAGTTAAAATTTTAAAATATTTCAAAATCCAATCAATACATTACTTCAAACTATAATTATTTGAACCAACATATCAATTTGAAATAAAATTGATTAGACAAAATTATAATTCTACATAATATTATACTATACAACAATCCCTCACTAGTTTGTAATATTACTACATAATATCATACATAATAGAAAGCATCTTACAATGATTTAAACTTTTTAATAATGTAAGTACTTTAAAGTTTCAATTAAATTAGTGGTATCCGAAAGTACCACATTTATGATATGATCAAATTGCTAAGACGATCTGATAATCTTGCTTTAACACTTTTTATGGTTAACCCTGATTTCATAAATATTTACAAGATTAACTCTCTAAATATTGCTTGAAGTGACACCACTTCAATATTCATATAGGTAATATTGTAATTATGTCATTGTTACTTCAGACATTTAATAAGTTCATTGAGACATTAATTTATCAATATCTCTCTGTAATAGTATGCACTATGAAGTTTTGTTGCCATGTCATTTTCACTTTAAACATCTAACAAACTCCTTAACTCTTATGACAATTATGTATTACTTTTTAGAATGAGGTCCTAAATCTAGAGTTTTGTGCCTTAGTCAACACTAAATAATTTGTTATTACCCATTAAGCTTCTATTGTTAGAGTGTATAATAACTCAAAATTGAGTACTCATTACTAGTGTTTTGTTTTTAAGGGTTTTAATCCAATTCATTCACAAGTTCGTTGTATAACATATCTAAACAATAATTTGATCTGGATCAGTCAAATTTTTATTTAACTTTACGTAGATAATTGTCATCGTTCCATTTGTTATTGATTTCCTTATATAAGCATGTATTAAGCTTATATGTATTGATTTCCCATTATAAATTCTATCATAAGCTATACATTGTAGCTTCATCATCACATAATATAGAAATAGTTGGCAGAGTGTTGTGACCACAACTTTATCTAATAAACATATTTATCAATCATTATGTTTCTTTTCCAACAGCTGCTAATTCTATAAATTCAGATTTCATTATGAAATAAGAAATATAAGTTTGCTTCTTGAATGTGGATTTGTCATCATTAATACTTGCAATCTAACTTGTATTAGAATAAAATTTCTAATACAGTAGAAAAACCCTATAGCAAACTTTAAAAGTGTTTTGTTCTTTTTAAATATACAAGTACTCTAAAAATTATTTTCCAACATTCATTGTTTGGATTACTTGTAAACCTTGAAAAACAAATACAATATCTAGCCTAATATAATGTATTGCATACACTATACTACCTCTTGCACTTGTATACTTTAATTATGCTATCATTCTACCAGAATTCTCAGTCAACTTGACTTCGGAATTTTAAGGAGTATTTTCAGTTAATATAACACTAGTATCATAAGAAGTATTAAATTCATTTGTTTCCAAATGTTTGAATTTATCAAGCATTTTATCTATGTAGCATGACTATGGCAAAGTCACTCCTTTGACATCTCTATGAATCTTTATTCTTAGGATAATATCATTCAAATCTTTCATTTTAAGATCCAAGTCAAATACTTTTTAATTTCAGAGATGTCAAACATATTTGTTCCAAATATTAATATATCATCAACATATAGGCAAAAAAATAATGATACTATATTCACTAAATCTATTTAATAATATCACACTATTAAATATCTCGTATCATTGCTTCAATGCTTTTTTTAAACCATAAAGAAATTTAAAGATCCAAGTGTTATTAAACAAAATCAAATTCACTTCATCATTTATAATTTCTTTTCAAAAATACCACAACTTTAAAAGATATAATTTCTTGAAAATTCTTTAGATCTTTTTCAACAATTAACACAATGGATATTTTATTACAAATCAATTATACTTCTTTCAACAAGAAACACTAAAACTTGTGAATAATAAAATCAGAACCAATATATATATATATATATATATATGAAAACTTTTGACTTATTTTCATTTGTTAATTGTCATCACTATTTTTTTATTAGCAACATCACAATTGTGACAATCTATATGCAACAACATTGTTTCCTTTTAGTTTTTTTTTAAACATCATTTGTAAAATCATGCAAAAATTTATTTTTAATAAATTCAACATATATAGATTTTATAATTATATTTGATTATTAAAAAAACTTATATGTTGTTTGAAGGTTGTGCATATCTTACAAAAATACTTCTAATACCTTTAAGTTATAATTTTATTCTTTGATGATCAAAAACTCTAAAATATAAAATATACCTCGACACTTTGTAATAATTTAAATTTAATTTTCTATTATTTCAAAGTTCACAATGTGATATTTTCATATTCTTTGAAAGCATTATATAAGTGTATAACATTTATAAATCATGTGGCAGATGTACACATAATAACGTGGGGTTTTCTCATGTATTAAACCATATTCTTCAAAGAATTTATCAAATTCAATAGAAAAATATTCTTCACTTCTATCACTATAAAGGAATTTTATTTTTCTATTATTTTGATTTCTAATGATTAATTTATATTTTTAAATTTATGGAAAGACTTCCTCTTTGATTCTTAATAAATAAACAAATATGAATATGGAGTAATTATCAATAAATATAATAAGAAATCGTTTATCAAATTTTTCTTTCTTGGATGGTTCTTTCCACAACATTTGTTTTCATTCTTATCCGTCTTTCCAATAAATGAAATTAGTTTCATTGATCAAAACATTTCAATTTAAAATTTTTTTTTGAATTCTTCAAAATATCAAATAAACTCTTAGAAACATGTAGATGAATATGCTTTAAAGCGTAATAAATCACTTTTTTAAAGAGTTTATTTATGCCTATGTATTAAAGAATTAGAGACAAACTCTTACAGAATACAACAAAACTCTTTGAAACTTTTGGATATTTTTGTAGAATCTGAAATAATATATATAGGTCTCAATATATATGTCTATTTAACTACTGAGACACAGTTAAATAATTATGTCTTTTTAATTTTGAATAGATATATTAATTTAAATAATTATTTCTATTCAATTTTTAACAAATGTATTAGAATATATTTTAAATTTAAATCAAACAATATTATTGTTGAAATTTTAAAATATCTCAAAATCTAACTAATACGTTAGTTCGAATAATTCCAAACAATACATCAGTTTAGAATAAAATTAATTAGATAATATTTTTAATTCCACAAATATTACAAACTATGCAACAAAAGAAGCTGAGAATTAAAGAGCCGACCAGGTGAGTAGCGACGAACATATATTGAAATCTCTGAGTGGAGTTAAAATATGTTTGTCTTGTTTTGGCAAAAGTAAGAAATATGTACGTAAGGAAAGGAATACATTATTTATTTTTAAAAAACAACTCTTCTGAGAGGGAAGTTATAGAAAAGAAATACAAAACGATTCGTTGCAAAATAAACAATCTAAAAATGTAATAATCCTCTCAAGTCTAAACAATAGCATTGCTAAAAGACAGGAACATGATTAAAAACATGTTCACGTGGCTCTCCATGAATGGAGGGCCCAATCCCTTTCTCTTTCTGGTCTTACTTTTGATTATCATTAGGATTGCAGTCTCTGCAAGCTTTTATTTATAAAATAATGGAAAACACTGTTGATGTTGAGGCCAACCCATCAAATCTGCGTTTTCCATTTTTGTTTATTTTCTTTTCTTATTTGAGCTGGGATTTAGCATGCTCTCCCTTTAACAACGGTTTTGCCGTTGCTAAAGATTTTTACCATTGTTATAACTTAAAGAAAAAGCATACTGTTCCGCGGTGCAGTAAATCCTCATTTTGTTTAAAATTAATCGAGATCTTTCATAATATTGCAAAAGTCGAATACTTTTAGCAACGATTTTTTTTGTTGTTAAAACTTTTAACAAAAAAAAAATTATTATTAAAAATTTTAGCAATAAAAAAATTATACTAAAAAAATTATTGCACTCTACAATATTTGAAAGTATTGTAAAGAATCTAGGTCTAAAATTAATGGCTATTATTGATTATTCACGTGTCTTATTATTAGAACATATTTAATTTCTTAAAATTTAGCATTAAATTGAAGTTAAGATCATCTTCTGCACGTTAGCTTTATTAATTATTTTTCTTCTTCTTATTACTATAACATAAAAATAAAAAAATGCTCATTAGTATATAATTTAATGATTTAACTCACAAAATTCTAATGGATCATTAAAAATAATCGAGTCATATGGATTTAAATAGGGTTTTCTTTTTCATATAATAAATTATAAAAATTTATATTGCATAGATGAACATTTTTATTACAATGAGACTTAATCCTGACTCCTAATTCATAGTACTCAAATTTTTTACTACTGGAACTACAAATTCAACATCATTTTTGTGCCTTTGTTAGTGAGTGTTGAGTGTGAAAATCGTACCATAACCCCAACAAACTCCAAAAATTGAAGAGCTGACTCAGCTGCCCATCTTTCATTACCATTTTCTAGTTTTTTTTTTAAAAATTACACTATATTCTATGAGATATTCAAATTACTTAGTATTTTCTATACATAAAATATACATAAACTCTTGTGATGCCTAAATATGATTAGAATAATTTCCTTAATGATAATATTAATTTCATTTATTAAAGATATAAACTTATTATATTTTTTAAATTTTTATGTCAATCTAATTTATTTTTTGTTTCAAATTATAATTTTTAAGAATTAATTATTTTATAATTGATCAAATATATATTTTTTATGCTCGTTTTATTTTATCAATAACTAATATAAGAATGCTTTAATTAAATGTGTGTAACTTCAGCTAATTTTTTGTTATAAGGATCTCACACATATTTTTAATTCTAGTGAAAGAAATTGTATATTTGCAAAATAAAGAAAACAACAGTGTTATAATTTTGATATCATAATTTATTTGTTATTTTTTTGAGCAAAAGTATACTTCATGTCACCAATATCTACCCTGATTTTCATTCGTACTCCTAATATTTTTTTTATCAAATATGTCTCATATATTTCAATTTTTTTAAATATGCCATTTTTTTAACATTGTTAAAAAACAAACAGAATTCTATATCATCGGCTGACTGGACTGCCCATGTGGCAAATATACCCTACCACATCACTTAATATGTCCAATGGAATGGCGACATATGGCATGCACATTTTTAAGAGGAAATTAACTAAGTGTAAAAACTAAGATCTAAACCCAACTCTCTAAGGAAGAAGAAGAGGCATTCAACCACTAAGTCACTCATGTATATTTGATATATATGCACAATTTAGTATATATAGGAACATTTGGTTTGAGGAAAAATTATCAAAGTGCATAGGGCAAGCTTCAAACACCTAATCTCTTGCAAGAAGAAGAAACACTCAACCATTAAGCCATTAATGTTTATTTGTCATATATATGCACAATTTAATATATATATATATATATAGGAACATTTGGTATTGTATTCAAAATTCAAAACAATATACATCAATTATTATATATTATAAAACAATAACAAATCTTGTATATAGAAAATATGCTATTATTTTACATAACTTATTTTAAATTATATAAAAAATTTAATAACAAATCATATAATAAATTATTTTATAAGATAATATTTGATATTATAATTTTTAATAATAATTAAATTTTATTATATACAAAATTAAAAAAAATAATGCTATGTTAAATATTATAAAATTTAATTATTATTAAAAAATTATAATATCAAATCTTATATTATAAAATAATTTTAATATGCATAGCATATTGTTATAATTATTTTTTAATATAAAGTGAATTTTTATTAAGTATAAATAATAATTAAATTTATATTGTAAAATTCGTTATTAAACTTTTTAAATTTTTATATAATTTAAAATAAGTTATGTAAAATAATAGCATATTCTCTATATACAAAATTTGTTATTATTTTATAACATATAATAATTAGTGTATATTTTTTTGAATTTTGAATACAATACCAAATGTTCCTATATATATTAAATTGTGCATATATATGACAAATAAACATCAATGACTTAATGGTTGAGTGTTTCTTCTTCTTATAAAGGGTTCAAAGTTTGCCCTATACATTTTGATGATTTTTCCTCAAACTAAATGCTAATCCCATTTTTCTCTCCTGGCCGCTATGGATCGTCGTTCTGTATGAAAACCCTAATTATTGAACATATATTCAAAAGAAAAATCGCTACTAACTATGGCGTCTCTAAATTCTATATAGATGTTTTCCCTAACAATATATATTCTTGAAATATTGAAATTAATATAATATTCAAATTCAATAACAAGCATTAAATCAGTAAAAGGAATAGGAATATAATTGAGCAAAGATAATCTCATATTGAAAAGATTTGAACAATAATACAAAAGACTTGAACTTACAATATTGAAACAGCGAGACTCTTGAAAAGAAACGATTACAGAGATGTTTTTAACAAAGTAATTTTTTGCTCTCTATTTTCGTTCTATGAATTTATAATATTCTAATTTCCATTATTGAACTTGTTCTGTTGAGAAAGTTTTGAAATACTATTCTCTTTTTGACCTGTTGTACTCTTTCATGAACTCAGTATTTAATTTTTCTTTATCAATCTTGAACTCTTTGCTTAACACTAAGATTTGTAACCTAGTTGGTGAATGATTAACAGAAGGGGTTTCATTAATAGACTCATAAATGGGTTGTGGAACAATAGGTTGAAAATCTACTCCTCTGAGATTAGTCGAAGTCTCTGGAGCCTCAACTGTATATCTATATTCAGAATCTACAAAGTGTCTTGAACTAAATTCTAATTCTGGATTTTTGAACATTCTAAATCTTGATAATGTTGATCTATTCATAGTTATCTTAACATGTCCTTTAGGACTTTGAACAAAGTTTCCTAAACTTCTTGATTCTATCTTCTTGGGTGGTTGGAGATTTTCCAAATCCCAAGTGTCTGGAAAAGCAGCCGTGATTTCATCATGTCTGAGAGGTTTTGTCACATCCCAAAAATTGAGCATGTGAAAAGATACTACTCATTTGATATAATTCTCAAACATACGTTATATACATATATTCTGTAAGGTTTTACATTCAACCTTAATCATTCATTCCACACTACAGAATTATATTCATCTGATAAGCAAATATAGACATACATAGTATGATATTTCTATCTCATCGCAAGCCTAGGAGACCTATAGTAAGTACAGAGTGTTTCTAGTATCCACATTAATAAGTACTGGTATCCCACCAGACAGAAATAGAGTGTAATCCCAAGGGGCTTCTAATCTTCCAACGTATACTCTTCTTCTTTATTTTCTGTATCTGAAAAATAATCATAGGGAGTGTGAGTTTATTTAAAAACTCAGTAAGTAAATAACTGTACTATATAGAATATCAAAAGTACAAATACCACATTTACTCATATAATTAATTGTCTTATACATCGAGTAGTATGGGACTCTAACCCTTTCAAACTCGTGAATAAGATTTCATAGATATACACCGAGTAGTATGGGACTCTAACCCTTTCAAACTCATGAATAAGATTTCTTAGATATACGCCGAGTAGTATGGGACTCTAACCATTTCAACTCGGGTATAGGTTTCATAGATATGCACTGAGTAGTATGGGACTTTAACCCTTTCAAACTCGTGTATAAGATTTCTTAGATATACACCGAGTAGTATGGGACTTTAACCCTTTCACACTCGTGTATTAGATCCCGTAGATCTTTACTCATTAATAAAATAGTGAGAATTCATCACATAGTAGAATTGTCATGAAATAAATAATTTCTTCATACTCTTATTTCTACTGATCATCATATACTCCCATATGAAAAATTAATTGCTTATTATCCAAATAATATTGTAAATGGGACTTATATTGTACTTTGACTAGTAATATCAAATTAGCTGAGCAAGGTTATTCACTCACCTTGATGTTTGTCCAAGTTTACCTTGTTCCACACTAGAATTTGTGTAGAAAAATTTCCTAGTAAAATATATTACAAGGAATCATAAGAAAGGAAACAAAATCACGAAAATACGTAAAATTTTCTGACTACTACAGTAACGGGTTGTTACAGTAACGAGTTGCTACAGTGTCGGTTCGCTACAGTAACGGTTCGCTACAGTGCCGGTTCGCTACAGTAACGTTGACTGCTACAGTACCGTTGACTGTCGACACTACAGTACTGCTACAGTAACCCGAAGAAAATTTTCCAGATTTTGTTTCGAAATCCCTGGTCGCTACAGTAACTCGGTTTTTGCAGAAATTTCTAACAATTTCATCCTTTCCCTTTCTTGTTTCAAAACCAGAATTTCAACTCTTTTAACCGATTATAACTCAAATATAACTTCTAAAACAACTGAGATTCATGAATTATCATCAAAATCTTCAAGAACAAAACCTCCTCTGATCTTTTACATAAACTGAAATTTAAGGAAAATAATCGGATTAAAGCTTACCTTTGATCTTTACAAAGCTTTTGAACCGAACAAATAATCGAACTTCTGAAGATCAAGGAAAGGATTTGAGAAGAAACTGAAGAACTGAGAGAGAAATGCTTTCTGTCTTCCTTCGGCTGAGTGAAAAAAAAATGAGGGGTACTATTGAAACTTTATATTAAATATTTCTAATGAGTTATTCAATAACCCATGGGTATCCATAACCCAACATCCAAACCCATCCAGTCAATTACTTTTCCATGAATTTCACCATTCTTAGAATATATCCCTCATTGTGCAAATATTTAGTCCAGTCATTTAACTCAATTTTCATAAATAATATTCAAAGAGAACAATTAAATATGAAAATTAAATATGACCAAATAAATAACTAAAGTAACGTTGTAGAATTCTAAAATACTCTTAAGCGAATTATATTCTGAAATTAACGGGTATTACAGGTTTAGGGGTCATGATCATTGATTTTTGAAGATTAGCCTCCAAAAGAATAGTTTCATTCTTAGGTGACTCTTTCTTAACAGAAATTCCTACTCCAGTTTTTGAAATTTTGTAATGAATTCTATAAACTATAAAAAGATTATCCAGTTCCTCACTGAATATTCCTTCTGTGGTCTTAACATGTAATTTTAAAGTAGTTTCTACATTTCTTAACTTTTTCATGTAGTTTGGAAAACATTGAAAATAAATTGAACTATTGCAGAGATTAGACTCCACAAGACTTAACGTTGAATCTTGAAAAGATAAAGCATGTCTATCCTGTAAAAGTAAAAGTACAGGGTGATTAATTCCTAACCTGCGCATTGGCTTGACCGCGACTTGAATTAATCCGATATGGATAAATCCAAAACTTTCTTTCTTATGTTGATCAATTTTTTCTTTATTGAGCAAGTTTATTGAATCTTGACACTTTCCTAACTTAGTAGTACATTCTATTGTTATAACTATATCTTGAACTTTAAAATTGAACGCAGAGTGCCTATAAACTTCACTGAGTCTTATTCTAGGCATTTCCCAATTTCTTAACCTTTCTTTAGCTTCTACTATAGATATTTTTGAATTATTAATTTCATCTTGATCTACAGAACTAAGATTGCTAGAGGTAGAGGAAGACTGATTTCAGAACTATTTCTATTAAAAAGTCTTCTTATTAATTCAGACATATTTAAGAAAAATAAATTTCTAAAATTCTAATAGCTTTGTTAAAGTTTATCGGAACCACCTCCCACGGGAACACCTACCTCTCCTGGGCCTTACGGCTTACCAACGCAGTCAAAAAGTTGACCAACGCTAACCCTTAACTAACTAAAAGTTTTTTTAAGAAAGTAAAATTCTTAAATAAATCTAAACTAACAAGAGGGCTATTAACAGAAGTAGGCTCTGATACAATTTTTCTTAATAATTTCATAAAATTGATCAAGGTGCCTAAAGTGTTGTTCTATTGATCTAGAAAACACTAAGACATCATCAATATAAACTATGGTGAATTGAGAAAAAATTATTGAAAATACTATTCATAATGTTTTGAAATTCTGAAGGGGCATTTTTGAGACCAAATGGCATAATATTCCATTCGTAATGACCAAAAGGAACGATGAATGCCATTTTGTACCTATCTTTTTCAGCAATTTGAACCTGATAATATTCTGATTTTATATCAAATTTTAAAAATAAAGAGGCTTGTTGAACTCTAGAAGTTAGGTCTCTTCTATCAGGAATAAGATACCTAATCCATCTTAACACTTTGTTGAGGGGTTTGTAGTTTATGACCATACGAAGGGCTTCTCGTTCTATTTCTACCTGATTTTGAACATAAAAAGCTAAGCAACTCCAAGAAGATTTACTAGCTCTTATTAATCTTTTACTTAACAAATCTTGAAATTCTTTTTTTTTTTACAATATTCCAAAGTCTCTTTATTCATTTGGATGAGCCTAGCTTTGGTTGGAATCTTGTCTTCAGTAAAGCTGGGCTCATAAGGAAGAGAGACTATGTATTTTTTCCTATCTCAAAAAGCATTGGGCTTTTCTGAACAAACTTCTTTTTCTAATTTTTGTTGAATAAGGGTTATTCTATCCTTAACCTGAGGTTTTTCTATTTGTTCCTCAATTCTTTTATAATGAATTTCTTTATTTAAAATTTTGATCTGGGTTCCTTTTCTACTTAACAAATTTAATTTTGACACAACCAAGGATTTGAGCAGGTTAACATCAGTGGTTTTGGTAGGATCTAAAAATTCAAAACAAATTTCTTTACCTGAAACAGTTGTTGAAATCCCTAATTCTAAAACCTTAAAGGGGTAAATCAAGGTCAGAAAAGGCATTCCCAAAATCATAGGTTCATTTAAATTCCTAACCAGAACAAAGGTTGTGTTGAACTTTATGCCTTGATTACATATCTTGGCATTTGATAGTTTGTATCTAATAGGAAGTTTATTACCTCTCGCACCACTAAGACTTTCAGTGGTTTTTTCATAATATTGAGTAGGTATTAAGCCTTGTTGAACACAGTTGAGATCAGCTCCTGAATCCATAAGAGCGATCATTTTGATACTGAAGTTTTTTATGGTAAGATTAACATGACAATACCATTTTTAAACTGAAATTCTGGAAAAAATATTTAAATAACTTTCTTTTTGTTTTGAACAACTTTCTCCTGAATTATTTTGATCATCAGAATTCCTAACATCTTTATTAGCCATTAAACTTAAAATATCTAAAGATAGGTCCATATCTTTTTGTCTTAACAATTAAATTTCTTCTTTAATAATTTTGATCTCTTCTTTTAATTCTTTTATTGTAACCTTTTCTTCAACAGAGTTATTTTGAAACTATAAATTATTTCTTGAACATTGTAGGGCTTAACTTCTGGTTTTGGTTGGGGTTCTTCTGAATCCATAATATCCTTAATCTTGAGCTGATATTCTTTCCTAACTTCTTCATTATCTATCTTATATATTATTTCTACTAAAGTTTGAATTTTATCTCTATTGAGTACATTAATTGTTTTTGAACAGGTATTTGAACATTCTTTATAACTATAGATTCCTATTTCTGAATGACTTTCGTCATCAGACTTTGAACTAGATGATGAACTATCCTTTTGATCTAATTGATAAATTTCATGTTGATCACTAGAACTATCTGTGTCATATTCTGACTCAGAATTTTGATCTTCTAACAGAATACTCATAAGATATTGTTTGTACTTATCATCTATATCTAAAGAATTAATTCTTTTCTTGAGCTTACAGTGTTTTGAAATATGACCATACCTCCCGTATTTAAAACAAACTATATGTTTGCGATAGGTATTTTTTGAACTATGGGTTCTAGGTTTCCTAGATTGTTGATCAGTATTCTTTGTTTGGAATGATCTAATAGGTTTGTCAGAGTGACGACGATATGTCTTTCTGACAGATTGATACCTATTAATTTTCTTATATTTTTTGTATGTAGCAGAAGGGGCTCAAATCTTTTTGATCCCATATTGATCACAAAAGTTACCTAATTCTCTCCTAGAGCTTTTGAACTTAGATTTTAATTTTGACTGAAGCTTCATGTCATTACAAACTGTG
Organism: Biancaea sappan; assembly: GCA_037074585.1. Lineage (NCBI taxonomy): Eukaryota > Viridiplantae > Streptophyta > Magnoliopsida > Fabales > Fabaceae > Biancaea > Biancaea sappan. Next base: position 10,958,818 of record CM073490.1, on the reverse strand, counting down.
AGAGGTTCGTTTCTAACATAATTAATTAATTCTCCAAAAGGCATGTGTTGAAAATGAAAGGTATTGTTGCATTGTTTTCTAATGCTTTCCTTAACTCTTTCCAAATAGGTTGGGTAATCCACCTAAAAACCTTTCTTTCCAATAATCTGTACTACTATCAGACCTAGTATATAACTTAGTAAGAAACATATCTTTATACCATCTAAAATCAGACATCGTTGGACATCTGAGATTGACCAATTGATTAGCATTCATTTGTTGGAAATCTGTAGGGTTTCTTACAAAGTGTTTTGTTAAAGCATAAATTAAAACAGTTACTCCATCTTGAACTTCTACTAATTGACCATTAATTTCTTCTTGCCTAACTGCGAATAATTGTTGATATTTTAGCTTCTATGAGATAGTTATCCCACCAGCCTTTTAATTGACCAATAAAACTAGTTGTTACAATGGTAACTATTGACTTTTCATCATCAGTTTTGATCCTATACATCGTGGTGCACATAGACATATTTTGAATAATTCCTAACACTTGATGCTCACTATGACCATCAATGTTCCATTCTACAATTACCTTGCCTGTGTAGCTAGCTTCTGTAACTAAAGTATTTTCTTCATATTGAGTATCTGGGTAACTAGGTCTTGAATAATAATTTCTAGTCACTGGTCTTAGATTTCTAAATCTAATTCTATTTAAATTTTGATCAGGTTCTATTTTTGACAGGGTATTGATATGAAGACCTTTTGACCTATTATTTGAAACATTAAGTTGATCTAATCTTTTTGTGATTTCTTCAACTAAATTTTGAGAAGTTTTACCTAAATTTATTCATCTTAACTCTGTTTGAGTAAGGGTCGGAATTTTATATAAAGGTTGTTGAGGTATTGAACTAATTTTATTTTGAACAGAGGTACTAATAGAGTTTTCTAAAATTTTATTATTGACCATGTTTTCTATCCTATCTAGTTGTTTACCTATTGTATTGAGCGCTAAATTTGTAAAGTTATTTTGGGATTCTATATTCTTAACATCTTTCTTTGAACTATGTTGATCTTCATTTCCTTCTATAGTTTTGAACGGTGTTGCTTCTATTTCAGAACTTCCTTTTGAAATTTTTAGATTTTCTAAAGGCGGATGAACAGATATAATTTTTTGACCTAAAGTAGTATCTCATTCTACTGTAATCCTAGTATGGGTGTTCACTTCATTTTGATCATCTATTATGAACAGATTTTTTATTTTATTATTGTAAAAGTACATTTCAAACCATTTAAAAAAGAAAATATGTTCTCTAATAGTACATTTTAATATATATATATATATATATATATATTAAGTATACATGAGTTTCTTAGTGGTTGAATGCCTCTTCTTCTTCCTTGGAGGGCTGGGTTCAAATCTTAACTTTTGTACTTTGTTGATTTCCTCTTAAAAATGTGCATGCCACATGTCACCATTTCATTTGATATATCAAGTGACGTAGAATTCCTCTTCGTGGCAAGTGATGTGGCTTGGTATATTTGTCATGTGGGCAACCTAGTCAGCCAATGACACAGAATTATGTTAATTTTTTTACGGTGTTAAAAAAAAGGACATATTTAAAAAAATTTGAAACATATGGGACATATTTGAAAAAGAAAAAGTTAGGGGCATGAATAAAAATCTAGATAAACATGGGAGATATGAAATATACTTTTGCATTTTTTTTTAATAAACATAAGATATAGAATGAACTGGTTTGGGTATTCAAAGCGAGATATCCCCTTTCTTACGCCTCTTTCGTTGCTTAAAGACCAAATAGGGACTTTTAATTAGTACCGTTAAAAAAGATCGTGGCCTGCGAGCCAGCATAAAACTGCCTATAGTGTTGATGAGTTTAAGCCCATTTAAAATCAGGCCTAAACAGGTTAGGGGCGGACGATCACGAGCCAAACCCCCCTCCTTGAATTTTTTTTTAATGTTTGTTTATTTTTTCATTTTCCCTCATGATAGTTAATCAATAATCTCAGTAGTCACAGTCCAACATCTTCCCTTTGATAATAGTCTAAGTAGAATTATTATGGTTCTAAAGTGACTCATTTTAGTTAGTTCTTGGCTTAATTTTACTTGAATAAATGTTTATATTACTCTTTTTTCTAGCATCTTAGAGTAGTGTTAATTGTTTAAGTTTATCCTTAGTTGTGAGTAGATTTTCATTCTTCTTTAGTTGTTTTTGTAGGATTGGAGCTTGGAGAAGTAATTCAAGCCTTGAATGAAGCATCCTGGTGTTTTAGCACTCAACTTCAGCTTCCCAACGCTCAGCTCCAAGTTAGAGCTGTTAAAGTGAACCAGCCTGGCTCGCTCGGGTTGGCTCGCCGTGAGCCAAAGAAAAAGTGGGTTAAGCCAACCTGGCCCACTTTTTGGGCAGGCTGAAATTTTCAAAACCTAGCCCACTTTTTTGAGGGCTGGTGGGCTAAATGGGCCAGCCCGCCAGCCCTTTTTTTTTTTTTTTACTTTTTACTTTTTTTATTCTTTTATTTTATTTTATTTTTTTAATCGATTCAAGCCAATGAAAATATTTAAGGACAATATAGCTAATTTAAAAACATCAAAAGTCTTACAATACAAAATAATTCATCAATATTCTCCAAGATGTAATATTAAAAAGAAGAAAAATTAAAGGCACATATATCACTAATCATTCAATACTCATCCTTTAATTAATATTGTTACACAAATACATACACAATTATATAATGACATATGCATGATAACAAAGTAAGAAAATATTATTTAAAAAAAACGGGTTAGGCGGGCTAACCCGTAGGTTAGGCGGGCCGGGCCTAAAAAGCCCGGCAAAAAACAGGCCTTAATTTAGAAAATTCAGCCTACCTAAAAAATGGGTTGGGCCCATTTTGACAGCTCCACTCCAAGTGTCTAGCTCATGTTTTCTTCACTGGTGACCCAACGCTCAGTGCTGGGTGGGCAGAGTGCAATATTGTGTCCAGTAGTCTAGCGCGTCCTAATGTTTTGTGTTTTGCTATTGTATTTAAGCTATGTTTCACATTTTGACCTAATTATCTTTCATCTTGGGATGCAAATAGAAGGGAAGACGGCGAGAAAGACTTGAGAGAGTACGAGAAACTCGATTGGGGACGGTCAAGACTCATTCTTAGTTTTTCTTCTTACCCTTCACTATGAACTCCATTTTCATGTTTTCTTTATGAATACCATGTGTAACTAATTTCTTAGATTTAGGGATTGATGTAGCTTGTTTCAAATGATGTTTTTTTGATTGAATAGATTCATTTTAATGCAAATTTGATTGTTTGAGTAATCTTTACTGTTTTTGTTGCCTCTTGAATGATTGGCCACCGTTTAATGAATTTGGGACTTATATTGGTACTAGGGATAATGTGATATAAGTGTACCTCTGTAATTTTTACCATAAATTAGATTAATCTAGGAATAGATAATCTTGTTTATATGGTTGTTATGAATTTCTTGAGCTTACTCACCTAATCGAATAACTACTAAGGAATTAGGTAGGATTGTTTGTCCGACGAATTGGTTTCAATCATCAATTTGGAAAATTCGACCAACAATAATGAATTTGCAATTAAGATAAATCATTTATTAGTAACTTAAAGATTAATTTGTTTATGAATTAATCAGATTTAAAAAAAAAGTAAAGTTAATCCCCTGCTCCCCTCTTTTATCGATTTAATCTTCAATTTATTATCCCTGAATTCCTTTAGTTTATTACTTAGTTGGTTTACTATTAGTTGTTTTAAATTCATTTAGAGCTTTCTTCAATCCAAGTTTATTTTGTCCAAATAGATTATGTGTTAGTAAAATTAGTAATTGTTGAAAGTCGATCCCTGTGGAAAATGATACTCTTCACACTACTTTACTACTTGTGTGTGTGACCCAGTACACTTGTTGGATTTTACGCATCACCCTTACTTTGAACGACTGATCCCTTACCATCCATTTCGCAAATTGCAATTTGAGGCAGTTGCTCTTGATGGTCAATCTCATCTATGGTGTAGTCTTCTTCGTCTTCGTCTAAGCTTTGTGCTCTCTCCTCCTCTGTGGCCCTACCTCGCCTGAGTGCGACTTTTTTTAGTTTTTTTTTATGCTTCATATGACGCTATGAGTCAGAGTATGGCTTTTTTTTTTTATGATGTCTTACTAATTCTTAAAAGGGCAACTTGAAATTTGCTATGCATGATCTGATGATCTACAACATAATCAACTTTTGTATATTGGGAGAAATGTTAGCCAGTTTGTGTAGTCCTTCTATGGGTAATTGTTTGTTAATATGGAGAAATGATCTGTCAGTCAAGCTTTACTCTTTTGCTCAAATATGGAGAAATGCAAGCGTGTTTATGTATTCTTTCTATAATTTCTTTGTTTACCTTCCTTTTGGCAATTGGCAACATGATGTATTTTAGATTTGCTTAAACATTTGTTTGGAATAGGAAGCAGTGAACCTGGACTTAAAAAAAAAAAGCAAAAGTATACCAGATATTCCTAATGTTTATTCTAATTTTCACTCATGCTCCTAATATTTTTTTTGTCAAATATATCTCATATATTTCAATTTTTTTTTCAAATATGCCCTTTTTAACACTGTAAAAAAGCTAACAAAATTCCACGTTATCGGTTGACTGGGCTACCTACATGGCAGATATACCCTGCCACGTCACTGCTACATGGAGGAGAGAACCACGTCATCTAACATATCCAATTATATGGTGACACGAGACATGCATTTAATAAGAAAAATTAACAAAGTGCATATGCAAAATTCGAACCCCAGCCCTCCGAGGAAGAAGATGAGGCATTCAATCACTAAGCCACTCATGTATACTTAACATATACATGCACAATTTAATATATATAGGAAAATTTGATTTGAAGAAAGACCTCTATGTAAGAAAAAGAAATACTCAACCATTAAGCCAATGATATTTATTTGACATATATATGCATAATTTAATATATATATATATATATATATATATATGAACTTTTAATATTATATTCAAAATTCAAAACAATATACACCAATTATTATATGTTATAAAATAATAACAAATATTATAATAAGAGAATATGCTACTGTTTTACATAACTTATTTTAAATTGTATTAAAATTTAAAAAATTTAATAACAAATTTTACAATATAAATTTAATTATTATTTATATTTAATAAAAATCCACTTTATATTAAAATATAATCATAACAATATGCTATGCATATTAAAATTATTTTATAATATAAGATTTGATATTATAATTTTTAATAATAATTAAATTTTATAATATTTAACATAGCATTTTTTTTTAATTTTGTATATAACAAAATTTAATTATTATTAAAAATTATAATATTAAATCTTATATTATAAAATAATTTTAATATGAATAGCATATTGTTATAATTATTTTTGATAAGATTTAAATATTATAAAATTTAATTATTATTAAAAATTATAATATCAAATCTTATATTATAAAATAATTTATTATATGATTTGTTCTTAAATTTTTATATAATTTAAAATAAGTTATGTAAAACAATAGTGTATTCTCTTATTATAAGGTTTGTTATTATTTTATAACATATAATAATTAGTGTATATTGTTTTGAATTTTGAATACAATATTAAAAATTCATATATATATTAAATTGCACACATTTATATCAAATAAATATTAGTGGCTTAATAGTTGAGTGTTTTTTCTTTTTGCATGAAAGTTAGGGGTTTGAAGCTTGCCTTATATACTTTGATGATTTTTTTTTCAAATCAAATTTTTTTATATATAATATATATATATATATATTAAATTGTGCATATATATATTAAGTATACATGAGTGGCTTAGTAGTTGAATGTTTTTTTTTTACGAATCTTGCATATGCACTTTGCTATTTTTTCTTCTTAAAAGTGCATGTCACGTGTCAACATATAATTGGATACGTCAGGTGACGTGGCTCTTTTCTCTACGTGGCAGGATATATTTGCCACGTGAACAACTCAGTCAGTCAATGATGTGAAATTTCGTTAGTTTTTTTACGGTGTTAAAAAAACAGGGCATATTTGAAAAAAATTGAAACATATAAGATATATTTGACAAAAAAAAACATTAGGGGCATGAGTGAAAATTATGGTAAACATTAGGGACATTCGGTACACTTTTGTCGAAAAAAAAAAAGATAGGACTGTGGGATGAATCGTTTACCCGCGATCCTGGGCTTTCAGATATAGGCCCGTTTAGCTCAAGACCATGACGGGTCGAGCTTTAAATTTCGTGTTTAATCAGAATTGTCTGGCTTTATAAACAATTTAAGAGCTTTGACAAGAGATTTAGGCTTTGTAATTTTTATGGATATTAAATAACATGTGAAATATGTTCATACCAAATTTCAGGTTATTTGAAGAACGTTTTGACACTTTTAAAAATTTTACAAAATTGGATAGAGGAAAAGAACTAAATTTGGGCAATTTGAAATATGATCCTAGTTGAATTAGTTAGGAAGGATATTTAAGTCTGAAACATTCTTAGTAATTAGTAATCATGTAAAAGTTGAAATCTACCAAATTTAAGGATTTTTGAACAAAAATAACTATTTTATTTATATTTTTGAAATCGAAGTTAAAAGTAAAATAGGCTTAATTGTTCCTTTTAATTCATGATCTTTTTTCTAATAATATTGTAACTAAAGAGCCCTAGAATTTACAAAAACTCACACATAAATTAACATTTATATAATTAACTATTTTTTGATAGTGCATTGGAGTTCCAGAAAGACAATACTATACCACAAAAGAATTTTAAAACTTGAGATTGCCGAGATCATAAATTCCCCGTAACTCAGGCCAATAAAAGATGATCGCCAGTGGCGTATCCAGGACCCCTCGGTCAGGGGGGTAAAATTTTCATTCATTTTTTTTTAGATATGATGGCAATTCTTTTAAATTAATTTCAATTTCTTGTTCATTTGATGGTAATTTCCTCTTAAATATTTTCATTACAAAAAATCGTTCTTTTTCTAAATCCTAATTGTATAATCAATCAACCAATTTGATAGAATTAGACTTACGTACAAAAACTACAAATTTTAAGTTTTTACAAAAAGGTCTCTAATAATGGAATGATAAATTAACTATCATCAAGAAAAAAATTTCATGAAACTGACTTCACAAATATGTTACTCATGATCATAATTGTATAATCAATCAACCAATTTGATAGAATTAGACCTATGTACAAAAACTCCAAATTTTAAACTTTTACAAAGAGGTCCCTAATAATGGAATGATAAATTAACTATCATCAAGAAAAAATTTTATGAAATTGACTTCACAAATATGTTACTCATGATCCTCATTGTATAATCAATCAATCAATTTGATAGAATTAGACCTATATACAAAAAATCTCAAATTTCAAACTTTTACAAAGAGGTCTCTAACAATAAAATGAGAAATTAACCATCATAAAAAAAATTATGAAATTGACTTCACAAATATGTTATTCTTGTTTCTAATTACATAATCAATTAATCAATTTAATAGAATTAGACCTATGTACAAAAACTCTAAATTTCAAACTTTTACAAAAAGGTCCCTAATAATAAAATGAGAAATTAACTATTATCAAGAAAAAATTTTGTGATTTTGGAGAGTGAGGGTCTTGTGACTATGAGCAGCAGAGAAAAAATGAGTCACTGGGGTTCAAAAAAATATTAAGGGGGTTCAAAAACAATAAGGAGAGGGGCAAAATGCAAAAAAAAAATTTTTACATAAAAATTTATAAATTTTGCACCCCCTGAAGTGAATGTGGCTCCGCCGCTGATGATCGCTTTATACGTTGCACGTGAACATTTTCTGGGGCTAATTTGCCCTATTCTATGGCTTGTGCAAGTATTTGGGCCATGCAGTAACTAGCTCAGGCCCAAACCCGACACTTAAAAAGGTCATAATGCTTTGACCCTATGCCCGGCCCAACAATTTTTTTGGGCAAATGTTTTATCTTTTAAATCTTGTAATATTTTTATAATCTTTCACTTTGTGTTATTTTAATAGAAATTCTTTCTAACAAAAAAATTAGGGCAGATTTAATTGTAACGGCGAAATCTATATTTTAAAAAACTATTAATGTCACTGTATAAGCAAAATAATATTATTTAAAAACGAGTATCAAAACCATGCACAAAAGGTAGTAAAAGTTAACAGAGGGAAATTACAGTTCATGTATGTATCCTCTAGACTTCCCTCTATCACTCTCACAACTAACAACAATTAATACACTTCACAACCCTGCAATTTAGACTTGGTCTCACTTCTCCGACATTTCCAGACACCCCAAAGATTCCCAAGTTTCAACACTGAATCCGCAAACTCTATGAATAACAAGCTCTGATCTTGAGCAAAAGCTTCAATAATCCTTCTTGTTCTATAATCAATAAGCGTTATGATCCTTGTTTGGCTTTGGGCATTTCTTTCTCAGGTCATGTGCAAACTCAGTGTCCATGCTTGGATCGATCAGCAATGGGAGACGCCCAGAGTGTGACCAAATCTTTGATTCCTTTAGGCATATATATAGCCAACAACATCCTGCATTCTAATACTTATAAACACAAAACGACGGCTTCAAATTTACAAAAAATTAGAGAGAGAATAATGGAAGGCATAATTGTAGGTGACACAGACAAATTTGGAGCAGTACATATATATATATATATAATCGTCATTCCATGTCTCTTCCCTTCATATATATACGTGACAACTACTTATTTTTTTGCTTATTTATTTCGAAAACAGACAAATATTGGGAATGAAAATAAAAGCAGGATCGAGAATAGAATAACAAGTAAATAGGTTGGGAAGAAGAGAGAGTTAGCACAAGATTTTACACCAAGAAATTAATTATAGCTAGGAGCATTGCTTTTGTGGGAGTCCGATGAATAATTCAGTCTCTACGTCTGAAGTGTTGCCTGCCTCTCTGTGTGTAGCCCATTCCTGTAATGATTTTTTGCCACTCTGCATCCATAACCATATACATAATATATAGCATTCATGATACAACTTCACAGATTTCATAAACTCACTTTGGACAAAATTATTAAGCTTCAGTAATATCGAAACAACTAAGGAAACTAGTGTGACCAATAAATAATTATTATATATAGTATCATATTATATCTTCTATGGGACAGATATTCTATTAGGTATTAGATATTGGATACTGGATATCTTGTCTCCCATTTATCTTGAACGAAGATTGAATATCTGATGGTAATATATTTTTAATATCCTTATCCTATCTAACACTTCATATTTAATGGATAACGACTTTTTTTTTTTTAAAACAAATATTGTTGGATATCCAAAATACTTGATACAATAGTCATCCTTATCATCGTGTTCGGATTCAACATCCTATGGGACATTTGCATTAGATACGGTAGACTATCTTAAATCATACATGCACAGTTTATATTTTAGGCGAACATTTTAAATTTATCCTACTTGTTAAAAAAATTCTCAAAGTCTTCCAAGTATTATACAAATTGTTATAAAATTGTCAATAAAATTAAATATGTGGCTACTAAATGGTGAAGAGAATAGATATTTGTTTTAATATTTCATCAATCCAAAAGAATAGCATTATCTTGTATTTACTAACTCTTAACATTTTTTTTTAAAATTCATATTTGCATTATGTGATATATGCTTAACAGGTCAACTAATTTCATTAATAATTTTGACGGCTTTAAAAATTGACTAAAAGAAAATATTGAACATGTGGGTTCAAATTGAAATTAACTCCAGACTTGAGGAATGAAAAATAAATGCTTTTGCAAATTTTTATTTTGAGGCATTTTATGTTGGTATGAGTATCCATGCTTGAAATTAGAACAAAACTAGGATTAAAGAGAGAAAGTAGAAGGTCACCATTTTACTGAAGCTTGCGTTCTCTAGGAGCAAGTTTCTCTCCTAATTTCAGGGGGAAAAAACACAAAAGAAACTGTAAGGCATTTTAAGAAATTTCAAAGAACAGGTTATGAATTGAAGCAGTTGGATTGGGTTAGATTAGAGCTGAGGTTACCTTATTTTGTAGTTGCTCCATCTGCTCCTTAAATAGCTGAGCCTGAAACATTATCAAATTAATCCTCTCTTTATAATTTCGATATCCTCTCTCCATAATTAAAATAAGATAGGAACCAGTATGTTGTTATCTTTTAAGGTTTTGTGACTCTTAGATACCATAATAATTAAAATTATTCATAGTTTTTCACCCAACAACTTAAGGCTTCTGAGTTAGACTGATGCTTTGTCATGTTTATATACCTTCCTGAGCCTGACGTTATGCAAACTTCTCTCCAGCTGCTTCTCCATTGCTTGGAGTTCATCACATGAACATGAACTCAACCCTTCTCCCATTAGTTTCCTAATTAACACATTCAAAATCATTCACTATTGTCAAAATAGAGAGATAGAGAACAGAGAGAATATGAAAGAAGATCTATGTATGTATGGTGTGATACAACACTGTACAAGGGAGCTGTTTATACTACTAGGGCCATACATCATAACAGTAATAAAATAAATGAGAACTTGATTTTGTGCTAATTACATCTTGATGTTATGCTAATTACATCCCTAAATATAAGCTACAGACTTGGGCAAAAATGGTGCAAATTAGGTTGACTTTAACACCCTCCCTCAACCTCAAGGTAGTAATGAAAATGATAACTTGATTTTGGAGACAAGATCCTGAAACTGACACAGTGACTGTAACTTGGTAAACATATTTGCAATTTGAGATTGTGAAGAGGTAGGAATAAGTTGTATTGTGCCTTGAAGGATATGATGACGTACAAAGTGATAATCAATCTCAATATGTTTGGTGCATTCAAGGAAGACATCATTATGTGCAATCTGAATGGCATTATGATTGTCACAAAATAAGGGGATTGCAGAAGGTGAGGAGACACCCAAATCTTGAAGCAGCCATTGTAACCAGAGGAGCTCAAAGGTAGTGTTAGCAAGAGCGCGATATTCTACTTCAATACTGGAGCAAGAGACTATTGTTTGTTTCTTGCTGCGTTATGAGATCAGAGATGTGCCAAGAAAGAAACAATAGTCAATAGTGGATTGGCAATCAGTAGGGTCTCTGGCCCAATCAGCATCAGAACATCCTCACAATTGCAATGGAAAGGAATGGCAGAAGTGAAGACCATGAAATAAGGTTCATCTAATATACTAAAGTATGTGAAGAACAACAAAGAAATGAGTTGCACGTGGAGCAATCATGAATTGGCTGACAATGTGAACAACATGTGCAATATCTATACGGGAGACAGTGAGATAAATGAGACTATCAACTAATTGACAATAAAGAGTACCATCATTGAGGAGTCCCATCAATTGTAGAAAGGTGAATATCGCGTTCAAGAGGAGTGCTAACAATTTTTGTGTCGGTAAGACTAGCACTGGAAATAAGATTAGTGGCATATTTGGCTTGAGACAGAAAGTAGCCAGAATCATCATATAAGACTTCAAGGCCCAAGAAATAGCTCAGAGTACCCAAGTCTTTCATTTCAAACTATTAATCAAGATAAGATTTGAGAGTAGAGATACGTTGGGTGTCATCACCCGTGATGATCATATCATCAACATAGAGAAGAGTATACCCTTCATCAATTTTGCGAAGGAATAAAGCATGGTCACCAATAGTTGAGCTAAATTTGGCAAACCAGGCTCAAGGTGCTTATTTGAGTCCGTATAAAGCTTTTCGTAGGCAACAAACCTTGTTGGGTGGATGATCATAACCAAGCGGAGGTTTCTTGTACACTTCTTTCGTAAGATCACCATTGAGAAAGAAATTCTTGACATCTAGCTAAAATAATTACCACTACTTGTTAGCAGCAACTGCAATGAGAATGCAGACAGAGGTTAGGTAGGCTACTGGAGCGAATGTTTTCTCGTGGTCAATGCCATACTCTTGGGTAAATCCCTTAGCAACAAGTCTGGCCTTATATCTCTCAACAGATCCATCAACTCGAGTCTTGACTTTATAGATCCATTTACAGCCCACAACAGATTTATTTGGTGGTAGATCGACCAAGTCCCACATATAAGAGCTTATGAGAGCTTGTAGTTCTTTCATCATTGCTTGATGCCATAAGGGGTCAGAGATGGCCTTGCGGTAGTTGCGAGGTTCATATAGAGAGACAATAGTGGAATAAACATGAAAATCCTTAAGATAAGTAGGTGGTTGCCCTGCATGGGTGGTACGATGGAGAAGTGGTGGAGAAGGATCAAATGATGAATGTGTAAGTGAAAAAGTGGTAGGATCCACAACCAAGGGCGATGTAGTAGAGTCTAAACTATTTGATGTACCTGCAAGAGAAATGTTAAGAAACAAAGAGACAGTAAAATCAAAGAAGAAAGGACGAAGTGGTTTGCTAACTTTAAAAGTTGAAAGACTTTAGAACATTTTATGTTCCCAAAAAGTCACATGGCGAGAGATACAGAGCCGTTGAGATAGAGGATCCCAACATCAATGCCCTTTATGTTCTATGCCATATCCAAGGAAGCAACAAAAGCAAGCTCGTGGTTTAAGTTTTTTGTACTCATGAGGTTGTAAGAGAACAAAACAGGCACATCCAAAAACTCTAAGAGTGTGATAATCGGGAACACAATTAAACAAGCATTCATAAAGAGAGATGTTCCTTATGACAAGAGAGGGAATGTGATTCATGGTGTAAACAACAGTATGAGCTGCTTCTCCCTAAAGAGATTTTGGACAAGGGGAAGAAATGAGGAGAGCTTGAACAATATTAAGAATATGGCGATGTTTCCTCTCAGCCCGACATTTTGTTAAGAGGTGTTGGGACAAGATCTCTAAATGATGGTGCCTTGTTGGGCAAGAAGGTCGGTGAAAGATTTATCTTTGTATTCCATGGCATTGTCAGTGCGAAAAGTTTTGATCTTCCAAAAGAATTGTGTTTGAACATATTAACAAAACGAGAATAAATAGTGAACAGTTCAGACCTATGTCGCATAAGATAAATCCAAGTATAGTGAGAGAAATAATCATCAATAAAAATCATACAATATCGTTAGCTTCCCATGGTATCATGGGGAGCAGAACCCTAAATATCAGCATGAATTAAGTCAAAAGGTGCTGCAGAAATTGAATCATTAATAGAAAAAGGTAAAACGTGTCCTTTAGAGAGTTGACAGGAAGCACATTCAACACTTTCAATTTTAACGTTGCCTAAAGAACTGCTAGAAATTAAAGATTACAAGCGACCATGAGAAGGATGGCCAAGGTGAGAATGCCATATATGGGATGTGACAGCTCCAGCAAAGAATTTGGATGAAAGATGTATAGTTCAAACAACTGTCCAACCCTATGCTCTATCCCAAGGATCTCGCCTGTTTATTGATCTTGCACAGCACAACCATGACTTGAAAAACATAAGTTAACACCAAGTTCACATAATTGACCAACAAAAATGAGGTTCAAAGATAATTTAGGAATAAGAAAAGTATCAGATAACAAATTTTTAGATGTCTAAATGGTGCCTATGCATTGGACATGCATAGTGGAATTATCAGCAGTATGAACAATATGAGGGACAGTTAGTGTTTGTAAGGAAGAAAAAAAGGGAAGAGTCAGAAGTCATATGATTGCAATAGAAAGAATCAAAATATCAATAGGTTAGGGTACCTAAGGTGATAGAGAGAGCTGGAGATGAGACAATACTAGAATTTGGTTGAAGTTGCTGAAGCAGAGTATGAAGATCCTTTAAGGAAAATTTGGGAGATGTACTCCCTGTTGGACCCTCGGTGGTAGCAACGGCAGTGGAAGAAAACTGAGAGGCCTTAGATGGATTGCCATGTCCATAGTTGTTCAGTCATTTCTTGCACTCATAGATATGATAGTCATGCTTTTTGCAATAGTTACAGATGACCTTCTTCTTGTCTAGATTTTGACCCTAGTGAGCAGCAAGAACAACATCAAAGGACAGATCATATTTTTCCATGCGGAGAGCGTTGAAGTGGGGTTCTTATATGATAACTTCTTTGATCACAATATCCAGGTTTGGTAGAGAGCCACGATGAAGGAATGAGCTGCGGATGGATTCAAATTCATCTCGAAGAGTCATCAAGAAATGCCAGATATGCTGACGATCATGGAGATTGGCATAAACGATGGTTGCATCCGTGCCAGGCCATGTTGAATCTCCAAGTGATATTTGATCCCAGAGTTCTTGCAGCTCAAACACATAGCGATGAATTGTTTGACCTGGTTGTTGTCTCATGAGATGAAGCTTCCTATAGAGTTGAAATTGGTTGACATCGTTATACACTAAATAACGATGCTTTAAAAAATCTCATACCTCTTGAGCAGTGTCAAAATGTTAAAAATCAAGCTTGATAGTTTTGGCACAGATGTTCTGAAACTATGTCAGAATCTAATGATTCATTGCATCCCAAGAGACTAACAGATCTGTGAAAGTATCGTCCTCTTCTTCTTTCTAGCGTACAAATTTGGGTATTTCTCAGAGTAACAATGCACCACAAGAGTCTCACTTTAAGGAAGCTGTACATTTCCTCAACCCACAAATCATAATTAGATCCATCGTCAAAGGTAATATTGATAGGATTGAGAATGTATTGAGGAAGTCTAGAGACATCCATTACCAAGAAAAAATGCAATAAAAAGAGAAAACCTATAGATACAACAAGAATTTGATGAATCTGACCCCAAAAATGAATTCAGGACGTCAAAAAACCTTAGGAACAGATTTGGTTGTAGAAAAAACGAAGAGGAAAGCACTGAACCAGCTGGTCAATGTGAGAGTTAACCATTGACACGTGGCAAAATGTGTAGGTGACACATGGAGTTGACGTTAGCAAGAAGGAATCTACCTTGGTGACGTGACAGAACCCCAGATGTGACATGTGGCTGCTGATGTGACGGATAACATGGCAGAGTTACATGGTTGATGGCGTGGTACCTTTATGGTGTGTCAGGTGACATGGGAGACACGTGATAGTCTACAGTGATTATGTGTTGGTGATGTGGGCTGACAACATATTGACTGAACACTTTACCAAACGACTTGTTGTTTGGTATAAACAACACTGGAATGACGTCGTTTGGTCTAAACGACGTGTAATTTACATCATCTTCAACCTCTCGAAGTCACGAAATGTAACTTTCTAGCAGCAACTTCTTACGACGCGTGAGGGAGCGTATGAAGGCTTCTGGGGATGCAATTTTCACCGTCATTGTCGTGGGCACAAGGCAATCCTTCTAGTTGCAATAGGAGTATGATTTAACAAGCAAGACAAAGACTAGAAGCTTGAGCTGAGAGACACAAAAGGCAAGCAACCCTTTTTACAAAGGGAGCTCTAATACCATGTCAAAATAGAGAGAAAGAGATCAGAGAGAATATGAAAGAAGATCTCTGTACGTATTGTGTGATACAACACTGTACAAGGGAGCTATTTATATACTTCTAGGGCCATACATCATAACGGTAATAAAATAAATGAGAACCTGATTTTGTGCTAATTACATATCCTGATGTTATGCTAATTATATCCCTAAATATAAGCTACAGACTTGGGCAAAAATTGTGCAAATTAGGTTGACTTTAACAACTATGATGAGAAAAAGAGAGAGAGTAGTGGTAGGCAATAGATTAAGCTAGCTAGGAGCGACCTTTGAGAAAGTTCAAGAAGCTCGATCTTCCTTGCCATAACTGCAGATTCAAACTTCAATTGCTACATGCAAAACCATTAACCTATTAAAATGTGAGTTGTATGCGTCACTCAAAAAAAAAACCTGCTATATATATATATACATATATATTTGAATCGTCATAAACAAGTAGGGGTACTTCAACCCAATAAACTCACTTTCTTCAAAAACCTCTTAGATGTTGTAATTTAAACACACTACATACTTACCTGTCCAATAAAAATACATTTGGATGATTGAGAGTGGTTAACTAGCAAGCTAGAAATTATTAAGCGAGTACCGAAAGCTGGGTCTATGATCTCTAGCTAGTCTCTTATACCTTTCTTTTAAACAAAGAATTATACCGAGTAAGATAATAAATAGTGAAAGAGGATCACTAAGGTGTACCTAATTCCCACGTACCAAACGAATTAAGAAGCCCTCTCCTACACCTATTCCATCACAGCATACCAAACGCGATGGTGGTTTTTATACATCACTAAATACCAAGTTATTAACTGAAGTAATAAATAATTAATTTTGGAATGGTTAATTTAATTTAAGGAAATTTTAATAAAATCATCCATATACACATGCATTATGCATATATGATCCAGTACGCAGCGACGAGAAAAAATTACCAAAGGCTAATCATGAAATTCGCAAAAGTTTTTTTTTCTTTATGACAACAACAATAATAATACATAAGTTCATCCTAAAACATCTACTAAATAAACATAGAGAATATATCTCTTCAAGTGCTAAGTGTTCTAAAGCAACTGACCTGGCTTTCCTCTTCATGTTTGTTGAGGGAAGCATCATCCACATATATACGGTATCGTTCCAAAATCTTTCTCATGCTGAAATGTTTAAACAACATATACATATATAGTCAAAGATTAATAAGAAAGCTCTGAAAAGCTATGCAATTATATTGTTCCGCAATCAATGTCAGGGAGTTATATATACATTTTCAAGTAGCTTTTTATAATTTACCCAGCTGAAATTAACCTCACAGATCAGTAATTAATTTAACTTCAGGCGACGGATATTTAGGAAGCTTAATCTGGAATATGTTGGTTCACGACCAAAGTCCAAATGGTTTTGTCCTTGGAAGCAGAATTAATATATAAAAGCATACATACGTAACTTTCTTAGTTTCTTGCATCGGTTATATGTGGAAAAAACTGGAAATTATTGCATGAAAACATGAAATCTCTATAAATAATTACAAAAACATCTACATAAAAATAGGAGAACGTAAATAGTATTATAATTGACCCCATAAGTCGTCGTAACCAACCAATGTCGATTAAGTCATTTGGCAAAAATGAAAGAGTATCCATCATTTTTATTTTGAAAAGATTAATCTCATAAAAAACTGAACTGCTCTCTTGAGATAACTTAAAATAGTACTTGGTAAAAGTAGCTCAAAAATAAAAGAATGCGAACATCAAAAAATAAAAAATTTAAATTGCAATGATGAATCGGAATCCTTTCAAAAGAAGAAATCCAGTGTCGTATACAAATGGTACAACCGTAGGATTTTAGTCCAAAGAAGAGAGAAAATGACGACACATGCATTTTAAAATCTGGTGAAAATTATTACAAATCTATATTCACACAGTTATCGAAGACATCTAAGAGAGAGTGAGACACAGTTTATGCTATCATTAGTGTTGTATATATCAATGAGATGGATTGATACTGTAAGAGCCCGTACATACATGTCATTCAGAAACATCTGTCACTGTACTATAAGCTTGTAATTATATTTAAGCTTGCACGTTTTGTTAAATAAGTAATCTAGAAAAATCAAGAAGGATGAATTGCGATGAATTGAGGCAGTAAAAATCTAAGGGAATTAAAGATAGTAAATATACAGGACTTGTAATGCAGTGAGATGGAATAAGAAAAAGAAGTAGTTGCTTCTAGTCCAGTGCCTCTCTTGTTAATTATACTGTCTCCCTTTTTCTCATTGGCATTTACAATATTGCCACTCTCCAAGCCAATATCATCCTAATTCAAATTCTAACACGTTTAACCTTCTATAGTACTCCTAGTAGCTACCATTCATGACTGATGAGTATTTTTTAGCAGCGTCCTAATTATGTGAAATGAATTTCAAATGTCACTAAACAATTTTATTCTTTGGCATGAAAGTGGAAGTACACAAACGGACACCAAAATATAATTTAATTGAATAATAAGAGCATGCTGTAGAGAGTGAACTGTTGAATATTGAAATTTATAGGTATATCAAAACTAAATTAAGCCTATAATATATGATGCCATAGAACAAGTTTAAATATATGCACATTTGCAGTTGTAAATAAGATCAAAAAGATATGTAGTGACATTCTTAATTATAGTAAAATGCCAAAACAGTAATATATCGATCCAAAACAACAAATCTATGGCAAAAGATATAATTAACTGCAAGTGATTAGTATTAATTTAATATTGCCCTATGCTCGATAACCATAACTAGAGAAGCTAACACAGCGATTAACTCTCTTCACAATCACCTCAATAGATTTGTTGAACACAGAAAAATGGGAGAAATTTTTTAGCATGCATCTAAATCAACCAATGCGTACGGGAACTTGGGACAAATGTGAACATAAATAATGACTCTAATTAACAAACAAATGAGAAAATCCCTCCTTTCAATGGCGTAAGAAATTAATACATTCCCGTGGGCCGTGGCCGCTGTAAAGACGAAAACTAGTATTATACAAATGAAAGTCCGTACCTGAGCTTGTCACCTTCTTGTTCTGTGAAAATCTCCCACGTCTCAAGATATGGAAAACTTGCAAACCGTAGTTTTTTTTAATGTTTAAATTAAATATTTTAAGTGATTGGCCAGTATTTCATTAGAATCAGTTTTGCATTTATTGCAGTGTTTGCCTCCCGCTTTAGACCTTAGATTTAGAAACATTAAGCATATTCTTTTTTTATCTTTCAGCAGGACGCTCAATTTGCATATTTGATTTCAGTAATCATTACTTCTTTAATATTATTATTATCTAAAGAATTTGATACTTAAGACATGGAAGGGACTATAACTCCACACGTTGAAGACGGTGTTTGGGAGCCTAACGTCTATGTTTTCTGCAGCTATAAGAGTATAAGAAAGCATATTTCCAAGATTATAGGGAGCACCGAAAGTCGTCAGCTTTCAAGAAGTAGCACTATAATTGGCATTTTTCTGAAGTTAGAGGATAAGATATAGATCTTGAAACCCCGATGGAGAAAAGGAAGGCCAGAAGAGATTTGCTCAGAGATCCGCCTGGAAGGATGAACCGCAAAGCTGAGGGACGAAATTGCAAATTTTGGGGAAAGGAAAGTTGAAGTTAGTGAATGTATAAATTTTACGGTAGTTTATAGCGCCAGTATACAAACCTAATTGGCCAGGCACTTCTATAATTTTCAATCTGATACTTTAAGACCATTGAAGTTATCTAAACCTATTGGGCTTTCAATACACACAGAAGAATCTCACAATTCCCAAAGGAAACCACTCATACTCCTTCACTTTTTATTCTCATCATGATACTAGTTACCTAGTGGCTAGTAGGTGAGTCAGATTTGAACAGTGAGAAAGAAAGAGATGAATGGTATCAAATCAATAGAACCATGAACCCAGAAACATCTTAAGATTAATACACATTGATTCTACTCTAGGCCTCAAGAAACACAGCCATATCCATATAAACAGCTTTTTGCAGCATATACACAGATCTCTCAGCAATGAATCGTGCCATAAAAATATATGTTGTTAGGCAAAGGCATTCAATAAATGAAGAGTATATTGATATTTATATGCAGATTGAGTCAAGGATAAGTAAGGAACGTACTCGGAACTTGAGAACTCATAGAGCTTCCCACTTTGTGAAAAGACGATGACAGCTACTTGGGCATCACAAAGAACAGATAGGTCGTGGGCTTTCTTCAGAAGCCCAGTCCTTCGCTTTGAAAACGTCACTTGACGGCTTGCTGCATTCTCAATCCTTTTCATTTCAACCTTCCCCCTCACCATCTTTTACTTACAGATTTTCTGGAGAATACCCACAACTCAAACCCTACCCGCTGAAACTATACTTTGTGCTCAAGGGACACAAATTGTCATAAGCACTATCGGATAGAGTTTAAAGCAATCTGAGAGAGGGGGGGGGGTCAAACAAGAAAAAGATTATACCAGAAATCTTTCTACGGGTTCTGATTTCCAAGGCATCAAATGGGAAATCCAGGACCCAGACCTTGAAAAGCAAAGATTTTGAAACCAAACAGGGAGGTTTGAGAACAACAATCTAAAAGGAACACTGAATAGAAATAACCCCAAAAAAAAAAAAACAGAGAATTACTTTGAGAAATTGTGAAACCCAGAAAGCTCCAAATTGATTTTAGTGACAACCCGAAAAGCTGGGGTAGCTTTCAAATCTAGTATATAACTACATATACGCAGAGAAAGAGGAAGAGCTCATGAAATTTCAGAAGAGAGGTCAGAGCACAGTGAAACCATAAAATATCTTTTCTTTCTGCCTTTTTTTCTGGGTGCAGAAACATAAAATATCTGATTACAAGAACAGAGGAATAGATTGAAACCTTCCAGTAACCCTAGAAAGATGTTCAAGGTTCTTGCAAATTTTGGATTTAGTTCAGCCCTCACTTTATTCTCACACCACAGACACTTGATCGTATATTCTTATTCATCCATATTTGTCATCCTCCCAAAAGGTGATACATCCAATTGGTAAAAAGCAAAAACAAAAAACAAGGAAAACAAATAAGACAGAGAAAAAGCCGACCAGGTGTGTAGCGACGAACAGAGAAATCTCTGAGTGGAGTTAATTTTTTTTTAAGATAGAAAACAAATTGCAGGGGAAAAAAAACACTTTCTTAATGTTTCATTCAAGATAAAAATGGTTTGTCTTTTTTTGGAAAAATTAAGAAAGATCTATTGGAGGAAAACATTATTTAAAAAAAATTATAGTAAAATACAGTCTTCTTTTTCTAAAAAGTAACAAGTTGATAAAAGACAGGAACATCGTTAAAGCATGTCCACGTGGCTCTCCATGAATGGCGGGCTCAGCTCCTTTCTTTTTCTGGACTTACTTTTATTATCGTTAGGATTGCAATGTCTGCAAGCTTTTATTTATATCACTAATTAAGGGAATAAAATAAGGACGGCGAGGACCTTCCTCCCAACCGAGTGATGCAATTTTGGTGGGTTTTTGAGATTTGTGTTGAATTTTAAAATAAATTATTGTTATATTAAATAAAATTTTTTCATTTTTTATAAAAAAAATGAATTTAAAAATTATGAAAAATCTATAGATCCATATATATTTACAATTAATCTGTTAATTAAATATAAAAAATATATAATTCTTTAATTAAAATACGATAAATGTATAATCTTAAAAAAATATTTGTATATTTTTTACAACTTAATATTACATGATTAGTTTTCAAAAACTTTTTTACACGCATTATATTTTCAGTAAGAAAATCAAAAAAATAAAATAACAATTGAACGCTAATAAATATAAAAAAATTGTAGAATTACACCAACAAAATTTTACTTATTTTGCAATATGCTAAGTGAAAAAATTCTTAAAGACAAGAATTATACATAATAATTTTTTTATATATTTGTTATTAAGTTCTCTATTAAAACTATAATATGTGTAAAAAATTTATTGAAAACTAATCATGTAATATTGAGTTGTAAAAAATATATAATTATTTTTAAAGATTATACATTTATCGTGTTTTGATTAAAAAATTATACATTTGTCATATTCTAATTAAAAGTCTGATTGTGAAAATATAAAGACTATAGATAATTGTTTTTTTTCAATTTTTAATTTTATTTTGTCTTATAAAAATAAGAAAATTTTATTTAATATTAAAATAATTTATTTAACTAAAACCCTAGACAAATCTAATACCCCATCAAAATTACATCCCACGGTTGGGAGATGTAGTCTCGCCCATAAAATAATGGAAAACTTTGTTGATATTGATGCCAACCCATCTATCTGCCTTTCAAATCTACTTTTGATTTTTGTTTTATTTTTTTTTTTTATGAATGAAGGAGTGTTTGAAGTTAATGTCCATTGTTGATTATTCACGTCCCTCATTATTAGAACATACGCAGAGGGAGAAAAATTTTCTAGGGACCTAAATCATAAGATACAATACTTACTATCTTTTAAATTTTATTATTATTCTTCTAACTATTTATACTACCTAAAAAATAATCTTAAAATTAAATAGATTACTAATTGTCATAACTTACATTGCTATAAATATTTTTGCTATTCCATGAAGCACAAAATGCGTGAATGACAAAATCAGGACATTTGTTCAACAAAATTAACTTATAAACTAGATGATAGCTTATAAGTTAATTTTCAATTTATAACTTATAACTTATAAGTTAACTTATTGAATTAGAAGTGTTCGATAAAAATAGTGGTTGAACTAGTTGAAAAGTGTAAAATGACATATATTTTTTAATTTTAAAATAATATAAATAAATATATTATTTTTGTTTTTCATTAAATTAATTTAAATTATTATATTATATATGTAATTTATTAAAAATATATATTTTTATATTTTTATTATATTTTATATATAAATAACATATTTTTACATATATAATGTATTTATATATATTATTATATATAATAAAATATATTTACATATTTTATTATATTATATATTATATATTATATATATTTATATATAAGAGTATAATGAATATAAAGGATATAATAGATATTTTCATAAAATAACAAGGTTAAAAAAAGAAGAAAAGTACATAAAGTATAAGCTACTTAAAGTAACTTATCAAAATAAGCTATAAACTATTAAAATAAACTTATCTACTAAACACTTTTAATAAACTTATAAATTAGTCAAATAAAATATAAACTAGTTTATAAGCAATAAACTTGCACACCGAACACAACCATATTCTTTATGAGTTATATGACTGATCTCAAGTAAAATGATTATGTATTTATAATTTTGTAATAATGAAGTAAATAATTTATCAAATCTATAGACAAAAAAGGACTAGATAGTTGAAGATAAGACAAATATAAAGGCAAACTGAAAAATATTAACTAACAAAAGAGAACAAATAGCTTTAAAAAAATTGAATATCAAATGAAGTACAAAAATGAAAAAAAAATTGAAATAAAGCAAAAAGAAAAAAGGGGGTTAAAAGATAATGGTAATCCTCTCTCTTTCTTTTTTCTAGTATGTTGTCATAGAAATGTAAAAAATTTCTTTTATTTTTCATTTTTCTAAACTTATAATACAAAAATTTATATTTGTATAAGTTTTTAAAATTTTATAATTATTAAAGAATTAAAGTTATGGAAAAATTTTATTATTCAATAATGATATTTTTTTTATTCAAAATATGACATAATATGTAATTATCATTAATTTATAATAATAATTATTAGTTATATTTATATATTTCTTAAATTTATGTAAATTTTATTTTTTTAAGAAATCCTGTGTAATTTCCAAGGTTAAAAAAATTAAACCGATCAAGGTACCGATTCAAGGGTCAATGGTCGGATCATGGTTAAATTGCGATCAAAACGATGGTACTTAAAATATATTAAAATATTAAAAATATATACTTAATGTATATGTTATAGATATTAAAATATATAATATATAATATTAAAATATTCCATGCATGTTATAGGTATATATTTATACCAATCCTAAACCTTCTCCTAATAGTTTACATATTTGGAGATTTCTTAAAAATACATAATAATATTCAATATTCAATACAAATTCAAAAATAAAAAATAGAATTGGTTGAACTAGCCAGTTCTACCGATCTAACTAATTTTTCACTAATTTAAATACTCATCAATTTATTTATCCAAATCAGCCGGTTCAGTTTAATTTTCTAAACACTAGTAATTTTTTTTTGGAAGGGTCATATAAATTTTTTCACATATATATAAAAAATAAGAATTTTAGGGTGGGAGGAGAGATGGCCCCGCGCGGGGATTTGCTGCGTGACAAGTAGCAAAAATTTGTTACTTATCACTTTCAGCAACCATTTTTATTATTGTTGAAACTTTCGACAATAATAAAAATTGTTGCCTTAACTTTTAACAACTATAAAAACCGTTGTTAAAAGTGATCAACAGCAACAATTTATTATTTGTCAAGTAGCAAATCCGGACTCGCCCCACCATGTCTTCCTTGACTCCACCTATACATATTTATGTTATGTTTGGTTCCCATTGTTTTCAGAAATGGAAGACGGAATTCTCATCTACAATGCATCTTCCCGTGTTTGTTTTGCATTCTTAGCAGTTGCTTTCCATTCCATCATTCCACTGTTTTCCATTCTTACATGAACGGATTTTTCCTTCATCTCAGTAGTGGAAAAGCGCCTCACCGGATGGAAAACGAAGTAATTAACCTCATTGCCCTTCATCTGTTGTTCTACTGCTCCTTCGCACGCTTTGTGTTTATGATGACGTGATTTTACTATCTCCCCATCAGGCAGCCAAGAAAAGGAAGAATCTGAGATTAGGGTTCCATGTCTTGCTAAAAATTGTTCAATTGGGTCTGTTCCATATAAAAAATGTCAAATCAGTTGAACACCGCGAAGATGAAGGAAAACCCATCGGCTTTGTGCCTAATTGAACAATTTTCAGTGGTTTGTGCCTAATTGTTCAATTTTCGGTGGTTTGTGCAAGACCCAATTTGAAAAGGGAAAATGCTCGCAGTGATTTGTGCCTGAAAAACCCATTGGCTTTCGCTTTCTTTGGCTTTCGCTTTCTTTTCAAATAGGGTATTAACTTTGTCTTGTCCCTGATTTGTGCTTGCTGCCTGACAAGGAAAAATGCTCTCTGTGCGTCATGCGTGAAACTAAGGAGGAAGAACATTGCGAAGATAGGGGTGTGAAGCTGCTGTGTGAATGGAAGGACAACGGCATGCGAGAGTGAGAGTAAGGATATTAAGGTAAAATTATCTCATAAAAAATACATACTAAAATATTTATTTATTTTTTTATTACATATTAAATAATTTTTTTTATTTCATTCTTCGTTCCTTTCTATTTCTTTTTTTTTATCTATTCTTACTTTATATTGCGAACTAAACAGATTAGTTTCTTAAAATTTGGCATTAAACATATCACATTGTAGGCATAACTTGTGGCGTCAAAGATAGAATTTTATTAATTCAAACATTATAAAATAGTAACACAATTATATCATAATAATTTATTATTTATATAAAAACTCTACCTAAATCATAGATTTAGGAAGTGACTGGTCATTGATTCTTATTAATCTTTGGGTCATTGGATCACTGGTCTAACTATCGAAGTCATCGGATCAATTAGTAAACCAAATAATATATATATATATATATATATATAGTCGTAAATAAATATCAAAAAAAGTAAAAAAAAATAATTTATATGTAAATTTAATAATCAAAATGTCATAAAAAATGTATTTTAAAGTAATTTTAGTACACAAATATCGTATTCAATAAATAATTACATATAATATTTTATAATTATATTAATAAAACTAAAAGTAATTTATTTTTGAATATCTAATGGTTATTTTGTTATTTTTATTTTGTATGATATTATAAAATTTGTTACTAACACTGTTCAACTTTTATGAATTAAAATCATTTTAGATATTATAATAATATAATATACATAAAAATGATAATTTTTATGTTTCAAAATATCATTATTATTCTTATATGTATTTTTTTGGTGCACTTATATAATAATTATAGTTTTTTTATGGTTAATATGTTATTTTTATTTTATGAGGTACTGAATTCAATATTAATTAAACATTTTTTCTTTATATATGTTTTTTGTTGAAATCTAGATAGAGAAAAAAAAATCAAACCCAAGTCATCAATTTGATGAAAACTCAACTGGGTCTTAACTAGACCAATTACAACCTAGTCTAACGAAGTAATCTGGACCAAGTTAACAATAACCTGAATAGTTTTGAGTATTTAGAGAGATATTTTTCGCACATCTCTTTCATTGCTTAAAGACCAAAGAGGGCCTTTTAATTTCCATTGTCAATATATATATTTTTATTCTTAGCCTCGACAAGAAATTCTCGCATATATTCTTTTAAGTAACACAACAGGTCTATTTATTGATTAATATGTCATATATTTATTTATTTTATTAAGATTAAAATGTCTGGATTTAAATATATATTTAATTATTAAAATGTTATTTCTGAATTTAAATATTGAATGATTAAAACTATTTGTTTTATCAATATTTAAATATATAACTTATAGAAAATATTATATTCAAATGATTTGCAAATAAATTAATAAGTAAAAATTTGTCATTAATTATTATCTTAATATTATATAGTATTATAAAATTTTTTGTTAATGTTTTTATTTTTTTATAATTTAAAATCATTTTATAGAAATAATAATATGAATTGCATTTGATATATATAAATTCAGCCTAATATAATAATAATAAGATTTGGTTTAGTTAGTATAAATAATCTTTTACATTCAACTTGACACAACTTTGAATATTCTCAAAAATTCATTTTATTATCCTAAAGAAGTAACACTTGACTCAATATTAGATTTACTCTGATTTAAAATTTATTCAGATTTATTAAGTGAAATGCTCCAATCAACTTTGTCCAACGTAAAACTTACACAGAAAAATTAACATTTATACAAAAAAGAATTTTTTGGTAGGGCATTAGAGATCGAGAGCGACAAAATTACCACAAACGAATTTTAGAAGATGAGATTGCCCAGGAGCTCAAATTCTCCGTAACTGTGGCCGAGAAAAGATTATTCTATTTTGGAGAGTAACCCTTTTCCTGGGCCCAAGTTGGCCCAATTTCTGATAACTCCTTGCTTTTACTAGCCCTTCACCTTTTTGCCAGTATTTGGGCCATTAATAGCTCAGGCCTAAAAAAAAGGACATTATGCTTTGAGCCCAAGTCCGGTCCAGCCCAGGTATAATTGTGAATAAATCAATTTTGCATTACCTGTGGTCACTATATATTAGGGCATATTTGATTTTAATGGAGAAATCAATATTTAAAAAAAAAAAATCAATATCAAAGCAAAATAATATTATTTAAAAACGAGTATCAAACCATTATTATTTCATTGTTATGAACCAGGCACAAAAGGTAGTAAAAATCAACAAGGAGGGAAGTTAGAGTACATGTATTCTCTAGTACTCTTCCCAATTCCCTGTCTGATCACTCTCACAACTCACAACAATTCACTCAATTCACAACCCTGCAATTTAGTCTCACTTCTCCGACATTTCCAGACACCCCAAGATTCCCAAGCTTCAACATTGAATCCACAAACTCTCTGAAGAACAAGCTCTGATCTTGAGCAAACGCTTCAACAATCGACCTTGTTCTAGAATCCCCAACAAGCGTTTGATCCGAAAGCAACGCACCTTTTCCTGCAATCACTCTTTTAAAGTAGTCATTATCAAACACCGAAGCCGTCGAGTCCAAGAACTGTCCAGCATTACGATCCCTGTTTGGCTTGGGGCATTTTTTCCTCAGGTCATGTGCAAACTCACTGTCCATGCTTGGATCAATTTCATGAACTGAACTGAAATTGTGGATCCTAGCTTCGAAAGAAGAGCAATGGGAGAAGCCCAGAGTGTGACCACCTGAGAGTGCGATCAAATCTTTGATTCCCAAACCTCTCTTAGCGAAGCTGCTGATGAGTTGGCTCGCGTTGGAACTTGGAGCTGGCAAATTTATGGTCTCTGATGCAATTGATACTCTTCCATCCTTCCTTCCTTTTAGTACATGCCAGTATGGTCCTCCAGACTATATATAAATCCATGTAAATATAACAAATTATCATTTTATGCTGCTAATTAATGAATCAAGAGTTCTAATTTTAGATATTGAATCACAGAATTTGGAATCTGACCCTTTGAAAAAAAAAAATTAAATGAGTGTATATTTTTAAGAGTATATTGATAATTTTTGTCTCTAAAATAATTTTTCCAATTTAATCCCTAAAAAATTATATTTGTTTTAATTTAGTTTCTTTTTTTGTCCAAATGACTTTTAACAATAAAATTATGAGATTTAGTAATTATAAATTTTGTGATTTAGTAACAAAAAAGACTAAATTGAGATAAATACAATTTTTCAGTGACTAAATTGTGTACTTGATTTTTTAAGGACCAAAGTGAAAAAGTTGTAATCTTTTAGACACTATGTCAGTAATTTACTCTATTTTTAAAATAAAGAAAAGGTATTTATGTAATGTTAAATTCAAGGAAAGTCAAAGTATTATTATTATTACCATGATGACCACATCTCTTGCTGCAATGGCAAGTATATCAGCACAAGAAACGGTGTGTGGGCATGTTTTTTCCAGTTTGGCTTTTGCATCATCAATCACGTAGAATGATCCAAGCGATTTATTAGGAGGCCCATCTTTCTCTGCTTGCTTTCCAGGACTCGAGTCCAATAGCACAGATGCATCACATCCCTACGCACATACCCATTATTTAGAAACGGGCCCTATTTAATCATCTTGCATAAAGCAATTGAATAGTAAGATGAGAATAATGAAAACATACCCTAATGAAACAGTCATGGAAGAACATTCTCAAGATTCGAGCTGGGACTTTAGGGTCATGCGTAGAAGCATTGAGAACTGTGTCAGCTACTATTTTCTCCAGTTGCGGACATGTTTGGTCATAGTAGTGAGCATCAAGCTCCGATTTGGACACTGAAAACAGTGTCAACAAGAGGAATATGGTTGGCAGAGCAGCCATTGTTATTCGGTATAAAGTGAAGCAGATACTACGAACACAAGGACAAGAGATGATCGACGAGGATGTGGTGAACTTGGTGGAATTTAAACATGTATATATACACATGTAGGAAGTGAACTTTACTAAAAAGCACATTCTTAGGACAGAATTATTATACTTTGAAGCCACTCAATTCAGTTCATAGCTTCAAAACCGTGTCTTCGGGGATCAACAAAACCGTTTGATAATTTTGTAAGCATCAGCGAAGGGCACGTTAGGGTTTATTTGTAATCTGAAGTGTACTATCTATATCAAGGAACTATCTAATTTGAGGCCTTTTTATCAGGAAAAAAGGTTTTATCTAAGAATTCATGACACGCAAAACTGCCTCAACACTGTTAGGTACCGATAATATACAATATATATGAGTTCCGTTGGCTTATACCCATCAGGTTAGTTAAGTCAGCTACAAAGTTGGAGATGAAATTTGAGAAGTACCACTGATAAGGAATGAAGTACAAGCTGGTCATACGAATTAACAATATAGCTTCTATTGGTGGGAAAGTTCCTTTCACTGATGCTAGGGTGACAAGAAAGAAAAGCAAACCTCATATATAAAGAAATCTTTGTACAATTAAGTTTCATAATTGTTTATATTTGATATATATGGTCTTGGTCTCACTCAAGTACTAGTTAATATTATGTTTAATTTTCCTTGAGTGGACGACTATCACACAGACCAGAATTTTCTACAAAATAAATCTGTCATTGTCAACTTTTCTTCTTTTACTTTGTTACAAAGGATGTTTAATTAAACATTTAAACCCATATGAGCTCCACTAAAATGTTCCCTTGGTTGTCAATTGGCAAATAAGACCACAGAAACTAAACTATATCTAATTGTATACAGACCATGTGGAGCATGAAACAAGTTTTAGGGGGCAATTTTTTTTTTAATATTAAGAGTAATAAATCAGACTATATGTTTTTTTAACATTTGTACACACAGAATATATGTCAGTAAAAAAGATGTATTCAAAACAATTAATATCTAAAAAATTTTTAGATTTTTCATGAAATTTGATTGAATAAGATGCATTTAGAGCTATTAAGCACTTAATACAAAAATAACAAATGCAATGAATGGTCTAAAATTTGAACTAGACCTGATCACGAGTCAGGCTTGTTAAAAAATGAGTCGAGCTTTCTTACGTAATAATACAAAAAATGGGCTTGGCCTAAATAATTGGAATATGAACCCATATATTTTTTAAAACTTTTTTTACACAAAAAAAAGAATCTTACTTTTATATTAAATTAAAGAACTCAATAATTATGTTATATAATTGAAATGACCATTTTAAAGAAATTTGATAGAATTAAAAATTATAACTAAAATAAATTTTCTCATTCAATTATAAATAAGAAAAATACATAACTTAAATTATAATAATTCTATAATTACATTACAAGTCTTTAGATATAACATAATTCATAATTCTTAAGTGATACATATCCAAATAATATTACATATTTATAACATGAAATATATAATAAATAATTGATTATGCCAAGTATTGAAATTATATATAAATTATGTACTATATATTAATAAAAAATAAAAGATACATATTATATAAATTATACATTTTAGTATTACATATGTTTATAGAATACTCTGAATACTATGATATATAATTCATATAATATTTTATTATTTAAACAAGTAATTTTTATTTTAAAAAATATAAAAAAATTGTGTGGAGCTCAAGCTCGGGCTGGGCTTTAAAAAAGTTCGAGCCCAACCTATATTTTTTGGGCCTTTTTCAAACTCATTTTAAGACCCATTTTCACTTTTTTTGGGTGGGCCTATTGGAACATACAGGCTTTCGGACCAATTATCAGGTCTAATCTAAAGGATTCAAATTTAAATTTTTATTAAATATAAACAAATGCTCCCTTAGTCTATCCTAAATTCACAATGAATTTTATCTTTTGGTAACACATAATAATCACATAAATAAATATGTTCAAAAATGAAATCCAAGCTAAAATAATAACGGTTTTTTTTTATTTTATATTTTTTTCACAGTGCATGTGAGAGTAATTATATTTGCATTATTTTTATCTCTCAAACCCTCATAAATAAAATGTAATAATTAAATATTTCTCTATCTATGTTATATAATGTGCGCACTACTTCTCGTAGCATATAAGGTGAGTTATTGACTCATTCGTCTATCTATTTTCGCTTACCTCACCAACCTTTGCCATTAATTAGTTGAAACCATATATGAAGTCTTGTTCATCATATTATACTTTAATTTATGTAAGTTTTTATAACCGTAAATGTATATTAAATCTAAAAATCACATTATAGGAGACACAAACAGTATATATAGATATCTTTGGTGAATTTACTCCCATATCTAAATTATTTGTTCATGGACCCGTTTGTTTTGTCACCAAAATTGATTTGCAAAGTGCCCGACTGTATTATGGCTGGGGAAAATCTTTTTTAATAGGACTTTAGCAAATGACTTTACTTATGTATTTGACATAATACTGTGATCTAAGGCACTTAATTTGTGTTTCACTCCATCTATTGAATAATTCTTATCTAATATATTCATGAGCCTGCAATCTTAGCCCACACAAGCATTTCTTGAACCTACTTAACAAGATTAATTACAGTCATTTGGATAAAATAGGAAAAAAGATAGCGTAGCTCTGCTTGAGTTTTGAAGCAGAGGCAGAAGACCAAAGGCCTCACCCCCCTCATGCTCTATTTACTTTCTTTATTTATTTTTTTTTAACTTTTTCCTCTTTTTAATGGGAGTTCTATCTTCCTATATGGAAGCTTTTCTCTTCTCCTTTGGTAGAGGTGTTTTCTCAAGGATCTCCAACACAAGGTTGACCGTAGCTTTGGGAGCGACCAGAAATTTGGCAGGAAAGACAGTATGCGCATAAATCTGCCATCCCCATTGAAAAAAAAAATGACTTGAAGCTTCAAACAAGGAGTTTTGCATCGCCGGGAGAGTTCATTGTTTTTGTATAATAAATGTTATTTTGTGCTCCTCTGTGCCCGACTGCTGTGTCTGCACCATCATCAGGCACGAGTTTTAGGGCAAATCTGGCTGTGGTTATGACGGCGACAGCAGTGAACACTACAACGGAGTGGTGCAGGACTCCAGTGCAACTGTCTCAGTTCTGTGTTTTTTTTTTTTGGTCTGTTTTTGGTGGTTTATAGGCTTTTCCAACCCAATTTGGTTCTACATGTGTTCGTTACATTAAGAAAAATGATCAGCTCTTTAGGTTAGGTAATATTAGCTTTAACCCACTTGGTCTAGGGGTGTGCTACCTCTATTAAGACCTAGGTACTATTTTAGGATGTATTATTCTAAATTTATATATCTGTTATCTCATGAGTTCAGGTCTGAATTGTAATTATTTTTATTTGTAGGTCCTGTTTTATCTCATGTAATACAAACTCAATGCCTTTAATGGAAATAATTTTTATTTGTCCAAAAAAAAAAAATTACTATCACTATCATAGTACCACTTGTCATGGGCTAGCAAAGCCTGAAATATCAGGGACTTTTTTTTTATTAATATGAGAAATTATACTTATGAAAACTTGACAATTAATAACTTATCATTTACTTCATTCAATTTTAATCAAGGTTGTATGACTTAGACCAAACCGGTCTGGCCAGGTCAACCCGAGAACCAGTGACCTTGTAGTTGGCCTGGTTCGGGTCAAAGGATTGGACTGGGCTGCACATGGCCCAGCCAAGACCCAGCTAACCCGGGTGACCCCGGTGACCGGTGACCTAGATTTTTTTTTTAGCATCATTTTACTAAGTTACTTTACCAATAAAAATATTGTTATTAGGAAAATATTAGCATCTTAATGACTTTATAAATTATTATGGATGTTTAAAACTTTTAATGTATGAATTATTATGTTTGGATGATTTTATTTATTATTTTATAAATTATTATGAATATTTATAACTTTATGTTTGAATTATTATAAATGTTTATAAATTATTATGGATGTTTATGACTTTGAATTGTGAAAATTGCATGTAAATTATTTATTTTACTTATTTTTGAATTTATTTGTAAAGATATATAGGTATATATATAATTTTAATTTTTTTAATGTATTTACCCAAGTCAACAATTGATCTGATGACCCAGCGGTTGAACTAATTATCTGATGATCCAAGGATTTATTCGGGTCATTGATCAAACTGGTTCTGACAACATTGATTTTAACGTGGGAGGTGAGGGAAAACATTTGCATTGTAAAATTAAATTTAAATTCTCACTTCATTATGTCCCAAAAAAACGTAAAAGGTGCGCATAAATGACTCAATATTGAATTTCAATTAGTTAATTTAAACAAATGATATTTGAAACCGTCATTTTTTTTTTGAGACTGGGAAAGCAACATTTATATCGTCCTGGAAATAGATGTTGAGTAGCTCATAAAACATTATACAGTTCTATATAATAACTCAAATCATGTAACCATATGAATAAAGAGAAATATTCTCATGATCACTACTTAAACCTAGAACTGAAAATATTTGGGATGTTTATTTTAGGGTATATAAAATATCCTTTCATCCCCTCTTCCTTGGGAGATAGCTAGTTTGATTGTACAGCCCATCTCTTTTTAAACAATTATCCTTCACTGAAATCAAAGAATAATATACTTTTTAAATAGAATTAATTTTTTTCTTAAAATGTATTTCTTAAAAATTTCTTTAAACTTCTATTTGTTTTTCACATTTACAATAGTTCTTATGTTGATTAATATACATTTAATAAACATATTTTATATTAATTTTAAATATTATCGTTTAATTGGTTAAATAGCTTTAAACGAATATTTTGTGAAGACATACGTTCTTCATTTTAATAATTTTTTATTACTATAAATAATTTTAAACTTTTCTAAATTTTAAAAAATTGATTATGCTATAACTTACCAAATTTAGAAAAATAGTTTTGGTCAAAATATATAAATTTAATTATATTTTATCTTTTGTTCAAAAAATAAAGATAATTTTTAAAATCAAAAGATGTAACTAATTTAAGCAAAATCACTACTTATATCTCTATACTTTGACCCCATGTCAATAACTTAATATATATGTTTTTAATTAGTTGGGATAATGTTCAGAAACTTAACATTATTCAAAAATTTGATGTCAAACATTGAGGTGGCGTTTTATTTTAAATACGTCAATATTAAATTATTTAACCTAAATATATCTTGTCAGATAATAGCTTAAAATAACAAGACCATTCTTATAAACCTTCAATAATAACAAAAACACCTCTTCTTTTTCTCAACCACTTACACCTCTCTCTTTTTTTTTTTTTTTTCCCGTCCTTCAGGTCTTCTTTCTTCCTCACTTTCCGTCAGGACACATCTTTCTCTTTTGATCTCACCCTCTCTCACTTTCTCTCAGTCTCGCTCTCCGTCACTCACTTTTTTTTTTTTCTCACTTTTGCTCTGGCTCTCTCTCATGTAAAATACTGTGGTTTTTTTTTATATAATCATTTTAAATTACGATTAAATTGAATTTTAAATTTTAGATAAAAATTACTTATTTGTTAAGATATAAATGAAAATAATACATAAATGTTTTAGTACTATAAAAGTATAATAAACATTTCTCATTAATTAGCAAGCCCCTTTAAATTAAATAAAAAACTCATTCATTATTTTGCTAGAGGGAAAACACGAGCACACCTTAACTGTAAATTGAACTGGGACAAATTTTTAATTCTCTAAATTGATCGAAATATTATTATTTTAATATAATATAAATGAGATTGTTAACTTTCACCAAGAAATATGAAAATTGAAATGCTTCCACCCAACTCAAATGTAAACCCTACACCCGCTTGACCGCTTGAGAGTTTGAACACAACTATTTTTTAACTCATTAAAGGAACAGCTTAAGAGTGCGGTGTCCCTCCAGGCCTAGGACATCCCGTTCCGATGAAATTAATACTTAAAAGAGTGTGGTTATGTTTCAAAGAGTGTTATCTGATATACTTTTTTTTAAAAAAATTGATATTTATGATTTGTTATATGTAAATAAGTAAAAACAAGGTGGGCACTGTTCATTTTCTTCAAAGGGCCGCAACGCAACAGGTTTGAATGGACATACAGAGGGATCAACGTTCCACGTGTGTATCAAAGAACGAGGCGATCCCCACAAGGCTCCAGCTGTGAACACGTGTAAGGTCGCCAGCCTGGTTCCACAAGGATAAGCCTATAAAGCAGCAGGCGAGGAAGTGGGGGACCACATCCCCCAAGCGGTCCCACACAATCCTCGGGACACGTGCCTCAACCTCAGCCTTCACATGACCAAATCTCGTGGCCCAAGTCCAACCACTCAGCATGGTCCTCGGACCACCTCGCTTTTCCCCAAACTGACCCACCTATTACTGGACCCCACTGTGCAGTTGGGGTCCACATACACGTGCACTAACACCCTCACGTGACATCCTCCTCTCTCTCGTTGACGTACTTACTCAGAGTCAGCCAATTCCTGCACGCGCCTGACTCCCACAATCTCACGCTTTATCGGATTACAACCCGTCTTCCACGTCTAAAGTGGACCCCACCTCCACCCACACGCTCTGCAACCCTAATCCCTCTTTTTTATAAAAAAATATCAATTTTCTTTCTTTTACACTTTCAAAGATGGGCATGCCTGAAGAATAAAAATACTGCCGCTTTATATAATTTTTTTGATTAAAAATTTTGTTTTCATCTTCCCTAATAGAACAAATTTTGAGTTAGTCCTGCCAAAAGAAGTTTTAATTTAATGTCAATCTTTTTTACCATTGAGCTACTGGAGCAATTAGCTAAATAGATGAATCCATAGATGAGATATTGAGATGTTGCCCCTTAATTGCTTACCTAATGGACATTTTAAATAATTTTTATCTAAAGTATAATTTAGAATTAACTTGATCCGTAGAATTCATATATAGAATCTAGCTTGTTTTAAATTTAAAGGATTAATTTGAAACTTATATTTGTTATGAATTATCGTAAAAATACTTATTATCTAACATAATACTTTGACATATTTTAATTTTAAAAAATTAATTTAAATTTTAAATAAAATTTATAAAATTAAAAGAGAAATTTAACTAGTATTTTTTAAAAAAATTATCTTGAGAATATTATATTTTAATTTATTTGTAATAAAATGATATAAATATAAAGAAAAATAAGACATTAATTTTTAGAATAAATAATACAAACTTTTTTTGAATATTATTAGTCAATGTTACACTCTAGGTTTACTTTTGTTGATTTTTTATTAAAATTAATTTTATAAAAAATATGTGTTCCTTCAATAATAAATTTACTTAATAGTTTTAATTATTAATATTATATAAAAAAATATAACTTGTATTACATTTTAACATTGATGTTAATAATAAAATTACAATATCATATAATAATAAAATTTACTGAATATAATTCAATCAAATTTCTAAAAAATAAGTTAATATAATTTACCTTCATTATTATTGTAGGAATTCACAGCCTTATTTATTATTATGGCTAAAAGATATTTTTAATCGCTTAATGTTATATTTAGTTTCATCTTAGTCTATTGGCTTTATTTTGTTTCACTCCTATCATTCAATTATTTTTTCTTAGATATCACTTTTCCATTAATGTTATTTTGATATATTTTATTTCTTTAACCGTAACTCAAAGTTTTACTTTTATGTAGTTGGTTCTATTTTGCTACAAGATCTTATAGTGTTAAACTCTAATTTGAGAGAAGACTTACAAAACTTTTATTAGCTTTGTAACTCACAAAACGCCCCGTCCAGTTTCTTCATACGGGGACCAGCTCAACCATGAAATAGGTTTACTATGTCTTTAATTCCTACACAAATGTTAATAAGTTCTGATAAATCTGATATTTTTCTTAACTTTATATCATGAATATTACAAAAGTAAAAAGAAGGCCTTTAAAGTTAAAATAAAAAAAAAATCTGGAACTAACTAAAACAAAACAAGGGGTTCATTTTTTTCAGCGTTACAGTTTCTCTGTTTAAAAAAAAAAATCTAACCCATTTGCTCCAAAAATGCTAAAACTTCAATTTCAAGGCTTGGAACTGGGTGGTTCAGAATTGGCAGACCGACCCAAAAATTGCAGTTCTTTCTTGTCATAAATTTCCAAAGAGAAATCCCTAAGCATCTGAGTCGCAGTAGTGGTAGCACTAACACTAGAACTCGTTCCTGAGCTCAAAGTAGGAGCCATCGTTGACGATGGGTTCGCAGAACCGGAAGCAGAAGCTCCATTCGAAGTGGAACCCGAACCCCCGAGTTGTTCACCGGGTTGCATCATCGCAGACACGAAATTCGAAATGGGTCTCGCTTGCACATTGAAAAACGGCGCCGCACTGGCCGGAATCGCCCAGTACTGAGGCTGAGTCGCAGAACCACCCGTATTTGGGAACATAAAGAACGGACCCGCAGTGGTTGACCCACCCACCGGCCACAAAGGGACTAGTCCTCCCGGAGCACCACCGGCGGTGCCCCCCACGGCGCCGTATGGCATTGGAGGTGCAACCGGAGCTAGCCCTGAAGAGATTGAGACTGGATCGTTCACGTCGATGAACTCACTATTTGATGCCCGTCGCCTTCGTTTTTTTGGGGTTTCCTCTCCGTCTGGTCTCGCCGAGGAGGTGGTTGGGATCTTAAGGGTGCCGCCGACGGAGACGGCGATGGCGGGAATGGTTCCAGTACCGGTGGCTTCTATGATTGCCGGTTCGGCGTGCTCCAGTAACCACCTGATTGTTTCCCCGTCGGACTTGTGGCCGAGTTCTCGGGTTAGCTGGAAGATTCTGGCGGCGCACGTCGCTGGCATTCGGATTCTCCGGCCACGGCCCTCCACCTTTGTGTGGCGATCCTTAGAAGGCTTCTTCACCGGCGCCACGGTCTTCCCGTCCGGCGTTGACATTGTTAGCGGCACCTGAATAAGACCCATCGACAGGGACTCGTCCTGGCTTTGTTCCGTCTCTGTAAACTCTTCTTTCAGGGGTGCCGCCGCTGGAGACGGCGGAACTGGCTCCGGAAAACTTGACTCGGGCCTGTCTACTATAGACGTAGTCTCAGAAGGAGATAGTTCGGCACTCGGACTCCCTTCTTCGTCGTTAAAATCCTTGCCTTTATCCTCGATTTCCTGGTTTTGATTTCCTTCCATGATCCCAGAAACTGAAGAATTTGCGAAAGCCCAAACAAAACAAAATTAACCAACACCCAGAAAATAGAGGCAAAACCAGAAAAACATCAAAAAAAAAAAATCACCGGGAGCGTCAATTGAAACATAACGAATTTAACAATTTGAAAACTAAAATAAATATATTTATATATATTAAAAGAGCTTACTGTTTCTGACGCAGAGGGGCAGAAAAGAGGGGAACAGCAAAAGGTTGATACGTGGAGTGCAGTGTAAAGGTGTGTCACTGCGAAGGATTAGAAAGAGTAATTGAGAATTGGAAGGGAGAAATCCAATTTTCCCTCTGAATTTAGAAATTACAACAAAAAAAAAAAGAGAAGAAAGAACAGAGAGAGAACAAACCCTAACAATGGAACAGAGCCCCACTTATCCGAATGGAGAGGAGGGACCCCCAGATTGAGGGCTCTATTTATTTGCAGAGGAAATGGAATCGACGGCTGCAGACACTCTGCGGAAACGATGGGCCCGCAGGATGGTGACACGCAACGCGCTTTAGGTTTAGTGGGTAATTTGTGCCTCTTTAGTAACTGAGTTATAATAAGAAAGACTCAGATTGTCAGATTGAGTTTTTTTAATAATTATTATATATTTTCAAAAAGTAAATTTAAACGATTAAGAAATTTTTAAGTCTTAAAGGATACAAGACCTACAAAAATAAATAAATAAATATACTATAACATTAAATGTATTTTGGTAGGTTCCAGCTCCAATTTAAAGTTTGTATTCTAGCATTTTATAATTAAAATTGTTATATGTTATGTTAGTATCTTTTGATTTTATTTTATTGTTTTTGAACGGAAATGATTAATGTTTTCATGATTTTTTTGTTCTCTTTTAAAATTAGTATTTTAAAAATTATTCTCTTCTTGGCCAATTTGAAATCTATATTAGAAACACAACAAAATGAAAATATTAATTTGATCTTCAATTTTTCTTTCAAATTCTAATTTCTTTATAAAATATCTAATTTTTTACTTATTCAAGAATGAGATTCTTTCACTTGTCATTTGAAACGCCGAAATTGAAGTTGACAACACAATATTTTAAATTTTGACCTAAATATAATTGCTAATTTTGTTTCCAGTTTTGTTTTTAGTTCCTTATTTTGTTTTAAGTTCTTTATTTCCCTAAAAACTTTCTAATTTTCTATGTAATAGAAATTGTCAAATTGGGATTACTTCACTGAGGAATCAAAATTCTAAATTTAACACATGCATAAGAATATCTTTTGCATAATTTAGCTGTTTCTTTTATTTATTTATTTTTTCTTAAGCCCCATATCCCATGAGATCTCCAAGACAATAAAAATGAAAGCTCTTGCCTTGGCCAATCAAAATATCTAAAATAAAAAAATTATGAAATTAGGCAAAGTTGAGCCATGTATTTGATATGGTAGAAAAGTACTAACTAAAAAAAATACAAAATACTTATAATGTGCCAACAAGTAAACTCCAGAATAACATACATTTTCAACTCACTAAATATTCGAGTACAAACATACTAAACTATATGGTATTGAAATGTAATTTATTAAAAAATAACAAAAAAATTACTCTAATACAATATTTTGTGTAACTTT
This sequence comes from Biancaea sappan, assembly GCA_037074585.1. Taxonomy (NCBI): domain Eukaryota; kingdom Viridiplantae; phylum Streptophyta; class Magnoliopsida; order Fabales; family Fabaceae; genus Biancaea; species Biancaea sappan. The sequence goes on along the minus strand of CM073490.1, from coordinate 10,919,338 downwards.
ATTCTAAATCACTCAAAATATTTGATTTTTCTACAAAATCACTCGAGCCATATTATTTTAGTATTACACTGCAGGAATTCCGTTGATAATTGTAAAATTTGGCAATGAAATAATAATAATAAAAATAGAGGAAAACTTTAATAGGTGGTAGCTCAGCAGAAAAAATCTATTATTTTAAACCAACATTTTTGTGCTGATTAAGAAATCAATAATCATTTTACCAAATTACACTACAAGAAAATTGACTTTCAGTGGCGGCTAAATAGGTCGCCACTAAAAGTTGAGTTTTGGTGGCGACTCTTATAGTCGCCACTAAAAGTCATACTTTTGGTGGCGACTTTTTAGAGTTGCCACCAAAAGTCAATTTTTTTTAAAATAAAATTAAAAGAAATTAGATTTTTGGTGGCGACTCTCATAGTCGCCACCAAAAGTCTAATTTAAAAAAAAATTAAAGGAATTCGGATTTTTTATAAAAAATAAAATAAAAAATTAGACTTTTGGTGGCGATTATAGTTGCCACCAAAAGTTAATTAAAAAATAAAAAATATTAAAAAAATTTGAATTTTTTTAAAATAAAATTTAAAACAATAAGACTTTTGGTGGCGACTTAAGTCGCCATCAAAAGTCAATTTTTTATTTTAAAAAAGTCTGAATTTTAAATTAAAAAAAATCAGACTTTTAGTTGCCACCAAAAGTCTTTCTTAAAAAAAATTAAAAAAATCAGATTTTTTAGAATAAAATAAAAAATTAGACTTTTGGTGGCGACTATGTTTTTAAAAATAAAAAATTAGACTTTTGGTGGCGACTATAGTCGCCACTAAAAGTCTTTTTTAAAAAAAAATAAAAAAAGTCAGATTTTTTAGAATAAAATAAAAAAGTCATTTTTTACTTAAAAATTCAAATTTTTTTATTTTTCTTAATTTTATTTAAAAGAAATTCAATTTTTTTATTTTTTTAAAAAATTAGATTATCGGTGACGACTGAAGTCTATTTTTTTAACTGAAATCATTTTTTTTATGAAATTTGCTAAATTTGAACTTTTTGTGGTGACTCAAATAGTAATAATATATTTACTTTTTGTTAAGTTTAATATTATTTTATTTCTATTTTATAATATTTTTGACCTAAAATATTTTTAACAGATTATATATATAGATATATATAATATTTTGTACTTACATAACTCAAATGAAGCAGTGGCAGAATGACAAGACACACATGGCTGCAAGCAAGGGACCCAGGTTCGAATATCAGGTATGCACTTGTTTGGTTTAATTTCAAATAAACTTGAATATTGTACACACAAAAATTGAGTCAGCTCGGGACAGCAAGTTATTGGATTGGCCAAGACCCGCACAAGTCGAATGGATCTCGGGTCGACCCGCTGGGTCAATCCGGATCTAAAAAGATGGCGAGTGACTTTTGGTGGCGACTTTTAAAGTCGCCACCAAAAGTTGTCTTTGGTGGCGAGTAAAGTCGCCACCAAAGGTAATTTTGGTGCCACCAAAAATCACTTTTTCTCACGAATTTTTTTTTTGCAATAAAAATGACTTTTGGTGGCGACTTTTAAAAGTTGCCACCAAAAGAATCAGCCACGGACTTACGCTAACAACATTAGTCGCCACTAAAAGTCGCCACCAAAGACTTTTAGTGGCGACTTTTAGACTTTTGTCGCCACCAAAAGTCTTTTTTTTTTTTGTAGTGTTAGTTATATGCCATATAACCCTGATCCGATCTGTAATTTACTTAAATTAACATAACATTGAATGACATGATGTCTTTCTACTAAATTAACAAAAAGACTAGATTTGATTATGGGCTGGACTTGTTTGAAAATCATGAGTTTGACTCGTTTAAAAATAAATTAAGCTTTTGCACAATAAAAAGGTTAGTTGAGTTTTTTACCCATACGCATATTTTATTTATTCGTTTTAAAGATTTATTAAAAAAATCTTATTTTTTTGTGAAATAAAGTATTTCAATAATAATAATATTATATAATCATGACATAAAATACATAATAAATAATTGAATATTAGATTTAAATAAAAAATTATTAATATATTATATATTAATAAAAAATAAAAGGTATATGTTATATAAATTATATATTTAGATATTATATATATAGTATATTTTAAATGTTATTATATTATAATATATTTTGCATTATATATAATATTTTATTATTTAAATATATACCTTATTATTTTTAAAAATATATATTATTAATTCGGGTTAACCAAACTCAAATGGAGTTTTAAAAAGTTTAAATTTGGCCAGTATTTTTTGTATTTACATTTTTTTTATTTTAACTGCGCTAACTATTTGGCCTATGATAAGTCAATGTAGGACTTTTATATTTAAGTTTGAAGCAAGGTTGACATATTTCTCTCTCTCTCTCTCTCTCTCTCTCTCTCTCTAGCTTTGAGAATCTCTATTTAAAAAAAAAGAGAGAAATAGTTGGAAATTGAGGAAAAAAATGTTGTTAGAGATGGGACCCCAATTTGATAATACACATGCACCTAGCTAGGGGATGTCAATTAGTTGGATAATTGGGTTGAGTTGGGTTAAAAAAAATAAATTGATAAAAATATTTATATCCATTTAAAAATTTTATATGAGTTATGGGTTGACACATGACTCTTTTTTATAATCAATTCAACCCAATCATTGACCTATCTTTTTTTAAAAAAGATTTGTTTAATTTATTTTAATTTTAAATTAAAATGCACAACATCAATTTAATCAATTTTTATCATCTACATAAAAAATTATTACTATTTCAATTCTAGAAATAATTTAATCATTATTTTTTTTTTTGGGTGAAACAAAGTGGATATATTTATACAAATATATTTATATGTATATATACTTATATGTAAAATACACACACACACTCATGGCTTTACATACACACACAAGTATAAGACCTAAATCAATGACCTATAATGACCTCGGATCACTAAGTCATTGGTTTAACTGTTCAATGACTGAGTCATTAATTAAATTAGAAGAATTATGTGTGTGTGCTTGTGTGTGTGTATGCTTTATATTAATTTTTAACAAAATAAATATCTAAAAATTAAAGAATTCTAAACTTGTGAATATATATGTGTATGTATATGTATGTATCTATAGGTGTGCGTGCGTGTGTGAATTTGTATGAATGTGTTTGTATGTATATGCGTGTACATACATGGGTCTACTGTAGTGCATTAAATGTGTCCAAAATTTACTTAAGAATAAAGGGTCCTTGTCAGTTATAACACTTCGTGAAAACCCATGAAATCTGACTACATTTTGAATGAAAAATTTTACCAGTAAGCTAGCTGTAAAAGATTGCTTTAATGCACTAAAATGAGCTCTCTTGGTAAATCGATCTACCACCACCAGTATTGTCATGAATCCTCTTGAAGTTAGCAATCCCATGATGAAATCTATGGTCAAATCTTTCCACGGTTTTGCTAGTATTGGTAGCGGCTACAATAACCCTTGCTTCTTGCCAGTGGGATATTTAACCTACTGACAAGTGGTACAACCTTTGACAAACTCCTTAATTTCTCTCCTCGTATTTTTCCAATAGAAAACTTCAAAGATCACTTTATAAGTCTTTTGAATGCCACCGTGTTTAGCTATAAGGAGTCATGATAAGTGTGAAAGATAATTTTCTTCAACAGCTGCACATGTGGAACTACTATTTTAGTTTGGAATAACAACAGTCCCTCCTTCACTGTATAATTAAGTGGTAAGTTGCTCTATTCATGTTGCAAGTTTCAAGTGTGCATTTCCTCTAGATCCTCTTTAGCTCTTTGTATGGCAAAATAATAGGGTGATGAATCACTTAAAGAGAGTTTAAGTTGTATAGCAATCTCATCTTGCGTAGACAAGGCATCCACAACCTTATTAATTTTGCCTGTCTGGTAGACAATATCATACTAAAATCCCAAGAGTTTCATGAGATAAAATTGTTGTTTCGGAGTCTGTACCACCTAAGAAATTAATTCCCTTAAGCTTTTATGGTCATTTTTAATTATAAACCTTCTTCCCAACAAGTAATGTTGCCATTTCAACACCTCTTGTGTTATAGCATAGAGCTCGTAGACATATGCTGAAGCGAGAGTGAGTTTAGGTGGAAGTTTTTTTATTGAAATATGCCATAGGATGACTGTCTTGAGATAGTACAACACCTATACCAGTGTTGGATGTGTCAGTTTCAACCATAGATGTTTCCTTAAAATTTGGTAATGCCAATACCGGAGTTTGGGTTATTCTTTTCTTAAGCTCCTCAAAACTCAAATGCTTTTTGTGTTTCATCATTCCATACAAATTTATTCTTCGTTAACAACTCAATGAAGGGGAATGCAATCTGAGCATAACCTTGAATAAATTTTCTATAGTATCTAGTGAGACCAAGAAAACCTCTTAGTTGTTTGATATTGACTGGTTTAGGCCACTCTACCATGGCCTGTATTTTCTTCTTATCCACTTGTACCCCTTCCTTGCCAACTATATGACCAAGGTATTCAATGGTTTCCTGAGCAAATGTGCACTTAGAAAGTTTTGCATAAAATTGATTGGATTTAAGTGTTTGCAAATGCTTTGCATGTTCTTTAAGAAATTCACTAAAAACTAAGATATCATCAAAGAAAATCGTAACAAAATTCCTAAGATAAGGTTGAAATACCCTATTCATTGCCGCTTGGATCGTAGACACTATATAATTGTCAAGATCTTGATCTAAATCTTAATATCTTACATTCTCATGATTCCAAACTACTTGAACGATTTCGATCCTATGCAAGGTCTAAATATGCTAAGATTTTAGTAAGATCTCGATTTAAATTTTAAAATCTCACGATTTTATATTTTATCGATCCTATAACATTTTAAATATTTGTCTTTTTTATTTGTTAATATGTTTTTAATCTATTAGTGAAAGTAATGGTTGGAACCCAAGAGGGGGGTGAATTGGGTTTTATAAATTTTTCACAAAATTTTATTGGAAGTTAAAATGATTTTCTGTAAAAGTACAATGTTTAGGATAATAAATATAACACAGAAAATCAATGTGCTATCAAAATGAATAATTATGAGGAGCAAGGAAATAAAGAATAGATAACAATAAGCACAAATAAAGGAGTAAGGGATAGGGAGAGCAAACTCAGAGATTTATACTGGTTCGGCTAATCCAAGCCTACATCCAGTCCTCAAGAGACCACTTGAGTATTTCCACTATAATTGCAAGTTTAATCCGGGTACTTGCAAACCACTACAACCACGCAAATTTGATCCGGGTATTTACGAAACCACAATGGAGAATTTATGAATCCGGGCTCCTCCTTAACCCAAAGCAAGTTCTTCCAACACCGGTACTTGCGAACCTCAACTCAGAATAATATATGTGTTGATCAAAATCAACAATACAAAGAAACTCTCTCTAAAGAGTAGATGAATACAAATGAAGCTATAATAACTCTAATAATAGAGAATATGCAAGATTTGGCTCAAGAATATTTGGATTTCTCTCAAAGATGATAGAACATGTTAATATGTCATTGTAGTACTTGGTTCTTGCTCAAAATCGTGTATTTAAGGTCATATATATAAGATTTTAAAAAACTAGCCGTTATATAGCCGTTACAGCACTTATAATGCAGTCCAGATGTCCATTGGTCGACCAGTGGGGATCACTTGGTCGACCACCCACTGATAGTAGCAAAATATAGCATTTTCAAGACAACTGGTCGACCAGTCTGAAGCTGCCTGGTCGACCACTGGCTGACAGTAGTGAAATCCAGATTTTGAGCTTTTTTTAAAAATTCATAACTTTCTCATTTGAACTCCGTTTTAAACAAATAATATATCATTGGAAAGCTCTTGGAGTCTAGTTTCAAATGAGCCAAGTTTTACTCATAAATTATTTTTCATTTAAAAGATATAATCAAAATACTGACTATAGATTAGAATAGAATAATTTTTTAGTACAGTAAAATCAATTTTCAGTTTTTCAAACTGTATTTTAAATAGTCATATATTTCTCATTTGGACTCTGTTTTGAATAAATAATATACCTTTGAAAAGATCTTTGAGTCTACTATTAAATGAGATTAAGATACTTGAAAAACTGATTTTTCAATTATGAGATATGATATAAGGAGTGACCAAAGGTCAAAAACTAACTTTTGTAAAACTTCATATCTAACTATCTTTTTGTTTAAAATGCTTGAGCCAATGTATGAAAATCTAAATCATTGAGTTGCACAAGTATACTAGCCTATATAAAATATACCTAATGTAAACACATAGGCTATCTTGATGCATCCAAGCTTCCAAGACTTCAAATCTTCTAATTCTTCATTTCTTAGAACTTTATCCTTGCATGTTGTCTTCCTTGAGTGAAGCATGATATTACTTTTCCTTGTTCTTCAATACAATGCTTATTCTTCTTGTTTTGAACCAACCTATAAAATATATCTTACTTGCAAACCCAATGGTTAGTTCAATAGCATGATTCAATATATGCAACATACATATTAAATAACATAATCATGCTTAAGTACTTGTAGCATATATATGATAATTAATCTTTATATATATATATATATATATATCAATGTTACAATTCAAATACATTTGTCATCATCAAAACTTATGGCATAAAGCCTTAGGGTCAACAATTAGGTCAATTGAGATAAAAAAATTATTAAACTAACTTAAGTCTTTACTAATATTATACAATTACAGTCTTACCACTCATAATTTGTTCAGTTTTTAACTTAATTTAGTAAAGACTAACAATGACATAATATTATAAGTTTTGAAAAATAAAGCATCTATTTAGTGAAGAAAAAAAAGTTTTTAAATACAATAGAAAGTGAGATTTCTCTCTATTTTTTCTTTACTAATTGTATAATATTTAAACTTGTTTTATTGAAATATAATGAGACTTTGATGATTTTATATTATTTACAAAATTTATATCTATATATACACACACACACACACATATATATATATATATATAATTTTATATTTTTTATAGGATCCTACAACACTCGATTTGATCCTATGACTCAATATATCTTGTTCCTCTTTTGATCCTGCATAAAATTTCAATTCTAATAACCACGAATTCATAGTGGCTCATGTGGGTTTGAAATGTTTGTGTATGTCAGGCTTCTACATTTAGATTTAATGATACCCCAATCGCAAATCCAATTTAGAAAAATAAGTGGCTCCTTGCAATTTATCCAAAATTCATCTATAGTGGGGATGAGAAGCTTGTCTTTGATGGTGATGTTGTCCAGCCTTCTATAATTAACACAGAACCTCCAACTTCCATCCCTTTTTTTGACCAATAAAACTGGGGAAGAGAAAGGACTCTTACTATCTCTTATGACTCCAGCAGCTTGCATTTCACCCACCAATCTTTCTATTTCAACTTTTTGAAACTAGGCATACCTATATGGTCTGATGCTCACCGCTTTGGCAATAGGATCAAGAGGGATCCGATGGTCTACAACCCAAGGGGGAGAAAGAGTGTTGGACTCTTCAGAAACCTCTTGAAATTGATTTAACAGTACTTTAATGGAAGCAGGCATATGTAAGGTCTCTTGAGGGTCCCCATCTTTGGTAGTTTGAAGTTGAAAAAAACCTGATATAATGTCTACCATCATCATTTTATTCAGAGTTTTTCCCTTAAGAGGCGTTGGAATCAACATTTGCTCTCCCTGTAACTTCACTTCTTTCTTTTCATAACAAAATTGCATAGTAAGTTCCCTGTAGTTAGTCATGATGGTGCCTAATTCAATCAGCCATTGGATGCTCAACACAACGTCTGCTCCTTTTATTTCCAAAACAAATAAATTTGTAACAAACACATGGTCTTGAATGTTCAAGTTCACCTTTTTCATATTTGTTGTTGTAAGACATAAATACACCACTTCCCGTGCCCACGAATCGGGAAATGAAGATTGCTTGAGGTTGAGCCTTTCAACTACATTAGGATTGATGAAATTGTTATTAATGCCATTGTTAATCAAGATTTTAACTGATTTGCTTGCACACTTCCTTGTAACTTGTTGGGTACTTGGGTGAAATTACCCAACTAATGCATTGATGCTGATCTTAGGAGTAACTTCCATTAGATTAATATGATTCCCTTCCTCCATAGTAGTTGTTGCTTCCTCTGGTACCTCATCATGAAGAAGTTCTTTGATTTCAACTTAGGCCACAAGAAGAAAACATGATGTTTTACACTTGCGTCTTGGATGGTACTTGTCTTTGCAATAGTAACATAAGCCTTTCTCTCGTCGAGCTTTCAATTTTGCAGCAGTAAATCGTCTATATAGCTGGTTACTGGTTGTGTAAATTACATATGTACTCCCAATTATAGTAGCTACAGGTTTATTGATCCTATAACATTTTGAATTTTTATCATTTTTATTATTTGTTGATATGTTTCTAATCTATTAGATCAATTAAGATGGAAAAAAGTCATTAAACTAACTTAAGTCTTTACTAATACTATACAATTATAGTGTTACTACTCTAATTTGTTCAATTTTTAACTTAATTTGGTGAAGACTGACAATGAGATATAATATTATAAGTTTTGAAGAAGAAAATGTCTATGAGAAAAAAAAATATAGATGTTTCTAAATACAATAGAAAGTGGGGATTGCTCCATTTTTTTTTCTTTACTAATTGTGTGACGTTTGAGCTTATTTTATTGAAATATAATGAAACTTTGATGATTTTGTATTATTTACAAAATTTATATAATTATATATATATATATATATATTATTTTATATTTTTATAGGATCTTATAATCCTTGATTCGATCTTACGATTCGATCTATCTTTTGCCTTTTATGATCTTGCATAAGATCTTGATCCTGACTATGTGAAAAGAGGCGATCCTAATCTGTTGTTCAACTGGGACATTGTAGATGTCGAAAAATTCTTTAATTTTAAACTCCCAATCTTTAGCTTCAATTCCAATGAATCTAGGCATGCCAACCTTGAGACCCTTACTTGCGAATAAGCTTGCAGCTCCTGCCATGTTAGATTCGAGGTGATGACTTGAGGCCGAAGAAGACTTGGTCTGTTTTTCCTTCTGAGTTTGAAGTAAACGTCACATCATTTCATCCATGTTGACAAATGATTCTTTATAGTCATTCATAGTTTCCTCCATGCTGATCATTTGAGTATCTAACGCACTAAGTTTTATGTCAACCCCACTTTGTTTCTTCTATAGTTCAGCAACAATAGCTTCGAAGTTTGTGAAACGAGTTCCTTTTATCATCGCAGACTCTCAATGAAAGCACCAATTGATAACGATAGTAATAAAAAAAATAAACACAAATGCCATAAAGCAACGTAACACATAGAACCGAATATTCTAACAAACTTGGGTATGTTTAACAAACACTATGACCCATAAGTGGTCCTATCCCTGTGTGTTAATTCCTCACGCCTTGCAGTAATCACATGCCAATGAGGGGCACTCCTCATCCATTCTCATAATGCGACTGCTTAGACAATATTATTGCTTCTTTTGCCAAATCATCAACCTTATCAACATTCTTGTCATCAGTGCCTTCTTCTTCTGCCATTTTAACAACTTGAACATTTTGAACCTTCAATTCTTCTTCACCAGCACTCTGATTAACCTCCTTGTTATCCATATAACTTGTCCCTTCAATTAATCAGGTAATTCATATCATGAGTGCATACATGTGAGCCTATGTGTATTTATGTGCATGCTCATACACACATATGTATGTTTGTATGAATATATTTATCTATATGTGTGCATAGGTCATTAAATATGTGTGTGCATACACATGTCTATTTGCATATATGTGTGTATGTGTGCATTTGTGTATCAAACAAACCTATATTAACTTCTCAATTGAGTTGGTATTGTATAGTTAATTGGATGTGTTAAATGAGCATTCTTGTCATTTGAGACTTTGAGTGCACAAAAAATAAGAATTATTGGATTGGTTTGAAACCATTCAAATGTTTATGTGGTCCAACCTCTAATGGTGCTCTAGCCTATAGTATGTGTTTGTGTGAATGAGTTAAATGGTTACTAATGGGTCAACCTACTTATGATCCATATTAGATGGTTTAAAATTGTGAATCAACCCATTTATGACCCATGTCACAATTGGGTAAGTTGTATTAAGGTCAAGGAGTGAGTGAGTTGGGTTAGCTAAATGATTTTGGGTAAATTTTGACACCTCTACATACACCTTAGCTTATTGAATCCTCAACAATCAACGATGATGGGAAGGTGTGCAATTCCTCAACCTTAGTGAATTTACTAAACCACTGTTAAGATGTCAATACTTTGATTCTCACCCTTTGCATCAAAATAATTCATTCAAAGCCTTATTTTCACATCTCTCTCTCTCTCTCTCTATATATATATATATATTTGAAATTTATGAACCATTAACATACTACGTTGTGACTTATCATCTTTTTCGGAATACATTTATATAAATTGTTGGCCTACGTCCCTTTATTTTGGAATTACACAAGTTAACAACCCATAGATGGGATTTACTTTTAAAAGTATAATTCAAGAAAAAAAATATGTAACATAACTCTATTGTATTATAATATAATTACAATTACAATATATGAACTATAGAAAGTAACAGTTTATCTTATAAATTATTAAAAAGGGCAAAAACATTATATATTGATTTAACATTATATATTGATTTTAATTAATATCTAACAACTATGTAGCTTAAAAATAAAAACACATTTTAGCTACCAAAAATGAAGAAAAGTAAAAAAGATGGTGAAGGTATGATGTGATGTTAATTGTAATTGATATATAAGGGTCTATTTGGTTTGTAAAAATATTTTTTGTTTTCATTTTTAGTCTTCATTTTTTGAAATATTGAAAATATTTATTTTGTGTTTTTAGATTTGGGTCTATTTTAAAAAATATTTTTAAGAAAAATATTTTTAGTTAACTCAACCAAACGTATTTTCAAACCCATTTTCTATTTTTAGTGAAAATAAAAATAAGGCCTTTTGTGGATCCCCGTCTTATGGCCGTGCTGCAGTCACGACAATAGGGGAGGGCCCACTAAAGACATCACTCTGTAGTCACTAGGAGACCTAATAACCAAGCTCTGATACCAACTTTGTCATGACTCAAATTCTGGACACGTGACTGGCACGTTGACACAAATCTCGTGTCACCGTAAGCCTAACTAACACCTCAATTTCTACCTTTTTTTGTTTATTTATGAATATTTATAACATGCATTGTTTCCTTTTTATTTATTAAATAACATAGCTTTCATAATTATTTATATTAATAAGTTATTTCCTAATTATTTAAAATAAAGTTGTCTTGTTTGTTAATTCTAAATAATTATTACATACCATATACACACAAGGGAAGATAACAACTTACCTGGATTCCTCGCAATCTCTCACAATTTAAAAGAAATAATATTTGAATTTAAAAAGGAAATTATAAATGTATCAATATTCAAATAATGTATTATCTCACTCCAATAGAAATTCAATTCATAACAAAATAAATAAAAAATAATCCTTATAATTAACAAGTCTAAATGAAACACATTGTCCAATAAATTGATCGATTCTCCCCAAACCCCTTAGATGTCCTAGTTAACCACAGAGCTTCATATTCTTAAATAAATTATCTAGTAACTTGGGACCCACCCAATAATGGAAAAGTCCAAAGACGACTCTAGCCTTCTTACAGATATTCCTCTTCTGCTACTTGATCTGAAAAAAATTAAATCAACGAGTGTGAGATAAATATCTCAGTGAACAAGTCAATCTCCGTCCTAATAAAATCCGCTATGCAAAAGTAATAAAATAAAAGCATAGGCATAAATCACAAATCATAAGAAAAAATACACACCAGAGAGTTTGCAATTCAATCAAACAATTCAGACCAACGGAACTAGTACTCGTTAATGGCAAAATACCCGGGAGCACCTGTAAGCTCGCTCAAACAATCTCATCATATCCTGAGCACCCGTAGGCCTGATCAATCAATCTCATCAAATATTCAATCTCATCAAACCTGCCATGATGCACAACCTCATCTTCAACGGTCAAGGTGTCTCATGGATTAAATCCGAGTTTAAGGTTCTATCGAGAGAATTGTTATCTTTACTTTCAGAGGTCAAGTCATCTTTTCACTCGAATTTTCTGCTTGACATGAGAAAAAGTACTATCCCGCCCAAACACAATCAAGTTTCAACTAATTTCAACAATCATTGAAATAAATCATCAATACATTTGTCAATATATTCATCAATAATCATCAATGTAATCATCATATCAATTTTCATTGGATAACCATAAGGTATCTCAAATCACAATCAATCATATTTGTCTCACGAATAATCTCCTTTTCCCTAACGTTTCCCATTAGCAATTTCATCATTATTTAAATTACACAAAACTCTCAAACTTGAATCCCTTAACCGGATTCCCTCTTTCCCACCATGATCATTATCTTATTATCTTATTACTTTAACACTTAAGATACTATTAAAGAAGGGTTGGTTCACTCACTTGGGTTCCTTGCTAAATCATAGCATGACATTTTAAGTTCTTCGGTAATGTACCAGATTTTCCTATCGTATATTTGAAAGAGAAACTTTGGAGTTAAAATAGAAAATTATTTTATTTCAGTTTTCTGACCTCTGTGTACTGTTTTAGCCATATCTCCCAAAGCGGTATGGAGTTTTCAAACTATTTTAGCTTTTTCTGGAAAATAGATGGATATAGCTTTCAGTGCATAGGTAATTTGAAAATTTTGGAGTTTTCTAGAGAGAGATATGGTCATTTTAATTTTCAGGAAAATTGCTACAGAATTTTCGAAAATAAATGTTCTTGCCTTGTTTTAATTTTTGCTATAGATGAAACTCTTTGAGTTCTTGTTTGGGTATAGAGTGTGCAGATCCTAGGAGAATGTGTGGGCTGTAAAACATGGTGTGAGGTTGGGGTTTGCTCAAGAGAAAGGGAGAAAGAAGGGAGGCTGACGACTAGTGTGTTTAAATTAATTGATTTAGTTTATATGCTTGTTCCCTCTTTGAACTTGAAGAAAACTAGTTTGAATTTGAAAATTAGATTTGATTGAGGGTTTGTTTAATTAGGTTTAAATTCAATTTGAAAGTGCTGACGACAAATTGGTTTATTAGATATTTATTTCAATATTTCAAAAATACCATAGCTCTTAAAATAATATATATAATATAATATAATATAATATATATATAATATAATATTTATCTCAATTATTTACTAAGACTTACTCTTCCTATTAATTTCTTTCTTAAACAATTTCAAAAATATTATATGATAGTCCAAAAAATAAAATCTGAAATTAAAATTGGATTTTGAAAACATAACTCAAATTTATTTATTAATTATTCTACTAGAATGCATAATCATATTCCCTATATGATTCAATTGTTTAAACTCAAAAAGATTAGTTTTATAAATCCTTGGTTATATAAAATATTTAAATCACACTTCTTAAGATATTCCTCAGATTTAAAAAAAAAGGAAACCAATTATCCTTAATTTTAATATAAAAAGGAATTTGGTTATTTAGATAAATAACCAATTACTTTACTTAATCATTTACCTTATCCAATCATCTAATATCACTATTTTTATTTAATCATAATTTATTTAATTTTTCAGAAAACTGTTCATACACTTTTCACTTATTTTTATTTTAAATTTCCTTTTATTTCTAAAAGCCATTTAATAAATTAATCATACTCCTTATCCCAAAAATTAATATCTTGAGATTTAGAAATTAATTTCCATTTCCTATTTCACAATAAGGTTCCCCATAATTTTCTTCGTCTAATCCTATACTTTGTACACTTTTTTGCTACACCCCACAAGATTTCAAAATCTTTCATTTTAGTCCCTACAATTTTCACTTTAGTCACTGTACCGCCTAACACCATACATTGCTAGCTTACAGGCCCGAATCGCATAGTATAGCATCATCATATCGTGTAGTAACACTATACACACATATTGCACACAAATTCAAATCAACACTTGTGAAATAAAATTTATCAAATTAAACGAAAAATAAAAATAATGGGTATTAAAATGCTCAAGAATCTTGTATATCCATAACACGGTGCAAACAAGATCATTCATCATCATGACTCACTACACATAAAAATAATACACACATCATGGTCACAACAATACATTTCACAGTTTCACATAAAAAATTTATGAATCACGGTTCTCCCATCCTCCTTCTTCTTTTATCCCTTCCTCCACATCACATTGTACCCCCTTATTACCTCGCACGCCCCCACATGTATGCCTACACGTGGGATACAAATTTACATAATGATTCTTTGGCTTTCATTAGCCATACATAGTTTTTTCCTGAAAGTAATGGTTGGAACCCAAGAGGGGGGGTGAATTGGGTTTTATAAATTTTTCACAAGAATTAATTGGAAGTTAAAATGATTTTCTGTAAAAGTACAATGCTTAGGATAATAAATACAATACAGAAAATCAATGTGCTGTTAAGATAAATAATTATAAAGATCAAGGAATTAAATAATAGATATCAATATGCACAAATTAAAGAGTAAGGGATAGAGAAAGCAAACTCGGAGATTTATACTGGTTCGGCTAATCCAAGCCTACATCCAGTCCTCAAGAGACCACTTGAGTATTTCCACTATAATTGCAAGTTTAATCCGGGTACTTGCAAACCACTACAACCACGCAAATTCGATCCGGGTATTTGCGAAACCACAATGAAGAATTTATGAATCCGGGCTCCTCCTCAACCCAAAGCAAGTTCTTCCAACACCGGTACTTGCGAACCTCAACTCAGAATAATATATGTGTTGATCAAAATCAACAATACAAAGAAACTCTCTCTAAAGAGTAGATGAAAACAAATGAAGCTCTAATAACTCTAATGATAGAGAATATGCAAGATTTGGCTCAAGAATGCTTTCCTTTCTCTCAAAGATGATAGAAGAAGTTAATATCACATTGTAGGACTTTGTTCTTGCTCAAAATCGTGTATCTAAGGTCATATATATAAGATTTTACAAAACTAGCCGTTATATAGCCGTTATATAGCCGTTATAGTGCAGTCCAGATTTTGAGCTTTCTTTAAAAATTCATAACTCCCTCATTTGAACTCCGTTTTAAACAAATAATATACCGTTGGAAAGCTCTTGGAGTCTAGTTTCAAATGAGCCAAGTTTTACTCAAAAATTATTTTTCTTTTAAAAGATATAATCAAAATACTGACTATAGGTCAAAACAGAATAATTTTTTATTACAGTAAAATCAACTTTCAGTTTTTCAAACTATATTTTGAATAGTCATATATTTCTCATTTGGACTCCGTTTTCAATAAATAATATACCTTTGGAAAGATCTTTGAGTCTACTATCAAATGAGATTAAGATACTTGGAAAAATGATTTTTCGTTTATGAGATATGATATAAAGAGTAACCAAAGGTCAACAACTAACTTTTGTAAAATTTCATATCTCACTATCTTTTTGTTCAAAATAATTGAGCCAATGTATGCAAATCTAAATCATTGAGTTGCACAAGTATACTAGCCTATATAAAATATACCTAATGTAAACACATAGGCTATCTTGATGCATCCAAGCTTCCAAGACTTCAAATCTTCTAATTCTTCATTTCTTGGAGCTTCATCCTTGCATGTTGTTTTCCTTGAGTGAAGCATGATATTGCTTTTCCTTGTTCTTCAATACAATGCTCACTCTTCTTGTTTTGAACCAACCTATAAAATATATCTTACTTGCAAACCCAATGGTTAGTTTAATAGCATGATTCAATATATGCAACATACATATTAAATAACATAATCATGCTTAAGTACTTGTAGCATATATATGATAATTAATCTTTATATATATCAATGCTACTATTCAAATACATTTGTCATCATCAAAACTTATGGCATATAGCCTTAGGGTCAACAATCTCCCCCTTTTTGATGATGACAAATCACCACAGAAAAATATGTATCACAAGATAATGAATGCAATGTTATAAGCACATATACATATTTTTCTATTGTTTCTTCTCCCCCTATTTGACATCAACAAAAAGGTGTAAGGAACACAATATATAGAAGTTAAAGCACATACGTTCTTTAAGTCAGGATGTCAGAAGATGTCAATATAGTATGGGGTAAGGATACATCAAAACTTATCATTGATTTCATTGACATGTAAAAAGAAAATTTTAGAAAAATTTTTCTCATGTCAAATGAAATGAGCCAAAAGATAAAACTTGAAAGAGTTTTAGGCTCCCCCTTAAACCTTGCATAATTTGAAAAAGAATAATGAATAATGAATATCCAATTTTTCAAGATATATTCTTTTTCAAAAAAAATACATTCAAGTGAGACAAAGCTCCCCCTGAATTTCATAACATTTTTCCTTTGAAAAAGATTGTCCAAATCATTATAAAGAAAATTCAGTTTTTGATTGCAGAATTTTGAAGTAAGATTTTTGAAGAAATTTCTGCAATATTTTCATTGAAAATGATTTCTGCTTGTTTATGAAGAGGCATTTTTAATAAATAGTAGAAAAATTAAACTCTTTGAAAAAAAACATCATTTGCTGTCATATGATAGAAATATTTACAGCACACAGCAGAAGTATGATATATGGATTAGCAAAGCATGATATAAACAAGAATATTAATCATAATCCATAAATCGAATAATAATATTTTTCAAGATTTCTGAAAAACAATTTCTGCATATATGCATAAAATTATTTCAACATATAGCAAAAGTGATTTAAAATAAGGATACTCAAATCCTTTTCTTTTCAAAACAGATAATGCTTCAATATGGCAAAGCAATTTCAGCATTGTGGAAGCAATTCAAGAGATTCACGATATTTTTCTAAAACATTTTGCTTCGAAGGAATTTAGAAACGTTTCATCTAAGGAAGCAATATATATGGATTAGTGTAATAAGATATATTCAAGCATATAGTTCATAATCCATATATGAAACATCAATATTTTTCATACCTTTTGTTATCTACAACAAAAGATATCTTTAAAATCTTTTCTTTTTCAAAAAGAATGTTGCTTCATATGATAAAACATATTAACATAACAGAAGCATTTTTAAAGTCCTTTTTCAAAACAAATTTGCTTCATAAAGGATAAGATAAATTTCAGCACAAAGGAAGCAATTTATATACCCATTCAAAATGAATTTATATATGTATCTTGAGGATGAGTACATGTAAAAATTTTGACAGCTCATTTTGTATGAGTGCATGTGGAATCATGAAATATTATTCTTAGCCATAGCCTTCGCTCATGATGCATGAATAGCATACACAACATATGTTCTTAGATACATATAATCACAGCATGATGTAATCATGTATGCTATACTGAAAGCTCTCAAGAACAACACAACAAAGCAGAGAAATACGGTTCTGAATATCACCATTTTATTAATCCTTAAAATTTCTAATCAAAACAAATTAAATCAGCCGCAAATCCACCGAAAATTGACTTTCGTGGTTTTGCCATTAATGTGACGCGTTATCGGTGTGCATGCGTACTCTAGACTTCTGGCTTCCAGCTTGTAGAAATCCATAGGATGAGCGTGTAGGGGTGCGACGAAGAGATATCTTCTTTGGCTCTTAGTCATAATTTTCTCTCTATAAAGACTGCCCCAGAGTTCTCAATTACCACACCACAAAGAGTATTCATCTCTGAGCCTATAACTTTCTGACATTCCTCTCTCTTCATACTCCTACAAAAATTTCTGAATTTTCCAAACCATGGCAGCAAGAAAGTTCATTGATCTCACAGTAGAGGCAAGGGAGGAAGAGCTCGACTTAAACTTGAGTCTAGGCAAGGACAAAGGCAAAAGACCTTTGGAGGAATCTCAAGAGAACCAAAAGAAGAAGATGAAGATCGAAGAAGCTGAGGAGATTAATACAGGCCATACGTTAGAAGACAAAATTGCTTGTCTGGAGCAGGAGGTGAAGAAACTCAAGAAGATGATAGAGGACCAGGAGAAGTTAGCTAAACGCAACAATGCGGCACTGACTTCAAGAATAGATAGGTTCTTCTATTGGTCTACCCAATGCTTCTGCAATCAACAACAAAGAAGTGTTGATTGTATGAATGAGATTTACACTACCCTCCGTGACATTGCTCAGTCTCTTGCTCCAAGGAATGGCCGAGGGGTGATGATTCAATACAACCCACCTAATCCGAGACCACCTCGCCTGTAGATTGCTCATCTATGAGCAAACCTTCCCTTTTTTTTTAATGCAATGTAATCCTTCGGTTTGTTTTTTTTTTTATTTTAATGCAAGTGGTTTCTTTCAGATGATGGTACTTAAAAAAAAATTATAATAATAAAGAAAGATAAAGAAAATCAGCCGCACAAATTTTGTACAATAGAAGGATATATATATTTTGAAAAATATATATCCATTTTAAAGATAGAAAGAATTTTCTGACATGGATATATATATCATCATTTCAAAGCAAAAGCAAGTTACATACTTACTCAAGATAAAACATATTATAATCAGAGTATGTAGTAACATAATTGAGGTAATATGGATTAATAAGATATAATCAGATATAAACTATAATCCATAAACAATGGTTCATAAGTTACAGCTTATGTAAAAGAGATGATATGTATAATGCTCAAACCATGATGTATTAAAAAAATAATTTAAGTATTTAACATATTTTTATATGTCATGTTGTGATCAAGTATGTAAGATGTCAGAAAACAATATGTCATTGCAATGAAAGTATGACAAAAAATATTTTTCCAGAATGTACAATTGAGATCAAGGAGTATCATTCAATTAAATAATGAAGAAGTAAAGGAAAGAGATACTCATCAATTTTGGCAAACTTTTGTTGCTTCTTGAAGTTCCTCTTCAAGATTTTGATATCCTTGTTTTGCTCATTGCTCTTCTTTTGATCGATCCTGTCTTCTTACAATTTTAATGATCTTAATTGATTGATTATTTGCAAGATCTATCAAGCATTGGTTCAATGTAGGCTTCGTTGGTCGACTACTGATAGGAGCGTTGGTCGACTAACCAACTTCAAAATTATAAATCTTACTGATTTCGGATAGCAGAGGAAAGAATGTGCTTTAGAGGATAATTTTGAGGATTAACTCCTGCAAAACACTTTTGGTGGAGCACTTTGATGTTCAAATAAATCTCGAGCACTAGGAGCAACATTATGTTCAAGATATGCCATATTAATAAAAGTGCTATGCTTCCATGAAATGCAATTTTGCAATAAATTTGATTTCATTGAAAATATTTAAATAAGATTACAGCAAGGATAAATACTATGGGTAGGAGTAATCTTATTGTTGTGAAGACAAGAAAAATGTGCGTGTAATGGAAGCAAGTTTTCATGATGCGGTAAAAAGGATAGTTTGAGCAAAATTTGGAAGAAAGATTTTAGCTCAAAACAAAATTCGAATCTATAAGCTACACACCTAACAATTGTTTTCAGATATAGCATGCATGAGTATCAAGGATAGATGTAATGCATATTAGAGAACAGACAAAAGCATTAGAGAGCAGTAAACATATTAGTCAAATTTCTTACAATGCATTCCAGCTTATATGTTTACTTATCCATTGCCTCCTTTTGATGCAAGAGAGTGGAGTTTGAATGATGTAGCCATTGAAAAGTTATTTCCGCTCCTTGCTTCGAGGCAAATCTGCAAATTAATCCTTTGTCTTTGATACCCAAATTTTTTTGGGTTTGCCTGGGTCATGAGGTCCTTTTTGAACCCATTTCATTTTTACTCCATGAACAAGATTTTTCTTATAAAAACAGGAGTAAGACTTGTGTCCTTTCAGTCCACAATAAAAACAAGTGCAAGATGGACTTTTGGACATTTTTGTAGGAACAAAGTAGTTTTCGAAATATTTCTGATTTGACTTGTTAAGAACAAAACCAATTTTGTTAAAGCTACTACTTTGTTTCTCAACAGAAGAGTTTTGAATTTCTCTACCTTGAGAAAGTTTTTTAAGTGTGTTTTTAAGATCCTCATTCTCCTTTTTCAAGGAATCACACTTGGTACAAAAGCAATTTTTGTTGGTAGAGATATTTGCCTTTAAAATCAAATTCTCTTCTTGCAAATTTCTGTTTTGATTTTCAAAAACAAAATTCTCTTCCTTGGAAATAGAAAATTCTTTTTTCAATGTTTCCAACTCATTTTCAAGAGAAGAGTTTTTCTGTTTTGAAATATTTAGTTTCTTTGCAAGTATAAGAGATTCTTCATGTAAATCATCAAAGGCATCTTGTAATTCTTCAAAAGAGTAGTCAAATGAATTTACCTCATCTTTATCTCTGGCCACAAGACAAGTGTTGGCTTCTTCATTTGTGTTCTCCTCATCGGAATTACTATTTCCCCAAATGGAAGATAGGTAAGCTTTCTTTGATGATTCAGTTTTTAGTTGTGGTTTCTCTTTTTCTCCTTTTTCTTTTTCTTCTATCTCCTTGGTGATTTGAGATTTTCCTGTAAGTTCAACACCAAGAGCTTGCAATTGATTAAGCACAAGTCGTATCTCATTAATGGTTTCACAATTTTTCATTTGAGCGATATTAAGTTCATTAATGAGATTTCTAGACTTTAATTCCATTGCAACAAGATCTTCCTCATACGCAACTTCTAAAGTTTCCCACATTTCCTTAGCAGTTGCACAATTGGAAATTCTGAAAAATTCATCTTGACTCAATGCACAAGAAATAATCAATTTTGCCTTAGCATTGAGTTGTACTAAACTTCTTTCAGTATCATTCCATTCACTCTTGGGTTTTGGAATGTATTTTCCTTGTTCTTCCTTGACAGGCATATAAAAATCATTTTCTATAATTTCCCAGAGTTTATGGTCTACTGAAATTAAAAAAATTTTCATTTCATACTTCCAATATTGAAAATGATTAGCATAAAAAATTGGAGGTTTTATGAAAGAACAATTTTCAGACATAAACCACTCACTAGATCCAACCATATTTACTCTTAGACGGTTAAGTCTTAAATCAAGAGCCCAAGCTCTGATACCAATTGAAAGTAATGGTTGGAACCCAAGAGGGGGGGTGAATTGGGTTTTATAAATTTTTCACAAGAATTAATTGGAAGTTAAAATGATTTTCTGTAAAAGTACAATGCTTAGGATAATAAATACAATACAGAAAATCAATGTGCTGTTAAGATAAATAATTATAAAGATCAAGGAATTAAAGAATAGATATCAATATGCACAAATTAAAGAGTAAGGGATAGAGAAAGCAAACTCGGAGATTTATACTGGTTCGGCTAATCCAAGCCTACATCCAGTCCTCAAGAGACCACTTGAGTATTTCCACTATAATTGCAAGTTTAATCCGGGTACTTGCAAACCACTACAACCACGCAAATTCGATCCGGGTATTTGCGAAACCACAATGAAGAATTTATGAATCCGGGCTCCTCCTCAACCCAAAGCAAGTTCTTCCAACACCGGTACTTGCGAACCTCAACTCAGAATAATATATGTGTTGATCAAAATCAACAATACAAAGAAACTCTCTCTAAAGA
Organism: Biancaea sappan; assembly: GCA_037074585.1. Lineage (NCBI taxonomy): Eukaryota > Viridiplantae > Streptophyta > Magnoliopsida > Fabales > Fabaceae > Biancaea > Biancaea sappan. The sequence goes on along the minus strand of CM073490.1, from coordinate 10,897,653 downwards.
GTAGATGAAAACAAATGAAGCTCTAATAACTTTAATGATAGAGAATATGCAAGATTTGGCTCAAGAATGCTTTCCTTTCTCTCAAAGATGATAGAAGAAGTTAATATCACATTGTAGGACTTTGTTCTTGCTCAAAATCGTGTATCTAAGGTCATATATATAAGATTTTACAAAACTAGCCGTTATATAGCCGTTATATAGCCGTTATAGTGCAGTCCAGATTTTGAGCTTTCTTTAAAAATTCATAACTCCCTCATTTGAACTCCGTTTTAAACAAATAATATACCGTTGGAAAGCTCTTGGAGTCTAGTTTCAAATGAGCCAAGTTTTACTCAAAAATTATTTTTCTTTTAAAAGATATAATCAAAATACTGACTATAGGTCAAAACAGAATAATTTTTTATTACAGTAAAATCAACTTTCAGTTTTTCAAACTATATTTTGAATAGTCATATATTTCTCATTTGGACTCCGTTTTCAATAAATAATATACCTTTGGAAAGATCTTTGAGTCTACTATCAAATGAGATTAAGATACTTGGAAAAATGATTTTTTGTTTATGAGATATGATATAAAGAGTAACCAAAGGTCAAAAACTAACTTTTGTAAAATTTCATATCTCACTATCTTTTTGTTCAAAATAATTGAGCCAATGTATGCAAATCTAAATCATTGAGTTGCACAAGTATACTAGCCTATATAAAATATACCTAATGTAAACACATAGGCTATCTTGATGCATCCAAGCTTCCAACACTTCAAATCTTCTAATTCTTCATTTCTTGGAGCTTCATCCTTGCATGTTGTTTTCCTTGAGTGAAGCATGATATTGCTTTTCCTTGTTCTTCAATACAATGCTCACTCTTCTTGTTTTGAACCAACCTATAAAATATATCTTACTTGCAAACCCAATGGTTAGTTTAATAGCATGATTCAATATATGCAACATACATATTAAATAACATAATCATGCTTAAGTACTTGTAGCATATATATGATAATTAATCTTTATATATATCAATGCTACTATTCAAATACATTTGTCATCATCAAAACTTATGGCATATAGCCTTAGGGTCAACATTTCCCACCCTTATTCCCTTGCATATGGCGAACTACGAATTTTCATTTAACAGTGCCCTTTAATAATGTGTCTGTCGACACATGTCTTTTTGACATAGATTTATCCTAGACATTCCTCTCTTGATTGCTACAATTATCATACGTACTTCTTTATCATGTATAACATCTCCATACATGCTAGGGGTTGAGGTTTTTTAGATACTTTTAAGGTTTCATTACAATAGTAAACAAATGCTTCAACCCCTTAATATGCAATGGATTCCTCATGTATTATAAAATCTCTTAATTCATAGATAATACATGAGAATGTGCTCCTTGGGCAATCAAAAGAGGAATGTGGAAATTCGTATATTAACCCGAAGGTTATGTACTTGCCCAAAGGCCAAATACACATTTACAAACACAAACACAAGGTTTCATGTCATATTACATGCTTGATTCATTCATACAAAGCATGAGATACATCCATGACAATTTAATTTCTTAGAATAATATAAGACCATTCGCATAACTCTTACCTAGATACATATGATTACATAAGTCATTCTCAATACCTTATTGCACACTAGCCAGTATTCTCAACAAGATTGATTCACGATTTATCACTTAGCATAAAAATGGACAATTTTATAATAATATCTTTCCACTTATGGCAATCATGCATTTCAAATCAGCAAGCACATACATGTATATTTATTTCATTCTTAATCCTATGAGAACTCAAACATAACAAGCATTCCATTGACTAATTAAGTTCTTGATACTAATTCTGACCTTTGTAAAAACATATAAAGTTCACAAATAGGGAAATTCTTAATGCTAATTCTGACCTTTGATCACTTCACTAGACATAACTCTTAAATGGTAAGGAATTTTTCAATGAAACTTATACCCCTAGAAACTAGATTGAAAGAATGATATATAATTTGCTAAAAACAAAGCTCAAATGAGGGAGTTATAATAATTTGAATTTGAATTATGGCTGCTGCCTGGGACATTGGCGCCCCGGGGTGCTAAGGCTGTTCTTTTCGGATACACGAGGCCCCCGAAACTGGGCATTCCACCATGACTATGAGAAAAAGCTTCCAAAATCTTCATTTTGCCTCCAAAAATCATACTAAAGCTCAATCAACCAATTTGGATAATCAATTACTTATTTTTAGCACTTAAAACATTCTAAATGATCAAATTTCAACATTGTTCTAAGATTATAACAAAACCATTCACTATTATCTTATATTCTTTCTTAAAATTCTCAAATTTCATTCTTCCAACATCTTAAGTTTCTTCCAATGATTCTACTACATTTAGCTATGGTTTTTATCTATCAAGACTTTAGAACAAGAAAACATTAGCAATTGATCAAGGTGTGGTGTGGGCCCAACTTCTAATTCTTTCACTTGGTCCCTATAAAAACAATTAAGACTTATAAGGGACTTGGAAAAAGTTTTGATAAAACATAGGATACCCAACTACACTTCCATAACAATTTCACATCTTCACATCCCATTTTTTTGAAAATATGATGATTTCACATATATTTTATTTTAGTCTCTCTTGGTGCCTCAAATCTACTCTAGCCTCAAACCCAACACCTTTAAAGTACTAAACTCATAATTTAATCCTCATAAGATACGTTATTTCTCACGGTTTCTATCCAGTCTCTTCCCAAAAACATTCCATAATTTCTTTTCCTTTCAAATTAGTCCTTAAACATTCTTCATACACTCACTACTTATGTTTTCCATCCTATTGTAAATCTTTCTTGATTAAGGGCGTGCTTTAGTCTTTAAGCTCCGTAGATCGCAAAAAATTTTAACCCTTACAGATTTATGTACTTTTACCTACATAGTAATACCTAGGGTATTACAGTTTGACCAAAGTTGGAGTCAGCAAAGTCTTGCTGTCCCCACACGCCCCTGTCAAATGATGGAGATGGAGGAGACTGATGGTCACAGTGAAATCTTTCATTGTGAGTACCTACCGGCTTAGTTCTGAGAGTAGGGAAACCCAATTCCAAAAACCCATAGTTGATTAGAGCCTTTGAGCCTATCAAGAAGCACTTGCGCTTGTAGAAAATGTAGATTTTCTGGCTCACTCCCATGAGTCTAAGAATTTTCAGCTTATGCTCTATTTTTTAAAGTTTTGTGATGCTTTGGTAGAGTTGTACCATTCAACGTATCTTCGTTGTCCCTCTCCTGGCCACCGGAGCTGAAGACAATAAGAAGCTCTAACCTGTAAACCTACAATCTAAAAGTGAGTCAATCCCTTTAGAGGCTTCCGAAACCGAGGGACTCTGATCAAGCGCTACCTCATCTCTGGCCGTCGTCAATTCAGTATGTTTTGCTCCTTCTTCCTACCGCCAATGCTTGCCTCCTCCTCCCCGATGCTGTTGGCAACAGGTGAAAGAGCCTCAACAAGCTCTGCCTGGCAAGGTTGCATGTAACTTTGCTAAACTGAGGTTGTATCAGAGCATCAGAGGGCATGGAATGAGGAGGGAGGAGGGAGAAGTGAGAAGGAGTTGGAGAAATTTAGGCTTATACTGATGTTGTCTTCCTTCAGATCCAAATTTTTTATATTTTATATAAAAAAATGGAAGACTTGCTATTTCGGAACAGTTTGATGGGCATATGTGACAGCTTATATCTTTTCTTTGGATTGTTAGAAGACTAGCTCTAATCTAGGGTTAGGGGTGTGCTACTTCCATTTAGCAATGTTTTAAAAATTGAACTGGTCATTGAACTGGTAAAGGCATTGGTTTAAAGTTTACTGGTTTAACCGTGGTCGAATCAGAGTCGAACCGGTAGTAATTATATATATATATATATATATATTAATTTTACATTGATAAATTAAAAATTAATCTTTATTTTTTATTAAAATATTATTATATACATTTATTTTAAATATAAAAACTAAAAACTTATTATTTTTAATTTAAAATTTCAAACTCACTCTTCCCGACGGTACTATTCTTTCTTGTTGACAGTATGCTTTTTCAATTCACACTCCAAGTGCTTGTCACCTCTGTCAATACAACTTTTTTATTTCTCCAAGACTCTATTTCTGTTTTCATCCATTCATTGCTTTCTTCTCCATTCTAGTAATCTTCTGCCTATCTCTCTCTCTCTGCGTGTCGATTACTATGGACATCGTTTTTGCTTTCTTTCTTTCCTCTTCTTCGATCACCATGGACGTCACTTCTGCTTTCTTTCTTTCTTTATTTCTTCTTCTTCTTCTTTTTCTCCTTCATCAACGTTGTCTTCTGCATCTGCTTTTTTCCTTCTTCTTTCTCTTCTTTGCCGCTACAGACTATCTATTTTTTTTCTTTCTTTCCTTTTCTTCGATCACTATGGACGTCACTTTTGCTTTCTTTCTTTCTTTCTTCTTCTTTTTCTTCTTTTTCTCCTTCATCAACGTTGTCTTCTGCATCTACTTTTTTTTCCTTCTTCTTCCTCTTCTTTGCCGCTACAGACCATCTATTTTTTTTTTTAAAGAATGAAATGATTTGGCCAGTCACTAGCCGGTTCCGTCAGTTTGGCTAGTCTGAAACCAGTTGAACCGGTTCAAGCTCAGGCTATTTTTTTGCTTAGACCGAATCAGACATTAAGCCGATCATCAATTCGACCGGTCCAACCAGTTGGTCTGGTCTGATTTTACAATCAGTGTTATTTAGTATTATAGTTATGTTGTCTATGACTAGTATTGATTTTTAAGATATGTTATCTTAAATCATGTATTGTTCTTTCATAATTTCAGGATTGTAATATATTAGATGATTTTTAGGCCTGGTATACCTCATGGCTTGGTGTCAATTTAATGAAATTGATACCTATTTGAAAAAAAAAAAGATAACAAACTGCTTTATCTTTGAAGACCCCCTCCCAAAAAAAAATTACATAGTTGCCCTTGAAAAAAATTTGAAATCAAAGTACTGCGTTAAAAGGCATTGAAGGAGACCTACATGAGACAATAAGAAGCTCAAAATCTGGGAATCAGATGAAATGGTCACTTTCCCAACAAGAGAGGAGATTAAATGCAATTTGGATGCAACATTTGATAAAATTCGCAGGATTTGTGCAATTATAGTAATTTTTAGGGATCACAGAGGCAACATTATCATAGGCTCTAGCAAGATCCTCCTTGCTGGCTCCTCTGTAGTAACTAAGGCATTCTCGAATTGCAATATGGATAGTTATTTTTGAGACTGATTGCCAATATCTATTCAATGCATGCATTGGTAAATTAAAATTTTGGCAGATCAAAAATTACCTAGAGGAAATCAAAGTAGATTGAATCAATGCATTATCAAATGGATTAGCAGAACTACAAATCAAGTAGCAAATTTGGTTGCAAAATTATGCATCAAATCTGATCTCCCTTATCTTTAGCTTCAAGATGCTCTCCACACATATATTGAAGGCTATGTACAAAGCTAGCTATGGTTAGTCTTCTGGAGTATGCTACTTCAGACCTGCTTCTTATGTGTTTCTGCATTATGATGTTGCCGTGCTAGTTGGGCAAGCCTGCTGTGTTACACTTGCTCCATTATCTAGCCTTTCCTTGTTTTGTTTTAGGCTGAATGCTGAAAGCCCATGGGTTGACTAAAAAAAAAAATCATAATAGCTTATAAATAGGGATAAGCATGAAATGAGATTGTGCCACTTTCAATGGTTTATAAATTAACAATTGAGGGTCAGGGGTATGTTTATAGAGATGTGTTGCCTCTTTTTTGTCCGCTAGATTTAGGGTTAGATGTGTATTACCTCTGTTTAGTCTCATATTCCTATTGTATATATCTGGTACTGATTTTTAGGATAAGCTATCTTAAATTATGTACCTTTATCTCATAAGTTCCAAGCTAGTAATGTATCTGTTGATTTTTAGGTCCTAGTCTATCTTATGTAACCTTGGCTTAGTGCCATTTTAATGGAATTTACATCCATTTGACCAAAAAAAAAATAATTAACAATTGAGTAAATTAATCTTATTCTTTGAAATATATATATTTTTATTTAATATCTCAAATATTAAATATTTTATTTTAATTTTTAAAGAATTATGTACGTTTTAAAATATTTTCTATGTTGTGATAAAATAATATTTCCTATGTTAAATTTACTAACAAATAGTTTAAACTAAGAGTAACATGATTTATTAGAATGTGATGCAGTTATCAAAACATTGTTATTAATCAATTTTAAACACTTAAACACATAATTTAGTTTTTATGCAATATTTTAATAACTACTTAAGTAATGTCACATTACTTGTCTTATTAAACTAAATTACTATTTTGTTGTTAATTATTAATAGGTTCAATATCAAATTATTTTTAAAACAAAATAGTTTAAAAAATAAAATGAAATATTCAATTTTAAAAAATAAAGTTAAAAAATATTTTTGATGAACCAAAATTCAATTCATTTGTGACAATATCATTACCTCCATTCAATCGTTTATTCTGGATGCCTTTTTACAACTACCTGTACTATGATTGTCAATGGTGAGTATAAATCTTGAGTTCAAGGTTAAAGAGTTAGGTAAAGGGATCCACCATGTTCTTTTGGGTTATTTGTAGCGAAAGTTATGAAAGATAGAGATAGAAGGAGATAGAACGAGAAATGGAAGGGAGGATATTCACTAACTTAGTGTTTAGTTGGAGGGGAATGGAGGGAAATGGAGGAGAGGGGAGAATTTTTTTTTTAAATGACTTTGTTTGCTTCAATATGGTGGAAGAGAGTATAGTAAAAATGAAGGTGAAAAATCTCTCCTTCCCTTTCATTTCCTTTCCCTCCAAAAATGGGAGAATTTGGAGGGGAGAAAAATAGTAACCATGTAAAAAGATGAAGGTGTCCTCAATAATTTTTCCTAATACCAAAATTTTCCTCTAAACATAATCCCCATCATTCCCTTCTTGTGCAACTCTGTCTTTTTAGTATTAGTAATTTTGCAAGTTTTCCTTCTTGGACTCTCCTTTTGCAAGTCCACTAATCACCATTTCAAGTGAATTCTAATATAGTAACCATGGTTCATTCTGGATATGCTATGAGGAGAAGCCTGTCATGCAAAGCACATAACAAGGAAGAGGTGAGCATGAAGAAGACGATGATGAACTTTTACAAAGTACTATGTCTTGAATCGAAGAGGGTAGGGAATGGAAAGATATGGAAGGCTTATAGAAGGATGGCTCTTCATGATGTTTGTGTTGATCCTTTTTCAAAATGAGAGTTATCCACACAATTCATTGAGCTTTGAAAGGCCTATGACACACTTTGTGATCTAATTTTCCAGAAAACTGCATGATTATGAGTGGGGATTCATGGCTTCTATTCAGTCCAAGCTTCCCAAACATGTGTGTACCTAACCCTGTGGACTCCAACAAAGGTGCAAGCTTCGAATGTAGAGGAGGAACATAAACTCTCATTTCACTTATTGAATATTATCTTCCTTCTTGTGTCTCACTTTTCCAGTTGATCCTTATATTTTTGAATAAGTTGTACCCTTAATGTTTTCTCAAATCTAAATATTTTAATTTTCATAATTTCATGTTGTGTCTCACTTCATTGCTTATTAACATCTTTGTTTATTTGCTTACAAATAGTTTCATAGCTTACTTTATTTTGCTGCATATTTCTATAAAATCAAAGGGCTATAATAGTAATTTTTCTCCCCTTTCCTTGCAAACCATACAGAAGAAAGCTTATTTTATCTCACATACCCTCCCCTCAAACTAAACCAAACAAAGAAATTTTATTTCCCTTCCCCTCTCCTCCATTAAAATCCTTCTCCTCTCCTCCTCTTCGTTGAACCAAACAACCAGTTTGTTTGATATATGTAATACCCATGGTTTTTGGGTGTTAGTATATTTGATTTTGATGGATAATTCGGACATGGGAGAAATTTTTTCAGTTGCTTAGAATGGAATGTGAGGTTAGAGGTGGTACCTCGAGGAGAGTAATTAGTGACTTGGGATTTAAGGGGTGCACACATGGTACTGGGGGAGCCAAATGATTACTAAATCCAAGGAAGGACTAAAATATAATAGAAAAATTGTGTGGTACCTAGAATATGAGAAATACCTGAGTTGAAAAAATTACAAATTTGTCATTAATAACGTTGATCGGGGGTTGACTAGTATGCTCCTAAACCTCCTCTTGAGTCTGTTTTATGTAATTCAATTGAAATAATACTAATGAATAACTTTGAGAGTGAATCTAAGCTTAGGAGTTGTACTGAACTATTAGAGGTCTTGTCTTGTGCATCGTTTGGCCAAGAAAGTGACGTTAAAAACTCAAAAGAGAAGGAGGTAAGTAAAGAATGTCTGAAACTTGATTTGAAACCCCTTTCCCCTCATCTTAAGTATGCTTTTCTTGGTGGAAATAACATGTTTCCTGTTATTATAAATGTTGAACTGACACAGGTAGAAGAAGAAAAACTTTTAGAAGTTTTAAAGAAACGTAAGTCTACAAAAGGTGATACCATAAACAGCATGAAATGGGTAATTTCAATGAGTTGCAAGTGCAAAATACTCATGGAAGACGAATGGAACTTGGTGGTTTAACTTCAATGGCAATTAAATTCCACCGTGAAAGATGTGGTTTTTAAGAAAGGGGAAGCACTAGCTTAGTTGAAGCATTATCCTGTGGGAGAAGTCAATGATAAAACGCTCTCCCCAAATCTTATTGATCCAACGTGAAAGCTCAAAAGAGTCAAGCTTAAGACTATAACTAAGAACTTTGTTGGGAAGGAACCCAACTTTTAATATTTGAACTTTATATTTTTTTGTTTTTGGTTTTTGATGTGTTTTATTTTTCTTTTTATTTTATTTTTTTTGGTTATTCAGAAGACTAGAATTATTTTGCAAGAAAAGAAGCTAAAAAGTTGTTGAAAGGAAAGGAGATAAATCAACATTTGGGGTATAAAGCATGACTAGAAAGCTAAGGTATTTATATATATCAGAAAAAATTATGATACTAACCCAAAGCTGTAGAATTGGGATGTTATAACATTCAGTTATTGGGTAACTAGAAAGAAATTCCAGAGAATGAGTGCTGTAGCATTGTGATTCAATGCTATAGCACCGAATCACTATCCTCAGTACTCACATAAGAATTTTTTTTGTTTTTATTTTTTTTATTTTTAAGCTCCGGTTATTTTGAAATGTTTCCATGTAGCCCTTGTGAAATTGTGGCAATGATTCAAAATGTTTTTGTAAGTTGTACTTAAGTCCCTAAAAGTCAAAGTTCAACCAAGTCAATCCTAAAAGACAAAAGACTTACCTCCATCCTCTCTTCCTACCCGTTCTCGCACAACACCACTCCCTTCCCTGTTCTCAACCACTAACCACCACACCATCTCCCCTGCTTTGCACCATTCATGCCACTGTCGACCTCTCAAGCACCATCCCTATTACCTCAGAATATATTCATTGTCCCGTGTTTCCCCCTCAATCTCTGTCATCGCCCATCGTCATTCCTCCTGTGCAAATAGCATGCTACCCCTTAGTCCTCACACCAACCACTGTCACAACTCGTAGACCCCTTAGCCTCTACGTTGTCCCCTGTCACACATACATACACATACTGTCCCCTCTTCTTACTCGTTGCTCCTTCAATGCTGACCTCCATTAATTCATCGTCTTCTACCCCTCGTCTTTGTATTTGAGTCCACCCATCCTCTCCACTTCATAAATCACCGCTATTGATAGTCACTGCCGTCGACCTTCATTAACCCATGCCGTATGTTCACAGCCGTCGCAACTCTTTAATCCTGTTAGCCCCATCACTGAATCACTGCTCCTACACCCCAAGCCACCACGCCGTCCTCTGTCTCGCATACATCAGTTCATCCCCTTCGTCGATTGAGGTCACACATTCTCCTCAGCCTCCAAGCAATCCCGCCTTCACAGCCCACTTAAAACCCATCCTCCGCTATCCTTCACCCTTAACCCATCACACCACTGTACACCCTTCACCACATTCACTATGAATATGCTATTGTTAAAATTTCTTTTGGGATTAGAAGTTTGGGTACTCACTGTGAGTATTGTCATCAACAAGGTCAGTACTTTCGCTTTCAGACTGTGTATTCATATCAATTTTGGGTATTCACTTTGAGTTGATTGAGTTGAATTGTTGTGTATTGGATTTAATCTTTTGATACCAGTGATACCTTGGGAAGTAACTGAATGAATTTGTTTATGCTAAAGTGTTTATGAACTCGAAGTCTCTTTATAAGAAATTGTGCCCCTGAGTTTTAGGTGGTTGTTGAAATAGAGTGCTGATAATACTGTTGAGAGTATGCAGATACTTGTTGATTATATGAATTGAATTTGGCCACTTAAGAATTGAGAATTGAATTAGGGTTCATATAGCGAATTGAAAAATTCATACATAAACATACCTATTGAAATAATTGTCACAAATTAATTTAATCTAGGAATAGATGAATTGTTTGTATGATTGTGACTGAATTCATTTGCTCTTATTGTCTTTTCCTGTTTAAATTGGTATTAGGAATTAAGAAATCTAATTAGATTAAAAGAGTTAACTTGCCAAGGGATTGAGTTTTAACTAAAATTAAGAATTCAACCATCAATATAGAAATTGAGAATTTAGATTAAAATAGAAATTCAGGCCACAGTTGGATAAGTTAATGAAATCAAATCCCTAATGTAATATCCGCTATATTTTAAAGTTATAAGTATCCAAGAATTATGATAAATTTATTTTGAAGAAAATAAATTTTCCTATATGTTTAATTTTTGTATGCTTGTTTGTGCATATTGTTAAAAATACAAATTTTCATTTATAAATTGCATAAATTGTGGGTTATAATGGATGTTATGATATGAAATTTATCCCATGGATAAAATATGACTTGAGCATAAGAGGAATCTGAAAGATATTGAGAGAAAAATAATGTTTTATATGAGAAAATCCCCTTAGGGACTAAATTTAAAAAGAACAAAAATGAAAAGAAACTTAAAGGTTTAGGAGAAAGGATAATTTTCCCTTTAGTTTTCAATAGTAACTAATAACTCAGCCACCTCGTGAATGCACAATAAAATGCATAGTGTCAAACTAAATTATTAGCGCATAGTAAACTGAATTATTAGCGTATAGTAAACTAAATTATTAAAGTGTATAGTAAAATAAATATTTTATTAGCACATAATACCTTGACTTTTCCTATAAATAGACAATTTCATTTCACTTCTAAACTCACACTTTCAGTTTCTTTTCTCTCATCTCCTTAAAACTTCTCTTACTTCAACGTTAGGGCTCTGAAATTCTAGGTCTTTCCTCCGTAGCCTGGATCCAAGGTGAGGATACTATGCTTCTTTAAATTTTTGTAAATATTTAGAGGTTAAATTCTTAGTATGCTCTATGATTGCAGCTTTAGCTGATCCTCCATATTAGAAAAGAATTATCCTCGACTACTTGAGAATTATTTTTTGATTATCGGAGTAAAGTATAAAGCTATGAAAAATACATATCTAGGAAAGGTCTAACTAAGAAAATATTTGGTACTTGAGTGTCTATTGTGGCCCACCTCTCTTTCCTAGAAACTTTCCTAGTGTACTCTTTTACTAATTACGTTCGCTATTCCCGATATAAATAATAATCATACATATGAATATTATCTGTACGTATGAATAGTATCTATACGTATGAATTGTATACGTACGTATGAATAGTATCCATACACATAAATAATGTTCATACGTATGAATAGTGATCGTACGTATGAATAATGTTTTGTACAAAAGCAACTCTGACTTTCTATATCTGATTTTCGTAAAAATCTCCATAGCGGAACCTGAAATCCGGCTACGTGCTCTTCTCTGTAGCAACTCAAAAAAGTGACTTGGATATAGAATTTATGTGATTGGATGACCTTACTAACCAATTTTATTTTATTTTTATTTCAAGTACAATATAAATCCCACCCCATATCACAATTAGATTCCCTATTTAATGATGATAGCTAGAAAATAGAATTTATTGTTTGATTTAAGATTATATTGATAAAAATTATGATTGAGAATGTAATTATACATATGGAATGGTTGAGTACTTGACCTAAGATACCAATATATGTAATTATGTTCACTATTCCTGATATGAATAGTAATCATATATATGAATAGTATTTGTACGTATGAATATTATTTATATGTATGAATTGTATACGTACGTATGAATAGTATCCATACACATAAATAGTATTTATATAGTGATTGTACGTATGAATAATGTTTTATAAAAAAGCAACCCTGACTTTCTATATCTGATCTTCGTAAAAATTTTCATAGCGGAACCTGAAATCTAGTTACATACTCTTCTCTGTAGCAACTCAAAATACAGAATTTATGTGATTGGATGACCTTACTAACTAATTTTATTTATTTTTATTTCAAGTACAATATAAATCCCACCTCAAATCACAATTAGATTCCCTATTTAATGATGATAGCTAGAAAATAGAATTTATTGTTTGATTTAAGATTATATTGATGAGAATTATGATTGAGAATGTAATTATATATATGGAATGGTTGAGTACTTGACCTAAGATACTAATACATTCAAATACACACATGGAATGGTTGAGGGTTTGACCTAAGATACCAATATATGTAATTATACACATGAAATGGTTGAGAGCTTGATCCCCCAAGATACCAATGCTTGTAATGGTTGTGAACATGAATACAACGAGAACGGAATCCCTGAACATAAATAAAATAGAGAGGTATAGAAATCCTAGATATGAATATAACTGTTCCCCGGCAACGGCGCCAAAAACTTGTTAGTCGATTTGGCAAGCGCACCAATCGCACAAGTAATATAGTGATTTGAGAGTAAAAGTATTGTTCCCACGAGGACTAAGTGACTAAGTACCCAAGAAATTTAATTGAATTAGTTGGACGAATCAATTGGATTGAAGATAGCTTTAGCAAATGAATGATAAAATAAAATCAATAACAGTAAATATTTATGAGTTTTCTTTCAATATCAGTAAACAATGCAAAAACTGATGAAATAGTTTAATTAAAGCCTAGGGTCACTAATCCCTCTCCTCCATCCTAGAAATTACAAAACCTCTCTCATGCACTCGCAACTTATTCAACCCTATAAGTTAATCCTAGGTTATTCTAATAACTTAAAAGAATCCTCCCGAATCTCAATTAAGTTACTCAACTCCTACGCAATTCCTTGTGTGGGCTAAGCCTAATACAACCAACCTAGCTTTGATTAAACGAGATTAACTAACATTCCTATTAGCTAACAAGCGAAAACACTTAGTAAGGTTCACGCACTCATCCTTCCTATTCAGTGTTCTACTCTCACCTCCCTCTCCCAAGTTCGAAGACAGTAACAAGCATACATATAGATTGATCAAATCCATATAACGCAACATAAAATGGATAGAAAGACTTATATTAATTGAAATAAGGTTGCAAATACATGAGAGAATGTAAAATCTATTCAGGAGCCAAGTTCATAGTAACCCTAGATAGAAAATCTAGCTACTCATAGAAAATACACAGCAGAAAGCAGAAAAAGAGATAAAGTTGGCCATGAATCTGATGTGGGATGATGGATTGAGCTCCCCAAGCCTTGAAAATTAGGTTCCCCTTGCTCTTCTCAGCCAAAACGGCGCCCCCCTTCAGTCTTCAACTCCAGAATACCCTAAAAATTTCATCTGAAGCCTTTTATACCAGCCCAGAATCGCGACTTACCGCTATAGCGGTGAATTCCCACCGCTATAGCGGTGGGAGGCAGAGAAGAAAGCTTAAAATTGAGTTTTTTCAGGTTTTACCGCTATAGCGGTGAAGATCCACCGCTATAGCGGTGGATGGCAGAGAAGAAGGCTGCAAAATCTTTTTTTCAGCACTCTACCGCTGCTCTACCGCTATTCTACTGCTATAGTTGTGGGAGACAGCATTCACATCAGCATTTTCAGAATTTCAGCTCTAGCATTCCATCTTCTAACACGAACTTTTTACCAACTCAACCTACACCAAAAATAGCAAATAAACCCATTAAATTACATAAAAGAATCATGAAATCACTCCAATTATTAAAAGATCAAAGAAAACTAAAAATAATCTAAACTACTCAAAATATGAGCTAAGAATTACAAGACAACAAGAAAGAGATCAAAAGAGAGGGTATTTAACATCAAAATGGCACTAAATTGAGAACTCAACACTCCCCCAAACTTGAACATTTGCTTGTCCTCAAGCAAAAACTTTCAATGAGAAAAATCTTGAGAAAAATATGTGCGACCATGAATATGTGCAACTAGGAGAAGTAAAGATCTGAAAATGTGAATTAAAACAAACCAAGCCTCATCAAACCATTACTCAAAAGATTTAACTCAAGAGTTTGCAATCTTAAGGATTCAATAAGAAATGTTAACCAAACCACAAGAAAATTTGAAATCAAAGCTTCACCTTTTGGAACAGTTTATAAAACCAAATTCACAAAAATTCCAAAATTAAATTACTTCTTTGTTCTCAAAGGCATCGTTTTATTTCGATTCTCAAGGGCTTCACTGTTTTGTTCTCAAGGATATAGCTTCCTAACTTTTCTTATTTCCTTTGGAAATTTTTTTTTTCCAATTTTCTCATTTTAGTTTAATTACAAGAGCCTATCCCTTATTGAAACTTTCAGCTATCCCCTTATTGAATCCTTTTTTCACTAGCCTCTTATTGAACTTTTTTTTATATATATAAATATGAAAATGATCTAAAAACCATTCAAAGAGACAAAAATAAAACTCCTGTTATTTTGAAGTGATAGAGCTAACACTTACAAAATATGAAAACTTAAGATTAGCAAACTCAAGAGGTAACTCTTAAAAAGAATTGCATTTGACATGATTTGACTTGTCAAATAACTTCAAACTTTCAGATTTCAAAATTTTCAAAAATTTCCTCTTACTACACATGCATATGGACAACATAAAATTAACCAAAATTTTCTCAAAGAAGAAACCCATCAACAAACCTCTCCCCCAAACTTAAATTTGACAGTGTCCTCACTATCCCAAATCAGCCCACAGAGGAAAAGAATAAACAACATCACCATAACCAAGAAAGAAAAAAAATACCACAAGTAAAAATAAGCAAAACAAGAACAAGATAATAAAAACTACGAAAGAGGGAAAGAAAGCTTGGGTTGCCTCCCAAGAGCGCTAAGTTTATAGTCTTCAGCCAGACTTTACCAGGGCGCCTATGCTCAAGGTGGATCCTCCAGTTTCTTCTGTTTCTTGCATCCGCTCAGTTGAGTAACATCATTCTACACAATATCGGGAGGTTTGAATCTTTGAGGATTGTCACGAAACTTTACAAGAACTTTTGAAATTTCTAGAGCTATCTTTGTTCTTTTCTTTTCTTTTCATCTTCTTTATCCTCATCATGAACTTTACTCATCTTGTTATGACAATACCCGTGAGATTCTTTATCAATCATTTTTACTATATAGCACTCCTCCGGGTCATCAGAAGTCTTCATTGCCTTGTTCATGTTAAAGGTGACTTCTTGATCATTAACCCTCATGGTTAACTCACCTTTTTGAACATCTATTAAAGTTTTTTCGGTTGCTAGAAAAGGTCTTCCCAAAATGATCGGGATTTCCTTATCTTCCTCATAGTCCAAGATGATAAAATCAGCCGGAAAAATCAACTTGTCCACCTTGACAAGTACGTCCTCAATGATTCCGTTCGGATAGCACATCGAACGGTCAGCTAACTGTAGAGTCACTGTGGTAGGCCGAGCATTACCCAAACCCAATTTCTTGAAAATAGAGAGCGGCATCAAATTCACACTCGCTCCCAGATCACACAGTGCTTTTCCAGAAAAGTTGCTCCCAATGTGGCATGGAATGACGAAGCTACCCGGATCTTTCATTTTGCTAGGCAACTTCTTTTGGAGAATGGCGCTGCATTCTTGAGTCATAGCTACAGTCTCAAACTCACTCATGCGCCTTTTCTTTGACAACACATCCCTCATGAACTTTGCATAACTAGGCATTTGTTCCAATGCCTCTACGAATGGGATGTTGATGTGAAGTTGTTTCAGGATCTCCAAGAATTTCCTATATTTCCAGTCCAGATCAAACTTTTTCTGCCTCTGAGGGAAAGGTAACGGTGGAATAAAATTTTCAGTCCTAATGTCTTGCCTTGCATTGTCCCTTTTATCTTGATCACCTGAAGCATCAATTTTCTCAGTTGCCTTCTGTTGAGGCTTGATAACTTCTTCATTCTCTTCTGCACTAATTATCCCTTGCCTCTTATCATGCGACTTAACAACATTAGGGAGCTCCTTACCACTCCTTAATGTAATGGCCTTGCAATGCTCCATGTCATCTCTTCTTGGATTATTCTCTGTATTACTTGGGAGGCTGCCTTGTTCCCTTTTGTTCAAAGCACTTGCCAATTGGCCCATTTGAATTTCCAGATTTTTAATAGCTGTACTCTGGGTTTGGCTTATAACCTCAGTTCTCTCCATAAACTTCATGAACATTTCTTCCATGGATGACTTCTTTTCCACCTGAGGTAGTGGAGCTCTGTTCTGAGGAAGATAATTACCTTGATTCTGGAAACCTGGAGGTTGAGAAGGCCTACTAGAAGAAGAAGAAGTCGAGGGATTAAGGCAGTGATTATTACTCCAGGAGAAATTCGGATGATTCCTCGAACTCGGATGATATGTGTTGGAGTACTGGTTATTCTGGTTCCGTTGCATATTGCCTAAGTAATTTAGTTGTTCCACAGAAGGAAATTCTTCACAACAACCATTAACGTGAGCCCCTCCACAGAAATCATAATTTGGTTCAGGTGTTGTTACTGCATTTACCTTTGCCTGTTCATTTTGCCTAGAGCACAGCATGTCAACTTTCTTTGTTAGTGCTTCATTCTGAGCTAACAAAGCATTCAATGTGTCTAGTTCCATGACTCCCCTTCTTGCAACATTCTTGGCTCAATTATTTCTTTTACTTGCACTATAGATCTTGCCATCAAAGCACCACCATGCTGCCATTCTTGGAGACCATGGTTTGGACACTTCATCAGTAAGTTCTTGAACCGCTCTCAGGCCTCATATAAACTTTCACCTTCATGCTGATAAAAGGCTGTAATCTCATTCCTCAATTTGATTGACCTGGAGGGAGGAAAGAACTTATCTAAAAATCTCTTTTGGAGTTCATCCCAAGTTGTGATACTCCCTCTCGGTTGAGTGTTCAACCAACTCTTAGCCATATCCCTCAAGGAAAAAGGAAACAGACGAAGACGTATGACATCATCACTTACCCCATTCATCTTAACCATATCGCAAATATCTAAGAAGTTTGTGATGTGGTTGTTTGGGTCTTCTATCGGGCTCCCCCCAAACTGGTTCTGCTGAACCAAGTTCATCAAGACTGCTTTTATTTCGAAATTATTTGCATCAAGTGGAGGTTTCACTATGCTTGATGCATGCCCAGCATTGTTGGGTGAGGCATAATCCCACACAGCTCTGTTTTCATCTTGGTTCAAATTTCTCGCTCCATTTCCTCCATTGTTTTCAACACCACCCAGATTTACATTATCATCAGCCATTTCTTCTTGAGAACTTTGTCCTTCTTGGGTTCTTCTAATTCTAGTTTCTTTTCGAGTTCTCCTTGCAAGCCTCTTGATTTCGGGATCAAAAAGAAGATCAGCTTGATTAATTGCACCTCGTATGCACAAAAAAAAATGATAGTAATTGGCAATGACAGCAAATTCAGCAGCAAAAATCAATACACCAAAAACAAAAAATGACTCTATAATAAGAAAATGAACAAAAGCAAAAGAGAACAAAACAAAACAAGGTAAAACGTCTAAGCTAACCCTTTAAATTTCTTTGAATATTAGCACAAATCTTAGTCCACGGCAACGGCGCCAAAAACTTGTTAGTCTATTTGGCAAGCGCACCAATCGCACAAGTAATATAGTGATTTGAGAGTAAAAGTATTGTTCCCACAAGGACTAAGCGACTAAGTACCCAAGAAATTTAATTGAATTAGTTGGACGAATCAATTTGATTGAAGATAGCTTTAGCAAATGAATGATAAAATAAAATCAATAACAGTAAATATTTATGAGTTTTCTTTCAATATCAGTAAACAATGCAAAAACTGATGAAATAGTTTAATTAAAGCCTAGGGTCACTAATCCCTCTCCTCCATCCTAGAAATTACAAAACCCCTCTCATGCACTCGCAACTTATTCAACCCTATAAGCTAATCCTAGGTTATTCTAATAACTTAAAAGAATCCTCCCGAATCTCAATTAAGTTACTCAACTCCTACGCAATTCCTTGTGTGGACTAAGCCTAATACAACCAACCTAGCTTTGATTAAACGAGATTAACTAACATTCCTATTAGCTAACAAGCGAAAACACTTAGTAAGGTTCACGCACTCGTCCTTCCTATTCAGTGTTCTACTCTCACCTCCCTCTCCCGAGTTCGAAGACAGCAACAAGCATACATATAGATTGATCAAATCCATATAACGCAACAATAAAATGGATAGAAAGACTTATATTAATTGAAATAAGGTTGCAAATACATGAGAGAATGTAAAATCTATTCAGGAGCCAAGTTCATAGTAACCCTAGATAGAAAATCTAGCTACTCATAGAAAATACACAGCAGAAAGCAGAAAAAGAGATAAAGTTGGCCATGAATCTGATATGGGATGATGGATTGAGCTCCCCAAGCCTTGAAAATCAGGTTCCCCTTGCTCTTCTCAGCCAAAACGGCGCCCCCTTCAGTCTTCAACTCCAGAATACCCTAAAAATTTCATCTGAAGCCTTTTATACCAGCCCAGAATCGCGACTTGCCGCTATAGCGATGAATTCCCACCGCTATAGCGGTGGGAGGCAGAGAAGAAATCTTAAAATTGAGTTTTTTCAGGTTTTACCGCTATAGCGGTGAAGATCCACTGCTATAGCGGTGGATGGCAGAGAAGAAGGCTGCAAAATCTTTTTTTCAGCACTCTACCGCTGCTCTACCGCTATTCTACCGCTATAGTTGTGGGAGACAGCATTCACATCAGCATTTTCAGAATTTCAGCTCTAGCATTCCATCTTCTAACACGAATTTTTTACCAACTCAACCTACACAAAAAATAGCAAATAAACCCATTAAATTACATAAAAGAATCATGAAATCACTCCAATTATTAAAAGATCAAAGAAAACTAAAACTAATCTAAACTACTCAAAATATGAGCTAAGAATTACAAGACAACAAGAAAGAGATCAAAAGAGAGGGTATTTAACATCAAAATGGCACTAAATTGAGAACTCAACAATGGTATTTGTACTTGTGACACATTTATTATTGCACAGTCATTTAGTCATTGAGTTTTGATGAATTCATACTCTCTATGAATTTTTTTTTTCAGATATAGTGGATGAGAACGAAGGAAATTTATAGGATGATTAGTATTTTTTGAGAATACTTTTCATGCTGTCTGGATGACTTATAAATTTAAAAGCTTAGGAAATACTCTGTAATTTCTATAGGTCACCTAGGCTTAGTAAATTATATCACACTGTATGATATTTGGCTTGTGTTTACTATTTTACTATGTTGAACTTTATATATATATATATATGCAAAAATCTCTTTCCTTAAAAATTATATTATGCATTAGTACTGATAAGAGATTTTATGGGATATCATAGAGGTACACCTTAAGTTTATAAAATTACCCACATGCCCAAAATTAGGATGTGACAATTCTGGTATTAGAGCTCAATTTTTAGGTCCCTTATAGATTACAGAGAAAAGTGTTCTTTGTAGGCCCTTTCCTATTATCGTGAGCCGTTGTATGACCATGGCATTAGGTTCCATAAAAAAGCTTATAGAGTATAGTGTCTTTTGTTTTTATAACCTATCCCTTGGTAGGTTAATATAAGGTAATCTTGTTTGATTTGAGAAGAATTTGTTCTTTGTATAGACTTTTGACTCTACAATGTCAGAGAAATCCTCAAATCATAACGAGCATATAGGCTCAGGGAGGATCTTAATTCCACTGGTTAATATACAAGACAATCCTTCTGACCATGTAGATAATTCACATGCTTCAAATGTTGAATGTTCAACTTATGGTCAAGCGGAGAGAGCTAGAGTCGCTCTACAAGTTGATGTCGTTGTAATTGAAGAAATGTTCAACTTGGTAAATGAGCAGTTGGATAGAATGGAGGCAGAAAGGCGAGAACAAGTGGCACAGGTTAACCCGCCAGTGGTAACTCCTATTATTGGATCTAAAATTGTACCACCATCTCCTCTAGCTGGAGGAGGTAATATTAGAGAAGTGAAGATGTCAGAATTTCAGAAAATGAGACCGCCTATTTTTACAGGAAAAAATTCCAATGAGGATCTACAAGGTTTCTTAAATGATTGTGAAGTGATTTGTGATGCTTTAAGGTGTTCCCATATTCAAAAGACAAAGATCATTTCCTTTCAGTTGAAAGGAACGGCAAGTAAGTGGTGGAGGAATTTGAAGAAAAAAAGAACCTAAGGCGCACCACCAATTGTATGGGTAGAGTTTCATGGTATGGTTATGGAAGAGTTTATTCCACCGAGTGTGCGGTCATCAAGGATAAAAGATTTTCTATACTTAAGACAAGGACCTATGTCTGTTAATGACTATTCAGTTCAGTTTGTCAAACTGTTTGACTATGCCCCTCAGATAATTCCTTCTAAAAAGGAAAAATACAAAAATTTGTGGAGGGACTTCATAAACCCATTTTCTCACAAATAGGGCCAAATATAAAAAATTATTCTTCTTATTCATAAGCTGTGGATATTGCCCGTATGATGGAAAAAAGATCAAAAAATGATGAAAAATTTAAGAAAAAGAAGAAGGCTAGATTTGGGAAACCTCTTGACCAACGAGAAGATACATGAACTTCAAAGTCTTTCACCATATCGCAGCAAACTTCAGCCATATCTGCTAGGTCATCCCCTTCCATATCAAGCATATCTAAACCGCTTATAGAATTTCAAGGTGGTTACAGTTCTAGTAGATGTGGTTCTCAGGCTAGAAGAGGGAAGCCTCAGTGTCCCAAATGTGAAAATTTTCATTTTGGAAAGTGCCTTAGGAAGATAAGAACATCAAGTTGTTCTCATTACGGACAAGAAGGGCACTTTAGAAGAGAATGCCCTCAATTTATTTTTGAATACGGACAGGGATCTATTTTCCCATCTCACACCCAGTGGGGAGTTGCTCTAGTCGCTCGTGCACTGACTACTTCTACTAGAGGTAGCTTTAGGAGAGGATCTGGCATAGGCCAAAGAGGTCGTGGGCAGCAGACAACCAGTAGATAAACTGCCAGAGTGTATGTCTTGACTCGACAGGATGCCCAGGCATCCAATACTGTTGTTACAGGTACTTTATTAGTTGGCGCTTTAGCTGCACATGTATTATTTGATCTTGGTATGTGTCACCTCTGTTTGCCAAGAGGTTCGAGTCTGAGCCAGTTATACTGGACGAACCATTTTTGGTAGTGACACCGATGGGGGAAGCCCCAGTAGTTAGATCAGGATACCATTCTTGTAAGGTAATTGTTCGGGACATGGAGACGGAGGTAGATCTCATGCTTCTTAGTATTATAGACTTTGATATGATCTTAGGCATGGACTGGTTATCCTCATGCCATGCTACATTGAATTGTCATGATAAGGTCATTTCTTTTAGTATACCAAGGGGACATAATTTCATATTTTAGGGAGACCGGAGTGAGGCACCCTGCAACACGATATCTATGTTAACCGCTCGACATATGTTACAAAAAGGTTGTCATGTATTTCTGGCCTTTGTCAAAGATACAGACAAGGAAGAACGAAGTCTTGAACAGATACAGTAGTTAGTGAATTTTTAGATGTATTTCTAAAAAATCTACCTGGTTTACCACTGGAGAAGGATATTGAACTTAATATTGAATTGGTTTCGGGCACTAGACCAATTTCAATTCCTCCTTACCGTATGGCACTCACTGTGTTGAAAGAGCTTAAAGAGCAATTACAAGACCTACTAGATAAGGGGTTTATCTGCCTAAGCTTCTCACCTTGAGGTTCCCCAGTACTCCTTGTGAGAAAGAAAGATGGCTCTCTAAGATTATGCATAGATTACCGACAGTTAAACAAAGTCATGGTAAAGAATAAATATCCTTTACCAAGAATTGATGACTTATTTGACCAACTTCAAGGGGCACAATACTTCTCGAAGATAGATTTGAGATCCAGTTACCATCAACTAAAGATTAAGGAGGAAGACATACCCAAGACTGCCTTCCGAACGCGATACGGGCACTATGAATTTCTTGTAATGTCATTTGGGTTAATTAATGCGCCTGCAACATTTATGGATCTTATGAACCAAGTGTTCAAACCTTTCCTTGATAGATTTTTGATCATCTTCATTGATGACATTATGGTTTACTCCAAGAGTCTAGAGGATCATATAAAACATTTGAGAACGGTACTGCGACTTTGAGAGAACATCAATTATATGCTAAGTTCTCAAAATGAGAATTTTGGATGAGTCAAGTAACATTCCTGGGGCATGCAATTTCCTAGGAAGGTGTTCATGTAGATCCAAGTAAGATCGAAGCAGTGAAGCAGTGGCCTAGACCAACAACTATATTTGAAGTTCAGAATTTCCTTGGCTTAGCGGGATATTACCATCACTTTGTCAAGATTTTCTCCAAGTTGGCTCTTCCACTGACTAAGTTGACCCAGAAGAATGTTAAGTATGTTTGGGATGATGCTTGTGAACAAAGTTTCTCTGAGTTAAAGAAGTGTCTAACTTCAGCACGGGTTCTCATTCTACCATCGGGACCGGGGGGTTACAATGTATATTGTGATGCTTCGAAGGTAGAATTAAGATGCGTGTTAATACAACATGGTAGGGTCATTGCTTATGGCTCTCGACAGCTTAAAAAGCATGAACTTAATTATCTTACTCATGATCTAAAGATGGTAGCTGTAGTATTTACTTTAAAGATTTGGAGGCATTACTTGTATTGGAAAATATGTGAGATTTTCACGGATCACAAAAGCATCAAATATATATTTGATCAAAAAGATCTCAATCTAAGGCAATGGAGATGGATAAAACTCTTGAAAGATTATGACTGCACCATCCTCTACCATCTAGGGAAGGCAAATATGGTAGCAGATGCCCTTAGTCGGAAGTCAATGGGGAGTCTAGCTCATTTACCACAGTAAGGAGGTCCTTGATTCAAGAATTGCAAGAGTTAGAGGCTAGTAAGGCATTATTACTGAGTCAGGTGCTTTCTTGGCTCACTTAACGGTTAAGTCCTCCCTTGTAAAAAGGTTGAAGGCAACATTGGAAAATGATGCTGAAATGGTTAAGACTAGAGACAAGGCGAGGAAAGGATTAGTACAGGGTTTCTTGGTGGACGAGGAATGTGTGTTATAGTTTAATGGGAGGCTATGTGTTCCAAACATTAAACCTTTAAAGCAAGAGATTTTAGGAGAAGCTCACGGTGTACCATATGTTATTCATCCTCGTGCCACTAAGATGTACCAGAACTTGAAACAAGTTTATTGGTAGGAGGGCATGAAGTGAGATGTGACTGACTTTGTCACTCGATACTTGACATGCCATCAGGTCAAATATGATCATCAGAGACCACCTGGGTCGATGCAGAGGCTTGAGATTTTCGAGTGGAAATAAGAATAGATTACTATAGACTTTGTGGTGGGTTTGCCCTGATCTTTAAATGAGTACGACTCTATATGGGTCATTGTGGATCGGCTCACTAATTCGACACATTTCCTTTTTGTTCATACCACCCACAGTGTAACGAAACTTAGTCTACTGTATATGAAGGAGATAGTAAAGCTTCATGGCGTACTAGTGTCCATCATATCAGATCGGGGACCCCGGTTTACTTCTTGATTCTGGAGAACTTTTTAGAAAGCCTTGGGCACTAGAGTGGACTTGAGCATATCTTTTCACCCTCAGACTGATGGTCAGTCTGAGAAGACTATTCAGACCTTAGAGAATATACTGAGAGCATGCATGATGAATTTTGGTAAAAGATGGGAAGACCACTTATCACTTATTGAATTTACTTATAATAATAGTTATCAAGCTAGCATTAAAATGGCTCCTTTCAAGACATTATATGGGAGGAAATATCGATCTCCTATTGGTTAGTTTAACCTAAGTAAACCCAAAATAGTGGGACCTAAGATGATACAGGAGGCTGTGGATAAAATTAAGTTGATTAGGGAGAGGTTATTAGCCACTCAGAGTAGGTAAAAGTCCTAGGCGATGCGATCTAGAGTTTTTAATTAGTGATATGGTTTTCTTACAAATCTCACCGATAAAAGGAGTAATGAGATTCATAAGGAAATGGAAGCTCAGTCCAAGATATATTGGTCCTTGTGAGATTGTGGAGAGAGTGGGTAACGTAGCATACCGCCTAGCCTTGCCTTTGGACCTATAGGGAATACACCTGGTATTTCATGTATCGATGCTATGTAAGTATCTTCCTAACTCCTCTCATGTCATCTAGCCACAAAACATGCAGTTTGATGAGACTCTTCTCTATAAAGAGGTACCCATAGCCATTCTCGATAGGCAGGTTAAGAAACTTCGCACTAAGAAAATTTTCATTGTCAAAGTTCTGTAGAAGAATTATTCTCACGAGGAGGCCACATGGGAAACAGAAGATGAGATATGGACGAAATATCCACACCTGTTCGAATCATGAGGTAAGTTTTCGAATTCGGGGGATCAAATTCTTTTAAGAGGGTAGAATGTAGTACCCGCTATATTTTAAAGTTATAAGTATTCAAGAATTATGATAAATTTATTTTGAAGAAAATAAATTCCCTTATTTGTTTAATTTTTGTATGCTTGTTTGTGAATATTGTTGAAAATGTGTATTTTCACTTATAAATTGCATAAATTGTGGGGTATAATAGATGTTATGATATAGAATTTATCCTATGGATAAAATATGACTTGAGCATAAGAGGAATCTGAAAGAAATTGGGAGAAAAATAATGTTTTATATGAGAAAATCTGCTTAGGGACTAAATTGAAAAGAATAAAAGTAAAAAGAAACTTAAAGGTTTAGGAGAAAGGATAATTTTCCCTTTAGTTTTAATAGTAACTAATAACTCAGCTACCTCGTGATTGCACAATAAAATAAATAGTGCCAAACTAAATTATTAGCGCATAGTAAACTGAATTATTAGTGCATAGTAAACTGAATTATTAAAGCGCATAATAAAATGAATATTTTATTAGCGTATAGTAGCATGACTTCTCCTATAAATAGGCCCTTCTATTTCACTTCTAAACTCACACTGTTAGTTTCTCTTCTCTCCTCTTCTCAAAACTTCTCTTGCTCCGACTTAGGGTTCTGAAATTCTAAGTCTTTCCTCCTTAGCCTAGATCCAAGGTGAGGATACTCTGCTTCTTTAAATTCCTGTAAATATTTAGAGGTTAAATTCTTAGTATGCTCTGTGATTGCTTCTTTAACTGATCCTCCACATCAGAAAAAAAAAATATTCTCGATTGCTTGAGAATTATTTTCTGATTATCGGAGTAGAGTATAAAACTATGAAGAATACATGTTTAGGAAAAGTTTGGTTAAGGAAAGATTTGGTACTTGAGAGTGTCCATTGTGACCCATCTCTCTTTTCTGGAAACTTTCCTAGTGTACTCTTTTAGGTTTATGTTCGTTATTCCCGATAGAATAGTAACTATACATATGAATAGTATCTATATATATAAATGATATACGTATATATAAATAGTATCCGTACACATGAATAGTATTTATAGACATAAATAGTTTCATATATATGAATAGTGATCATACGTATGAATAATATTTTGTACAAAAGCAACCTTGACTTTCTATATTTGATCTTCGTGAAAATCTTCGTAGCAGAATGTGAAATCCAGCTACGTGCCCTTCTCTGTAGCAACTCGAAAATGTGATTTGGATATGGAATCTATGTGAGTGAATAACCTTACTAACTGATTTTATTTATTTTTATTTCAAGTACAATATAAATCCCACATCATATCGCAATTAGATTCCCTATTTAATGATGATAGCTAGAAAATGGAATTTATTGTTTGATTTAAAATTACATTGATGAGAATTATGATTGAGAATGTAATTATATACATGGAATGGTTGAGGGCTTGACATAAGATACCAATGCATATAATTATACACATAGAATGGTTGAGGGCTTGATCCCCCAAGATACCAATACATGTAATGATTATGAACATGAACATAATAGGAATTGAATCCTTTAACATAAACTAAAAAGAGAGGTATAGAAACCCTGGATATGAATATAATTGTTCTTATTGTGATAATGATTATTGTATTTGTACTTGTGATACATTTATTATTGCAAAGTTATTTAGTCACTGAGTTTTGATGAACTCAACTCTCTATGAATATTTTTTTTAGATACATTGGATGAGAATGAATGAAATCCGCATGAGGATTAGTATTCCTTGAGGATACTTTTCATGTTATTTGGAAGACTTATGAATTTAAAAGCTTAAGAAATGCTCTGTAATATCTATAGGTCACCTAGGCTTGAAAAATTGTATCATACTATATAATATTTGGCTAGTGTTTACTGTTTCACTATGTTAAACTTTTTATATGTATATATGCAAAAATCTCTTTCCTGAAAAATTAGGTTATGTATTAGTACTGATCAGAGGTTTTATGAGATACCATAAAGAAACACTATCGAGTTTATAGAATTATTCACATGTCCAAAATTGGTATATGACACCTAAGACTTTAATAATTTGCAGTTTCTTAATATCTTTTTTAGTTTATTTGTGTTAATTTTTGCCAAACATCAGTATTTTAATTAATTATCAATTATTAGTTTAGTTTTATCACATATGTTTAAAATTAATCATCTAGATAATTTAAGAATATTGAAATTGGTACTTGACTCCCATAATCATCGTGGGATTGACACTCTACTCACTTTTTATATTATTTGTTAGACTCGATACATACCAATCAACAAATTCTCTTTCCTTTCTGTTAAAAAATACATACCAAATAAAATAATGTCTCGTTTCTTTTATTCTTTTTCATCCCAAATCAAACAAATTTTTTTCCATTTCCCCTCTCCATTTTCCTTTCTATTTTCTTTTCCTTTTCATCAAAATCTTTTCCTGCGTACAAAACACGCTTTAAAAAGAAGAAGAAGAATCAAAGAAAAAAATTATTTTTGTTGTGTTTTACAAAAATGCCTTTATCCACAATAGATTAAAATTTTTTTTGCTTGATGTGACAATTGATTATTAATAGACTTAATGATTTGACTAACATAATAAATTTCTTACAATAAATTAAAAGTTAGAAAGATTCTTTTGTTAAATTATTAAAATAGTAAAATGATAATTTATATCCCTAACGTTTTCACTAATTTTCATTTATGCTCCTAACGTTTGTTTTTGATTGTTTATGTCTCACATATTTTATTTTTTGTTAGATATGCTCTTTTTTTAACATTATCAAATAACTTAACGAAAACTGCTGACTAGGCAGCCACGTGATCAAAATCATCTGTCACGTCACTTGTCACTTGTACTCATAACTTAAATTTATAAAAATACCCCTAATAATAATTTTAAAAATCTCTCTCTCTCTCTCTCTCTGTGCCACGTCACATGTCACGTGGACTCATAACCTAAATTTACAAAAATACCCCTAATAATAATTTTAAAAATCTCTCTCCCTCCCTCCCTCCCTCCCTCCCTCCCTCCCTTCAGGTGACTAACAGATGTAAACCCAGAAACCCAAGATGGAGAATATGAAGTAAAGGGTGATGAGTTGGGTTTGACACACAGAGAGATAGTCCTTGGAGCCATCACTGTCACATCCCAAAAATTGAGCATGTGAAAAGATACTACTCATTTGATATAATTCTCAAACATACGTTATATACATATATTCTGTAAGGTTTTACATTCAACCTTAATCATTCATTCCACACTACAGAATTATATTCATCTGATAAGCAAATATAGACATACATAGTCTGATATTTCTATCTCATCGCAAGCCTAGGAGACCTATAGAAAGTACAGAGCGTTTCTAATATCCAAATTAATAAGTACTGGTGTCCCACCAGACAGAAATAGAGAATAATCCCAAGGGGCTTCTAATCTTCAAACGGATACTCTTGTTCTTTATTTTCTGTATCTGAAAAAAAATAATCATAGGGAGTGTGAGTTTATTTAAAAACTCAGTAAGTAAATAACTGTACTATATAAAATATCAAAAGTACAAATACCACATTTACTCATATAATTAATTGTCTTATACATCGAGTAGTATGGGACTCTAACCCTTTCAAACTCATGAATAAGATTTCATAAATATACACCGAGTAGTATGGGACTCTAACCCTTTCAAACTCGTGAATAAGATCTCATAGGTATACACCGAGTAGTATGGGACTTTAACCCTTTCAACTCGTGTATAGATTTCATAGATATGCACTGAGTAGTATGGGACTCTAACCCTTTCAAACTCGTGTATAAGATTTCTTAGATATACACCGAGTAGTATGGGACTTTAACCCTTTCACACTCGTGTATTAGATCCTGTAGATCTTTACTCATTAATAAGATAGTGAGAATTCATCACATAGTACAATTGTCATGAAATAAATAATTTCTACATACTCTTATTTCTATTGATCATCATATACTCCCATATGAAAAATTAATTGCTTATTATCCAAATAATATTGTAAATGGGACTTATATTGTACTTTGACTAGTAATATCAAATTAGCTGAGCAAGGTTATTCACTCACCTTGATGTTTGTCCAAGTTTACCTTGTTCCACACTAGAATTTGTGTAGAAAAATTTCCTATTAAATATATTACAAGGAATCATAAGAAAGGAAACAAAATCACGAAAATACATAAAATTTTCTGACTGCTACAGTAACGGGTTGCTACAGTACGGTTTGCTACAGTGTCGGTTCACTACAGTGCCGGTTCGCTACAGTATCGTTGACTGCCGACACTACAGTACTGCTACAGTAACCCCGAAGAAAATTTTCCAGATTTTGTTTCGAAATTTCTGGTCGCTACAGTAACTCGGTTTTTGCAGAAATTTCTAACAATTTCATCCTTTCCTTTCTTGTTTCAAAACCAGAATTTCAACTCTTTTAACCGATTATAACTCAAATATAACTTCTAAAACAACTGAGATTCATGAATTATCATCAAAATCTTCAAGAACAAAACCTCCTCTGATCTTCTACATAAACTGAAATTTAAGGAAAATAATCGGATTAAAGCTTACCTTTGATCCTTACAAAGCTTTTGAACCGAACAAATAATCGAACTTCTGAAGATCAAGGAAAGGATTTGAGAAGAAACTGAAGAACTGAGAGAGAAATGCTTTTCTGCCTTCCTTCGGCTGAGTGAAAAATGAGGGGTACTATTGAAACTTTATATTAAATATTTCTAATGGGTTATTCAATAACCCATGGGTATCCATAACCCAACATCCAAACCCATCCAGTCAATTTACAATAAATGGACTAATTGACCATTCTGAAACCACTTTTCCATGAATTTCACCATTCTTAGAATATATCCCTCATTGTGCAAATATTTAGTCCAGTCATTTAACTCAATTTTCATAAATAATATTCAAAGATAACAATTAAATATGAAAATTAAAAATGACCAAAATAAATAACTAAAGTAACGTTGTAGAATTCTAAAATACTCTTAAGCGAATTATATTCTGAAATTAACGGGTATTACATTCTACCCCCCTTAAAAGAATTCGGTCCTCCGAATTAAAATCTTACCTCAAGTTTCAAATAAATGTGGATAGTTTTTCCACATCTCATCTTCTGCTTCCCACGTAGCTTCCTCGCGAGAATGATTTCTCCAAAGAACCTTGACAGTAGGAATTTCTTTGGTACGCAATTTTTTGACTTTTCTATCAAGGATAGCTACTAGTACCTCTTCGTAGGTGAGAGTTTCATCAAAATGAACTTCTTGGGGTTGAATGACATGAGAAGGATCAGGAAGATACTTCCGTAGCATGGACACATGAAATATTGGATGAACTCCCTCTAGGTTGGAAGGTAGGTCTAGGCGATATGCCACATTACCCACTCTGTCTACAACCTCATATGGGCCAACATACCTCGGACTAAGCTTGCCTTTCTTCCCGAATCTCATTACTCCTTTCATAGGTGAGATTCGTAAGAAAACCATATCACCTATTGCAAATTCAAGGTC
Source organism: Biancaea sappan (assembly GCA_037074585.1). Taxonomy (NCBI): domain Eukaryota; kingdom Viridiplantae; phylum Streptophyta; class Magnoliopsida; order Fabales; family Fabaceae; genus Biancaea; species Biancaea sappan. The sequence continues at coordinate 10,867,206 of CM073490.1, read as the reverse complement.
ACGTCGTCGGTTGTCCGCATAAGACTTCTGTCTACTCTGAGCAGTTAACAACTTCTCTCTGATCAGTTTAACTTTATTTATATCTTCCTGTATCATCTCAGGTCCAAATATTTTGGTTTCACCAAGTTCAAACCAACCTATAGGAGATCGACACCGTCTCCCATATAATGCCTCAAAAGGTGCCATCTGAATACTGGCTTGGTAACTGTTGTTATAAGCAAATTCAATAAGAGACAAATGATCTTCCCAACTTCCACTGAAATCCATCACACAAGCTCTTAGCATATCCTATAAAGTCTGAATTGTCCTTTCGGACTGTCCATCAGTCTGAGGATGGAATGCTGTGCTAAGATTCACTTTGGTACCCAAAGCCTCTTGAAAGACTTTCCAGAACCGAGAAGTAAACTGAGGTCCTCGATCTGATATAATGGATATTGGTACACCATGAAGTTTCACTATTTCTTTAACATAAATTCGAGCAAGTTTTGCTACACTGAAAGTGGTATGAACAGGAAGAAAATGTGCTGACTTAGTAAGTCGATCCACTATGACCCATATTGAGTCATTTCCTTTTGTTGACCGAGGTAAACCTACTACAAAATCCATAGTGATCCTTTCCCACTTCCATTCGGGAATATCTAGTTTTTGCATCAATCCAGGTGGTCGTCGATGTTCAGCTTTAACTTGCTGACAAGTCAAACATCGAGCTACAAAGTCAGTCACGTCTCGCTTCATGCCCTCCCACCAGTAAACTTGTTTCAAGTCCTGATACATTTTCACAGCACCAGGATGTACAACGTAGGGCGAACCATGAGCTTCCATTAAGATTTCATGTTTCAAAGATTCAATGTTGGGGACACAGAGTCTCCCATTAAACCATAAGACTCCTTCTTCATCTACCAAGAAACTTGGTGCTAGACCTTGCCTTGCCTTATCTCTGATTTTGACCATATCAATGTCATTTTCTAAATTTACTTTTACTTTTTCAACAAGAGATGATCTAACTGTTAAATGAGCCAGAAATGTACCTGACTCAGTGATCTCGAAGAATACTCCATCAGCTTCCAATTCTTGTAGTTCATGTATTAGAGACCTCCTTATAGTGGCAATGTGAGCTAAACTTCTCATAGACTTTCGACTTAGAGCATCAGCCACTACATTTGCTTTACCTGGATGGTAAAGGATGGTACAATCATAATCTTTCAGAAGTTCCATCCACCTTCGTTGCCTTAGATTGAGATCTCTCTGCTCAAAAATGTACTTAAGGCTTTTGTGATTTGTAAAAATTTGACAAGTCTCCCCATACAAGTAATGTCTCCAAATCTTTAGGGCAAACACTACAGCTGCCATTTCCAAATCATGAGTGGGGTAATTCAATTCATGCTTTTTAAGCTGACGTGAGCCATAAGCTATGACTTTACCATGTTGCATCAACACACATCCTAAGCCTATCTTTGAGGCATCATAGAATACAGAGTAACCCCCTGGTCCTGATGGTAGGATTAAGACTGGTGCAGAAGTTAAACACTCTTTCAATTGGGTGAAACTTTGCTCACATGAATCATCCCAAATGTATTTAACATTCTTTCGGGTTAACTTATTTAATGGGAGAGCTGTCTTAGAGAAATCTTTGACAAAGCGACGGTAATACCCTACTAAGCCAAGAAAACTACGTACTTCAGACACAGTTGTTGGTCGAGCCCATTGTTTTACTGCTTCAATTTTACTTGGATCTACATGAATACCTTCTTGGGAAATAACATGTCCCAAAAATGTTACATGACTCATCCAGAATTCACATTTTGAGAGCTTTGCGTACAACTGATGCTCTCTCAAAGTCTGAAGCACTATTCTCAAATGTTCAGTATGTTCTTCATGACTCTTTGAATGCACCAAAATATCATCAATAAATACAATTACAAACTTATCAAGGAATGATTTGAACACTTTGTTCATTAAATCCATAAATGCTGCTGGTGCATTTGTCAACCCAAAAGACATCACAAGAAACTCATAATGTCCATACCGTGTACGAAAATCAGTCTTAGGTATATCATCACTCTTAATTCGTAACTGATGATATCCAGACCTTAGATCAATCTTTGAGAAGTATTTTGCTCCTTGAAGCTGATCAAACAAATCATCTATCCTTGGTAAAGGATACTTATTCTTCACTGTGACTTTATTCAGCTGACGATAATCTATACATAATCTCATAGAACCATCTTTCTTTTTCACAAAAAGAACAGGAGCACCCCAAGGTGAAAAACTTGGGCGAATGAACCCTTTGTTTAACAAATCTTCCAATTGTTCTTTGAGTTCTTTTAGCTCAACAGGAGCCATACGATAAGGTGGAATAGAAATTGGTCTTGTGTCTGGGACCAAATCAATATTGAACTCAATATCTCTTTCTGGCGGTAATCCAGGTAAATCTTCTGGGAACACATCTGGGAATTCATTAACCACATGAATGTCTTCTAACTTCTGTTCTTTCTTTTCTAAATCTTTGATAAAAGCTAGAAATCCCTGACATCCCTTTCGCAACATACGCTGGGCACTTAACATAGATATCATGTTGCAAGGTACATCACTTCGATCTCCTTGAAACACAAAATTACTCCTCCCCTGCATATTAAAGGAAATAACTTTGTCACGACAATTTATAGTAGCATGACAAGAAGATAGCCAGTCCATCCCTAAAATCACATCAAAATCTAACATATTGAGAACCATAAGATCTATCTTAGTTTCCGTGCCTCCAACGATTATTTTACAAGAACGATAACATGTTTTAACCATCAAAGTCTCTCTCATCGGTGTGGAAACCAAGAATGGTTCTTTAAGAATAATCGAATCAAATGCAAATCTCTTGGCAAATAGGGGCGACATATATGAGTGAGTAGAACCGGGGTCAAACAAAATACGTGCAGCAAAAGTATTAACAGATAATATACCTGTAACTACAGCATTGGATGTTTGAGCATCCTGTCGGGTTAGAGCATATACTCTTGCATTTCCTCTGCCAGCAGCTTGTTTTCCACGGTCACCTTGGCCTCTTCCAGAACCTCTTCCCATACTACCCCCTGTTGAAGGGGTTGGTGTTTGAGTAATAGATTGTGGTCGAGGTGGCAAAGTAGACCCTTGACCTGGTCTTGTCATGAGCTGAGGGCACTCCCTTATAAAATGTCCTTTTTGTCCACAGTGAAAACAGCCTGTACCAACAGTGTTTAACCTACATTCTCCGAAGTGAAACTTTCCACATTCAGGACATTGAGGTTTTTCCCTTCTACCTTGAGTACCTCCTCTACTAGAAGAGCTAAAACCACCCCTGCTCTCTGAACGAGGCTTAGCCACACTGGCTGTAGAATAAGTTGACTTAGTAGGAGTGGCTGGAGCATTTTGTGACGCAGTAAAGGGTTTCAAAGTCCCTGAGTCTTCCCCTTGATCAAAAGATCTTCTATATCTAGCTTTCTTCTTTTGACGATATTCTTCTTTATTCTTTGACCTCTTTTCCATTCTTCGGGCCACATCAACAGCCTCTGAGTACGAAGAGTAATCGTTCATATTAGAACCCACTTGATCATATAAGGCATCACGAAGCCCTTCCACAAACTTTTCTATTTTCTTCCTTTCAGAAGGAATGATTTCAGGGGCATATTCAGATAATTTAACAAACTGAGCTGAATACTCGTCAACAGTCATGGTTCCCTGCCGTAGATACAGAAAATCTCTGGCCCTGGATGATAGTTCACTTGCCGGAAGAAATTCATCCATAACCAATCTGTAAAATTCTGTCCACATAACTGGCGGTGCGCCTTGAATTCTAGCTTTCTTCCAGTTCCTCCACCATTTACCAGCCCTACCTTTTAACTGAAAGGAAGTGAATTCTACCTTTTGAGTAGGAGAACACCCTATAGCATCACAGATTGCTTCACAATCTTCAAGGAAACATTGTGGGTCCTCTTTGGGATCTTCCCCTGAAAAAGTAGGAGGCCTCATTTTCTGGAATTCAGACATTCTTACCTCTCTTACATTAACTCCTCCCGCTAACGGAGCTGGTGGTACATTTTCAGCTTCAACAATAGGAGGATCCACTGGCAGGTTAGCTTGTACAGCTCGACCTCTCATTTCAGCCTCAAATCGGTCAAATCGTTCATTCATCAAATGAATCACATGTGCAATAGTTGCATTACCGACGTGAGCATCAGGTTCGACTCTTCTTGCTTGCTCACTAGTTGCGCCATCAGTACTTTGAGCATGTAAACTATCACCACGGTTAGGATCATCTTGCACATGTACTGGTGGATTTATGGCCCTCCTTGGACCCATATGCTCATTATTATTAGAATATCCTTCTGACATTGATCTGTCACAGATCTACACACATAACAAACAATTTTCAGACATAAACAAAATATCACTTACTAGCCCCACTGAGAAGTTATCTATAAAATGACGTTATACTCTACAAGGTCTTTTATGGAACCTAATCCTATGGTCATGCCGCGGCTCATGACAATAGGGAAGGGCCCACAAAGATCACTTTGCTCTGTACTCTATAGGGGACCTATAAAACCTTTCCTCTGATACCAAATTTGTCACATCCCAAAAATTGAGCATGTGAAAAGATACTAGTCATTTGATATAATTCTCAAACATACGTTATATACATATATTCTGTAAGGTTTTACATTCAACCTTAATCATTCATTCCACACTACAGAATTATATTCATCTGATAAGCAAATATAGACATACATAGTCTGATATTTCTATCTCATCGCAAGCCTAGGAGACCTATAGAAAGTACAGAGCGTTTCTAATATCCACATTAATAAGTACTGGTGTCCCACCAGACAGAAATAGAGAATAATCCCAAGGGGCTTCTAATCTTCAAACGGATACTCTTGTTCTTTATTTTCTGTATCTGAAAAAAAATAATCATAGGGAGTGTGAGTTTATTTAAAAACTCAGTAAGTAAATAACTGTAATATATAAAATATCAAAAGTACAAATACCACATTTACTCATATAATTAATTGTCTTATACATCGAGTAGTATGGGACTCTAACCCTTTCAAACTCATGAATAAGATTTCATAGATATACACCGAGTAGTATGGGACTCTAACCCTTTCAAACTCGTGAATAAGATCTCATAGGTATACACCGAGTAGTATGGGACTTTAACCCTTTCAACTCGTGTATAGATTTCATAGATATGCACTGAGTAGTATGGGACTCTAACCCTTTCAAACTCGTGTATAAGATTTCTTAGATATACACTGAGTAGTATGAGACTTTAACCCTTTCACACTCGTGTGTTAGATCCCGTAGATCTTTACTCATTAATAAGATAGTGAGAATTCATCACATAGTACAATTGTCATGAAATAAATAATTTCTACATACTCTTATTTCTATTGATCATCATATACTCCCATATGAAAAATTAATTGCTTATTATCCAAATAATATTGTAAATGGGACTTATATTGTACTTTGACTAGTAATATCAAATTAGCTGAGCAAGGTTATTCACTCACCTTGATGTTTGTCCAAGTTTACCTTGTTCCACACTAGAATTTGTGTAGAAAAATTTCCTAGTAAAATATATTACAAGGAATCATAAGAAAGGAAACAAAATCACGAAAATACGTAAAATTTTCTGACTGCTACAGTAACGGGTTGCTACAGTACGGTTTGCTACAGTGTCGGTTCGCTACAGTAACGGTTCGCTACAGTGCCTGTTCGCTACAGTAACGTTGACTGCTACAGTCCCGTTGACTGCCGACACTACAGTACTGCTACAGTAACCCGAAGAAAATTTTCCAGATTTTGTTTCGAAATTTCTGGTCGCTACAGTAACTCGGTTTTTGCAGAAATTTCTAACAATTTCATCCTTTCCTTTCTTGTTTCAAAACCAGAATTTCAACTCTTTTAACCGATTATAACTCAAATATAACTTCTAAAACAACTGAGATTCATGAATTATCATCAAAATCTTCAAGAACAAAACCTCCTCTGATCTTCTACATAAACTGAAATTTAAGGAAAATAATCGGATTAAAGCTTACCTTTGATCCTTACAAAGCTTTTGAACCGAACAAATAATCGAACTTCTGAAAATCAAGGAAAGGATTTGAGAAGAAACTGAAGAACTGAGAGAGAAATGCTTTTCTGCCTTCCTTCGGCTGAGTGAAAAATGAGGGGTACTATTAAAACTTTATATTAAATATTTCTAATGGGTTATTCAATAACCCATGGGTATCCATAACCCAACATCCAAACCCATCCAGTCAATTTACAATAAATGGACTAATTGACCATTATGAAACCACTTTTCCATGAATTTCACCATTCTTAGAATATATCCCTCATTGTGCAAATATTTAGTCCAGTCATTTAACTCAATTTTCATAAATAATATTCAAAGAGAACAATTAAATATGAAAATTAAAAATGACCAAAATAAATAACTAAAGTAACGTTGTAGAATTCTAAAATACTCTTAAGCGAATTATATTCTGAAATTAACAGGTATTACAATCACTTTCAAGGTTATAAACCTCGGTGTGAGCGACCATGGAGACAAAGGTTTCAAGAGCACAATTGGCAAAGAAGAGGCTCTATTCATTGGAGCGATTAAATGAGGCAAAAGGATCTCTCTCTCTCTCTCTCTCCCTCCCTCTCTTCCTCTTTCTCAATGACTAACAGATATAGACCCAAAAACCCAGGATGGAGAACATGAAGTAAAGGGTGGGAAGCTAGGTTTGACACGTAGAAAGATAGTCCTTGGAGCGATTGCTTTCAAGGTTATAGACCTTGGTGTGAACGACCATGGAGACAGAGGTTTCAGGAGCACAATTTAGCAAAAAAAAAGGCTGTATTCATTAGGGGAAGAAACTTGATAGGATCGATTAAATGAGGCAAAAGAAGGGGGAGAAAGATCATGAAAGGTAAAAAGGCGAAAGATGGAGCGGGAGTCGAGGACATAGAAGGAAGGGTTTTGTTGGATCTCAATGAGGACTTGGAGGAGGCTTTCCTCATTGAGAAGGAAGAAGCTGAGGCGAGAAGATTCATGTTGAGCAGCAAAGGAAAGGACAGCAACAGAGATGCCGAAGACAGAGATAGAAACGTAACCCTTGTGGGTGAACTTGAATTTCTTGAAGAGTATCATCGATCAAGTGTCAGATTTAATGGAGTGGGATGATTTGATCTCGGTAGTCGAAGGGAAAGAAGGGAGAGAACGAGGAGAGGAAATAAGAGGAAGGTAAAGGATCTGTTGCCCATTTCGACGGGACGTAGAGAAGGGAGAGAGAGAGAGAGAGAGAGAGAGAGAGAGAGAGAGAGTATCATCGATCGAGTGTGTGAGAGAGGGAGAATGGAAATTTTTTTAACTATTATTGAGAGTATTTTTGTATTTTTAAGTTATGAGTACACATGACAAGTGGCGTGATGAATGATTTTTGAAATGTGAGAGTTCATTCAGCTGTTTCTATAAAGTTATTTGATAGTATTAAAAACAAGATATATCTGACAAAAAATGAAATATGTGGGACATAAATAATAAAAAATAAATGTTATGAGTATAAACGAAAAACAGTGTAAATGTTAGAGACATAAAGTACTATTTTACTTTTTAAAATTGATGAAAGTAAAATGCATATATTTCAAAGTTTATAAATGTTTTGTGCATTTTAATTTTTTTATTCTATAATATATAACTAATTCAATAAACATTTATATTTTATATATGTGACCGTATTACTTTTTTCCAGTTCTGTTTTTGGACGGATATTATATTTTCCTGTTACTCACGCTGTAGGTGCGAAATAGTGTCCTTACAGTCTATTAAACCATTTCGGTTTCGTCTATGTGACGAGAAATGAAGGCCACGCTTCATAGAAAACCCGGCGTGTTCTTACAACTGTGTTGAGCTTAGACGGTAAGGCATCCCAAACGGACCATTTGGAACTCTTAAGATTTTCTTGGAGATGGGCATATGATCACCGGCATGAACAAGGCTACGCATTCTCTGAAATGGGTTCTCTTAGATATCATGCATAGATGCAATGACTTGAGGACCTTCAAGCAAATTCATTCACAGCTATTGACTTCTGGCCTTGTTAGCAATGACTCCGTTATTACTAAAATTGCTAACTTTTTCGGAAAACATGTCAATGAAGTTGATTACGCATGCAATTTCTTGAAACAATATGATTGGAGCTTGAGCTCTTTCCCATGTAATTTGCTGATTTCTGGTTACGCTTCTTGTGAAATTCCCTGGGCTGCAATATTACTTTATAGATCAACTATTAGAAATGGGTTCGTGCCTGATGTTTATACTGTGCCAGCGGTTTTGAAATCTTGTTCCAAGTTTTCGGGGATTGGGGAGGTTAAACAGTTTCATTCGGTGGTTGTTAAGACGGGATTATGGAGTGATATTTATGTGCAAAACACTCTTGTACATGTTTATTGCATTTGTGGGGACTGTATTTGTGCTGGTAAGGTGTTTGACGATATGCTTGTGAGAGATGTGGTCTCTTGGACTGGATTGATATCTGGATATGTGAAAACAGGTTTGCCTAATGAAGCAATCACATTATTTTCGAGAATGGATGTGGAGCCTAACATAGCAACATTTGTTAGCATACTTGTAGCTAGTGGGAAATTGCTTAATATAAAATTGGGGAAGGGGATTCATGGGTTAATTTCCAAACGTCCATGTGTAATGGAATTGGCCTTAGGCAATGCTCTGATGGATATGTATATGAAGTGTGAGTCTCTGTCTGATGCAAAGCAAATATTTGATGAGCTCCATGAAAAAGATATTATATCTTGGACTACTATGATTGGTGGATTGGTGCAATGTCAACATCCCAAAGAATCACTTGACTTGTTCTTTGAAATGCAGAACTCTGGTTATGAGCCTGACAAGATTATACTGACTACTGCACTTTCGGCTTGTGCTAGCCTTGGACTTCTTGATTATGGCATATGGGTCCATAAATACATTGATCGTAACAATATCAAATGGGATGTTCATATAGGAACAGCACTGATTGACATGTATGCAAAATGTGGTTGTATAGAGATGGCACAGCGGATTTTCAATGTGATGCCTTCTAGGAATGTTCATACGTGGAATGCCTTTATAGGAGGCCTTGCATTAAATGGATATGGGCAAGAGGCACTAAAGCATTTTGAAGAGATGATTGAATCAGGGACAAGTCCGAATGAGGTGACATTTCTTGCTGTTTTGACAGCTTGTTGCCATTCTGGGTTGGTTGATGAAGGTCGTAGGTACTTCCATCATATGACAAATCAAAGATACAATCTTTCTCCCTGGTTAGAACACTATGGATGTATGGCTGATTTGCTCTGTAGAGCAGGATTGGTAGAGGAAGCTCTAGAGTTGATAAAGACAATGCCAATGGCTCCTGATGTGCAGATCGTGGGAGCTCTTTTGAGCTCCTGTAATACCTATGGGAATGTTGGGTTCTCTCAGGACATGTTAAAATCTCTTCGTGATAATGAATTGCAGGATAGTGGCTTATATGTGCTTCTATCTAATCTATATGCAACTAATGAGAGATGGGCTGACGTTAGAAAAGTAAGGAGGATCATGAAGGAGAAACGAATAAGCAAGGCTCCAGGCTCAAGTCTTATTAGGATCGGTGGGAAGAATCATGAATTTTTAGTTGGGGATAGCAGCCATCCACAAAATGAGGATATTCATCTACTATTAAACATCCTTACCTGTCAAATCTCCTTTGGGGGGGCATATTGATACCCTTACTTGATCAAAGAGGTATGTTTAAACCCTAAGCTCGAGTTATTGTCTTTATATTTGAAGAAATTTAAGCTAACCACTTTTAAAATGGTGCTCCTCCATTATGTAATCATGTTTTACTTAGGTAAGTTCACAAAAAGGAAATCCCTATTTGTTGCAAAGTTCCAGGATTACTCTTAACGAATTGAACTTGGCTTGTAAATTGAGAAGCAATTCAGGAAGGGCATCTCGCACTTCCTAAACCCTAAACCATAAATAGATAGTTACTTTCTTTAGACATCTTGCACTTGGGCACCAGGATCAAATTTCATGTTTGTGAGGAGATAATTTCTAAACTGTCTTGAGTTGCCTTGGGCTCTGGTAATAAGGCCAAAATGAAGAGTAATTCTTCACAGTACTCACATAATCAGTTTTTAGTAATGCAATTACACAGCCAGTTCTACTCAGAACTCTCACAACTTTCATGTAAATGCAGCTGTTTCACTGGTCCTACCTAAAAAAAGTTTAGGTGAGGCTAAATGAACTTAGTTATATTCATTTTATAATACTTGAAGAAGGGTTTTTCCATTTACCCAAATTGTTGTTACGTAAAAACAAAATTAAAAATTAAAAAAAAAACTATAACTCACGTCTATATATGCTGATATTCAAATCAAATAAGAAAGACTAGTGTCTTCCTATACTGTGATGTAAACTTTTTAGTTTGTATTGGTCTGCACTTAACATGAATAGACACTGACAATCTTTTCCAATATTATTTGAAGGACTTGTTTTTGATATATCAAAGTCAATTTCAATCCCTTATTAGGTATTGTCAGGATGCTATTAAGAATTAGCTGATTCTGATTCCAAAGTAAATTTTGACAAAAAGAAAGAAAGGTGCATATTTTGTTTATGGGTTTTCAATTACAGCATCACTTATGCGTTATTGCCTCTCGGTTACTGTACCACAGATAATTTTCAAATACACTCTAGTCTCTTTCACTACAGCGTAAAAGCTCTTTTTCATGGGACAGAGCTGTACATTCATTTCAACTACAAGCTAGGGCAATATGAAGGCAGCCTCAGCCCATTACTGTTTTGAAATAGTTGAAGCTTGAGTGATGTGGTTTTGGTAGACTGTTTGATCAACAGACACTAGACTGGAAAGTTGAGGGACAATCACCCCCGAATTCTTAGGATATGTCCAGTTAAATAAATCTGCTATAGAAGTTTATTATATATATCTTGTACTTGGGCAAGTTTGCCTTGTATTTTAGTTTTGACTAAGAAGTTCGTAAGTTCAAAAACCACGAGCTTTATGTAAGCATAGTTATAAAATTACTGGGTCATCTGTGGAGAGAAAGCTTAGAGTTGAACTGACCCATAAAGCCCAGAAAATATCGCTAACTTCATTGATCAATTGCTCTAGTTGTGTCAATTTGTCAACTATTACCTCCACAATGTCTTCATGACATTATGGTTTTCCGGGGTTAACAAAATTACTAATGGAATAAGTTGTCTGCGTCAATGGCAACTAAAATCTGAATGTTAATGTTTAGTGTTAGTGTGTTACTTTCTGCTGGAATCATGGTTCTTTGAGTAGCTATGATAGCATGCTTTTTCTCTTTGTGCTTGAAGTAGATTGTGCATTCAATTTCGTGCTGTAATTTATCATTCAATATTCAGCGTGGAGTTGTGGGGCTGCTTGAATCCATATACAAGGAAAAAATGTAGAAAACGATTTCAAGGCATGCATTTGAGATGATGATATGTCTACATAGCATCTGAACTGGTAAGATAAATGAATGTATGGGTTTACCAATCTTTTCTTTGAGAATTGAATTTCCATTTACGTGAAATCTTCAGCCTCTACTCTCTGATTCTTCTTAGATCCGAAATCCAGGAGAATAAATGAAACTAAACTTCAATTGTTTTCTGATTGAGAGATGTATATCTCCATCTCTCCTTCTCCACAAAGTCTGCATCAAGGAATTGAGCAATGAAAGCCCAGAGTTTGTGCATGTCTTCAAAATTAGCCAGAAAGCCTAATGCAGCAGTAACCACAGTTATTCCCAAGTTATCTCTATCTTTTTTCTTGTAAGCAGTCACTCCCTTGCTTCCACTTTCTTTGGTCTGTAGGACTCTTCCCTTCTCTTCAGCATACTTATCTGCAAACCATATATGGTGTAGGAATCCATAGCTAAGAGAAATGTTGCTTCTGTCAGCAAGTTTCTGCACAAGAACAGGCTCAACCTTTTCTCCTTTCCAATCAAATACATTGAATGCCAAAGCAGAGCCCCTGTCAAATTTTATCTTTGGGCCATAAATCTTGACTAGGGGAACACCTTCTGTGTTGGGATGCTTAAGCTTCAACAATGAGTTTACCAGCCAATTTATCAGGTACCTTGTTCTGTTAGTGATCAGTATCAGTCCCAAAGAATCCACTTGATCTAAACATCTGCATTCAATATCACAGCACCCATCTTCTCTACCTTTAGTTTTCCTATCTTGCAGGCTCTCAATTGGGTTGTCTGTTTCATCAGCTGCAGAACCCTTTGTAGCTTTTGATTCTGCAGATACTACTCTGTTCTGGAGCTCAGACGATTCTTCTTGTAATCTTGACGCTGATTGTTTTTCAAATTCTATATCAGTACCAGAAGAATCTTCTGATGTTTGAAATAGCTGCCTTTCAGGTACAAGGTTCACAATTCCTGCACTGGAGGAGTCTTCCAGAATGGATACAGCAGATTTCTTGACAAAGAGGCACCCAAATCCAGATGGGTTTTCCCCAAATACCTTATAGAAGGAACAAATGAGAAAGTCTGGACGAAAGAGAGAGAGGCCAAAGCTGTCCGTGTCTTTTGGTCCCAATGCACAAGCATCAATCAATACATGCCACCCGTTCTCCTGTGCTATGCGTATCCATAGATAAGGGTATCTGGCTCCTGTTACTCTGGAATGAATTGGGAAAACAAAAAGCCCCCTTTTTTTCTTCTTCTTCCTCTTGCTTACGACCATCTCCCTCAATTTGGCCGACTGAATCCTGAGTCTTGGCCATCTGAATTCTGCCGACATAGCTTTGGCCCCTCTCTTCTCTGAGCGGTTAATCATTGTTTCTACTGCCTCACTCTCATAATCATAAACTGTAAGAAGCTTGCGATTACTTTGGAATGGGTAAGATTCAGCCACTAGCTTAAAAGCCGCTGTTCTATTTGCTGTGAACAACATGAAGTAATCATTATCAGATATATTAAGGAAATCCATGATTCTTTTCCTCAATGCGGACTCAAATTCTGACTCCTGCCCACCATGAAGCAATAGAGTCTTGATATTCCCAGTCTTACAGGATATAGTGAAGAAGGGAAAATCTGAAAATTCGGGCAATGTTTTAGGGATTGAAGAAGAGGCATGTTGGGCTTTTACAACATCACTGTGTTGCAGTTGAGAGTAGGAGAAGAGGCCGATACCAATATAATCAAGGCAAGAATAGTTGGAGGCAGATAGATGGTAATACTCTTTGGCTCTAACACAGTCAACTTGCTCAGTCTCAGAGTATTGTGGATAAACTTTGATGAATTCACTGAATGAATCTTGCAGAGATGGAAGTGACTCGTGGTTGGTGAAGTGGGTATTGGGGAAGATAGAGGAAGCTGTGGTTGCTGCAAAACTATGGCGGCACTCTGCACAACTGTTTCTGGGTTTGCATATTGCTGTCTGAGAGGTTGTACAGTTGAAAAATGGGGTTGGGCAGCAGCTATGAGGGCATATTTCCTCGTTTTGGCCAAGTGATCGCATTTTTTTTTCTCCTCTGCTTTGCTCAATGACGATTCCGGTGTTTATACACCAGTTTGACATTTCTGCTACTGTTATATATCTTGATGCCTTCTGAAGTCGGCCGATGAAATATAAGCACAGAGAGAAAGTTGCAGAAGTTTTCTTTTGAAAACTATCTGTTTGGATGTGGGTGGCTGATACCGCAGTATATCTACAGCTTGACAAGGTCAGCTAGCAAGCAAACACTTATTGACTCTGTCTTCTGATGTTTGCGAGGCTGATCTCATAACACAGCCTCTAGCAGCCTGTGATTTGATTGGGTCAGTGGGGTGATGTCTAGTGGTTTGATTGATTTTCAATAGAAAATTATTTCGGGGTATCTGATTATGTGTTATATGTATTTTTGTTTTTTTCGCTATTTTTTTTGGAGAAGAATACTCTCATAAGACTGAGACAGTCTTAATAATGATTTTTTTTCCTTTTCCAATCTACTGTACACAGAATATTTTGAGTTGATCTTATTGTGAATGTTTTGATAAATTATTCTGAGTAAATAACGGAAAACTATATATTTAAATCTCAATTTTATCATGTGCCCAAAAAATTAACTTGTTTATAAATAGGATTTTCTCGAAATCTTGTTTCATTCTTATGGCTAATTTAGTTTGTCCGTTACATAAGATCTTACAAATGATAATCCTTTGATTCTTTCTCATTCCATATAAAAGAAAATGATAATAAAAAAAATTTAACATTAAAAATTTTATTTATGATTATCTTTTCTTAAGATACTATTTCATAAACAACAACTGTATACTTTAAAATATGATCACAGTAAATTTTCATCTTGTTTTTTCCTCGCTGTCTTTTTCGAAAAGAAAAAACGAATTTGATCAAATATGTTAAATATCTTTATTTTCTTCATAAGATAGTAAAATTGCATTTCTTTCACTATCACCAACCCTTCCCAGTTCGAAACAAAGCGAAAATCTGTATCAAAGTGGAAAGTTAGATGGTCGATGCTTTAAGGGTACAATATGGCAGCTTTGGACAGAAAAGCAAAGAGAGAAATGGAAGGCAATAATTACAAATGGACCCCAAAATGGCCCTTAGTGGGCCGGCGTGATCGACGAGGTCCAAAAGAGACCCTCTTTTGAAGTCCTCTCATTAGCCCCGGTCAAGTCAATGCCTCTGTTTAAAGCATGCATCAACTTGCACTTGCTGTTAACACCTTTTTTTTTTTTTCCTCCTAAAATTACGGAGGCAATCAATATTTGGATAACACGTGGCATACACTGCCCAATCACCAGCCGCCATCTGTCACCGCAATGCTTTCCCCGCGGATAGTAGGCTTTCAACTTTCAAAGACTTGCCAAGTAAGTAAGATATTGTAATGTGGGGTGAACTTTATCTTTTTGATGATTTTAATTTATATGTGAACTTGTTGAATCAACAAGCATGCTCGTTGCATTAACTATTAAGGGTGAATTATATATTATTCAAGTGTTAGGTTGAATGATTGATGAAAGCAGTTTTAGCAAACAATATAGTGGAAGGCATGGTCATGTACGATAAAGCTTCCATATCAAAAAGCGACACGATTTCTTTTGACAACTAAAACTTTTTAAATAAATACCCAAAAAGTTTTTTTATCCCTTTAAATAAGTTTTAATCTCTTCTCATGTAACTACAAAAAGGTCTTAATTACATTATAAAACCTAGTGTTCTCCAAATTAAGGACGAAAAATAATAAGCTGACTTATCATGTGTGATATTTTTCAATTAACTTTCAATTTTGTCCCTTAAAGCTTATGAAGTGTTCACTTTGGCCTTTAATTTAAATTTTGCTTTTGCTAAGTATCAATGTTAACTTATACTTGAGTGAGTTCGTTTAAATCATACATATTTAAAATGTGTGAATATATGTGATGGGTTATGTCAACAAATTATATCTAACAACATTTATATTAACGAAGACTAATTAAATAGTTGGAATTAGAAGCGAAATTACAGAGGTTACAAAATTACTTAAATCAAAGTTTCATGCCTGACATATTTCCATATTAATTACAGTACGATTCATTCAATTCATCTATTTTGATAAACCAAATTTACGTAAAAATTTTTCTCCCATCATTAAAATCATGAACAGCTAAACTTTAATTCCCCCTTTCTGATAGTCTGTATGCCATTAGTATGTTCTTTTTGTACAAAAGAGGAAAACAAATCGAAACAATAAAGAAACAAAAGGGAAAAAGAAAAACTAATGCTCGACAAACAAGTTATAAGTGATTGACAACTCTAAAGAAAGGCTTTTTAACCAAAAAAATTAATACAACTATTTGCTTATTTAAAGACACGTCTAACAATAATCTCAAGCTTTATTTTAAAAATGTGTCTGATATCATCTATAATAGTGTTAAATTCATATAAGCCGAACTAGCTTTAATATAAATATAAAGGTGCATACAAAATTTGGCAGGCACTCCGAGTTACGGCCCTTTTTGTCTATGTATATGGTTGAGTCAACTTTCTTTTTTGTTATTATCTTTTTTTTTCCCTAGAAATGCAGACTCATAAAAGAAGTACATACATTAAAATGACTGCAATTATTAAGGCTTCTTGAATATTATAATTGGTCATGATACAAACATGTGGTCTAATGAAGTGGTATAACACTAACATAATTACCCCCAATCAATTCTAATAGATTTCACTAATTCAAGTCAATTACAGTGTTGTTTATCTTTAGCTCAGTACTTTCAATTTATGAATCAAAACTTAACATTTCTTACTTTGATTTGTTTCTTTAATCACCTCGAAATGTGTAAATATGTAAAAGATGTTTTAAAGCACACGACGGATATAGAGGATGCATGGTATTTACGACTTTCTCTAAATATTATCAAACCACTTGCTAGGAGTAGAATTAATTTATAATATATAGTCAAAAAGAAAGAGGGCTTGGCTTAATGGGATTAGCTAGGTATGTATAATCTAATGGGATTCGATTGCCTTTTCCTGTGTTTGAGGCTTTGCTATGTATACAATGTTGAAAGCTACCATCTCTTCACTTTTGTACATTAATATCTTCATGGAAGTTGTAGTAGAAATAGTTGATACGAAATCGCTAATATTTAAAAGAGAACAAATAATAACCAACGTTACTAAGAACAAGGTGAATATATAAATTAACAGCTGGATGGTCTTATGTATAGTTTTCTAGGCTATATCATCCAAATCCGAATAACTAGCTACTATCTAATCATCGAGTTGTTAAGTATCCTTATGCATTACCTAATTAATCAACTCCTTGGATCTGATAAGTATCCTTATGATGGGTAGCCGCAGGAACTCATGGAACTAAAGTCCAGAAACTTCATAAACTCATACTTGAGGATTGCTAAGAAGAGAAAAATTCCTCAGACGACAAACTGCAAGGGGCGTTTGTGTGTGGGTGTGTATCATACAAGCGAAATTGCAAACACAGTACTATATATACCTCACAGTAATGTCAAGCATCAAGAATATATATATATATATACACACATTATCGGCATTGCTTGCAAAGGGAAAGATGCCTTGATAATCCCTATCACTGGATTGCTCACTGAACGATTCCTATTGTCATAAGTTAATGAAAGTGCTGCATTTTGCATTTGAAGTGTGAAGTTAGTGAAATAACATATATACTGTTTCATCTGTTTACTTTACTGTTGCTTTTCTTGTGTGTTCATGAAGGGGAGATCTAGTAATAGTATTGAACATTCATTATCAAATGATTTTCGGCATCATTTATTATTTGGTCTGCAAATCCTTTTTCAAATCTTATGATTTGGTGATATGTCGAGAAAAGCAGCCGATACTAGAATCATCGGATTCCTTTTGTGAGTTGAGTGTCGTGTTTTTTGCTTCTTCTTTTTCTTTTTCTTTTTTGTTCTGTCATTTTAGGTATGTTTGGATTGAGGAAAATGAGGAAAAAAATGAAAACAAGTGTTTAACTTACATTATATATATATATATATATATATATATATATATATATATATATATATAGTGTTTAACTTACATTTATATATATATATATAGTGTTTAACTTACATTTATATATATATATATATATAATATTGACGGATTTAATTAATTTTAGAATTATATATACGTTTAATCTCTATATACTACACCTAAAAGCCTGATTGGGAGGATGTTTTGGGAATGGAATTGAGTAGGATGTTTAAACATATTAATCATTGATTGTATAAAAACAAATAAAATAGTGTGGATATTAGTATAGTTTGGAAACAATCCTAACTCATCTCAAACCTGAATTTTCAAACTACTCCAAGTCATGTGTTGTTTGGAATAGTTTGGATTGTTTTTTTTTTTTTTTATAATTTTACATTTCTATACTTAATTTTAGTTTTTTTTTCTTCTTTGTAAAAGATCAACATGACAAAGATAATATTGTGAATTTCACTCTTTTCCTTAAACATTTTAAGGGTCTATTTAATTTGGGTATTTTCTGTTTTTATTTTAACTTCAAATAGAAAATGAGCTTGAAAATATGTTTGGTTGAGTTTAATAAAAATATTTTTTAAAAAATATTTCTTAAAATAGAATTAAATATAAAAATACTAAAAAAAAATTTTCAGTGTTTTAAGAAATAAAAATTAAAAATAAAAATAAAAAATATTTTCCCAAATCAAACAAATATTTTTCTCTCAAGATTCTACTTTTACAATTTTTTTTTAATAATGAATCCAACGAACTCAAGAGAGAGTAGATGGAGGAGTAAATGGTTCAATTTTCTAGTGGTGGCAGTGCATTAATTTCGATGACCAACCATCAAATTTCTAGTGGTTGGGAGTAAATGGTCCCTCCATCTGGTCTAATTCCCTCAAGGATTCTCTATAGAGGCTCTCTCGAAAATTAAATTTGAATTGTTTGATAAGATCATTTAATGGTTTAAATTAATTTTATATTTTTTTAAAAAATAATAAATTTTTAATAAGTTCAATTTTATATTTTTTAATTTTTTTAAAAAATAATCATACAATTTTTTTAAAAAATGTAAGATTAATCTGAATTATTCGATGATATCATTCAACGGTCCAAATTTGATTCTTGAAAAAACTTCCCTCGAAGACATCCCTTGAACGGATCCGAACTCCCTTCATCTATGTTTTGGATTAAATGATTTCAACTAGCAAAACACGGTTCTATTTTATTGATAGAATTACATTGAGAAAATGAAAATAAAAATAAGAATAAAAATATTTTCATTTCCATATATATTTGGTTTACATGAAAACTATGTGTAGGAATAAAAAATAAAAATATCTACGGATGCAAAAAATTATACAAACACTACATAGATTGAATAACATTGTTAAAGAAATCACTAAAAGTAATTTTTTTATTTCTCTTTGTTTTCTTAAAAAAAGAATTTAACCCTAGCATTCACAATTTTTTTTTGGTCTTAATAATATGATAAGCATATAATATTCTTTTAATATATTACACAGTAACATATTAAATATTGTTTGCCAAATTTAATATTTAATATATTGAGATATATAAAAAGTTACAAATTAATAGAATAAAAATGTATTTTTTTTATTTTTTATAAAAGTATTATAGTAAAATGGCTTCTTAAGCAAAGAATGTTCATTCCTTTTCATAAGTTAGGGACTGCCCATCCCTCAAAGGAGGTGAAATTTCATCAACCAAACATAGGGATGTTGGCTATTTCCATTCTTATTTCCATTCTCATACATATTTTCCATGGAATCTTTTATCCAGCAACTCTATTTTTTGACTATTGGTTTTTGATTTCACCAAACTTGCTTTTGTATATATGGTTTGAGTAAATTTATTAAGAACTCAACCTCCTAAAGTTGTGCTACCATCAAATTATTTTAAGATTTGTAAAAAAATATCTTTCTATTATTATACATAAAAATCCCGAGAAGTGATTTAATAATTGGACAACTCAACTTTTCTAGAAATGGAGTTTTTTTTTATAGATTCTTTTCTTTTATTTTACTAGCCCATTTATTCCTGCATATCAACTGCACCTTTTTTTTTTTTCTTTCTTTAGATTTATGGGGCACAGACATATTGTAATGCAAAGAGATGTCATATGCTGCAATCTTTGTGCACTTTTGAACAGTTGAATACGTTAAGGCAATTTGAAAAACTAACCATGTATTTGCTCTGTCGCTGCTATATATTCTCCTACCTCTCCATCTTCATCTACTGCATGGGATAAACATTTTTACAATATGTGTAAATTCTTATTAAAATTAAGTAACATTTTATTTATATATATAGACAGAAATATACTCAATCAATTGAATAAATTGAGGGTACACTAATAATTTTGACATTGTAAGGTCTCTACAGGCAGAGTAGTATGGACTTTGTCTCTGTTACCATACATTCTTAGCAATCTTTAATTATCTCCATTCTCATAAGACAAAAATTCTCCCTATTCCGATCTTCATTTGGGACAATCCTTATAAGAATATCTACAAACAGGATATCAAATTGTCATCCCTAATTGACATCAAAATGCAAATAAACTGAAATTGACAAACCTTTTTCTAAATGAAAGGAGAGCTTGCGAAATTAATAATGTTAAGGAACCTTGCCACAACAGTTTTTTAAATAAAGGATAAACCTATATATAGACAATAAATAAAGAAAGTGCTTAAGTTAAAAAGTCCAAATTAATACAACGATCCCAAAAGTAAAAATGAATTCCCTCTAGTACTTAAAGTACTTAAAGGAATTCATACTTATTAGATCTAATGATCTGACAGATAATAAAAAGGATTAATTTTTTTCTTATAAATTTTTTGGGTCTGCTAGAGGGAGATCCTGGAGGGAATACCTACAGTGAATCTAGGTCCCTAAGAAGTTCTGCAATTTCTTACGAAATTTTTGCAGACTTTCTCCAAATATTCCACGATCAGATCTGATTTTATAGTTGGTGGATGAAATTCATAGCAAACTATTTCTGTGAATCTCCTTGTCATAAATTCATAATCGAAATAATACTTTAAGAAAAGCCAATATCAAAATAATACTGCATAATGTAAAACATATACAAAATATGATTTTCCTTTCTTTCTATAATTCTACATTGGTCAAACTCTCAAGTTACCTCTTTCAATGGTCGCACGTATGCATGAAAGCAAAGAGACGTCCGCGTAAGCTAAACACTTACAGGGCAGTTCTCCTTTGGCAACTTAATTATAAGTGACATGAATTATACATATACATACATATAAATATATATAGCTTGCCAAAAGTTGCCAAAAGAGAGACGTGCCCTATGAGTGATTTGCTTAAAATGCTTACTATAAAATATAAATAGCAGTCCCTCTCACTCTCACTCTCACTCTCACTGCATTGTTCCCCGAACTGCATGCTTGAGGATTAATTTGCCAAGTGATGTCCCAACAAGTTTTATAGGCACCAAGGGCTAACTCTGAAGCCATTTGTATGGCATCTTCTCGAGGCTTATGCTTTTGGATATACTCTTTACGACCTGTCTACTTTTTGAAGGCTTTCTCTGTAAAAGGATAATTGAATTGATTACGATTCTGTTATTCTTAAAAATCCCTTTTACTATCATAGCCATGAAAGATATTTGAAGCATCTAATTTTAAAGTGAGCTTTATGATGGAGATGCTATGCTAGCTCCATTACATGATGTTGAGTTCAGTGACCACTGCCGAGGCCGTAAGGTCTGTCATCATCATGTCCTCACACCCCTTCCACTCCACACCAATCCATCAAAATCAATTCATGTGTCCTTAATTATATCATCGGCACATCTGTTTTCATCTATATATATATATATATATATTGTTAGTTTTTCGGATTCATTTTGAACGCAAAGAGAAGATATTGCGTGTAGTTTAATTAACAGTATAGTAGATCAAAGCCCATGAAAAAGAAATATTAGTTAACAACATATATATCTACACACACACACAGTTCGACTCCAGAAAAATATTGATAGATTAAGTCTTTAGAAAAAAATTGAAGAGCGTACTTCAAAATTTTATTTGCCCTCGTGTGTCTCTCTTTCAAATTGCCTACATATATAGGTTTTCTGATTGTTTTTAATTTAATGGGAAGTACCATCTTTGAATTTGTACCGGACTTGTTGAAAATATATATATGACACGTGAACTTGGAGATTAATTAGATAGCAAAACTGCAGAACTATATCATGGACTTAATTGGCTCAAACAAATCTTGGGTCCTTGGCCCCTTATAGTATTTTATAGTGACATGCTTTGGACGATTGCAATTTTGTCACAGCATTTGCACTTTGCGTTCTTTGTGTTCCCTTCTAACATTTTTTTTCTTTCTTTATTGTTTGTATTCTCTCACTTTTTACATAGACGTGTTTCTCATATATGGGGAAAAAATAACTATTCATGAACCCAGGGAAATATAAACGTAACATTCAATAACTTTCAACAATCCCTTTTTCAAATATGTATATGTTAATTAATACTAAAGAGTTAATTATAAATATTGAGTTAGCCTGCTCCAAATCCAAAAATCCAACCTGAATAATCAAATATCTAGCTTAACGAGCTAGCAATTTTTTTCGGAAAATTATTAGTTTATTTTCTTTAATTGCTAGGCCAGTGTGGTACAATAAATTACAAAATGAATGATCTACACTTACTATACATAATGCACTAGGAGATAGATAAAAATAGAAATATAGGTCTCATACATCTATATTAAAATAGGGTGTAGGGTCCATTCCTCCTATTTATCTCTTCTGCTGCACCATATCAATTTAAAAAAAAAAAAAAAGAGGATCAAAATCCGGTAAATTAAAACTAAAGTAATATATTAACTAATTGTTGTTATTATGTAGGGTTTAATAATCGGTAGGTATATCTAAAGCTCAAAAAACACTCCACTATTACTCCATAGAGGCAATACATTTTTTAATTGCTAGGGCAAAAGACTAAAACTTCTCTAACTCATGTACAATGACTATGAATCTCAGTTTTACAGTAACATCGAGTGTACGTACATTCCTTTTACATGAATTTTAGGTGACATGAGGAAATATAATTTCTAGCGATATTTGTATAGTTTTAGGATTATGCATATCATTCCTATTCCTATATATATTTCTAAGGATGTGTAACTTCTCAACTTAATGGATTGTCCACTCTTGGCATGTGATGAGAATTAGAAACTGGGAATTACGGATCAGTAACAAAACCCTCTAAATCAAGAATTGATGAGTACCCCTGATTCAACATAAGAAATATAAAAATTTATTTGGGCATCTCTGATGAGTTGTAAAAATCACGCCAAGATGGTGATTAGATTAATTATTTACATCACTGGAAAGCCATAGCTTGTACAAATTTGAAAGTTGACGCATCATTGAATGCTTTATATGTTGTGAGCTTGAAGTGGTATTAAAAATTTACCTGGTTTGTTTTGCATAACAACTTAGAAATTGGTTTATAAATATGGAGCTTTGTAGTTTTTGGTATATTAGAAGTCTATCTTCAAATACTACTATCTTGTGCTCAATTATCTGTCTGTAGCACAATTTGAGTTTCCATCCTTTGATGGAGTTTATATTCTGACATGCAAGTGACTAGTTCCTGCAATGCTGACTTTTCTTTGAAATGAACAATATGGGAATGAAGTTGTATCTCATCATTAGTTTCAGTTCTTAATTTACAGAGACTGATTTCATATTATGAATCAGAGCAACTATTGCTTGCTTCCTTTTAAGGAAATGTGAGCAATGAAAATACACAAAAGAACGAGATTTCCTTGTGTTACCTACCTTTCCCTTCCATTATCCTTGATCCAAACATACTCTTACACTGCAAGACACATATAGCATGGAGTAGAAGAAGTTGCATATTAAGCTAAAGCAGTCACAGGGCAACTCTCCTTTGGCAAGACATGTATACCAATACCATGGGAATCAATGGTGATGATAATTGACAATTTCCTGCCAAGAAAGAGAAGCCCTATGGCTGCTTTGCTTATTCACTTTATCATCTAATGGATGCTTCTGCAGTCTGCACTTCCCCAGTGTTTCATGAGCAATATAAATACTTCAACCTACAAGCATGGGTTATGGAATAAACCAGTATATCAGAAAGCATATGCCTGAGGGTTATGCTGTGAATATCCATCCTTCAAGGCTTATCTTTTTCTAGACTCTTCTTCCTCACCTTTTCCGTACCCAAAGCTCTGAAAATGCTCTTCTTGCAGTAAATTCTATGTGTCTCTGACCCCATTTATTCTTTGGAGAAAAAGATGAGGAAAAGTGGGTGAAAGTGGGATGCCTGGGGCTGGGGTTACTCAGCATATGCTCATGCATATCTTATTCTGTTCTTTTTAGACTGCCTTTATTTTATATGTTGGCTTTTCAGTTTTTGAAAGTCCAGAGTACCACATTTTTGTTCCTAGTTTGTGTCCTTCCAATAAAATTAAATTGCTCCACATTTTTATTAGAACCTTTAAACTGGATTTAAATTAATTTGGAGTTAAAACAGTATCAACAGTATCTCTGCGATACCATCTCCGTTAGGTTTTCAAGAACGCTTTGGAATTTATGACCTTAATGATGGTTTTCAAGCCTTGTACAGACATCATTAGGTCTTGTCTCTTGTGGTTCCTTGGAGTAGTTGAAGATAACTGATGGGTTATGATTGGGATTGGGGGTTAAGAGGTTGAGATGGCCTTTTGAGAATGGTCCCATGATTTTTGCAAGTGTGACTCCTCCTTTAAGACTTGGATTTGCCAAAAGACATAATCATGCCTGCAACATTACTGCCCTTGCCTTCAAATCGGAACAAAGATTTCAGACTCTGGGTAGGGATTTGGTTTCCTCCTTGGCCCCAAGATAAAATAGGGCGTTTGATTTAATATATATTGTTAAATTTCATAATTAATAATAGCATCTTCAAATACAAATAATTAATTATAAAATTTAACGATCTAAATTGAGTCAAGTTGAAAATTTTCTTTCGTTTGAATAGGTAGTCTTTTAAAAAAAAATCATATGATAAATTTGATATTACTACAGGCAACATGAAATCAAAGAGAAAAAAGTATGATGCCGAGTCCAAATCCAAAACCGGGACACCATGGGAGTAGATTAACCAGGGAGAAGACAAATGGTATACTAATTAGTAATTACTTGATATATTAGGCCGAAGTGGGCTTGGGCCTGGGCTTGACATACGGGCCAATGAGCTTTAGACCAAATATTAGGCCATTACAACTTTTTAAGTAAGACCCAATCTAAAACATATGCTTATCTTCATTCAATGAATAATTCTAATTAATCCGGAACCTAAACCTCAATCTTCATTCACCCTGGAAAAGAATCAGAAGGTCATTTGAGAAATTGTGGGCCTGTACACATTCTCACCTTAAAATGCTATTGTAGTTTCTCTCAATCTTTTTATCTAAAACAAAGTGCACTCTCTCATACTGTCACGACCCGTTTTCTGGGCACATGACCGGCACAATGATGAATATCTCATCACTGTAAGCCTTTCGATAAATTCTACCCATGAGTTTAGTCATTATCTCTATATTATCAAAATAACCATTCCTGAAGAAAATATATCAAATGTTCTTTATTTGAAATTCATAGAGATGATTTGCACATAATAATAGATCCTCAACATAAAATACATTATTATGCTGACATACAAACCAAATGCCAAACCCCTGACCTAGATGTCCTAGACGATTACAGAGCAACATAATCTACAACAATAGAGGTGCCTACCCGATAGCGGGAGGGTCCAAAGTGATCTACTCTTCTAGCAGATATTCTTCGATGACAACCTGATCTGAACAAAAAGGTTGTACAAACAGTGTGAGCTTTTAAACTCAATGAGCGAATCGGCCTCGCGTTAATAAAATTCAAATACATTACCAGTCAAGCAAGCATATCCAAAGGCTCATACTTAACCAATAGACAGAAGAAAAAAATTCATCCAATTCAACAAACGTTACTAGTACTCGTCAATGGCAATATATCCCACAGAGCGCACACAGGCCGACTCACCAATTATGTATATTTCTGCCATGACGCACAACATCATCCTTTTACATACAAGAAGATAAAAATTCATCCAATTCAACAAACGTTACTAGTACTCGTCAATGGCAATATATCCCGGAGAGCGCACACAGGCCGGCTCACCAATTATGTATGTTTCCGCCATGACGCACAACCTCATCCTCTTAGCTAGGGCGCCTCACGGATTTATCACCAATCCGGGCTATATCCCTACTAAGGGAATCGTTGTCTCCACACTCATTGGTCAAGACACCCTGTCAACCGGGTTTTCCGCCTTGCCGTGAGAGGGGGTACTGTCCCGCTCAATCACAATCAATAACATTTCATATCATAATCAGAAGCTCAATATAATATTCATCCATATAACAGGTATAGTATATAATTATATTATAACTTTATAAACCACAATTCAAGAGATTCAATCTTCACGTCATCATGAGATACTTGCTTTTTCTTATCCATACTTCTGGATTAATTATCTCATTATATTCGTCATTCTGAATCCAATTTCCCCCTATGAATCTTGGGAGTGTCCTACGACATACTTTTTATCACCAGTAATGCTAAAACTCTATTAAAACGGGGTCGTTTCACTCACCTGGATTCCGTACGAGTATCGCTTCTCTAAGTCATTACAGACAAGAGTTCTCAGGTGAATTTCGGTGTTCTGCTACGGAGATTTTCATGAAAGATTAGAGAAAATACGTCAGGATTGTTTTCGTACAGATACTGTTCATACGTACGGTTACTGTTCATATATACGGTTACTATTCATATGATCACTATTCATACGTACGGTCACTATTCATATGTACGATCACTATTCATATGTACAGTTACTATTTATACCAGAAATAGAGAATACAATCTGTAAAAGAGTACACCAGGTAAGTTCCCAGGAAAGAGTGAAGGGTTACACTGGACACACTTAAAAACCAGGTCTTTCCTTAGCCAGAACTTTCCTAGACATGTATTCTTCACAGTTTACATTCTATTTCGGTAATCAGATAATCAAAATAACATATAAACAGCTAAGGACAGTTTTTCTGATGTGAAAGATCAGCCAAGGCCGCAACCACAGAGCATACTTAAGAAAATAACTTCTAAAATTTGAAAGACATAGAAAGGGCATAGTATCCTTACCTAAGCTGAAAAAGAAAGGCTCAAAATCTCATAAGCCTAACATTGGAGTAAGAGAAACTTAAGGAGAGAAGAAGAGAAGTTGAAGGTGTGAGTTTAGAAGTGAAATGGAAGGGCCTATTTATAGCAAAAGTCAAGGGTACTATTTGACACTATGCATTAATAAAATATTCAATTTACTATTCATGAAAATGACATTTCTAATAATGCAATTACTGTAAAAGAAAACTATCTTTTCTCTTAAATCTTTAAGTTTCTTTTCAAATCAGTCCTTTCAATTTAGTCCCTGAGCGTATTTTTACACATAAAACGTCATTTTCTCCTACGAACTTCTTTCTAGTTTTCTCTTATGACCAAACCACATCTAATACTTGACATTTCGATTGTATAAATGAACAGTATCGTATACGTAAATAGTATTATACAGGTAAACAGTACCGTATACTAGCATAGTAACCATAGTTTGTAAACAAATATTTATATTTTATTTTTCATGGGTATTACATTATCACCCCCTTAAGAGAATTCGGTCCCCCGAATTCAAAACTCATCTCAAGACTGAAATAAGTGTGATTACTTCGTCCATATTTCATCCTTTGCATCTCTTTCTTCCAAAACCTTATCACACCCTTGGTGAGATTTACAAGAACATTATACCATTGACTGTGAACTCTAAACCGCATTATCAATATTTTGCATAAGACTTTTGCCTTTTAGCAAGTAATCTCTTCCTCATCAGTTTGATCTTTTCCACAGCCTTTTGTATCATAAAGTGTCTCATCCCCATAACCTTTACCAAACTTAAACCATTTAATCAGATATCCATATAAAACCTCAAACAGATGTCGTCTTCAAAAGTGGCACGTGGTCTTTCCAGTTCATACTGAATATCAGAACACATGTTTCTACACACATAACTTATAACTTTTACGAATACAAGTATAGTACCTAAAGGCGTCATTTTGACCATAGGTAATTCTCTTGCCCGAAGGCAATCATCCTGCCTTAAGACGATACTCTCAACTGAATGCGTCATATAAAATGAAATCATTACATGAAATTATTACATGAATCTCTAGGAAGAACAATCCTAGAAAATGTGTTAAGTAAATAACATACTCCTCATGCATAATTATATATATGAAAATTCCTCTCACCTCAATGACTCATATAGAGTCGTATCCCTTCAATGATTAGGGCAAACCCATAGTTCTCTATGTATAGGTTCATAAAATACTTATTTAGCACTCTTCCATAGCTCAGAAATGCAATAAAATATCATTTTAGTAACTCTTCTCAGTCAAAAGGATATTACCATACTCTGCTTTAGAATTTTCATAATCAAGTACGAAATATAAGTCCAACATCTTCTCATTCCTCAAGTTCTTTCAGTAAAAGGAATCACTTCAACAAAGAAGATCTAAATACTAACTTAAATTTTATTTCTAGTACATAGATAATTTTAATACATGAAGCTTAGACCAAATATAACTTTAGGTACAAACAAAAGAAAGAATAAATTAAGGACGAGGAGGCTTTTGAAATGTAGAAGGTGCTCCAGGTCTAGAAGAGGAAGGTGCTTCAGACCTTAAGGAGGAAGCTAATCGTTGTAGCCTAGAAAGAGTTTCTGGAGGAAGCGCCTGAGAAATTTGGCGAAGAGCATAAGTCACTCCGTTCATACAGTCAATACACCTTGCTTGTTGGTCACGAAAATTTTGAGTTGCAAACATTGAATGTCTATCAACTCGATTAGCTAGTTCCCCGAAACGACGGTTTATCAATTTCTCTTGGTTTTCAAAGAGACGATTTATTAGTCGCTTCTGGTCCTCTGTCTTGTATTCCAGGCTCTCTATCTTACGTTCCAGGTTTTCGATCTTACGCTCCAAGAATGCAAGCTTATTTTCTGAGGATGTTGCAGTACTGTCCTCCTCCAACTCTATTACATCCCTCTTTCTTTTCTTAATTTCTGGTGACCTGTCTACAGGTCTCTTCCCTTTGTTGTCTCCGAGACTTAGATTTAAATCAAGCTCTACATTGCCAGTCTCAAAATTCAAGTTGAAAGACTTATTATCGGCCATTTCTCTAGGGATCTCAGAAATAGCTTTGAATGAGAAAGGAATGGAGATTGAGAAATAGGTATGTAATGAAAGAAGTTCGCTTGGTGTGATGAGTGGGGTAACGGGCGTACAAGATTTATAGACAACCCGAAGCCCCTGGAGCTAAAGCCACCACAACCTATACGCCGCTCGCTAGGAGGTTTACAGATCACATATGTCGCAATGCCAGCAATTAATGTCGGACATGCAAGTAAATAGTAAATATAATTTAATGCAATTAACATAAGTCAAAGATTTCCTCAAAAAAATTTTCGGCTAATCTTGACCTTTCTCAAAATTTTCGACTAATCGCCGTTTCAATCTATGATTTCCTCACTCTATACTTGTCTTATAGTGTAATCTCAGATTACGATATCACTCTATGATCGGGTAGTCTCATATTAGCCTTATCTTATATTCTAATCGGTGTCTTTACTCTGGACTTACACATAATATATATGTAAATATTTATATTTTAAAACAAAGTTAACTGCTTACGGTCGCATGCCTTAAGCATTATCATGATGTAAGGAAATCACTGCTTTTCATTTGCCCATGAGAGCATTATATGTAAGTATGTGTAACCATGAAGATATATCATCATCTACACATTTCATTCTATCCAAGTCATTTTGATTTCACATCTCTATGAGTATATGTAGGATCATCACATATTCTCCTTGATCGTAGCCTTCACTCATTATGCATGAATAACATACATACATGTAATTACAACATGATTCAATCAGTTATGTATATTATACTCAATTGAAGGCTCTCAAGAATAACACAATAAAACAGAGAAATGCATTTCAGTTCATCATAAAAGCATCCAAGGCAATCTGTAATGGCTATATTATTAACTTTTTTGAATTTCGGAAAATGCCAACGGGAGAAATGGGAAAACCAAGTAAAATCGGCCGCAAATCCACCGAATACTGACTTTCGTGGTTTTGGAATTAATGCAACGCGCTATCGGTGTGCACGCCTACCCTAGACTTCTGGCTTCCAGCTTGCAGAAATCCATAGGTTGATCGTGTAGGGGTGCGGTGAAGAGATATCTTCTTTGTCTCTTAGTCCAAATTTTTCTCTATAAAAACCTTCTCAGCGTTCTCAGTTACCACACCACAAAGAGTAATAATCTCTGAGCCTACAATCCCCCAGTATTCCTCTCGCCTCATACTCTTACAAAAATTTCTAAATTTTTCCAAATCATGGCCTCAAGGAAGTACATTGATCTCACAGTAGAGGCTAAGGAAGAAGAACTTGACTTAAACTTAAGTTTATGCAGGGACAAGGGCAAAAGACCTCTCGAGGGACCTCAAGAAATTCAAAAGGAGAAGAAGATGAAGAAGATTGAGGAAGCCGAGGAGATTAGCACAGGCCATAGCTCAGAGGACAAAATCGCCTGTTTAGAGCAGGAGGTGAAGATTCTCAAGAAGATGATAGAGGACCTGGAGAAGTTAACCAAACGTAATAACGCGGCAATGACTTCGAGAATAGATAGGTTCTTCTATTGGTCCACCCAGTGTTTCTGCAATCAACAGCAAAGAAGTGTTGATTGTATGAATGGAATTTACACTACCCTCCGCGACATTGCTATGTCTCTTGCTCCAAGGAATGGTCGAGGGGTGATGATACAATACAACCCTCCTAATCCGAGACCACCTCGCTTTTAGATTACTCATGCATGAGTAAACTTCTTCTTTTTTGCAATGTAATCCTTCAGTTTTTTTGTTTTTAATGCGAGTGGTTTCTTTTATTGGCTGGTACCCTAAAATAATATAGCTACACAAATTCAATCATGAATTCAGCTTATAAAATCCACCATATAAAAATTTGATCCGACAACAACGGAATCAAAACAAGTAATAACCTTTCCTTTACTAAGTTCAAAAGTGTAGCCACATCTGTCTAAAACTAAAACTGAGAACATAATTTCTAAGAAGAGATAAGTCTCGGAGGGAAAGGAAATGGAAACATCCTACAGGACCTTCAGTAGAGCCGTCTCTCTATAATTGTGCCCGGGTTCACAACGATAGAGGAGGTCCTACTAAGGTTACCTCGCTCTGTAATCACTAGGAGACCTAACAACCATTGCTCTGATACCAACTTTGTCACGACCCGTTTTCTAGGCACATGACCGGCACAATGATGAATATCCCATCACTGTAAGCCTTTCGATAAATTCTACCCATGAGTTTAGTCATTATCTCTATATTATCAAAATAACCATTCCTGAAGAAAATATATCAAATTTTCTTTATTTGAAATTCATAGAGATGATTTGCACATAATAATAGATCCTCAACATAAAATACATTATTATGCTGACATACAAACCAAATGCCAAACCCCTGACCTAGATGTCCTAGACGATTACAGAGCAACATAATCTACAACAATAGAGGTGCCTACCCGATAGCGGGAGAGTCCAAAGTGATCTACTCTTCTAGCAGATATTCTTCGATGACAACCTGATCTGAACAAAAAGGTTGTACAAACAGTGTGAGCTTTTAAACTCAATGAGCGAATCGGCCTCGCGTTAATAAAATTCAAATACATTACCAGTCATGCAAGCATATCCAAAGGCTCATACTTAACCAATAGACAGAAGATAAAAATTCATCCAATTCAACAAACGTTACTAGTACTCGTCAATGGCAATATATCCCACAGAGCGCACACAGACCGGCTCACCAATTATGTATATTTCCGCCATGACGCACAACATCATCCTTTTACATACAAGAAGATAAAAATTCATCCAATTCAACAAACGTTACTAGTACTCATCAATGGCAATATATCCCGGAGAGCGCACACAGGCCGGCTCACCAATTATGTATGTTTCCGCCATGACGCACAACCTCATCCTCTTAGCTAGGGCGCCTCACGGATTTATCACCAATCCGGGCTATATCCCTACTAAGGGAATCGTTGTCTCCACACTCATTGGTCAAGACACCCTGTCAACCGGGTTTTCCGCCTTGCCGTGAGAGGGGGTACTATCCCGCTCAATCACAATCAATAACATTTCATATCATAATCAGAAGCTCAATATAATATTCATCCATATAACAGGTATAGTATATAATTATATTATAACTTTATAAACCACAATTCAAGAGATTCAATCTTCACGTCATCATGAGATACTTGCTTTTTCTTATCCATACTTCTGGATTAATTATCTCATTATATTCGTCATTCTGAATCCAATTTCCCCCTATGAATCTTGGGAGTGTCCTACGACATACTTTTTATCACCAGTAATGCTAAAACTCTATTAAAACGGGGTCGTTTCACTCACCTGGATTCCGTACGAGTATCGCTTCTCTAAGTCATTACAGACAAGAGTTCTCAGGTGAATTTCGGTGTTCTGCTACGGAGATTTTCATGAAAGATTAGAGAAAATACGTCAGGATTGTTTTCGTACAGATACTGTTCATACGTACGGTTACTGTTCATATATACGGTTACTATTCATATGATCACTATTCATACGTACGGTCACTATTCATATGTACGATCACTATTCATATGTACAGTTACTATTTATACCAGAAATAGAGAATACAATCTGTAAAAGAGTACACCAGGTAAGTTCCCAGGAAAGAGTGAAGGGTCACACTGGACACACTTAAAAACCAGGTCTTTCCTTAGCCAGAACTTTCCTAGACATGTATTCTTCACAGTTTACATTCTATTTCGGTAATCAGATAATCAAAATAACATATAAACAGCTAAGGACAGTTTTTCTGATGTGAAAGATCAGCCAAGGCCGCAACCACAGAGCATACTTAAGAAAATAACTTCTAAAATTTGAAAGACATAGAAAGGGCATAGTATCCTTACCTAAGCTGAAAAAGAAAGGCTCAAAATCTCATAAGCCTAACATTGGAGTAAGAGAAACTTAAGGAGAGAAGAAGAGAAGTTGAAGGTGTGAGTTTAGAAGTGAAATGGAAGAGCCTATTTATAGCAAAAGTCAAGGGTACTATTTGACACTATGCGTTAATAAAATATTCAATTTACTATTCATGAAAATGACATTTCTAATAATGCAATTACTGTACATATCGCGGCAACGCTGAAAATTTTCTTTTATTTACTATTAGAAACTTAAAAAGAAAACTATCCTTTCTCTTAAATCTTTAAGTTTCTTTTCAAATTAGTCCTTTCAATTTAGTCACTGAGCGTATTTTTACACATAAAACGTCATTTTCTCCTACGAACTTCTTTCTAGTTTTCTCTTATGACCAAACCACATCTAATACTTGACATTTCGATTGTATAAATGAACAGTATCGTATATATAAATAGTATTATACAGGTAAATAGTACCGTATACTAGCATAGTAACCATAGTTTGTAAACAAATATTTATATTTTATTTTTCATGGGTATTATACATACAAAATTCTCACATCAAATAAATGATTAAATCGTGGAAGGTATTATTTCAACTCAAAATTTTAAAATTATTTAAGTATAGATTCATGAATTCATCATGCAAAAGTTTTCATAGTTTGAAACGTAAACAAAGCACAGGTTGTTTTGCTTTTTGCTGTAACTTAATTTTTTTTAATTAAGAGAATGAAACCATAAAAAAATAATCTCTAGACCACTTGGTCATACGGGCTAATTTCTTATTGAGAATTATATTAATTAAAAAAATTAAATTATTAAGCAATTACTCTTCCAAAATAAGCTATATTACAAAGACGTTTCTCAAGGAGGAATGGAATTTGTGATCTTAAATTTCCCAATTTACTTTACCAAACGAAATTCCCAATTGAAGAAAAAATCGCTATATTAAATAGAAAGCTTGTGATGTGATATTTAATAAATTTCAAAGTCTAAGAGGAAAAGAAATACTATTTGTTTCATATTTGTAACTAATATTTATATAATATGGGAATGGGACAGGGTCTAAAATTTAAAAAATAAACTTGAAAAAAAAAAGAAGTAAAAATTAGTAGTCTATTTTTAGAAAGGCGTTAATAGCCCAACCTTATTTAGTCTTACAGGCTGAGCCAACCTTTTGGATAAGACTATATTTTACAAAAACAAGACGCTAAGAAATGGATAGGGTTGGTTAAGGAGCCTTGAAGGTCTAACGGTATCATTAAAATAACAGTAACTCATCAACATTTTAAATGTATACTTTTAAAATTAACCTTTAGAGGTCTTAGGATGACAGCCTGTTATCCTTATGGATTAGACTAAATTAAGATTTTTCAATCTTAAGTTCTTTGAAAACTAAGGATCAAGATCAGCTATAAGTATTTGGAGGTTCCAACTCTTTGTTAGTCATAATTAAAATCGTGACTAAATGTAAATTTTAGCCACAATTTTATTTAATTACAGTTAAAATCGTGAATAATAAAGAATTAGAGCTTCCAAATACCTGTAGCTCATTCGTTTCTGAAAACTAAAAGACAGATTAGCCTAAGGGTTTTATCGCGTGGTTAGTTGAAGTAAATAAGCACTTGAATTATATTGATCACTCTTGGAATAAAATGCACTAGATTAATATACGAGAAATATTTATTATTTTTTAAATTTTTTGTTTAGTATTCAGAGATTCAGCATTATTATAATTTATATTTTAACAAAAATTTATCTCTAAAAGTTCTGAATTATTTTATTAGTAATTTATAATTAAATTACATTATTTTTTAAAGAAAAATAATAACAAGAATACTAAATCTTTAGTAATACACAAGTACCAAAAATAAATTTTATACAAAAATAATATACTTTGAACTTAAGAATTCATAGTTGAATTTGTCCAAGAACAAGAGTATTCTTCGTAAAAAAAAAAAAGAAATACAATTCTTATAACATTAATCTAATCTATAATTTTGAGTATAAGGCGAGAAGAACTTGAGACTATAATAATCTTGCAATGTTAATGATCGAACAACATACTCTCTCAAATCTCTACAGATTTTTCTTTGGCTAACAATTAATTAAACATTAAATTATAAATATCGTCTAATTCAAATTTAAATCAAATAAAATCATAATAGACGATAAAATTTTATCTATCAAATCAAATTCTTGTGATGTTAAGTTAGTCAATAAAAGTCACTCTTTTTCTTCTCTTTTCTTTTTTCTTTTCTTTCTTTTCTTGTTTTCTTTTCCTTTGAAGTTCAAATTCCTTCCTTCATCTCTTTACTGTTCTTATAATGTAAACAAGAAAACTTGGACCCTCTCTCATTCCTTTTTTCCTTTTCTTTCCCATCATCTTCATCCTTCGTTGACTTTTAGAAATACCTATTTGGCAAAAGAAGCTCTTTAGCAGTGGCGCCATCGGTGGTGGAAGTGATAGCCCTAGAAGCTGATCCCATCGTCGACTTCTTTGCTTTCTTTGTATTTTCCAGCCAAAGAATTAACAGAATCCCAGTTCCAACACCCACTGCTAAATCTATGGTGTAATGCCCTCTCGTCCCCAACAACCTCACTGCCTGAAGCACATTTAGCACATCGAACATCCACGCAAGTCCCACCTCTTCATCCTCCCTATGTCGAGGGACACTATCATCGAACCAGCCACATGCCCAGAGAAGAACAAGAAGAATGAACATTCCCCACTAGAAAACCCACCCCGAAACCTAAAAACCCTTGGGGTGTGAAGAACTTTCAAGACACATGAATTTTAGAAAGAATCCAGAGAGATGAACTTGCAACAACAACAAATTGATTATTACATTAGAGGTTTTATAGATAGAAAATACAATAACAAAAAACTGCCAAGGCTCAGTGGCAACCCAGTGCCTTTAACAGAGCCACACGTGTAATAAAAATGTTTAAAACTCGTATTAAAAACCCAACATGGGGTAGTGGGAGCTGTGTGGAGTAGCCCAAAATCCCGACATGTGAACATGAACAGTGCTGAGATTGTAGCCCTTGGTCATCCTTCAATCAGCCACTTCCATAAGATATATGTTGTTTGAATTCCGTCGAACACCTTATTGAGGCCGGCGAGGAGGGTGTTGAGCTTTGGCGACGACTGGAGGACGCGATCAAGCGGAAGAGTGGCCAAGAACCTCAAATGGAAGGGCAGCGACGATGACGGCAACATCTGGAGCAAGCACTCGAAGGCCATGAAGAAAAGCAGACCCAGAGCGAATAAGCAAGGCATCCAATGGAATCTCGCCACGTGCAGCGCGTTCGTCGATTGCAGACAAGACGCTTTATTGTACACACTTTTCTTCCCCATATCCCCTCCGCGATCTCCATCAATGCTGTTAACACCTCCCGTTGCTTTCTCTCTCTGCCTGCGCATAACGGCGACTATTTCTGTTGCTGTAGCAGCGATGGCGGAAAGTGGGTAGGGGTTAACGGCATTCATGGCCATGGAAGAAGGGAATTTGAGAGGAATGCCATTGCTGGAAAAGCGTGAAGTGATCTACATGCTGAAGACAATGGCGAATAACAGAGATTTCAAACGTCAAAAATATCGTTGAACTCTTAAATGAATTGACAGCCTGTTTGGTATGCTTTCCATTTTAATAAGGCAACAGAATTCCAAAGCAGACGCTTCCTTTCTTGCGTTTGGTATGTGTCGAGGTACAGTGTCAGATGGAAACACGGTTTTCCTTTTTCCATTTTAATGGTACAGACTTTTTCCATTGGAGGAGCCATGGAAAACCGGTTGAAGGAAAGGAAAATCGAAGCTTAGATGGGTGGATACTAAATTTGCCCTCAAGTTCCTTGCGCAATTCCGTGTTCTGTAATATGCTTGGTGAGTGTTTCTTCTCCTTTCATCAAATCATGGTGTTGAGAACTTCGATAATGATGTCATCGACATAATCGGAGTTCCGCCACAACCCAAACCTTTGGTCTAAACTAAGAAATTGAGGGGTGTGAAACAGAGACAAAAGCCACAGAGAAGAAGAAGAATAAGAAGAAGAAAGAGGAAGGAACAGAATTCTAATCGACAAAAGCCACAGAGACTGTTTAACAAAGGGAGGAGGGAGAAAAAGAAAGAGAGACAAAGAATTTAGAAGAAAAACCTCTAATCGACCATCTATGCTTCTTCTACCACTTCAGGGCCAAGGCCTTCCGCGTCGTCGGCTTTGTCAGAGGCAGTGCCATCGATGTGAAGGCAATCGGTGAAATGAGGAGGCCGGTGGATATGAAAAAGATGAAAGGGGACGGAGGGTTGAAGAACTTTTGCTCTGTTCAAGATAATGGATGTGATCTGGGAGGTGGCTATGAAGGTGATGGGGTGAAGATGGATGAAACTGTGACAGGTTTTTGTAAATTAAAAGGAGGGATTGAGATTTTTTTATGAAATTGATTTTTGGGTGTTTATAAAGTAAGAATAGTTTTAGTTACTGTGATGAAACAATTTAATATGAGGGCAATTTAGTAAAAGTATACTACAAGGTTTCCTTTCTTTTTACTTGAAAATCCATACCAAACAAATTATTATTTCTTTTTTTTATTCTTTTCCATGTCAATACTAAATAATTTTTTTTTATTTTTCCTCTTTTCTTTTTTATTTTTCATTCTCTTTTCCTTTCCTTTTCATTAAATTTTTTTTTTTTTACATACCAAACATACCCTGAATATTTTTCATTTTTTTTTCAATTTAACTAATTGCTTGTAATGTTATTAATTCAAAGTAAAATTAATAATGCCTCTAACTTAGTGACCTATTTAGGCTTTTTCCTAAAACCAAACTAGTCTCCCTCGAATTTCAACTTCATTGTAATACCCCAAATTTTATGGTATAGTAAAAAAAAATGAGTAAATTTGTGAGAATGAAATTTGGGTGTCTTGGTAATAATTAAGTTATTTTATCACCTTGCATGATTCTAGTTATAAATTGTTTACAAAAAGGGAGAACAATTCAAAGAAAGCAAGTGGGCCCTACACATGGCTAATTTAATTAGACTCATCCTCTTACTCAACCCATTCTTCTCTCCCCTCTCACGAGTTCTCTCTGCTTCAACGCTGAGAACCTTCTTGCTCTAGCCACTATCACCTTGATCTTAGCCAAGCCTTCAGCCTCTCATCTTAGGTCTAAGGACAAACCTCTAGCGAGCCACCGCATCAGGAGAGCAAAGAGTTTAAAGTGAGTTTCTCTCTTCCTTTTTTCTTTTTTGTACTTACATATTTTGGGCTTTTTAGAAGAAATCTAGTTGATGTGCAAATTTTTAAAGCATGGATGGTGTTTTTAAAACACTATAGGATGATTGTTGATGAAATTAGATCAAAAAATGCATGGATTAACAAGATTAAGACTGAAGTGTAGAGGTTGAGAAGGGTTATGTGAAAGTAGGGTTTTAATTGAGAATTTTATTATTCAAGCTTGTATAATCAATTTTATCTTGAGATTTTGGTGCCAAATTAATCTTAGAACTCCAACAAAGAAAACTCATGAACAAATTTGAGAGAAAATAGTGACTTTTTGGGCTGGAAACACTGGAACCGAGTTGATATTTGAAGTTCTGTAGCTTGGCGCCCCAAGTGCCAAGCCATAGAGAGTTGAAGGGCTAGTGCCCAAGGCACCAGCCTCCTGATGTGTGCTGAAAAGTTGCTTTTTACCCTTTTCTCATGTTTTCTTGGTCATTAGGTGTTGGGAGATGATTTGATAGTTCTTGGGACATCTCAAACTTGCAAATTCATCTTTAAAGAGAAGGAATTGGTAAGAGAACATGAACAAAGGTGAGGGAGCCTTATCTTTTTGTATCTTATTTGATATGGTTCTGTTCTTATAATTTGATTACTAATTAATTGAGAATTAAAATGATGTGTAGTATGTTAAAAGCCTATTCGTTTCCAATTAAGCAAAGTATCATTTGGATTGTGGACAATGAGCATAAGAAAGAATAGGATCATGAGTGTCACAGTGAATGGCCTTATTTGTTGAAGAAAACTTCATTAAAAAAAAAAAAGCTCATTAGAACGAGAGATTTGATGCGGGACATCTGTGCATGTAATACCCTAATAATTTTTATAAATATTTAAAATCTATTTTGAATTTTATTGAAAAATTTAATTACGTGAAAAATGTTCTTTTTAAATTAGTGAAGAAAATCTGAGAATAGAAATTTCAATTTTTAATTTAGGAAATTTTTACAAATTCTCAAGGACTTAAGTGAACAAATTTTAAAATTAGAGTGGCTATGATCAATTTTATCCAAGAAAATTAGTGGTGCCCATACGTACACACTTAAACACTTATTTTTCTCTCTTATTCTTTTCTTTCTCTCATTCTCCCATAGCTCCCTCACTCCCTTTCGGCTATGCATCTCAAGGGAACTTCTTCATCAACCATTTATGCCATTTTTGCTTGGGGAAGGAAGCCATGGAAGTTAGGAGGATTGGTAACTTCTTCTTCCTCTTCTTATAAGACCAAATCCTTGGTTATCAATTTGAAAAATTTTTGTAGAATGTTTTTATGGCTGAATTTAAGTATGGGTGTTAATCTAAAACATTCTTGGTTGGTTTATGATGTTATTGGAATAAGAAATTTGGAGAAAATTAGGAGAAATCCATAGAATTTAGAAATTAAAAAAAAGTTAGGGTTCTTGATGAAAATTTGAGATTAGAGCTTGGATTGTTAGTAAAAATTGGGGGGTTTTAGTGTCAAAATACTCCTTTGACATTAATGATAAAAACTCATGGAAGAAATCAAAAGAAATGTTGTTTTAGATGTGATTTTAGGATTTTTGGATGAAGAACACGAAGAATATCACTTTCATTCTAGAAATTTTTCAAAAAATACTGTTCATCGAAAAATGTTTTCCATATTTTCTTAGTTACTATAGTATTGACTCGGTCAATGTTACTGTAGTATTGACTCGGTCAATGTTACTGTAGCAGTGACTCAGTCAACGACACTGTAACTGCATTGACCGTTGACCGTTACTGTAGTATCAGCTTTAAAATGTTCATAACTCTTTCATCCGAACTCTATTTTTAGTAAATAAGATATCATTAGAAAGCTCTTTGAATCTAGTTTCTAATAGTACAAGTTTTACTTGAAAATTCATTATTATTTGAGAGTTATATTCAGAGGAGTGATCAAAGGTTAAATTATAGCAAAGAATTTTCCTATTTTGTGACATTGATATGTTTTTGGCATGATTATCTTGTAGGGATGGATTCTTTAATATATCATCCACATATTTTGAAATGTTGTGATTAGTTTGGATGTAGAAGAAATTACATTCCATCATCTTACACATTTTCGAGAAAAGTTCAAGGTAAAATTGGGCAAATATCAAGGTGAGAGATCCTACCTTACCTTGTTTGTTTATTTAATGTATATATTAAAAGTGAACTGAAATGTGTGTGTGTGACATGAAATTCATGCATTCATGTTATGCATTGAAATGTGTAAATATGAGACTGTTGTGAACTTTTCCTGAAATGGGATGTATATGGTTGCCTATGATTTTATAATGTGATTGTGTTTGATCTTGAGAGAAACATAAATGGAGTTTATGGGATCCCATGGGATAAAATAAAGGTAGAATGAAATCACTATGGCCAAGTAATATTGAATATGATATTCGTCCTTTTAAGGACATGGTAAAATAAGGTTAGACTACAGATTTATCCCTTTGAGGACAGGGGTGAAATAAGGGAGGATGCGGTAGGGACCATAGAGCAACGGCCACTTATTGTGGATGAGACCCAAAAATGTCTGGGAACTTAATTTGGAATTGTATGAATTGTTTGAAATGTGATTTGGCTTGATCTTAAATGTATTGTTAATAATTGCAAGATGATTCCAATGTGTGTGTCTTGATAAATATCTTGTACACTAAAACTTATATGATTATACCGTTAGATCAATTATATATATCTGCATGTATATATACCTATATTGTGTGTGAATGTGGTAGGATTCTCTCAAATAGAAGCTGTCTTCAGTTTCAGATATGAAAAACTTTATAGTTCGATGACGTTCACGACAAGATTATCTTTCCATTTGTTCAGGGTAAAGGTATAACGTTTAGGTCTTATTTTAAGTTGTATAAATCTAAAAAATCTCTATAATCGAGTAGGTTTGTTCAGCGATGTAATGTGTATAATTGTAACATGTATGAAAATTTTGGTTTAGCCATAATTTCTTATCATTTTATGAGAAGAGAAATGTTTTTTTTATTTCTTAAATTATGTAATTTAAATTAATTGCATTTAAAAGAATAACCAGAATAAAGTTTAGTATTGTGCTTAAGAGAAAGATACGCTTACGAAGGTGAGGTGAAATTCACTTTCCGTGCCGGTTACGTGCTCAGATTTTCAGACGTAACAGTGCAGTAGCTACTCACTTTCTTTAACGGATTTCATGCAATAGCAGTAGTTCTATATTTTTAAATTTTTTTTGAAAAAATTGGGCCTGGACTTCAAAGTCCATGTTTGTTTAAAAGTGGGCTGGCCTATTTTGATAGTGTTATGCGTCTTCCTCTATTTTCTAGTTTCTAATCTACATCTTCCCTTGTTTACTCAAAAAAAAAAAGTAAAATTAATTCTAACTGTCTTCCTCTATTATCTTGGTTACAATTGTCACATTTTTAAAATGTGGATTTCATTGTTATTAGATCATATGTATATGAATAAAAATAAATGTAAAGAGTAAAGATTAGTAATAAATACACAGCTTAACTCCTCAAATAAAATGATCTCATATCATTAATGTCACGACCTATTTTCTGGGCACATGACCGGCACAATGATGAATCTCTCATCACTGTAAGCCTTCCGATAAATATATCAAATTTTCTTATCTGAAAATCATAGAGATGATTTGCATGTAATCATAGATTATCAATTTAAAATACATTATTATACTGACATACAAGCCAAATGTCGAATCCCTGAACTAGATGTCCTAGACGATTACAGAGCAACATAATCTATAACAGAAGAGAGGTCTACCCGACAACGGGAAGGTCCAAAGTGATCTACTCCTCTAGCAGATATTCTTCGATGGCAACCTGATCTGAACAAAAAGGTTGTACAAACAATGTGAGCTTTTAAACTCAATGAGCGAATCGGCCTCGCATTAATAAAATTCAAATACATTACCAGTCATGCAAGCATATCCAAAGGCTCATACTCAACCAATAGACAGAAGATAAAAATTTATCCAATTCAACAAACGTTACTAGTACTCGTCAATGGCAATATATCCCGGAGAGCGCACACAGGTCGGCTCACCAATTATGTATATTTCCGCCATGACGCACAACATCATCCTCTTACATACAAGATAAAAATTCATCCAATTCAACAAACGTTACTAGTACTCGTCAATGGCAATATATCCCGGAGAGCGCACACAGGCCGGCTCACCAATTATGTATATTTCCGCCATGACGCACAACCTCATCCTCTTAGCTAGGGCGCCTCACGGATTTATCATCAATCCGGGCTATATCCCTACTAAGGGAATCGTTGTCTCCACACTCATTGGTCAAGACACCCTGTCAACCGGGTTTTCCGCCTTGCCGTGAGAGGGGGTACTGTCCCGCTCAATCACAATCAATATCATTTCATATCATAATCAGAAGCTCAATATAATATTCATCCATATAACAGGTATAGTATATAACTATATTATAGCTTTATAAACCACAATTCAAGAGATTCAATCTTCACATCATCATGAGATACTTGCTTTTTCTTATCCATACTTCTGGATTAATTATCTCATTATATTCGCCATTCTGAATCCAATTTCCCCCTATGAATCTTGGGAATGTCCTACGACATACTTTTTATCACCAGTAATGCTAAAACTCTATTAAAACGGGGTCGTTTCACTCACCTGGATTTCGTACGAGTATCGCTTCTCTAAGTCGTTACAGACAAGAGTACACAGATGAATTTCAGTATTCCGCTACGGAGATTTTCATGAAAGATTAGAGAAAACAAGTTAGGATTGTTTTCATACAGATACTGTTCACACATACGGTCACTATTCATACGTACGGATACTATTTATACATACGGATAATATTTGTACATACGATCACTATTCATACGTATGAATATTATTTTTACATACAGATACTATTCATATGTATAGTTACTATTCATACAGTTACTATTTATACGTACGAGTACTATTCATACCAGAAATAGAGAATACAATCTGTAAAATAGTACACCAGGTAAGTTCCCAGGAAAGAGTGGAGGGTCACACTGTACACACTTAAAAACCAGGTCTTTCCTTAGCCAGAACTTTCCTAGACATGTATTGTTCACAGTTTACATTCTATTTCAGTAATCAGAGAATCAAAATAACATATAAACAGCTAAGGACAGTTTTTCTGATGTAGAAGATCGGCCAAAACCGCAACCACAGAGCATACTTAAGAAATTAACTTCTAAAATTTGAAAGACATAGAAAGGGCATAGTATCCTTACCTAAGCTGAAAAGGAAAGGCCCAAAATCTCAGAAGCCTAGCTTTGGAGTAAGAGAAACTTAAGGAGAGAAGAAGAGAAGTTGAAGGTGTGAGTTTAGAAGTGAAATGGAAGGGCCTATTTATAGCAAAAGTCAAGGGTACTGTTTGACACTATGCGTTAATAAAATATTCAATTTACTATTCATAAAAAACATTTCTAATAATGCAGTTACTGTACACCTATGAATTTTTATTACTATTGGAAACTTAAAAGGGAAAAATATCCTTTCACCTTAAACCTTTAAGTTTCTTTTCAATTCAGTCCTTTCACTTTAGTCCCTGAGGGTATTTTCACACATAAAACGTCAGTTTCTCCTACGAACTTCTTTCTAGTTTTCTCTTATGACCAAACAACATCTAGTACTTGACATTTCGATTGTATAAATGAACAGTATCATATACGTAAATAGTATTATACTGATGAATAGTAATGTATACTGAAATAGTAACAGTAGTTTGTAAACAAATATTTATATTTTATTTTTCTTGGGTATTACAATTAATGAACCCCTCTCATGACATGTTAGGGCCTAAGTCAATAAATAATAACAAAGATGCATATTTACCTAACAAAAAAATGCATATGCCAAGATGAATGACCAAAAGAAATCAAGAAATCAAATTGATTACTTTTCTCCTCTAACCGAAAACCAAATGAAAAAAATGACGAAATAACAAAAAAGCAAGAGTATTGTTGATAAGCCCGAACTTTGGCTATATTTCAATTATTACCTTAAATTTTATTTTATATTAATTAT
This sequence comes from Biancaea sappan, assembly GCA_037074585.1. NCBI lineage: Eukaryota > Viridiplantae > Streptophyta > Magnoliopsida > Fabales > Fabaceae > Biancaea > Biancaea sappan. The sequence continues at coordinate 10,823,104 of CM073490.1, read as the reverse complement.
AACTCATGTATTTTTATTAATTTTGCTTATACGCCTGAGTTTGATGCCATCAAAAAATTTAATGTTAGACGCTAACCTGATATCAAAATGTATACATATCAACTCTAAATCATCTATTTTAGATATGCTAAATGTCAAAAATTCATAAAAATGATTAAAATATAGTGTAATTTTTAAAGACATATTTTGAGTTTAGAAAAAATTACATGATATTTTACTTATTTTAACTTGATATATGATGTATGACATATACATAGTAGATGATTTGGTATTGGTATGTGTATGATTGGATGCCACATCAATATTTAGTATTTAATTTTTGGACGATGCCAGATTGAGAGACATAATCAAAATTAATTAAAAATATATGAATTATAATATATATAAAATAAAATTTAAAATTATAATTAAAATATAAATTAAAGTTCAAGGTTATGAATAATTTTTTTGCCTAATAAAAAGAATAAATTAAATTGTAAAAAGTAGTGAATATAAGTGTGAAGGGACGACTCTAATGATCGTTTTAGGAATAATGTCACCCTCGAGAATGGGTATATGATAATGAGAAGGGAATAAGTGAAATATATAATTGACAATTGTCAGTATCACAATATATAAAATTAGTGGCTTGAAGAGCACTTTAATTTTCTTAAGAACTATTTTCAAATAATTTTTAATAAAAATTTAAATTAAAATAATTTTTCTTTAAAAAAAATAATAAAAGGAAATAGTAAGGAGTTATCCTGAAACATGTAATGCATTATGCCCGATGCGCATCATCGAGCTGATGAGTCATAGCAGATTTTGAAAAAGTGTGGGTTCTTTTTTTTTTTTTTGGGACACACCCCTTCTTGTCCAAAACTTGAAGATTTCAATCACATGCCCAGCCCAGTCTTATGAATTAAGCATATGGGTTGCTTTGAAGTCCATTGAAAGACTACCATTTAAGAGAATTTAATCTCTCAAATGTATTTGAAGAGACTAATAATCTCAACTAACACACAAATTGATCCAAAAAAGTTTTTAACTTACAAAATTAATATATAGGGGAATGCCTCCCTTCAGATAAATATCATTGTTAAAATCGTCTCAAAATGAAACAAACTAACTCAAATAAAACGATAGAATTTGAGAAGCAGTACTTAATTATATGCGAACATATCTGATGCTGGAGAAATAAATTTTAATAATATTATGATGGTTTGCTGAAGCCAAATACCTTGACAGCGTTCAACCGCTAGACCCTCACATCCCCGTTCCCCACCCACCCCAGTAACACCGGCTCACAATCGTCTTCAAATCTAATCCTCATTTCCACATCTTAATTTTTTTTTTTTTTTGTGAAGTCGCACAATAATGAGGGTAATGTATTATGAGTATTTTCATACGTATTTGAATGTTTTTTTTTATTGAGTTAGCTTTTGGAGTTAGTTAAATTTAAGTATTATTTTTAATATAATATTATAACTAATTAATCTTTCAACGGTGAATTGTTTATGTTAGATCGCTCATTGTTTCTAAGTAATTTAACACCTCATATCTTTAGTTTCGGAAGAACAAGTAATGATGGCAATAAAATTAGGTATTTTTATATATTTGCCTAAAGAAAATATTTGATATCCATTAGTTATCGGATAGGATGCATATGTTAAAAATTCACTATTCAATGGATGTTTTGGCAAATTAAGATATTGTTATCGGATACTTTATCTATTTGAAATTAGTGGAAAGATAGGATATTTGATATCTACTGTATGTCCGTTCAATATTATATGTTTAAAACATAATGTATCACACTAATTAGTTATTGCACTAGTTCTTACTCCTTATTTTGTTGTTAATTGGTCTTATTAGCGTTGACTATATTGTTAAACTTTAATCATTGGAAAACTCTTGTTGTTAGACATTTTAGTGGAATAATTTGACATAATGATTGTATTTAATTTAAATTAATGTCATTTGTGTGGATTATTTCATTTAAATGTATGCTATTTGTATTTGTATTTTATTTAAATTTATGGATATTTTTGTAAATTTGATATATATACATAATTTTTATGGGTGGATATTGGGTATTGGGTAGTAAATATCCAATTATCTGGTGTTAATTGTAGCATATTTTAGGTATTTCAGATAGTTTCGAATATTGGGTGAGTTCAGATACAAATACTTAATATGTTATTTTTTAAATATCAAATAAAGTTCAAATATATAATGTTACAGGCGAATTCGGATACAAATAGCAGTGACTTTGTTAAATATCCGTCTATTGTCATTCCTACGTGCGAGGAGTGGTTGAAGTCTCACCTCAGTGAGAAAAATATGCTAATGACTTCTTATATAGACTTAAGCATTCCTCTTTTATTAAACTAACTTCTAAAGTGAGTTAAACCCAAATATAATTTATTTTTCTAAATACGATTATATCACAAGTACCCATGATAAGTTTAATAATTAAGCTGTATATGTAAATGTATCAACCTAAATACTTACAATTTGAAGTTCATCAATCATTATTACAAATAATAAACACAAATAAGTTTTTTATTTTTTCCATAATTAGATATGCTACCAATTCTATATTTAGTTTCACCTTTATTATAAAAATGAAAAGCTAGTACGCTCTTGGAATTGGACATAATAAATCAACAAAATTTGATAAGAAGTGTGAAAATAAATTATACAATTTAAATGGCTCTATTCAGTAAAATTAACTTATAAACTAGCAGATAGTTTATAAGCTAACTAATAGTTTATAAGCTAATTTTTAGCTTATAACTTATAGCTGATAGCTTATAACTTACAAGCTAGCTTATTTCAATTAGAAGTATTCGGTAAAAATAATTGTTGAAGTAGCTGAAAAGTATAAAATGACATAAAAGGGCATATATTTTTTAATTTCAAAATAATATAAATAAATATATCATTTTTTAATTAAATTAATTTAAATTATTATAAATATAAAATTCATTAAAAATATATATTTATATATTTTATTATATTTTATATGTGAATAATATATTTTCACATATATAATATATTTATATATATTATTATATTTTATTATATATAATAAAATATATTTACATATTTTATTATTTTTATATATTTTTATATATTTTTATCATATATTATTATTTTATATATATATATATAGTATTATATATAAATATAAATATAGTAAAAGATGAATAAATATGATATAATAAAGTAAGGGGCATAATAGACATTTTAAAAAAATAATAAGAGCAAAATAGGAACAAAAAATTTTAACCTATAAGTTACTCAAAATAACTTATCAGAATAAGTTATAAGTTATTGAAATAAGCTCGTTTATCGAACACTTTTAACGATCTTATAAGCTAATCAAATAAGCTATAAGCTAACTTATAAACTATAAGCTGCCTTGCTGAACACAGTCAATAACTCCTCTAATGGAAATCCATTTTTTTTCTTTTGTGGGTCTACCCTTTAATTAAATTCATCAATTCTTCTTTGGAACTTTTCCCTTGTCATCAGAGTCACGGGATAGATATATTTTAAGTAAGGTTTGGTTCAAAAAATTTCATTGATTATTGAACCGATTGAAACACTGATTTAAATGTCAATGATTGGATTGTAGTTAAACTGTGGTTGAGCTAATCATACTTAAAACATATTAAATTATTAAAATATTTCAAACATGTTACAAAATATATATATATATATATATATATATATATATATATATATTATATTTATATTTATACCAATTACAAATATTCTCTTAATAGCTTAATTTTTTAGAAATTTTCTAAAAATACATAATAATATATAGTAAAGAAAAAAGAACTGGTTGAACTAGTCGGTTTTATTTTTCAATGATTTAAACACTTACCGATTCACTGATTTAAGTCAAACTAAAAACTTAATCGATTCACTAATTTTTCAGTTGAACCAATCGATTTGGTTGATTTTCTAAAGACTGATTTTAAATTTGGCTCGTCCCATTGAACACGTTTGCATGTTGCCTGAAATTATTTTTTCATAAGGGCACTAAAGTCAAATATTTAATATTAATTTGATATATTCCATATTTAAAAAATAATATAATATTTGATAAATATATATATATATATACACATTACTTTCAACAATATAATTTTTTTATTTCTTATAAAGATTTCTTCAAATACCTGACACTTTCTTTTAAAAATGTTTTTTTAAAATTTCCCGTATTATTTTTTTATAAGTTTCAAATATCCCGTGAGTGCACTTGTTGTGGCGCTAGGGAGGGGCGTAGCATGTCTGTTATGATTATATCGAATTTGTTGTCTATTACTTCACGCAAGGAACTAATATCTCCATATAACACAGCACCTTTCACACGACGTTGTTCACGTTATTTTTATTTGTTAAGATACAAACAAATGAATAATAATAATAATAATACTCTCATTGAACACGTACCGGAATGGAAACATCAAACAATTTTAATTGGAAAACAACCTCATCAATGCTATATTAATTAATATATTTGTAACTATTGACTTCCAATCACCATAAAGAGACCTTGTGCTTTCAGCAATTTCTAATTCTCTTTCCGAATTGATTTCGGACACGAAGCGTCCATTGTCATTCAAATTGACTATAGAAACAGTAATAGGCTGATTTAGACCACAATATCACATAATAATGATATTAAATTAATGATTAATAATATATACTGATATCAGAGGAATGCCCATTCGCGAAGGATAATAGATGTGGCCATCAAACGTATAAAGTTAATTAATGAGAGGTTATTTTAACTTAATTAAAAATTTTAAATTTAATCTTTTAAAAATATAGTTATATTAAAATTTGATAAAAATTTTTTTATTATTCTTTATAATCTTATTTAGCTTAAATTTATAATAATTGACATAAATATAATGTTCAAATATCCAATAATTATTAAAAAAATAATAATAATAGACGCACGCTGAATTCTCTGCAATAGATCAATTCTGGTTAATTTCATATCTAGTGAATGTTTTGACAAAGGAAAATTATTTTTACGGATACATCATGTTAGTTGTATATTGGCTGGATAAAGTTCTTTAATATTTTTAACGTGAGTACTTTTTATTTTAAAAAAATACTAAGTGTTAATAGATTTTGTTCTTATTTGGATTAATAGTTTATTTAAACGCTTATATATAAATTATTTTTATAATTAAAAAATTTATGAAGATAAATTTTACATAAGTTGTTTTTAGTTTATTTTCATAAAGTTATAAATAACTTATGGGAATACTATAAATTATTTCTGTAAACTCTTTTAAATATATTTATAAATAATTATATCATAAAATAAACTAGATAAATTTAAAATAAATTCCATTTTTTGATGTACATCGGTTGAATTTTTACTTCTTTTCTTCCCTCTTACTCTTTAGAGCTTGCGATTTCTTTTGCCAGATCAAAAAGTTAACTAATGTGAAATCTGCTGAAAGTACTAGTAAATTTAATTGCTTCAATTATACTTCGCGCTGAATTAATGTATTTATATAAAAATTATCTTGACAATTACAGTGTTAATTAAACATGCAATTAATCTGTATTAGAAGTAAATTAAAACAAAAGAAATTTCATTATAAATATATTTATATTTTTGGGTAATATATTTATATTTTTGGTCCCTCTAGTTTTATTAAAATTTTAATTTGGTCCTCTAGTTAAAAGATAGACAATATTACTTAAAAAGCAATTCACTTTTATCCTTCTGTCGTATTATATCTATCCAAAATTTCATATGAGCAAACTTAATTTGTTGACATGGAGTTATTTATTCACCTAATTAACCCCGCTGGTCCACACTGAAATTTAAAGTTTGAAGTAACCAAATTGATATTAAATTTTGGATAGAGTCAATAGAGGGATAAAATTAAATCGTTTAAAAATATACGATGACAACATTATTTGCTTTGAATTAGAAAGATCAAATTAAATTTTTCATAAAATTATAGAAACAAAAAATATATTGAAGTCTATTTTTTGTTGCACGTTGATTAATTTGCATCGTTTTATAAATTCTCAAAATTCAAAAGTTGGAAATGACATTACACTTCAACCAAAAAATTCTAACTATTCATGATTGTTGATTCAACCTCAAGTTTTTTTTTTTCCTTCCGCTAGCCGCCTCCTCTTTTTCGTTTTTACTCCGTTGAATTCTAAGACCAAAAAAAAAAAGCGATGAAAGTAATGAACCGTAAACGACTACGTGATAAGGACGGCACTTCAGTTTTGCCTCAGAAACTCCGTATCTTCCAGACATAAGGTGCTTCTTGAGGAAAATAAAAAAAAATAAAATAAAATATATATATATATATTCCTATTATTGGAAATGAACAATAGTATAGCTCTTCTGTGTTATATTCTTGAGATACACGGTGACAAAATCTAGCATACAAGGAAGACACCAAGACTTGCCTATCTATAACCGATCGACCCAAATATACACCATCATAGTAAATCAGCCAAATACAGGACAAAGAAGAAATAATTACGATCACAGATGTTTTTATTTCTAGCTGTTTTATGATAATCAAACAGAACACTAGATAAAAGAAAAAGAAAAAACAAAAAAGAACAAAGTTTCCTGTATGTTTCGAGTGGGTATACACAAGGGAGGGAGGAGAAGAAGCAGAGTAAAAATTAAAAAAAAAGAAAAAAGAAAAGAAAAAAGGATGCGTATAAGTGTATAAAGTGAGGGCGGTTGTGATTGATTAAGGTCTACGGCTACCTGAAGGATTTAGGAGGGGTGAAGGGTGTGATTTTGATGACGAGTCCGGGGAAGACATCATCCGGGTCATGGATATGGGGATTCCGCTCTACAATAAACGGGTCGCCGCACTTGTCGCTGATGGTGTGGAGGGTCTCTCCTTCTCCCACCACGTATATCTCGTCGCATGCCCGATCAAGCAGCTGATTCCCTCTCACAGCCACACCTCCATCATCACCATCATGATGATGATACTGATCATCAGCCATGGAACTCTCCTTTATGGACCCCAATAATATCAGACCCAATAATAATACCCCACAGTACCACGATGCTGCATCTCCCATGCTTCTCGATTCCTTCCTTCCTTTTCTTCCACCCGATGAGCAATTCAAACCCATCTCAATTTGCTATAACCGAACAAGTATGAGCTCTCGATGAATTTCAAAGGATTATGACCAACTATGTTGGGTTGGACTGATGAATCATACAAGGGACCGATACAATATATATATATATATATATAGAGAGAGAGAGAGAGAGAGGAGGGGAGGAGGTGGACTGGAGGGGTTTAAGTAAGGATTTCAAATGTTGGTCCTAAATTATTTTCTGAAAAAGAAAAAAAGGTTGAATACGGATTGATTAATTAATGGATCGTTGGTGTTTCCGTTAGGCTGAAGTTGGGTTTAACGAAATGGGGGTAACTAGAAGCTTTGGGTGGGGAAAGTTGTGCCCATGGACGTCAACTTTGGCATTTAGCGTTTGATATGAGATACTAATGAATGTAATGACACAAATGGTCATAAGACGCATAAATAACTCGTAAGAATCGTTTCATTTCTAATTTGAGAATTTCATTGTGCGCAACTATGGAGTGGAAGGGGGACCTATTTGACGAGATATATTTTATACATCATCTTACGTACAGATTCATTAAGTAATATTAGATAAATTGATAATATTAATTTTTACAGATTTATAAAATTATTTTTAATATACATTTAAATAAAATTTTGCCAATTTTGAAGACTAGTTGGATTTCGGTTTGTGTGAAAGTGGAAGTATAGTGTGTGGGGTAGAATGAGTTGAATTGTGTACAGTCACGGAAACTGAGTGTTTGACACGTGGCCACTTCAGTTACTTCCTGAGTCATGAATTATGAACCCATACACACAGTGGCCGGTGGGTGCCGAAGTTGTTGAGGTCGAGTTCACCACCACAAAATATTTAAATAAGGATTAGTTCATACGAAATAACTAATTCATTGGAAAAATAAATAATAAATAATTTGAATTGTCACTGGTGAGGAAAGAAGAGGTTCTCATCACTTGAAGCCAGGTACAGTTGAAGTCTTTTCAATACACAGTTGACTCAAATTAAGACATTTCCTAAGTCCTTTGCGTTATCTATGGTTTTAATTAATTATGGATTGGGCGGTAGGTTTGATTTTTATTAACCCGCAAATATAGAGTTTTAACTTTGGTAAATTTTTATAAATAATGAAATTTAAAATTCAGCTAATAACAAATACAAGAATCTCATCAAATCAAACAAAATACATATAGGTTGATTAATTAGATTGTTTAAAAGCGGATTAGGAATACGTGAATATCAATCCAAACAAGGGGACAAAATCCTAAAAACAAAAAGAGCATATCTAAAACATGGCAAGTTGGAAAGTTGGACTTTCCCACTTGACATCATTAGGGAAAATTAAAGAAGGAAAGAGAAAAGAATGGAAGAGATGAAGTGAATAGTGATAGGGTATTTGACCAAATCCAACCCAACTGGTCAGCTAACGTATGCCAGAACTCGTAAAGGTAATAGTGTTACAGTTGAGAGACTCATTGAAAATGAATGACTAAGTCATCTAATAACGTGAATAAGGATTCGGCACCGAATTTTAATGTGATTGATGATTTCTAAGTGTAAAGAGCAGAGCAGCAAACAACCAAAAAGGATGGGTCAGTCATTTGAATAATTGAAGCTCAGAAAAGAGCATAAAAAGGTTTTCGTATTATTTGGGGTATCTACAACGTTTTTTTGAAACTTCGCAGCTGATGTTTTGCTGAGTCATCGGACCATCAAAAGGTAAAGTTGAAAGTTGGTTACCCCTTCGGTCTGACATTTATGGAAATTTTAATAGATGTATATTTATCTTTACGAGATATGGGCGATAATATGCATTTATTTTATTTTAGTCTGATCTTTTGTTTGTAAAAGACTAATAAATAATGAGTTAAAATTTTTATAATTAAATTATATTTACAGAAATTATTAAAAAAACACATCTTTTAAAGATGACACAGTATATTTTCTTAGTAAGTACAACAAACAGTAAGAAATTTTTTTTACACTTGTTATATTTTTCAATAAAAAATTAAACACTATATATATAAGAAATTACATATAAGTCTAATATATTTATAAATTTTTTCCACATGTTAAGAAAATAGTCTTTTTCATGTAAAATAATGTCTTTTAAAACAAAAAAAAGACCTACACACTATTCTTATAAAAATGTCAATTTCATATTTAACAATAAAATACTCAAATTTGATTAAGACTAATATTTAAGAATGTCACATGCAGCAAAAGTATGAGCAACGAAATTACTGTAATATTTTCCAACCCCCAAACTATATTTTAAATTAAGACAAAATTAGTGGTTAAATTTAAACCCGTAAAGGAAACGCAAGAATTTAAGGGCTGCTATATATTAAGCTAAAACGTCTTATAGAAGTAGCTATTATTTCTCTGAACTAATTAAACTAGCTACTTTTCTTTTCAATTTTATCATAATTAATCCGCTGGAGCCAACACACACTTCTCTATTGATTAACATTTTGAAAAAAATTATCGTCATCAAATATTAACTCCGCAAGCATAGGGTCTTCTAGGCTAATTAAGGTAAAGTTACCCAATAAATTAATTAATCGATCTTCATTTTCAAAATTCAGACCAAACAATTAATGTTCTAATAATAAAAGTCAAAATACTAACACTAATTGATTTGAGTCATTTAACATATGTTATCTGTAAACAATATTTTTAAGTTTAAGTATTGTAAATAAAAATAAATAAAATATTAATACTGAAAAAAGATTTACAACTTTATGTGATTCTACTAACTCGTATCAAATTAAACAAAATTCATCCAAATTTTTTAATATTAGTAGTTCAAATTATTATTTATAATAGAAATAATAATAAGCCAAAGTATTATAAAAGTGGTTAGCCTAGTTATCATATATAAGGCGAAATGTACCTATTGTGAGTTGGTCACAATGGTATTAGTGATTATTTCAATATTAAAAATGGCAATAGTTCAACTTTTAAAAATGATATGTTAGTATTTTTGTGTGTGTGTGTGTGTGTGTGTGTTAAGTTAATTCTTTATCCTGACTGCTTATGAACGCTTAATTATCAATAATGTTTGTTTTGCGTTTATAAACAAGAATATAGAAAAAGGTGAAGATGACGTAGTGATGAACACAGCCTCCATAATTAATTTGTTGCTGATATTGTAATGTGATGTGTAATTGATGGGAAATTAAGTAGGAAGCATTAGTGATTAGTGGTCACAATTAGGTGGCACCGCCTCTTCATTATCAAATTATGTTTTATGCAATGATTGAAGTTTTGAAGGCAGCCGTTCCTTCTTGCGCCATTTTGGCAGCGACAATCCTTTTGAATTTTTGTGATATATAATCCTACGCATCAAAATTAAATCGTAGAGAAATTAAAGAGCTCTATAATTCATTAACTAATTAAGCATACAACTTTGATGTTTTCTTAGATTATTATTTATTAATCCATTAAGCATATACCTTAATGGCTACAAAACCGGGAGTTAAAGTAAGACCAAAAATCAGATGCATGCATATGTTTTTTTTTTGTTGGGCTATTCTGGGGATAGTGGATATTACAACTAAACTCGTTAGTATCTAAAATTCAAATAGAGATAAAAAAAAATGTGAGATAATAAAATAATCAAACATTATATATATATATACATATATGCTTATGTGTGTGTATATATATTAATATGAGTGGGGTCTCACATAAATTATAAATAGAGAAGAAACGATAATATTATTAAAAAACTTTATCTAAAATGAGTGAATATAAAAAAAAGCTAGCTGACATGGCCCAATCCAATCTCACCATATGGCGGTATAAGGCCAAGCTAAAAGAGCCTTAATTATTTTTTAAAGCTTAACCGTATACATATTAGAATTATAACGAGTTGGCCCAAATTCAAAACCAAACCAATTAGGCAGTTTTCGAATTAAACTAAACCAACTAATTAAATTAAACTAAATCAAATTAAATTGACAAAAATAAAAATAGAAGTCTAAATCAATTTTTAAAATATGAATTTTAATCGATTCGATTTGGTTGTCAGTTTAATTTGATTAAAATCGAACCAAACTAAATTACTTAATATAAAAATATTACATTTATATATATAATATATTTATTAAATCTCTTTTGTAAATAAATAAATGAATCTCATATTTTTTGTTAATTATTTTATTATTTTACAAATTTTGCCTTCAAATTTTGAATTTATGTATCTTAGTTGTTTCTTTGCATATAGAAAAAAAATATAATACTAAAAATCAAAATTTGACCAATTTTTATTTTAACATTTGATATATTGATTTCAAAAATAAATATATAATTGCTTATAATGTTATGGTATTGCAAAAAATAAGTAAACAAAACTATCCAAAAATTGAATCAAACCGCTCAATAAAACTCGAACCAAACCATTCAAAATTAAATTAATCTGTCAAAAAATTAAAACTGAATAGGTCTACAATTTTATTATACTAATAAGCTTGACTTAATTTGGTTTAAGCTCAAAACCAAACCATACATGCAACCACTCCTGTTAGAAACAATCGTCTATAAAAAAAATAACTTATCATGAACCCTCACTAACAGAGCTTCTTCTAGTAGCGCACCAAAAGAAGAGAGCCACTGAGAGTTTTAGGGGCTACCTCATTCCCTCACCTTCTTACCTCCTTTTTCTTATTTTTTGGCTTTTTGTTTGTCTATTCTCTTTTGTGGAAGTTTTCTCTTTGTGAATAGAAGATATTTCTTTCTTTTTATAAAAGTTTTTTCCTCCTCTTTCATAGAATAAGATTATTTTGAGGGATGATTCTTTCTCATAAAACTTGTAGCCTTGAAGACCTATTCTACTCAGTCCCTCCAACAAAAAAAAAAAAAGAAAAGAAAAGAAGGGGTGTGTCATCTCTATGTGAAGTCTTCTTGAAGTTTGTTGTTATTGTATAGCTTTAGATTTTATTTTCATGGGATGTGTTGCCTTTAATCTTGAATTGTAATTTCTCAAAATTTAATGCTTTATTATTAAATTTATTTATAGATCTTGTATTGTCTTTTGTATTCCATGACCTAATGCCTTATCAATAATGAATTTTTTCTTGAGACCAAAAGAAAAATAGAAACAGCTATCTCCTGAACTCAACTTTCGAGAATTGCCACTCCTCATCTTGTCATCTCTCTCTCTCTCTCTCTCTCTCTCTCTCTCTCTCTCTCTCTCTCTCTCTATATATATATATATATATATAGCTTTTCTATCTTTTATGGAAGCTTTTTTTTCTTCTTGTTAAACATACTTTTTTCTTTCTCCTCTTTTTGTTTTGTAGTTTTTTTTTTGAAGATTTGCAACTCGGATCTCACAATCTGCACAGATTTTTTCAGATCATGCTTTGAAGGCTAGTGTTCCCAAAATCCTTTGAAAAAAAAAAGGAAGCAAAGAGTGTGTTGCATTGGCAGTTATGTCTTTTAAACGATAACGATGACGATGATGATAATATTTTCTTGGCCTTAGTTAGTTATTACTTATTACACCAAGTGTCACTACTAGAAATTCAGTGGTTAGCGACAGAAATTCATCACTAATTTAATAAAATTTCGTTGCCAACAGGTTTGCGACGAAAAAAAATTTATCGCTAAAACGTCCATCTCAAATTATTTGTGACGGATTACTATCCGTCGAAAAATTAGTGATGGAATTTTTTTGTCGCAAATTTGAAATTCTGTTGCAAACAAAATTTAAGAATTTACGATGAAAAATTATCCTTCACAAATTTTCGATGGATATTTCCGTCACTAATTTGTGACGAAAATCATACTAATTTGTGAAGGATATTTGCATCGCTACTTTTATAGCAAATTTGTGATGGATATTTCCGTCACAAATTTGTGACAAATATTTTGTCGCTAATTTCATCATAAAATTTCAGATAGGTCATCGTAAATTTACATCACTAATTCCGTCACAAATTTTCATACAGATTTTTTTTATATATTTAACCAATATCGATAATTCCAAACTTGATTTGAAACCTGTAAACAAACATTAATATAGCAGATAACCACTAGCCAGCAATTACAACAAAAACTTCATATATTTTTATATAACAAAATGATTTACATGTTTCTTCATGATCCATCATCAAGAAATGTAAAATTATAACAAGATGTAAGTTTCTATAAATAAAATAGTCTAGGGGGTGATCTGGTGGCTATGTCTCATCATCATCAGTAGGAGGACTCAAGTACATGTCAACCGAATTGATGAAGCGATCCATCATTACACGCATCTTGTTAATGATAGTTGCCTGACTCTCCAGTACTAGACGTCTTGTTCCTGCGTGCCTTCTCACGCTTCTCCTTATAATCCTTTGTTCCCACTATTGAATTAACTGCCGCATAATTTGTTCGCTAATCCATTCAGGCCAAAGATGGGATTAATATTCATTACGGATGCGACACATCATGTTGCGTAATATATAGCTGCACTTCTTGTTCCAATTTTTTTTTTATCTGAGCATCATGTTCAGACAACCACTTGTAATATTTCAACACAAAGTAAATAAAAGTTAATATTTTCAAGTAAAAATAAAAAAAAATGTTAGTCAAAACCAAAACTTACTGTCCATTCTTAGAACTATAACTTTCACAATTTTAAAGGAGTAGTTTTAAAGTTATATGTCAGTGCCTCGTACTTCCCTTATATGATTGGTGAAATATCTCGTATTGTCTCAACAAATAGACAAAAACTTTACAATTTGACTTCTTATTAAAAATAAAATTTAAACATCTATACACATTAAAGTGAAAGAATGAGAGATTAATTGACTTCTTATTACTTTCTCAATTATTTTAAAAATATAATAAAAAATACAATTTATTCAAATTTTTAAAAATAAAATTTAAACATTTATACACATTAAAGTGCAGCCCTGACTCAAATGTTTTAAAAGAAGTTATTTAAAAAAATTAAATTATAAACCCTATTAAATTACTATATTAAAAAAATTAAAAAAAGTTGATATACAATTCTTTTTTTAAAAAAAGAATTACAACCTTGACTCAAACTCTATATCTTTTCAGATATAAGTAATATCTAGGCTAAAAGTCAAAATACTAGCAGCTAAACATAGCTCCACTTTATAACCTTCAGATTTTGCTTGTTCAGAAGAATAAATCACAACATATAGGAAGTCAAACATAAATACTGGTGAAAAGACTAACGTTAAAAGTATTTATTTAACAAGGCAATATGCTAACACATCAATGGGAGAAATGATACCTTGACAATCAGAAGACATCCCATAGGACCAGTCACAGCTCGAATGCCCCAAATTTACAGAAGCATAGATGTATCAGATTATCAAAGACAATACCAGAATATCTACACCTGAATATATATATATATATATATATATATATATATGCCATTTCCAATTATAAAAAGGAGGAGGCATACAGCTAGAATTGAATCAACTGACGGAGAGGCAAACATACCTGCCGTGTTACTAATAATAATAATAATACAAACTAGAACAAGGACATATGTCATCCTGGATATAGTTGAAAACAGACTATGTAAGATAGCAAGAAATTTACTTGTGCAGAAATCATCGATGTCTGATGCTAAAGACCAGATCATAGGGTTTACAGATATTTATTATTTATTTGATTATGTAACAACATAACTGTTATTTAAGGATTAGAATTTATAATTTGGGGCAATTAGGAACTTGGATTTAACTAAGGATTTAAATCACTAATTAGGGATCTGAATTCAAATCACTATTATTTATTTGACCTGGTTTTAGATGTTTTGACGAAACACATCCAAGAAGAAATTACTAAGTGCATACTTTTTGCAGATGACGTTGTTCTCATAGCAGAGACAATGGAAGAGATTAATTTTAAACTTGAGTTATGGAGAGCTATTTTGGAATCGAAGGGTTTTCGTCCAAGCAGGAGTAAGACCGAATATATGCATTGTAAGTTTAACAAGCGACAAGCTAGGAACGAGATGGAAGTTAAACTTGGTGATCAGGTCGTATCACAAGTGTCAAAGTTTAGGTATTTGGAATCAATTATACAAGATGACGGCGAAATTATTAGAGATGTGCAACATAGGATACAAGCTGGGTGGTTGAAGTGGAGAATGGCATCAGGGGTTGTTTGTAATTAGAAAGTACCTGATTAATTCAAAGGAAAGTTTTATCGTACTGTTATAACACCAGCGATTTTATATGGGAGTGAATGTTGGGCAATGAAAGGACAATAAGAACATAAAATTGGAGTGGAGGAGATGAGAATGTTGCGTTGGATGTGTGGTCATACAAGAAGAGATAGGATCCGTAATGATCCTATACGAGATAGAGTTGGGGTGACACCTATTGAGGAAAAAATGGTTGAAAACCGTTTAAGATGGTTTGGGCATTTGCAAAGAAGACCGTTGGAAGCGCCAGTTAGGAGAGTTGAGCAGATGGTTTGGAGCCTTGTGAAAAAAGGTCGAGCAAGACCAAAAAAGACACTTAGAGAAATTATTAAACGGGACCTTTTAGTAAATGAGATATCTAAAGAGTTGGTCATTGATAGAGCTCAATAACGTCGTGCGATCCATGTAGCCGACCCCACTTAGTGGGTTAAAGTTGTTGTTGTTGTTGTAGAGATCTGAATAAAGCCTTTTGGTCTTATGTTTTTGGTTTTTTGTTGGACCTAGAGTTAGGTTAGCCTATATATTCTCTTTATATATGTGTTTTTGATGAACAAAGAGTTTTATTGAAAAGAAGAGAGAAAATAGGAATCACAAGCACAGAGAACAAGAGATCATTCACAAAACAAAAGAAAGAAGCAGATATAGAAGAAAAAAAACAAAAGATAATAAAAAGACTTCTTAACACAAAAGAGCCTTTCAATCCCTTTAACAGTCCACTAGAGACCCCCAAAACAAGCCGTGGGCTAAAATCCACATGGAGCTTATGAGAACCTTATATATGAATACCTTGGTCAAGAATAGATCATGGACGACCCTGTAATACCCATGAAAAATAAAATATAAATGCGTGTTTTCAAACTACTGTTACTATTTACGTATATGGTACTGTTCATTTATACAATCAAAATGTCAAATACTAGATGTGGTTTGGTTATAAGAGAAAACTAGAAAGAAGTTTGTAGGAGAAAATGACGTTTTATGTGTAAAAATACCCTCAGGGACTAAATTGAAAGGACTGAATTGAAAAAAAACTTAAAGGTTTAAGGTGAAAGGATAGTTTTCCCTTTAAAGTTTCTAATAGTAAATAAACGAAAATTTTCCACGCGTAAATGTCATTTTCATGAATAGTAAATTGAATATTTTATTAACGCATAGTGTCAAATAGTACCCTTGACTTTTGCTATAAATAGGCCCTTCCATTTCACTTCTAAACTCACACCTTCAACTTCTCTTCTTCCCTCCTTAAGTTTCTCTTGCTCCGACGCTAGGCTTCTGAGATTTTGGGCCTTTCCGTTTTTGCTTAGGTAAGGATACTATGCCCTTTCTATGTCTTTCAAATTTTAGAAGTTATTTTCTTAAGTATGCTCTGTGGTTGCGGCTTTGGCCGATCTTCCACATCAGAAAAACTGTCGTTAGCTGTTATTTTGATTCTCTGATTACCGAAATAAAATATAATCTGTGGAGAATACATGTCTAGGAAAGTTCTGGCTAAGGAAAAACCTGGTTTTTAAGTGTGTCCAGTGTGACCCTCCACTCTTTCTTGGGAACTTACCTGGTGTACTCTTTTACAGATTGTATTCTGTATTTCTGGTATGAATAGTACCCGTACGTATGAATAGTGACCGTATGAATAGTACCCGTACGTATGAACAGTATCTGTACGAAAATGATCTTAACGTACTTTCTGTAATCTTTCATGAAAATCTCTGTAGCGGAACACTGAAATTCACCTGCGTACTCTTGTCCGTAACGATTTAGAGAAGTGATACTCGTACGGAATTCAGGTGAGTGAAACGACCCTGTTTTAATAGAGTTTTAGCATTACTGGTGATAAAAAGTATGTCGTAGGACACTCCCAAGATTCATAGGGAGAAATTGGATTCAGAATGACGAATATAATGAGATAATTAATCCAGAAGTATGGATAAGACAAAGCAAGTATCTCATGATGATATGAAATTTGAATCATATAGTTATATACTATACCTGTTATATGGATGAGTATTATATTGTGCTTCTGATTATGATATGAACTGTTGTACTATTGATTGTGATTGAGCGGTACAGTACCCCCTCTCACGGCAAGGCGGAAAACCCGGGTTAAAGGGTGTCTTGACCAATGAGTGTGGAGACAACGATTCCCTCAGTAGGGATATAGCCCGGATTGGTGATAAATCCGTGAGGCGCCCTAGCTAAGAGGATGAGGTTGTGCGTCATGGCGGAAAAATACAAAATTGGTGAGCCGGCCTGTGTGCGCTCTCCGGGATATATTGCCATTGACGAGTACTAGTATCGTTTGTTGAATTGGATGAATTTTTCTTGTATGTAATTTCTAACTATGTCTATTGGTTGAGCTTGAGCCTTCGGATATGCTTGCATGACTGGTGATGTATTTGAATTTTATTAACGCAAGGCCGATTTGCTCACTGAGTTTAAAAGCTCACACTGTTTGTACAAACTTTTTGTTCAGATCAGGTTACCGCCGAAGTACATCCGCTAGAGGAGTAGATCACGTTGGACCTTCCCGCTGTCGGGTAGGCCCTTCTTTTGTTATACAGTATGTTGCTCTGTAACCGTCTAGGACATCTAGGTCAGGGGTTTGGTATTTGGCTTGTATTTCAGTATGATAATGTGTTTTGTACTGAGGATGTAATACCCAAGAAAAATAAAATATAAATATTTGTTTACAAACTACTGTTACTATTTCAGTATACGGTACTATTCACCCGTATAATACTATTTACGTATACGATACTATTCATTATACAATCGAAATGTCAAGTACTAGATGTGGTTTGGTCATAAGAGAAAACTAGAAAGAAGTTTGTAGGAGAAAATGACGTTTTATGTGTAAAAATACCCTCAGGGACTAAATTGAAAGGACTGATTTGAAAAAGAAACTTAAAGGTTTAAGGTAAAAGGATAGTTTTTCCTTTAAGTTTTCAATAGTAATAATAGAAAAATTTTCGGCCGTTGCCGCTATTTGCACAGTAACTGCATTATTAGAAATGTCATTTTCATGAATAGTAAATTGAATATTTTATTAACGCATAGTATCAAATAGTACCCTTGACTTTTGCTATAAATAGGCCCTTCCATTTCACTTCTAAACTCACACCTTCAACTTCTCTTCTTCTCTCCTTAAGTTTCTCTTACTCCAAAGCTAGGCCTCTGAGATTTTGGACCTTTCCTTTTCAGCTTAGGTAAGGATACTATGCCCTTTCTATGTCTTTCAAATTTTAGAAGTTAATTTCTTAAGTATGCTCTGTGGTTGCGGCCTTGGCTGATCTTCCACATCAGAAAAACTGTCCTTAGCTGTTTATATGTTATTTTGATTCTCTGATTACCGAAATAGAATGTAAACTGTGAAGAATACATGTCTAGGAAAGTTCTGGCTAAGGAAAGACCTGGTTTTTAAGTGTGTCCAGTGTGACCCTCCACTCTTTCCTGGGAACTTACCTGGTGTACTCTTTTACAGATTGTATTCTCTATTTCTGGTATGAATAGTGATCGTACGTATAAATAGTGACCGTACGTATGAATAGTGACCGTATGAATAGTAACCGTATATATGAACAGTAACCGTACATATGAACAGTATCTGTACGAAAACAATCCTGACGTATTTTCTCTAATCTTTCATGAAAATCTCCGTAGCAGAACACCGAAATTCACCTGATAACTCTTGTCTGTAATGACTTAGAGAAGCGATGTTCGTACGGAATCCAGGTGAGTGAAACGACCCCGTTTTAATAGAGTTTTAGCATTACTGGTGATAAAAAGTATGTCGTAGGACACTCCCAAGATTCATAGGGGGAAATTGGATTCAGAATGACGAATCTAAATGAGATAATCCATAAGTATGGATAAAATGAAATAAGTATCTTATGATGATGTGAAGTTTGAATGTTTTCAAAAACGGATTAATTGTTATCTTGATATGTGGTTTATAAATCTATAATATAGTTATATACTATACCTGTTATATGGATGAATATTATATTGAGCTTCCGATTATGATATGAAATGCTATTGATTGTGATTGAGCGGGACAGTACCCCCTCTCACGGCAAGGCGGAAAACCCGGTTGACAGGGTGTCTTGACCAATGAGTGTGGAGACAACGATTCCCTCAGTAGGGATATAGCCCGGATTGGTGATAAATCCGTGAGGCGCCCTAGCTAAGAGGATGAGGTTGTGCGTCATGGCGGAAATATACATAATTGGTGAGCCGGCCTGTGTGCGCTCTCCGGGATATATTGCCATTGACGAGTACTAGTAACGTTTGTTGAATTGGATGAATTTTTATCTTGTATGTAAGAGGATGATATTGTGCGTCATGGCGGAAATATACATAATTGGTGAGCCGGCCTGTGTGCGCTCTCCGGGATATATTGCCATTGACGAGTACTAGTAACGTTTGTTGAATTGGATGAATTTTTATCTTCTGTCTATTGGTTGAGTATGAGCCTTTGAATATGCTTGCATGACTGGTAATGTATTTGAATTTTATTAATGCGAGGCCGATTCGCTCATTGAGTTTAAAAGCTCACATTGTTTGTACAACCTTTTTGTTCAGATCAGGTTGCCATCGAAGAATATCTGCTAGAGGAGTAGATCACTTTGGACCTTCCCGTTGTCGGGTAGACCTCTCTTCTGTTATAGATTATGTTGCTCTGTAATCGTCTAGGACATCTAGTTCAGGAGTTCGACATTTGGCTTGTATGTCAGTATAATAATGTATTTTAAATTGATAATCTATGATTTTCAGATAAGAAAATTTGATATATTTATCGGAAGGCTTACAGTGATGAGAGATTCATCATTGTGCCGGTCATGTGCCCAGAAAACGGGTCGTGACAAAGTTGGTATCAGAGCAATGGTTGTTAGGTCTCCTAGTGATTACAGAGCAAGGTAACCTTAGTGGGACCTCCTCTATCGTTGTGAACCCGGGCACAACTATAGAGAGACGGCTCTACTGAAGGTCCTGTAGGATGTTTTCATTTCCTTTCCCTCCGAGACTTATCTCTTCTTATAAATTATGTTGTCAGGTTTAATTTTAGATATATGTGGCTACACTTTTGAACTTAGTAAAGGAAAGGTTATTACTTGTTTTGATTCCGTTGTTGTCGGATCAAATTTTTATATGGTGGATTTTATAAGCTGAATTCATGATTGAATTTATGTAGCTATATTATTTTAGGATACCAGCCAATAAAAGAAACCACTCGCATTAAAAACAAAAAAACTGAAGGATTACATTGCAAAAAAGAAGAAGTTTACTCATGCATGAGTAATCTAAAAGCGAGGTGGTCTTGGATTAGGAGGGTTGTATTGTATCATCACCCCTCGACCATTCCTTGGAGCGAGAGACAGAGCAATGTCGCGGAGGGTAGTGTAAATTCCATTCATACAATCAACACTTCTTTGTTGTTGATTGCAGAAGCACTGGGTAGACCAATAGAAGAACCTGTCTATTTTTGAAGTCATTTCTGCATGATTGCGTTTAGTTAACTTCTCCAGGTCTCCTATCATCTTTTTCAGATTTTTCACCTCCTGCTCTAGACAGGCGATTTTGTCCTCCGAGGTATGGCCCGTGCTAGTCTCCTCAGCTTCCTCGATCTTCTTCATTTTCTTCTCCTTCTGTTTCTCTGGAGACCCCTCAAAAGGTCTTTTGCCCTTGTCTTTGCCCAGACTTAAGTTTAAGTCGAGCTCTTCTTCCTTAGCCTCTACTGTGAGATCAATGTACTTCCTTGAGGCCATGATTTGGAAAAATTTAGAAATTTTTGTAAGAGTATGAGGCGAGAGGAATACTGGGGGATTGTAGGCTCGGAGATTATTACTCTTTGTGGTGTGGTAACTGAGAACGCTGGGATGGTTTTTATAGAGAAAAATTAGTACTTAGAGACAAAGAAGATATCTTTTCACCGCACCCCTACACGATCAACCTATGGATTTCTGCAAGCTGGAAGCCAGAAGTCTAGGGTAGGCGTGCACACCAACAATGCGTCGCATTAATGCAAAAACCACGAAAGTCAGTATTCGGTGGATTTGCGGCCGATTTTACTTGGTTTTCTCATTTCTCCCGTTGGCATTTTCCGAAATTCAAGGAAGTTGATAACATAGCCATCAAAGATTGCCTTGGATGCTTTTATGATGAACTGAAATACATTTCTCTGTTTTATTGTGTTGTTCTTAAGAGCCTTCAGTTGAGTATAACATACATAATTGATTGAATCATGTTGTAATTACATTTATGTATGTTATTCATGCATAATGAGTGAAGGCTACGATCAAGGAGAATATGTGATGATCCTACATATACTCATAGAGATGTGAAATCAAAATGACTTGGATAGAATAAAATGTGTAGATGATGATATATCTTCATGGTTACACATACTTACATATAATGCTCTCGTGGGCAAATGAAAGGCAGTGATTTCCTTACATCATGATAATACTTACTGCATGTGACCGTAAGCAGTTAACTTTGTTTTAATATATTGATATACATATATTATGTGTAAATCCAGAATAAAGACACCGATCAGAATCTAAGATAAGGCTAATATGAGACTACCCGATCATAGAGGGACATCGTGATATGGGATTACAGGATAAAACAAGTTAGAGAGAGAAAATCTCAGACTGAAGAGCGTAGTTAGTCAGAACTTTGAGAAAGGTCAAGATTAGCCGAAAATTTTTTGAGGAAATCTTTGACTTATGTTAATTGTATTTACTATTTATCTGCATGTCCGACATTAATTGCTGGCATTGCGACGTATGTGATCTGTAAACCTTATAGCAAGCGGCGTGTAGGTTGTGGTGGCTTTAGCTCCAGGGGCTTCGGGTTGTCTATAAATCTTGTATGCCCGTTACCCTACTCATCGCACCAAGCAAACCTACTTCTTTCATTACATACCTATTTCTCAATCTCCATTCCTTTCTCATTCGAAGTTATTTCTGAGATCCCTAGAGCAATGGCCGATAATAAGTCTTTCAACTTGAATTTTGAGACTGGCAATGTAGAGCTTGATTTAAATCTAAGTCTCGGAAACAACAAAGGGAAGAGACCTGTAGACAGGTCACCAGAAATAAAGAAGAGAAAGAGGGATGTAATAGAGTTGGAGGAGGACAGTACTGCAACATCCTCAGAAAATAAGCTTGCATTCCTGGAACGTAAGATAGAGAGCCTGGAATACAAGATAGAGGACCAGAAGCGACTAATAAGTCGTCTCTTTGAAAACCAAGAGAAACTGATAAACCGTCGTTTCGGGGAACTGGCTAATCGAGTTGATAGACATTCAATGTTTGCAACTCAAAATTTTCGTGACCAACAAGCAAGGTGTATTGACTGTATGAACGGAGTGACTTATGCTCTTCGCCAAATTTCTCAGGCGCTTCCTCCAGAAACTCTTTCTAGGCTGCAACGATTAGCTTCCTCCTTAAGGTCTGAAGCACCTTCCTCTTCTAGACCTGGAGCACCTTTTACATTTCAAAAGCCTCCTCGTCCTTAATTTATTTTTCTTTTGTTTGTACCTAAAGCTACATTTGGTATAAGCTTCACGTATTAAAATTATCTATGTATTAGAAATAAAATTTAAGTTAGTATCTAGATCTTCTTTGTTGAAGTGATTCATTTTACTGAAAGAACTTGAGGAATGAGAAGATATTGGACTTGTTATATTTCATACTTGATTCTAAAGCATAGTATAGTAATATCTTTTTGACTGAGCAGAGTTACTAAAATGATATTTCATTGCACTTCTGAGCTATGGAGGAATGCTAAATAAGTATTTTATGAACCTATATATAGAGAACTATGGGTTTGCCCTAAGCATTGAAGGGATACGACTCTATATGAGTCATTGAGGTGAGAGGAATTTCTATATATATTTATTTTATAATTATGCATGAGGAGTATGTTATTTACTTAACTCATTTTCTGGGATTGTTCTTCCTAGAGAATTATGTAATGATTTCATTTTATATAACGCCTTCAGCTGAGAGTGTTGCCTTAAGGTAGAAGGATCGCCTTCGGGCAAGAGTATTACCTATGACCAAAATGATGCCTTCGGATAGGGTGCTTGTATTCGTAAAAGTTATAAGCTATGTGTGTGGAAACATGTGTTCTGATATTCAATGTGAACTGGAAAGACCACGTGCCACTTTTGAGATGACACCTATTTGAGGTTTTACATAGAGACAGAGTTCGTCTCTAATCAGATGGTTTAAGTTTGGTAAAGGTTATGAGGATGAAACACTTTATGGTACAAAAGATTGTGGAAAAATATCAAACTGATGAGGAAGAGAATGTTTACCGTTTAGAAAAGGAAAGTCCAATGCAAATTATTGATAATGCGGTCTAGAGTTCACAGTCGATAGTATAATATTCTTGTAAATCTCACCAAGGGTGTGATAAGGTTTTGGAAGAAAGAGATACAAATGATGAGATATGGACGAAGTAATCACATTTATTTCAGTCTTGAGATGAGTTTTGAATTCGGGGGACCGAATTCTCTTAAGGGGGTGATAATGTAATACCCAAGAAAAATAAAATATAAATATTTGTTTACAAACTACTGTTACTATTTCAGTATACGGTACTATTCACCCGTATAATACTATTTACGTATACGATACTATTCATTATACAATCGAAATGTCAAGTACTAGATGTGGTTTGGTCATAAGAGAAAACTAGAAAGAAGTTTGTAGGAGAAAATGACGTTTTATGTGTAAAAATACCCTCAGGGACTAAATTGAAAGGACTGATTTGAAAAAGAAACTTAAAGGTTTAAGGTAAAAGGATAGTTTTTCCTTTAAGTTTTCAATAGTAATAATAGAAAAATTTTCGGCCGTTGCCGCTATTTGCACAGTAACTACATTATTAGAAATGTCATTTTCATGAATAGTAAATTGAATATTTTATTAACGCATAGTATCAAATAGTACCCTTGACTTTTGCTATAAATAGGCCCTTCCATTTCACTTCTAAACTCACACCTTCAACTTCTCTTCTTCTCTCCTTAAGTTTCTCTTACTCCAAAGCTAGGCCTCTGAGATTTTGGGCCTTTCCTTTTCAGCTTAGGTAAGGATACTATGCCCTTTCTATGTCTTTCAAATTTTAGAAGTTAATTTCTTAAGTATGCTCTGTGGTTGCGGCCTTGGCTGATCTTCCACATCAGAAAAATTGTCCTTAGCTGTTTATATGTTATTTTGATTCTCTGATTACCGAAATAGAATGTAAACTGTGAAGAATACATGTCTAGGAAAGTTCTGGCTAAGGAAAGACCTGGTTTTTAAGTGTGTCCAGTGTGACCCTCCACTCTTTCCTGGGAACTTACCTGGTGTACTCTTTTACAGATTGTATTCTCTATTTCTGGTATGAATAGTGATCGTACGTATAAATAGTGACCGTACGTATGAATAGTGACCGTATGAATAGTAACCGTATATATGAACAGTAACCGTACATATGAACAGTATCTGTACGAAAACAATCCTGACGTATTTTCTCTAATCTTTCATGAAAATCTCCGTAGCAGAACACCGAAATTCACCTGATAACTCTTGTCTGTAATGACTTAGAGAAGCGATGTTCGTACGGAATCCAGGTGAGTGAAACGACCCCGTTTTAATAGAGTTTTAGCATTACTGGTGATAAAAAGTATGTCGTAGGACACTCCCAAGATTCATAGGGGGAAATTGGATTCAGAATGACGAATCTAAATGAGATAATCCATAAGTATGGATAAAATGAAATAAGTATCTTATGATGATGTGAAGTTTGAATGTTTTCAAAAACGGATTAATTGTTATCTTGATATGTGGTTTATAAATCTATAATATAGTTATATACTATACCTGTTATATGGATGAATATTATATTGAGCTTCCGATTATGATATGAAATGCTATTGATTGTGATTGAGCGGGACAGTACCCCCTCTCACGGCAAGGCGGAAAACCCGGTTGACAGGGTGTCTTGACCAATGAGTGTGGAGACAACGATTCCCTCAGTAGGGATATAGCCCGGATTGGTGATAAATCCGTGAGGCGCCCTAGCTAAGAGGATGAGGTTGTGCGTCATGGCGGAAATATACATAATTGGTGAGCCGGCCTGTGTGCGCTCTCCGGGATATATTGCCATTGACGAGTACTAGTAACGTTTGTTGAATTGGATGAATTTTTATCTTGTATGTAAGAGGATGATATTGTGCGTCATGGCGGAAATATACATAATTGGTGAGCCGGCCTGTGTGCGCTCTCCGGGATATATTGCCATTGACGAGTACTAGTAACGTTTGTTGAATTGGATGAATTTTTATCTTCTGTCTATTGGTTGAGTATGAGCCTTTGAATATGCTTGCATAACTGGTAATGTATTTGAATTTTATTAATGCGAGGCCGATTCGCTCATTGAGTTTAAAAGCTCACATTGTTTGTACAACCTTTTTGTTCAGATCAGGTTGCCATCGAAGAATATCTGCTAGAGGAGTAGATCACTTTGGACCTTCCCGTTGTCGGGTAGACCTCTCTTCTGTTATAGATTATGTTGCTCTGTAATCGTCTAGGACATCTAGTTCAGGGGTTCGACATTTGGCTTGTATGTCAGTATAATAATGTATTTTAAATTGATAATCTATGATTTTCAGATAAGAAAATTTGATATATTTATCGGAAGGCTTACAGTGATGAGAGATTCATCATTGTGCCGGTCATGTGCCCAGAAAACGGGTCGTGACAGAGGATCTATTATTAATTAAGAAAATCTGATGTATTTTCTTTGTATTTATTAAGGAATGGTATTTTGAGAATATAGAGATAATGACTAACGATTTTACTTGTGGGAAGAATTTATCGAAAGGCTTACAGTGATGGGATATTCATCATTGTGCCGGTCATGTGCCTAGAAAATGGGTCGTGACAGGCCCTTCCTTTCTCCTTTAGTTTGGCTTCATCCATTGAACTGCATACAATTGGAAGAAAGGATAAAGTCGACAAGGGTAAAAGAAATAGACATGAGAAAAAAGATAAAGACAAATTGATCTGTGTTGCTCCCACCAATTGCAGATCATACAACATGATATTTCTAAAGTTTCACATACCTCAATTCTTGATTAATATCCTTTAACCTCTTTCAAGTTCCAAGCCTCAAATACTCATTCACCCACAATCCCCAATTTCATCAATCTAGAGTTCACTAGTTTTCCATTAGGATTCAACTATTAAACATCAATTTCTGCAATGAAAGCTAGGTCAACATATATCAAGAATGCTCAAGGGGCCTTTCCCAACACACTCTTTAAGCAAAAACTCAAAAACCCTCACTTCAAGTACCAAGGAAAGAGAGGTGGGAAGATTGTAAGAGAATGGAGGAGGAGAGGTCATTCTTACCAGCAGCTCTGGTTCACGGTGTGAACCAACAGATCTGGTCGTGAGTTTTCTTGCTTGGAGAGGATCAAAGTGGGAGAGGAAATGAGACCAGAAGGAAGTCTAAAAAATAAGCCGGCCAAGCGGGCTGTAGTGTAGAGGAAGCTGGCTGGGAACGAGAGACCAGACTGGAGTGGCTGAGACGGCAACAGGACGGCAAGGCTAAGGGCACATTTAGTTCACTGGGAGAGGAGGAAAGGAAAGGCAGCTTTCGATTAAATAGTGATTATCTAGTGTTTGGTTGGCCACCGAGAGGGGAAAGGAAAGCTTCCACAGAAAAGTGATATGGAAAAATTGGGTACTATTTTCCTTATAAATTTTTCGTGTAAGAGGGGATGGAAAACCAGATTTCTTATATGGGAAACCACCGAAATTACACTATCACCCTCACCCTCACTGAAACAAATCCAGCATCTTAGCCGAGAAGTGCTCATGTTCTTGTGTCATCGAAGCAAGGGAGACAGATGAGACTGAGCGGCAAAGGGAGACAGTGAGCCACTGCGAGCCACCATTTTGACCACTAACTGAAATCAGGAACCAAACCAAAATGAAATCAGAAAAATCAAATTAGAAAAAGTAATTGACAAAGAACAAAATAAAAACAAAAATAAAAAATCAGAAAAAGGAAGACCAATGCGAAGAAGAATGACGACACTGAAGATGGGTATGCTCCCTCTTCCATCGTCCACCGACGCCAGAGAAGAATCAATGCCACTGGAGAGGGAATGGCAGTGAGGAAGAAGAATCAAGAGAATGGCAATGAAGAGGTTTGGGTTTATGGAGTGCGAAAGAAAAGAGAAAAGGGCGAAGAGAATGAAGAGGCATGAAGTGGCTGAACAGTAATAAGGGTATTACAGTAAAATCAATTTATTAAAAAATACATACCACAATTTTTATTTTCTTTTTTCTATTCATTTTTTATCTCATATCAAACAACTTTTTTTTTTATTTTCTCTTTTTCATTCTCTTTTCCTTTTTATTTCTGCTCTGTATTGTGAACCAAACATGCCCTCAGATTCAGTCAAGAAAAGAGAATAAGAATGAGGGAAAATTAAAAAATAAAAAATATATATTATATTTAAAAATAATATAATAATTTTGAATAAATAGTAAATTAATAAAATTAAAACTTAAATTTTATTTTAAAATAAAACTAAATTTTTAGCAAAGATAATAATCTTTATCTACAATTTTTAAATAAAATTTTTTTATTTTTATCTACAATTTGTAATTATTAGCAAAGATAATAATCTTATTATAAATTAACTAATAAAGTGGGAATTAAAAATTTGTAATTATCTTATAAATTATTGATTCCAAAATTAATATTTTATAAATATATTAACTACTTACACTGTGTTTAGTAACACATTCAACTCTGTCCAAACCACATTTTGCATGAAAATGACTAACTTGGTGCCATGTTCAGTTTGCTCATTAACCATGTTACCTTATATGTGAATCACGTTTAACCGCCGCAAAGAGAAGGACCTTCTTAGGCAATTAAACCATGTCAACTACCCCTGCGATGCACATTTTCTTGCACTGCTCTTCCACAAAATTCTCCGCCTCTATTTTTGGCCACCAAGGGGTGAGGCTGAGGTAGTAAAGAACAAAGCCTCTAAGTTGAAGAAGAGAAAGAGAGAGAGAGAAAGTCTATTTTTTTTTGCCACCAAGAACAGAGCCTCTATGTGCGTATCATAATATTTCTAAAAATAAAATCAGGACTGATTTGGAAGGCCAAACAGTGAGAAAATAAGTGACAGTGTAGAATAGGAACGAAAGTAAATAAATTAAAAGTTTATAGAGGTTGATTTTAACAAAAAAATATATATTATCAAACTAGAGACCTATATGAAGTAATATAAGAGTTTATATCAAGTAAAGGATAAAAGAAAAATTTTATCCAGGGAACTAATTGAATAAACAAAAAAGGTTTTGAAATTAAAATAAAATCTGATTTAAATTATTAATTCTTTTTATTTAAAACTTAATTATAATAGATACTTAGTTCATTTTAATTATAATAGATACTTAGTAGATTTTGTTTAAAAAGCAGTAATTTTGTTAATAATTTATTTTGTAATTAAAAAATTTGTTATTCATTTTAATTCATTTTGTTTAAAATATTTATTAATTAAAATTGAAATGAAAGAGTGCAAGAGTGCAAGATTGTGAGATTGCTATTGCTCCAGGGTGTCAGTTGATTGAATATATGTGTAATACCCCAAGAAAAATGAAATATAAATATTTGTTTACAAACTACTGTTACTATTTCAGTATACGGTACTATTCACCCGTATAATACTATTTATGTATACGATACTGTTCATTTATACAATCGAAATGTCAAGTACTAGATGTGGTTTGGTCATAAGAGAAAACTAGAAAGAAGTTCGTGGGAGAAAATGACGTTTTATGTGTAAAAATACCCTCAGGGACTAAAGTGAAAGGACTGAATTGAAAAGAAACTTAAAAGTTTAAAGTGAAAGGATAATTTTCCTTTTAAGTTTTCAATAGTAATAACAGAAAAATTTTCCATCGCGTGAGGTGTACAGTAACTGCATTATTAGAAATGTCATTTTCATAAATAGTAAATTGAATATTTTATTAGTGCATAGTATCAAATAGTACCCTTGACTTTTGTTATAAATAGGCTCTTTCATTTCACTTCTAAACTCACACCTTCAACTTCTCTTCTTCTCTTCTTAAGTTTCTCTTACTCCAAAGCTAGGCCTCTGAGATTTTGGGCATTTGCTTTTCAGCTTAGGTAAGGATACTATGCCCTTTCTATGTCTTTCAAATTTTAGAAGTTATTTTCTTAAGTATGCTCTGTGGTTGCGGCCTTGGCTGATCTTCCACATCAGAAAAATTGTCCTTAGCTGTTTATATGTTATTTTGATTCTCTGATTACCGAAATAGAATGTAAACTGTGAAGAATACATGTCTAGGAAAGTTCTGGCTAAGGAAAGACCTGGTTTTTAAGTGTGTCCAGTGTGACCCTCCACTCTTTCCTGGAAACTTACCTGGTGTACTTTTTTACAGATTGTATTCTCTATTTCTGGTATGAATAGTAACTGTATGAATAGTAACCATACGTATGAATAGTAACTGTATGTATAAATAGTAACCGTACATATGAATAGTAACTATACGTATGAATAGTGACTATATGTATGAACAGTATCTGTACGAAAACAATCCTAACGTATTTTCTCTAATCTTTCATGAAAATCTCCGTAGCAGAACACCGAAATTCACCTGAGCACTCTTGTCTGTAATGACTTAAAGAAGCGATGCTCGTACGGAATCCAGATGAGTGAAACGACCCCGTTTTAATAGAGTTTTAGCATTACTGGTGATAAAAAGTATGTTGTAGGACACTCTCAAGATTCATAGGGGGAAATTGGATTCAGAATGGCGAACATAATGAGATAATTAATCTAGAAGTATGGATGAGAAAAAGCAAGTATCTCATGATGATGTGAAGATTGAATCTCTTGAATTGTGGTTTATAAAGCTATAATATAGTTATATACTATACCTGTTATATGGATGAATATTATATTGAGCTTCTGATTATGATATGAAATGTTATTGATTATGATTGAGCGGGACAGTACCCCCTCTCACGGCAAGGCGGAAAACCCGGTTGACAGGGTGTCTTGACCAATGAGTGTGGAGACAACGATTCCCTCAGTAGGGATATAGCCCGGATTGGTGATAAATCCGTGAGGCGCCCTAGCTAAGAGGATGAGGTTGTGCGTCATGGCGGAAATATACATAATTGGTGAGCCGGCCTGTGTGCGCTCTCCAGGATATATTGCCATTGACGAGTACTAGTAACGTTTGTTGAATTGGATGAATTTTTATCTTCTGTCTATTGGTTGAGTATGAGCCTTTGGATATGCTTGCATGACTGGTAATGTATTTGAATTTTATTAACGCGAAGCCGATTCGCTCATTGAGTTTAAAAGCTCACACTGTTTGTACAACCTTTTTGTTCAGATCAGATTGTCAGCGAAGAATATCTGCTAGAGGAGTAGATCACTTTGGACCTTCTCGTTGTCGGGTACACCCCTCTTTTGTTATAGATTATGTTGCTCTGTAATCGTCTAGGACATCTAGGTCAGGGGTTTGGTATTTGGCTTGTATTTCAGTACAATAATGTATTTTATGTTGAGGATCTATTATTATATGCAAATAATCTCTATGAATTTCAAATAAGAAAATTTGATATATTTTTTTCAAGAATGGTTATTTTGATAATATAGAGATAATGACTATACTCATGGGTAGAATTTATCGAAAGGCTTACAGTGATGGGATATTCATCATTGTGCTGGTCATGTGCCCAGAAAACGGGTCGTGACAATATAAGCTGTGAGTTGAGGGTGATTGTGAATGTCATAAGGGATTAGAGTTATTAGTTTACATTATATTTATTAATTTAATATCATGTAATTACTTTAAAATTATAATTAAAATTAAAATTATCACATAATGATAATGAGAGTAATTAAACACGATACCGGAGTTGAGACGAAGCCAACCAGGCAAGAGAGGCCAAAGGGAGTGAGTGGTAGAGTTGAGAGGAATTCAGTCGAGAGAGAGACTAGAGGAAGTGAGTACTAATAAGTGAGATTAGGGTTAACTAAGCGAAGAGAATGAGAGAAAATAAAAAAAAATATATAGTATATATAAAAATGATAATTTTATATAAATATTAATTAATAAAATAAAATGTAAAAATTTATTTTAAAATAAAAATTAATTTTTAAGAGATATAATTTTCATATCTTTCTACATTTTGTAATTATTAGTAAAGATGATCATTTTATTAAATATTAAGTAATAAAATAAGAATTAAAAAACAGTAATTATCTTATAAATTATTGATTGCAAAATTAATTTTAGAGTATGTATTATCTATATTTGTAACAAAAATATTTTATAAATATATTAACTACTTATACCTACACTAAAATATGGTGTAGGTATAAGTGTAACTTATTATTATTTGGATCCTTACATCCTTTCTTTAAAAATTCTAAATCATCCCACAAAATTTCAAATTTATTTTATTACTCCTTATTTAACTCTTCCACTAGAGTAAAATCCCCACACAATCTTTGTAAATTTTTTTTAAAATAGATCAATAATAATTAAATATTATTTTATTTCAAATTTAAAAAAAACTTTGATGTTTTCAAAAATTAAAATTTAGACAATCTTTGTGATGGAATTTTTCGTTGTAAAACTAAAAATTCTGTGACAATTTTTTGGAACAGAAAAATTTTATCGCTAATTTGCAATGGAATTTTAGTACAAAAAATTCCATCACTAATATTAGCGACAAAAATTTAATCAATGACAAAAAATTTTTTGTCATAAATTTTTAATATTACAATTTCAAATTAGTGATGAAATTTTTTATCACTAATTTCCATGGTTAATATATACTTTTTTTTGTAGTTTGTATATATTACTATGTTTTTTGTATAACCCTTTTAAAAGTTACGGGCGGCGCTTTAAAATAAATTTACCTATATCTTATAATATCTTTTGTATTATTAACATGATACTATGTGAATGATATATCTCACTTGTTAAAAATAAAAAAGAAAAAAAGAGTTGGCCCATATTGCATGTTTGATTTTGACCCAGCTCCTAAACAAATCAAACTTGAACTCTTATTCAAATAAACAAGTTAAGTGCTTTTTTGGTTTAGATATTTTTTTATTTTTATTTTTATTAAAAATAAAAAATAAATTTAAAAATATGTTTAGTTAAGTTAATTGAAAATATTTTTTTAAAAATATTTTTTAAAATATATCTAAATCTAAAAATATTAAAAAAATATTTTCAATATTTCAAGAAATACATTTCAAGAAATAAAAATTAAAAATAAAAACTAAAAATATTTTCATAAACTAAACATATCATAAATTTTTCATTTTTTAACTCGAAATTAAATTTGGACTTATTTATATTCCTAATCGTATTATTTCAATGAATGAGTTTATGAATTATATGAATACTAAAGGACAAATTGTACGGATGGAAGTGGATAAGGTTAAACTGCAAGATGATCCAAACAGCCACATTCGTCTCCTCATCCATCATCGCTTTTATGTACCTTAAATTTGTTTGAAAAACAGTGAGAGAAAATTACGTTTTAAACAAATTAAAGTTTATATAGAAATAAGTTGAAGTTGCATCATAGTAAATCAAGATTTGATTAGAAACAATTTTATAAAATCTTAATTTTAAACTCTGAACTAAACATTATATAATTGTTGCAAAATCTTAATTTTAAAACTTTTTACTAGTATTCCAAACATGCACTTTTATACATCTCACTACAAGTGTTTGTTACAAGGATTTGATGTCATGTAATAGATGCAATAATAAGAAAAATAGTAAAAAATTGTTTAAATTATCTTCTTCAAAAATACTAAATTTTCTTTTAAAGTTAAGATATTTTACTGAAATATTTTATTTTTATTCTCATCTCTTTTTTTTTTTCTCTTCTTTTTATAGTTACCAAGTATATTTTAAGTCTTTGCATTTTACACATGTATCATTTATTTTTTTCGGTTTTTAACACGTTTATTTAAAATATGGATTCAAAACTTTAGATGAAGTCATAGAAACGAAATACTAATTTAATCAATAAAAAATCAAATTTTAGAAGATAATCATATTAGACTGTTAGCTCAAAAGAAAGCGTATACATTTACTACTGATGAATACTATCTTTTGTAATACTTGAGGATATGGCTTTGAATTTCTTATGGTGTTCTGAGAAGAAATATTAACTTATTCTCTGCAATACTGAAAAACGTTTCTTTGTATTTTGATAAATACATAACATTTTTTATTTGCTGGCGTAAATGCCGAAAGGGATGCAGAGGATTTTGATAGCCATATAAACCAGATTTGCTCAACGACCCACAAAATCTACCGTTAAATTATTGATAAACATCAGGCTCAAAACAAAAATTGATAAATATAAAATATGGCAGAAAGGGACTTTCTTTCATCACTACCATCCACACAAAACAATTTGCAAGCCTTGGCATATCAAAACAGAGGCCCTGTAACTCTCGCAGTTTCAGATTCCCTTCAGATCGCGGAGGGTTAGGCGCATAGGAAACTACTTGCATTGGGCAGATGGGCAAAGGGGAGAAATCACATGAAGGTCACAAGGAAGGCCAAAATGGTGAAGAAGAGAACATGGCTGCTTGGCTTGTTGCGATAAATACCCTCAAAATTCAACCCTTCAAGCTTCCTCCTCTGGGTATCTATCTATCTTCAAATAACTGTGATTTAATTTTGCTTGCCCGTAAATTCTTAGTCAAATCAGTGCTTACCTCCTTTCTGTAATTCGGAAGGACCCAACGATGTCAGAGTTAGGATGAAGGCTGTTGGTATCTGTGGCAGTGATGTTCACCACCTTAAGGTATATAAATTCGTTCTTCGGGTAAACAAACCATTTAGTCCCTGAGTTCTTTGGTGCATTTAAGAACCAATTGTTAGTTTAGTCTGCATGCTTCAATTGCGTCACGGTGAAGCTAAATTTGCTACTGGTTTTGACAAGTCTTCTGACCTAAATTACTTGAGTTATCTATAGTTGTTTGAAAGATAGCTAGGGAATACAATAATTTGTGCTGCAATTATCTATATTCTGTCTGCTAACGAGTTCCAATTTTTTGTTGGTCCATCTACTTTCAGACACTGAGATGTGCAAACTTCATAGTTAAAGAACCAATGGTGATTGGACATGAGTGTGCAGGGATCATAGAGGAAGTTGGTAGTCAGGTAAAGAATCTGGAGGTCGGAGACCGTGTGGCAATTGAGCCTGGGATAAGTTGCTGGCGATGTGAACCCTGCAAAGAGGGTCGATATAATTTATGCCCCAATATGAAGTTTTTTGGCAGTCCTCCAGTTCATGGTTCCCTTGCTAATCAGGTTTGAGAATTTGGAGCTCCTTAAAGCATAGTTCTTTCAACAATGTAGAATTTAAAGTATACTTGCGTTCATAAAAGCCTAAGAAACACTTCATCCCAAAAGCTAAAGCTGTTAAGAAGCTTATCAATGGTTTTATTAACATCTCTAGCAATAAATAGAATGCATATTTTAGATGATTATGTACCTAGTGGGGAAGATAGCTATGTTTTGTATGGTTCAAATGAAGAAATATATTGGATCCTTCAAAAGTATGAGAGAATTTACCTAGGTAAATTTCACTTGGGTTTTTATTGTAGATCTTACAGTGTCACATTAATTTAAGTAACTCCCTATTACTTTAAGTAATTGTCCATTACAACGGTGAACCTTTTAAAAATCCACAAATGAGTCTCACAAATAACTTTCCATTACTTTTAACTTTTTTTCTCTTCTAAATTAAAATATCAACTCATTTGAATTTTAATTTTGAAACAATAAATGTGTCAAAATATATAAAATATAGCAAATATATTTAAAATATATTTAAAAATAGAAAAAATATTATAAACATAACAAATATATTAAAAATATGTAAATCATTAAAATTATATATAAAAAAATATAACAAATATATTAAAAATACACAACAAATATATTAAAACTACGTAAATCATTAAAATTATATATTAAAAATATAACAAATAGATTAAAACTACATAAATGTATTAAAAATTTGACAAATATATTTCATCAGTTCTTCGCATATTACATAATATTAAATCTCCTACCCAATGTCTCTCTCCTCCCCTCTCTGCCAATGACTCTGTCCTACCCAACGGGACCAAGATTCTCTCCTTAGTCTTTAGCCTCCTTAGCGCATCTCCACCCTTTGATGAATGAGAGGATGAGTGGGCTCACTCATCTAAGGGTGGAGATGTGCTAAGGAGGGAAACTCTAAGGAGAGAACCCCCTCCACTACCCAACATCTCTCAGCAACCCATCATCTCTGCCAACGGCTCTCTCCCCTTTCCTACCATCGTCTCTCTGCCAACGCCAATCTCTCTACAACTAAATCTCTCTACCAACCTTTCTTTGCAACCCAAAATTCTTCTTCCTGCTCCTCATATCCCAAAAGTCGTCCAGACCCAATGTCTCAACAAAATTCTTCTTCCATTCTCTCTGCACCAGGAACCCAGAATCCAGCGACCAACAAGAATCTAGAATCTGAAGAACTCCTTCCCAAAACCCGTCGAACTCCTTCACAGAACCCGTCACAAGTCGCTGGAGACTTTGCCGCTGCTGAAGATGACAAGAGCATCTCTATCGCAAAATCTAGTTTTGAAGAAGATGGAGGTGTTCAGTACAGAGCTTCACGTTTCTCTCTCTTGCAAGAAACATTTATTAAATTTAATTCTTTTTTAACAAAAGTATACTTCATGTCGCTAACGTTTACCTTGATTTTCATTCATGCTCTTAAACTTTTTTTTGTGTGTTAGATATGTCTTACATATTTCAAAATTTTTTTAGATATACTCTTTTTTTTAATATTGTCAGTTGGTTAACAGAGATGCTAACGTGACACATGACATGCTAAAATATTTGCCATGTCATATGCCATGTGGCCACCATGACATGTGGCACCATTCACATAGTGACACGTGGTACCAACCACAATATGAAACGTGGCACCAACCACATAGTGACATGTGGTACTAACCACGTCATGACACATGGCACAACCATATCGTGACATGTAACACTAATTACAGTGTGACATATG
This sequence comes from Biancaea sappan, assembly GCA_037074585.1. Lineage (NCBI taxonomy): Eukaryota > Viridiplantae > Streptophyta > Magnoliopsida > Fabales > Fabaceae > Biancaea > Biancaea sappan. The sequence continues at coordinate 10,786,631 of CM073490.1, read as the reverse complement.
GTAGTCTTTTTGCAAATAATACATCACAATTTGGTTAGTATACATTGAACCCATGACCTGGTGTGAAGGAAGGAAGGCTTTTGCCATCAAGCTGATAACATTCTCTTGTCATATATACTCAACATTTGATATATAAAGGTATTCTGTGATTATAAATAAAAAAAAACATAAATTATTATATATTATAAGACAATAATAAATTTATAATAGAAAAATATATCATTATTTTACATAAATCAGTTTAAATTACATAAAAGTTTAAAAATTTTAATAACAAATCTTATAATATAAATATGGTATTATATTTTAATATTTGTGACACATACATTGATATATGTAACATATTTTAATATATATTAAAATTTGTTATTAAAATATAAGACCAGATTTTAAAAAAAAAAAATATATATATATATATATTAAAATGTGCAAATTAATATATTAATTTTAATGTATATATTAAAATATTTTACATATATCAATGTATGTGTCACAAATATTAAAATATAAGACAAGATTTATATTATAAGATTTTTTATTAAAATTTTTAAACTTTTATGTAATTTAAAATGATTTATGTAAAATAATAGTATATTCTTCTATTATAAATTTATTATTGTTTTATAATATATAATAATTTATGTATATTTTCTTTCGTTTAAAATCATAAAATGCCTTTATATATTAAATGCTGAATATATATGAAAGAAAATATCATTAGCTTGATGGCAAAAGTCTTCCCTCCTTCCCACTAGGTCTTGGGTTTGATCCTTGCTAATCAAATTGTGATGTTTTATTTGCAAAAAAAGTGCCACGTGTCACAATGTGGTTAGTGTCACATATCATATTATGGTTGGTGCTACGTGTCATTATGTGAATGGTGCCACGTGTCACTATTGCCACGTGGCATATGACATGATAATTATTTTTGTCATGTCATATGCCACGTCAGCATTTTTATTAACCAACTGACGGTGTTAAAAAAATGTATATTTGAAAAAATTTGAAACATATAGAATATATCTGACACAAAAAAAGTTTAGGGCATGAATGAAAATCGAGATAAACATTAGGGATACTAAGTATACTTTTGCCTTTTTTTTATTATTTTATTGTTACTTTTTGTATAAGGAGGTTCTTATTCATGTGGCAGCCAGAATATCGAACTACAATGGTGAGAACTAGTTCTTAAAAATAAAAACTGTTTCTTAAATTTAAAAACTGCTTAAAAATCACTGCTGTAGAGTGAGTTGCGAGTGAGTTGCTGGAAATTCTTATCCAATACGAAGCCATTGACCACAGGTCTTGTGTTACTGTCTTGTTAAGATGAAAAAAAAGAAATTGATGTTATGAAACTCTGGACCTTTTTCTTGGTTTTGTTTTCACATTAACCAAATAGAGGCAGTTTGTCACCTTAACATAATTTGTCTTTTACAAGCATGTAGTAGATTAGAGGTGTTCTTTAGTTATTTTGAGATGAAATGTTAGTGTCTCCTAAAAAAAATCTGAAATGACTCAAGGTCTTTGACAAATTATAAATATCAAGGGATAATTTTATTCATTAGAGTTAATTGTCATTTATGTCATTGATCTATTTGCTATGATGTTTATGAAAGCATTTTTAAAATTCCTGGTTTTGTTCTATAAGGTGTTCCTAAAGCACCACGTATTTATGAAAACACTAGAAACATGGGGAATGATGAATTTACAAAAATTGTAAACAATTACCTGTCCTTTCTGGGCTGTTACAGGTCACTTAAAAAGGTATGCTTATTAGGTGCATGAGCATAGATTTCTGTGCTTACATGTGCAGGGATAATTAAGCTAGCCAATTCAAATACTCAAATTTAATATTTTACTCTGATTTTAATTTCCATAATGTAATTGCTCTGATTCATGGGCATGCAGTCAATACTCAATACAATATTGAGATGTAGACTGCAATTAGGCTTTTATGTATTCTGGAGTATGAGATGATGATTGTCCTACAGTTTTGCAATGCTAATAATTTTGACTAGTAAAATAGAATCACAATTATGCTTTTTGGTATAAATAAGTTAGAACCAACGAACCATGATAAAACCCCATCCTTTTATTTAGTAGTCATCAAATTGATATGGTGAAATAAATTTACTGAAATCCAAATCCATGTTTCAATTGCATTTTTTCTTTTGAAAGATAGTTCATCCAGCAGATCTGTGTTTTAAACTACCAAACAATGTAAGCTTGGAGGAGGGGGCATTGTGTGAACCTCTTAGTGTTGGTGTTCATGCTTGTCGGCGAGCCAATATTGGACCAGAAACTAATGTGTTGATCATGGGAGCAGGACCCATAGGACTTGTCACAATGCTTGCAGCTCGTGCTTTTGGGTCACCCAAGATCATCATCATTGATGTGGATGACTATCGTTTATCTGTTGCCAAGACTCTTGGTGCAGATGAAATTGTGAAAGTTTCAACAAGCATTCAGGTAAATGTATACTTTTTGGCGACATTTTTATTTTGAATAGTAAACATGTCAAACATTCCTTTCTGCAGTATTGCTCCTATCCATCAATAATGATTTGCAAGTATGCTTAATGGCCATTGATGTTGTTGCTGTGCTTGTCCAAAATCAAAGATTTCAAAAAGAATGATGAAAAAAGCTGACGATCTAACAAAGGGCTTTTAAATATATTAGATCTGATAGCTTGTTATGTTTTTTGCCTTCAATTTCCAGAAACCTATGCCCTAAACAATTACTTTTACTTTTGGCACCAGATGTGCAAGCAGTGCAATTTCTAATTGTCATGTGCTGCTTTCTATGTTTCATTTGTTCCATATAGATATTTCTATAAACAAAGACCAATTCATTTTCTTCTCTGCAGGACATACCTAAAGAAGTTCTACAGATACATAAGGCTATGGGAGCTGGTGTGGATGTTACCTTCGATTGTGCAGGTTTCGACAAAACCATGTCTACGGCGATGAGGGCTACGCGTCCTGGCGGTAAAGTTTGCCTTGTGGGAATGGGTTGTAGTGAAATGACTGTTCCACTTACCCCAGCTGCTGCTAGGTATGATGCTTATTTAGTCTCTTCATGGACCAATATTACAAGGAAAACAACTTTCCCATATTAAATTTCACTGCTGCAACATATACTGTATATAATATAACGAACTGTGGAAAAGGGGTTCGTTGGAATATGTGCAGAGTTTACCTCTTGCTACCATACAGTGACATTGTTTTAATGTGTATAAAATAATTACAAGGCACTGGTGACAAGATCATAGAACTTGGATGTGGGGAGGAAGAGAGAACATACTATGCATCGTTATATGGTATGAGTAAAAGGAAATTAGTAGTACTAATGCTATTGTGAGTAAGCTTTCATGAACTATAACAAGAAAAAGAAAATGTCAGAAAGGACATTTTTGGGTGGCCCTCATCTGTTGAATTAAGATTACATTAATTAATTAAGATGGCAAGTTATGAATTAATTCATTTTAATATGCCATGTTGCTCTGATTTTATATATGATTTCTTAATAATGATTTTATATTATAAATGTAGTGAAGTTGATATAATTGGCGTATTCCGCTATAAGAACACATGGCCCCTTTGCCTCGAGTTTCTAAGGAGTGGAAAGATTGATGTAAAATCCCTAATAACTCACAGGTTTGGGTTCTCTCAGAGAGAGGTCGAAGAAGCCTTTGAAACTAGTGCTCGTGGTGGCAGTGCGATTAAGGTCATGTTCAATCTTTAGAAACTTGTCAAGAATTAATATGCAGTTATCCACACATGCACAAAGGGAGAGACAAATGTTCTTGTGCTTATGTATAGTGGTAAACAATTAGTGCAATTATGAGCTGTTTATGAACAAAATGGCTTCAATAAGAGTTTTCGGTTTAAGAACAAGGAATCTTGTAATTATTGGCAAAAATATTATTTTCATCCTTAAATCTTGATCCAAGTTTCAATCTTGTCTAAGAATTTTATTGTCATTTTTTTTAACATTTGTTAATTAATTTCATTTTTAGGCGCCTCCAACATTATCTAATTGTTAACGGTAAACTTTTTTTTTTGATAATAGATAGCTACTTCAATAGCACATATAAACACCAATTCTTCCAAATAAACATTATACGTCAAAAGTGCCCCCTCCACCCTTTCCTTCTTTTTCAATTGTTGATATTCACTCCACTTTATAGACAATTGTTATTTCAAATATATATCTTAATATAAACATAGTTGAATAAACTGACATTGGTGTATATAATAAAAACGATTATATTAACATTTGTCATTGATAATTTAGACAAACTCATTGAAATTAATTAAAAAAGTAAAATAATATTGACACAATAAAATTCTTAAACAAAATCAAAACTTTGACCAAAGTTTAAATATTCAATACATAGCATCGAATTAAGCCAACTCCTAGTAACGTTTGATTGTTCGTAACATTCAATACACAATCGATGATGAAGAGCCTGGTCTTAAATGTAACCGTTATACAAATGGGATTTGTCTCATTCTTTTTTATGTTAATTAATATCTAATCTTGGGATAAAAAAACCATAACAAAAAAGGGCTTAGATATGTTATAGTATGACCTTCAAGATTTCCATAAAAAGAAGCAACACACTGGAAAGAGTTGCGTACAGTAATGCATAATTTCACTAAATGTTACTAACTCAATTTATCATCACGGGGCAATCCTAAGATAACATAAACCAAAAACTCATGGTAGATGTATTCTGCAAGCTCAAATTACAAACAACCCCCTTGGTTCCTCTCTTTCTTTTCCCAACATCATCTCTGAATTCCCTTCTTGCAGCCAAAAAATTACAAAAAGGAAACGAAAAAAAAAATGAAAATTACCTAAATGGTATAACATTAGAACTTAGAGGTGCCATTTGTTGGATGCTAGTAGTAGTTGGCTCCGTTGACCAATTCCACACTCTCACTTCACCAGTTCCATCACCAGTGAAAAATATGCAACCAGTTGCATTGCTCGAACGTCTTGTTTACTGAAAAAATGTAAGATAATAAAATAATAAAATATATATATATATATATATATATATATATATATGTATGTAGTGAAAATTAGCCAACGAATTGTAGCTTGAGTCGTGTTGTTGAAGAACACTTGCCTTTAAAGAAAGAATTTGCAGCAACAAAACTCTCCCAGATAAAATAGGCGCTTATCACAATTTTGTAATAGTCAGGATTAGTGTTAGATATTAATTCATTTGAAAAGGCTTAAAAATCGGAACTAATAAGTAATGGATAAGAACTACAGATAATCCTACACTTGCCTTTAAAGAAAGAATTCGCAGCAACAAAACTCTCCCAGATAAAATAGGCCCTTATCACAATTTTGTAATAGTTAGGATTAGTGTCAGATATTAATTCATTTGAAAAGGCTTAAATATCGGAACTAATAAGTAATGGATAAGAACTACAGATAATCCTAACATGTTTAGATAAGCACGAAAATAATTTAAATAATTTCACACCCGATCTTCCTTGAGCACATGGGCGCAAATCAGTTGATTTGCACTACACTGGTCTAGGATAGTAAACGCGCGAGACCACCTCTTCCGTTAACATTTTATGAGCCCATTATCACACTCACATATACAAGACATCATCCCCTTTTAGTTTTAGTCAATATGGGACTTAGTAATACTCTTTTGAAATACCTACACTCTAAACACAAGTTTTACAACAATTCCCCTCATATTTCAAAAGATATTTTAAAAATTAAATAAAATATAAAAATATGGGTTACATACTTGGGTATAGATGCATTGAATCTGGTGTCCTCAAGACTAAAACTAATCTAGACAAATAAGATATAACTCATAGAGTTAGTAGTGAAGCTTATAGCTTCTATAAATCAACAAACTCTAATTATAAGTTAGAGATCTTACCAGTCACATCACACCCTCAGAATTTCTAATGTTAACGCTGTTGTACGCTTATACGGCCATGCGCGTGCTTAGTGTTTATGAGTGCTTTAGAGAATTGCCACGATCTCGTAGGAATGGCTCCACTCCACACTCATATAAGTGATTTCATAAAGTGTATCTATAATGAATACACCACTCTTAAGAGCTAAAAAAATCATTAAGAGTTTTCGCTCAACCTCTCTATTAAATGCATCCGAGCACTTTCATACTTACACCATAGAAAAGGGACAAATAGTTAGTGCTAGCAAAATTAACAAGTGACTTATTATTACTCATATGAACATTTTTCACGGGAGGTTGGGTTACCATCACTGGTAATTTCAAATTAGCATTAGTCTCATTCCTTCGGTGTTTGAATAATTAACTTATTACCTAAGGGTTTAGTCAATGGATCGGTCAAATTTACTTCTAACCTCACATGATCGATATTATTTCTTCTTTTAACAATTGCTTAACCACATATGTCTCAAACGAATATGTTTACTTTTTCCATTAAAAATTTTATTTTTTACAATAGCTATAGTCGCTTGGCAATTACAATGTAAAGATACAGAAGGTGTAGGTTTCATACCTAACAGTATACTTGTTAAGAGGTTTCTCAATAACTCAGCCTCATTATCAGCCAATTCTCAAGCTATAAACTCTGACTTCATAATGGATCTAGCTAAAACAATTTGTTTGGCTGATTTCCATGATAACATGCCACCATCAAGGGTGAACACATATCCACTAGTGGATTTTATCTCTTCTAAATGAAATATCCAATTAGCATCACTATATCCTTCTAATATAGCAAGAAATCTATTATATCTTGTACCATAATCCATAGCACCTCTCAAATATATGAGGATTCTCACTAAGGCACCCCAATGGTCATTACTGAGATTGTGTGTATATCTACTCAGTCTAAACACAACATACACTATGTCAGCTCGGGTGAAATTGATCAAATGCAACAGACTTCCAATAATATGTGCATACTCAGATTGAGCCACAGGCTCACCTAAATTGTAATATCCCAAGAATTTATATGAATATTTAAAGCCTATTTTGAAGTTTAGTGAAAAATTTAATTACGTGGAAAATTTTCTTTTTGAATTAGTGAAGAAAATGTGGGAATAGAAATTTTTATTTTTAATTTAGGAAATTTTTACAAATTCTCAAGGACTAAAGTGAAAAGAAAAGAAAGTATAGAGGACTTTTGAGAAATGACCAAGTAGGAACCCGAGAAGAAAAATAGAGCTTATGGGAATGAATTATGAGTCCGGTACCAAAAAGATGATGGATTCGAGGATAAAGTGGAGTTTGAGACATCGAGAGGGATTAAAGTGAACAAATCTTATAAGCTAAGGTGGCTATGAGCGATTTTATCGAAAAAGAAATTGGTGGGGCCCATGCGTATACACTTCTCCTTATTCTTTTCTTTTTCTCATTCTCCTTCCCGTAGCTTCACTTTCTCTCTCTCTCGATTATGCTTGCAAAGGAATTTCTTCATCAATCATTCATGCAATTTTTGCTTTGGGAAGGAAGCTATGAAAGTTAGGATGATTGGTAAGTTGATGTTCTTCTTCTTCTTCCTCTTATTACAAGATCAAATCCTTGGTTATTATTTTTGCAAAATTTTTGTAGAATATTTCAATGGATGAATTTAAGTGTGGATGTTAATCTAAAACATTCCTAGGTGGTTTATGATGTTATTAGAACAAGAAATTTGGAGAAAACTAGGAGAAATTCGTAGAATTTGGATATTTGAAAAAGTTAGTGTTCTTGATGAAAATTTTAGATTTGAGCTTGGATTGTTGGTAGAAATTGGGGGTTTTGGTGTTAAAACACTCCTTAGACATTAAGGATGAAAACCCATGGAAGAAATCAAAAGAAATGTTGTTTTAGATATGATTTTTGGATTTTTGGATGAAGAACACGAAGAACATCGAAAATTTTCCCCAGAATTACTGTTCACCGAGAAAATTTTTCCAGATTTTCTCGTTACTGTAGCGTTGACTCGGTCAACGTTACTGTAGCGTTGACTCGGTCAACGTTACTGTAGCGTTGACTTGGTCAACGTTACTGTAGCTGCGTTGACCGTTGACCGTTACTGTAGCATCAGTTTTTTTTTTAATATCGTTGAAAAGCTCTTTGAGTCTAGTTTCCAATGGTATAAGTTTCATCTGGATATTCATTACCAGTTAGGAGTTATGATTTGAGAAGTGGATGAAGGTCGAGAGTAGTGGTAGGAAATTTCTCTATTTCGTAACCCTGATGGTTTTTATCTGGTTACAATAGGAATGGTCAAGTGCAAGGTGGGAGTGCTGAGAGCATGAAATCCAGGTGAGTGGGTTAATACTTGCTATGATTAAATATCTTTGTTATTGACTTTTTGCATCATAGTGAAAATATGTTGAATATCCAAATTTGAAGAGAATGATGTGGGATGATGAGACATAAACAATTGTGGAACGTGCCAGGTGATGTATATAATTATATTTTCTTATTTTCTCATGAATTGAGGTTATATGATGGATTGTGAATGGCATGTGAACTGAGTTGAAATGTATCATACTCTGATTGTTGAGTTCAATCATATGCGGATAGTTAAGTATGTTATTGTTGAATAATTGTTCTATATTATGGGTTATGTTATATACATGCTATGTTGCTGGAACCACATTGATTATATTGTGGCTTGAATTGTAAATGACTGAGTTGTGTATGTGGCTCAAGATTATGATTGAGGATGTTTTTATATGTGATTGTGATTGTGTTTGACTGGAAAGGAAAAGCATGGTGGTGCACCCCATGGAGAAATCTATGTGAAGCTATAAGGGTGGAGAATATAAATGGAGCGATAAGGGTGGATGCGGCGAGGGCCGCGGGCAACGATCCAGAGGTATTCTGGACGACCCGGTTGGTACGGGAATTGTGTGTGAAATTGATTTCATCGATTGCTGTTGTGAATTTTGAATTTTGTTGAAATGCATTTGATTCACTTGGATATTGTTGTGAAGTATTATGAATAATATTATATCATATGATGATCGATCTACGTATGATTGCTGCATGTTATCATTATGATGCATGATTTTTATTTTGTCATAGTATTGTGTTATCTACTCACTGGGTACGTGGTTTGCTCATACCCCTCTTATTGATATTTTTTTTCAGAGTTGACAGCTGAAGGTAAATATCGGAACAAGGAATTATGGATCCTTAGTCCATAATTACCTTTTCATTTGTTCAGGATAAATGTATAATAGTTAAGTTTTATTCTAAGTTGTATAAATCTAGAAATCTCTGTAATCGGGTAGGTTCATTCAGTGATGTAATGTGAGTAATTGTAGTATGTATAGAGAACTCGTTTTGGTTGCATGAAAAAGAACTGTATGATTTTTAAGAGAAAGATAGGCTTACGGAGGTGAAATGAAATTCACTTTTCGTGCCGGTCACGTGCTCAAATTTTGGGACGTGACATAAATATTTCTTTAATTGAGTGTTGTTGGGAGCATAAAGAGTATTCATTGGTTTATCATCAATGTGACCAAACTTTTTAAGAAGTTTTTTAACATAATATTCCTGTGATAATAATATATTATCTATCACCTTTCCTTATAATTTTCATTCCCAAAATTACACTAACTTCACTAAGTCTTCCATGTCAAAATTAGATGCAAGAAAACATTTTGTCCTATGTACCACATTCATGCTAGTACCAAAAAATAAGCATATCATCTACTAAACTATGACTAAACTTATTTAAACGGACTCGGACTACAAAGGTGTTAAAATCTCTTAGTGCTTATTTCTTCATTTATAAGACTCAAACTTAAAACCTTGCATAAAAGAAACTTGAATCAATTAATGTTGATTAATTACTACTATAAAAACTTTTCGAATTTTTGACTTATTTCTAAACTAAACAAGACTTATAATCACTACTACAAATCAATATACAGTATGATTCTATGCTTCAAATTTAGTTTTTAAAGTAATAACCATGATTCTCTAAGTAGATATTATAGGCAAAATATCTATATATGCATAATTGAAATTCCAATTCTTGCAATGGTGACTAATATTTTCAATCTCATTTACTTTTGGCTAATAATATCCGGAAGAGCCAAATTAGTTGACCTAGGCCAAGTCAGCTAATTAACTCAGCTCATGAATAATAAAACCGTTTATTGTTGGCCATGCTTGTGTTCAAGCAGCTCATTGGCCCAATGCAAGCCGTGTATCAGACAGCATTGAGAAGTTGTTGAGGTAACATCAAACTGAAGCCAATAACTTTTGAGACAGACAACCAAAAATATCAAAATCTGGTATGATTTGACTATTCCAAGCCATGTGTGCAATGGGGTTGGTGGGTGGTCTGGCCATGCATGGTAAGAGGCTCATACTGGGGATAGATAGGAGTAAGTGAGAGCATAAAAGTTGGAAGATATACACTTACGATGGCAAATCATAGAGGCGCACAGTATTATCATTGCAAGAGCACAGCAAAATGGGCTTGCCTTGTGAATCATGCATCCCACAGAGGGTAAGTATGCCCTGCAGACAGATCATAACATCAACATCCACGATAATATTCCTCTAGCCAAACTTATGTATGTTGTGCGAGTATATGATGTTTAAACCAACACAATAAATATTAATATAATATACACAAGATGATAAAAAGGTAAATGCTTGGTGGCACAATAAGAAGCTATAACACATATAAGTCATTTTGGTCAAGTCCTTCACGGATTGCAAGCCAAGGCGTGTCATTTTCACTATCAGAAACTTTGTTTGATTCTTATATTTTGCCATTGATGAGTTTAGCACAAAATAATGATGTTTGATGTGATGGATGAGATTTAACTCCTTAAGATTCTAATTATCAAGGATATTTTAAATTGAACAGGAAATGTTATATGACATTCCCCATGTATTCTGGAGAAGATAGATAAATTCATACATACATGTTCTTCATTGTGTGTATATGTCACTTCCAAGTTTCCACTTTCTGTAGCAACCCACACCTGCACAAACCATAAGAAATCAAGCCAGCAGAATTTGATTCCATACAAATCTTAAATATTGTCAAATGCACATATCAGCAAATAACGTGAAACCAACCTTTACTGTCTTGTCCAATGAACAAGATAAGAGAAACTGGTCCCAACATAGAACAGACATCACAACGGATGTGTGCCCTGTCAGTATCTGTAAACATTGCAAAGTTTCAAGATTCCAGACCTGAAAGACAGAAATCAGTTGGAAGAGACTGAATGAATCACATGAACACAGAAAGTGCTACTATTTTATTGCTTTTAAAGATTCTAAAGCAAATCCGACTGAAAAAAATTAAGGCCGAATGCCTATGATACTTATGTAGGCTTACTCTTATTGTATTGTCCATGGATCCAGAGTAGAGCCTATTAGCTCCAACAACTAAAGAAACAACCGCAAGGGAATGTCCTTTAAGAGACGCAGCTGGCTCAAAACAATGGGCAACTACATTAAACTTCCATGCCAATATAGATCCACCCTGCAAAAGTGCTTCATTTGATATTAAAAAAGAGACTGACATTCAAAAGCCAGATGAAGACAGGAGACACAGAACAATTTCATTAAGAAACAAGGCTTCATCAGATAGAGATTCAAATTTCATAAACAAAACCCCATACTTCGGGAAACTTTTTAAATCATACCGATATTAAATTTTAATCTTAAACACCATGATGGTTCTCACAACATATTGTGAATTTAAAACTTGATCATGAAGAATGGACGCAACATCAACATAGCCCATGCAAGAAAAGAAGAAAAAATCACCTGGGTACCAGCAAAGAGCATATCATTACCCACAACCAATGCATAAACTTGTCCAACAGGACCACTCAGACTTAGCTCCATCGAATTTTGAGTGTTCCAGGCCTGCAATACCAGGGCCATTAACCAAGCAGGATATCAGTCATGCTGCAATGAGTGACATAACGAATATAATTTTGGAAAAATAAAACTTCACAAAATTTGTGTTGCTACTAAAGATTTCCCAGATATAATAAGAGAAAGTGACAGATATAAATGTGATGGACACCCTTCCTCACCTTGTCTAAATTAGTCATGCCAACAAAAATCCAAGGGCCTTCACTGATCATGCAACCTACTTCGCCACCAACAGAGATAACTGCCACACACTGCATAGGAACATAGATGGATACCTTCTTTTTGCTATGAATTTGAAGGGGGGAGTAGCCAATAAAATAGAAGAACACAAAGTTCACTGCATGCTTTTTATGCTGATTTTGAAAGAGGAGATAGGAAAGAAGCAAAAACAGATTAATTTATTTAATGTAAAAAAATGGCTAGAACTAATTCACTATGTTCAATTAAATATATCCTTGTTGCATGGAAGGTACCATGGAGGAAAGTTTTGGAAGGTCATCAGGTAACCAACAGACAGATCATGAAAATATAGAGAAGTCTTTGCATTTTACACATGTATGATTTATTTTTTTTGGTTTTTAACACGTTTATTTAAAATACTAATTCAAAACTTTAGATGAAGTCATAGAAACGAAATACTAATTTAATCAATAAAAAAAATCAAATTTTAGAAGATAATCATATCAGACTATTAGCTCAAAAGAAAGCGTATACATTTACTACTAATGAATACTATCTTTTGTAAGACTTGAGGATATGCCTTTGAATTTCTTATGGCGTTCTGAGAAGAAATATTAACTTATTCTCTGCGATATTGAAAAACGTTTCTTTGTATTTTGATAAATACATAACATTTTTTATTTGCTGGTAAAATGCCGAAAGGGATGCAGAGGATTTTGATAGCCATATAAACCAGATTTGCTCGACGACCCACAAAATCTACCGTTAAATTATTGATAAATATCAGGCTCAAAACAACAATTGATAAATATAAAATATGGCAGAAAGGGACTTTCTTTCATCACTACCATCCATGCCCTTCTCATCTTGTATCCACACTAAACAATTTGCAAGCCTTGACATATCAAAATAGAGGCCCTGTAACTCTCGCAGTTTCAGATTCCCTTCAGATCGCGGAGGGCTTAGGCTCATAGGAAACTAGTTGCATTGGGCAAATGGGCAAAGGGGAGAAATCACATGAAGGTCACAAGGAAGGCCAAAATGGTGAAGAAGAGAACATGGCTGCTTGGCTTGTTGCGATAAATACCCTCAAGATTCAACCCTTCAAGCTTCCTCCTCTGGGTATCTATCTATCTTCAAATAACTGTGATTTAATTTTGCTTGCCCGTAAATTCTTAGTCAAATCAGTGCTTACCTCCTTTCTGTAATTCGGAAGGACCCAACGATGTCAGAGTTAGAATGAAGGCTGTTGGTATCTGTGGCAGTGATGTTCACCTCCTTAAGGTATATAAATTCGTTCTTCGGGTAAACAAACCATTTAGTCTCTTCTTTGGTGCATTTAAGAACCAAATTGTTAGTTTAGCCTGCATGCTTCAATTGCGTCACAGTAGAGCTAAATTTGCTACTGGTTTTGACAAGTCTTTTGGCTAAGATTACATGAGTTTTTATTGTAAATCTCACAATATTATATTAATTTAAGTAACTGTTTACTATTTTAAGTAATTTTTTAAAAATTTACAAATAAGTCCCACAAATAATTTTCTATTACTTTTAATATTTTTTTCTCTTTTAAATTAAAATATCAACTCATTTGAATTTTAATTTTGAAACAATAAATATGTAAAAATATAGAAAATATATTTAAAAAATAGAAAAAAAATATTATAAATATAACAAATATATTAAAAACATGTAAATCATTAAAATTATATATAAAAAAAGATAACAAATATATTAAAACTACACAACAAATATATTAAAACTACGTAAATCATTAAAATTATATATTAAAAATATAACAAATATTTAAAACTACATAAATGTATTAAAAATTTGACAAATATATTTCATCATTCTTTCGCATATTACATAATATTAAATCTCCTATCCAATGTCTCTCTCCTCCCCTCTCTGCCAACGACTCTGTTCTACCCAACGGAGCATCTCCATCACGAAATCCAATTTTTTTCGTAAATAAAACATCACAATTTGGTTAGTATAGATTGAACCCATGGAGAAAGAGCGAAGGCTTTTGCCATCAAGCTGATAACATTCTCTTGTCATATATACTCAATATTTGATATATAAAGATATTCTGTGATTATAAATAAAAGAAAAAAACATAAATTATTACATATTATAAAACAATAATAAATTTATAATAAAAGAATATACCATTATTTTACATAAATCATTTTAAATTACATAAAAGTTTTAAAACTTTAATAACAAATCTTATAATATAAATCTGGTCTTATATTTTAATATTTGTGACACATACATTGATATATGTAAAATATTTTAATATATATTAAAATTTGTTATTAAAATATAAGACCAGATTTTTAATATATATATATATATATATATATTAAAATGTGCATATTAATATATTAATTTTAATGTATATATTAAAATATTTTACATATATCAATGTATGTGTCACAAATATTAAAATATAAGACCAGATTTATATTATAAGATTTGTTATTAAAATTTTTAAACTTTTATGTAACTTAAAATGATTTATGTAAAATAATGATATATTCTTCTATTATAAATTTATTATTGTCTTATAATATATAATAATTTATGTATTTTTTCTTCTGTTTATAATCATAAAATGCTTTTATATATTAAATGTTGAGTATATATAACAAGAAAATATCATTAGCTTGATGGCAAAAGTCTTATATCCTTCACACTAGGTCTTGGGTTTGATCCTTGCTAACCAAATTGTGACGTTTTATTTGCAAAAAGAGTGTCATGTGTCACACCATGGTCGGTGCCACGTGTCACAATGTAGTTGGTGTCACATGTCATACTATAGTTGGTGCCACGTGTCATTATGTGAATGGTGCCACGTGTCACTGTAGCCACATGGCATATGACATGGCAGTTATTTTAGCTATGTCATATGCTACATCAGTATCTTTGTTAACCAACTGACGGTGTTAAAAAAATGTATATTTGAAAAAATTTGAAACATATAGAACATATCTGACACAAAAAATTTAGGAACATGAATGAAAATCGAGATAAACGTTAGATATACGAAGTATACTTTTGCCTTCTTTTTTATTATTTTATTGTTACTTTTTCTTATTCGTGTGGCAGCCAGAATATCAAACTACAATGGTGAGAATTAGTTCTTAAAAATAAAAACATATTCTTAAATTTAAAAACTACTTAAAAATCACTGTTTAGAGTGAGTTGCTGGAAATTTTTATACAATACGAAGCCAGCGACCACAGGTTTTGTGTTACTATCTCGTTAAGATGAAAAATAAGAAATTGATGTTATGAAACTCTGGACCTTTTTCTTGGTTTTGCTTTCACATTAACCAAATGGAGGCAGTTTGTCACTTTAACGTAATTTGTCTTTTAAAAGCATGTAGTAGATTAGAGGTGTTCTTTAGTTATTTTGAGATGAAATGTTAGTGTCTGCTGAAAAAATCTGAAATGACTCAAGGTCTTTGACAAATTATAAATATCAAGGGATAATTTTATTCATTAGAGTTAATTTTCATTCATGTCATTGATCTATTTGCTATGATGTTTACAAAAGCATTTTTAGAATTCCTGGTTTTGTTCTATAAGGTGTTCCTAAAGCACCACGTATCTATGGAAACACTGGAAATATGGGCAATGATGAATTTACAAAAACTTTAAACAATTGCCTGTCCCTTTTGGGATGTTACAGGTCATTTAAAAAGGTATGCTTATTAGGCACATGAGCATAGATTTCTGTACCTACGTGTGCAGGCATAATTAAGCTAGCCAGTTCAAACACTCAAATTTAATATTTTACTCTGATTTTAATTTCCATGATGTAATTGCTCTGATTCATGGGCATGTAGTCAATACTCAATACAATATTGAGATATAGACCGCAATTGGGCTTTTATGTATTCTGAAGTATGAGATGATGATTGTCCTACAGTTTTGCAAGTGCTAATAATTTTGACTAGTAAAATAGAATCAAAATTATGCTTTTTGGTATAAGTAAGTTAGAACCAATGAACCATGATAAAACCCCATCCTTTTATTTGGTAGCCATCAAATTTATGTGGTGAAATAAATTTACTGAAATCCAAATCCATGTTTCAATTGCATTTTTTCTTTTGACAAATAGTTTATCCAGCAGATCTCTGTTTTAAACTACGAGACAATGTAAGCTTGGAGGAGGGGGCAATGTGTGAACCTCTAAGTGTTGGTGTTCATGCTTGTCGGCGAGCTAATATTAGACCAAAAATTAATGTGTTGATCATGGGAGCAGGACCCATAGGACTTGTCACAATGCTTACAGCTCGTGCTTTTGGGTCACCCAGGATCATCATCGTTGATGTGGATGACTATCATTTATCTGTTGCCAAAACTCTTGGTGCAGATGAAACTGTGAAGGTTTCAACAAGCAACAACAACAACAACAACAACAACAACATAGCCTTATCCCACTAAGTGGGGTCGGCTACATGGATCGCACGACGCCATTGAGCTCTATCAATGACCAACTCTTTAGATATCTCATTTACTAAAAGATCCCGTTCAATAATTTCTCTAAGTGTCCTTTTTGGTCTTCCTCGACCTTTTTTCATAGGGCTCCAAACTATCTGCTCAACTCTCCTAACTGGCGCTTCCAACGGTCTCCTTTGCACATGCCCAAACCATCTTAAACGATTTTCAACCATTTTTTCCTCAATAGGTGCCACCCCAACTCTACCTCGTATATGATCATTACGGATCTTATCTCTTCGTGTATGACCACACATTTTCTTTCAACAAGCATTCAGGTAAATGTATACTTTTCTGCGACAGTTTTATTTGAATAGTAAACATGTCAAACATTCCTTTCTGCGGTATTGTTCCTATCCATTAATAACAATTTGCCAGTATGTTTTATGCCCATTGATGTTGTTGCTGTGCTTGTCCAAAATCAAAGATTTCAAAAAGAATGAAGAAAAAAACTGGTGATCTGACAAATGGCTTTTAAATATATTAAATCCGTTAGGTTGTTATGTTTTTTGTCTTCAATTTCCAAAAATCTATGCCTTAAACAGTTACTTTTACTTTTGGCACTAGATGTGCAAGCAGTGCAATTTCTAATTATCATGTGCTGCTTTCGATGTTTCATTTGTTCTATATAGAGATTTTATAAACAAAGACCAATTCATTTTCTTCTCTACAGGACATAGCTAAAGAAGTTCTACAGATACATAAGGCTATGGGAGCTGGTGTGGATGTTACCTTCGATTGTGCAGGTTTCGACAAAACCATGTCTACGGCGCTGAGGGCTACCCGTCCTGGCAGTAAAGTTTGCCTTGTGGGAATGGGTTGTAGTGAAATGACTGTTCCACTTACCCCAGCTACTGCTAGGTATGATGCTTATTTAATCTTTGCATGGACCAGTATTACAAGGAAAACAACTTTCCCATATTAAATTTCACTGCTGCAACATTTGCTATATATAATATAACGAACTGTGGAAAAGGGGTTCGAGGGAATATGTGCAGAGTTTACCTCTTGCTACCATACAGTGACATTGTTTTAATGTGTATAAAATAATTACAAGGCTCTGGTGACAAGATCATAGAACTTGGATGTGGGGAAGAAGAGAGAGCATACAATGCATCATTATGTGGTATGAGTAAAAAGGAAATTAGTAGTACTAATGCTATTGTGAGTAAGCTTTCATGAACTATAACAAGAAAAAGAAAATGTCAGAAAGGACTTTTTTGAGTGGCCCTCATCTATCGAATTAAGATTACATTAATTAATTAAGAAGGCAAGTTATGAATTAATTCATTTTAATATGCCTTGTTATTCTGATTTTATATACGATTTCTTAATAATGATTTTATATTATAAATGTAGTGAAGTTGATATAATTGGCGTATTCCGCTATAAGAACACATGGCCTCTTTGCCACGAGTTTCTAAGGAGTGGCAAGATTGATGTAAAACTCCTAATAACGCATAGGTTTGGGTTCTCTCTGAGAGAGGTCAAAGAAGCCTTTGAAACTAATGCTCATGGTGGCAGTGCAATTAAGGTCATGTTCAATCTTTATAGACAAATGTTATTTCAAATATATATCTTAACATAAACATAGTTGAATAAATTAACATTGGCGTATATAATAAAAATGGTAATATTAACATTTATCATTAATAATTTAGACAAACTCATTGAAATTAATTAAAAAAAGTAAAATAATCTTGACACAATAAAATTCTTTAACAAAATTAAAACTTCGACCAAAGTATAAATATTCAATACATAGCTTCGAACAAAGCCAGCTCCTAGTAACATTTGATTGTTCGTAACATTCAGTACACAACTAATGATGAAGAGCCTGGTCTTAAATGTAACCGTTATACAAATGGGATTTGTCTCGTTCTTTTTTATGTTAATTAACATCTAATCTTGGGATTAAAAAACCATAACAAAAAAGGGCTTAGATACGTTATAATATAACCTTCAAGATTTCCATAAAAAGAAGCAACACACTGGAAAGAGTTGTGTACAATAATGCATAATTTCACTAAATGTTACTAATTCAATTTATCATCACAGGCAATCCTAATATAACATAAACCAAAAACTCATGGTAGATGTATTCTGTAAGCTCAAATTACAAACAACCCCCCTGGTTCCTCTCTTTCTTTTCCTAACCTCATCTCTTAATTCCCTTCTTGCAGCCGAAAAATTACAAAAAGGAAACGAAAAAAATGAAAATTACCTAAATGGTATAAAATTAGAACTTAGAGGTGCCATTTATTGGATGCTAGTAGTAGTTGGCTCCGTTGATGAATTCCACACTCTCACTTCACCAGTTCCATCACCAGTGAAAAATATGAACCAAGACCTATTTGCATTGCTCGAACTCTTGTTTACTGAAAAAATGTAAGATAATAAAATAATCATGTATATATGTAGTGAAAATTACCCAACGAATAGTAACTTGAGTCGTGTTATTGAAGAACACTTGCCTTTAAAAAAAGATTTCACAGTAACAAAACTCTCCCAAATAAAATAGGTCGTTATCACAATTTTGTAACAGTCGGGATCAGTGTTAGATATTAATTCATTTGAAAAGGCTTAAAAATCGAAACTAATAAGTAATGGATAAGAACTACAGATAATCCTAACCTGTTAAAATAAGCACGAAAATAATTTAAATGCACTACACTGGCCTAGGATAGTGAGAGTGCGAGCCCACCTCTTCCCTTAACATTTTATAAGTCCATTATCACACTCACATATATAAAGCATCATCCCCTTAGTTTTAGTCGATGTGGGACTTGGTAATACTCTTTTGAAATACCCATACTCTAAACACAAATTTTACAACAATTCCCCACATATTTCAAAAATATATTTTAAAAATTTAATAAAATATAAAAATATGGGTTACATACTTGAGTGTAGATGCATTGAATCTGGTGTTTTCAATACTATGAAACTAATATAGACAAATAAGATATAACTCACTGTAATACCCATGAAAAATAAAATATAAATATTTGTTTACAAACTACTGTTACTATTTCAGTATACGGTACTATTCACCCGTATAATACTATTTACGTATATGGTACTGTTTATTTATACAATCAAAATGTCAAGTATTAGATGTGGTTTGGTCATAAGAGACAACTAGAAAGAAGTTCGTAGGAAAAAAATGACGTTTTATGTGTAAAAATACCCTCAGGGACTAAAGTGAAAGGACTGAATTGAAAAGAAACTTAAAGGTTTAAGGTGAAATGATAGTTTTCCCCTTAAGTTTTCAATAGTAAGCCGCCTGCGACTTTTCCGCAGTTGCACAGTAACTGTAAATGATTAACGTGGATTATTTTATTAGAAATGTCATTTTCATAAATAGTAAATTGAATATTTTATTAGCGCATAGTATCAAATAGTACCCTTGACTTTTGCTATAAATAGGCCCTTCCATTTCACTTCTAAACTCACACCTTCAACTTCTCTTCTTCTCTCCTTAAGTTTCTCTTGCTCTAATGCTGGGCCTCTGAGATTTTGGGCCTTTCCTTTTCAGCTTAGGTAAGGATACTATGCCCTTTCTATGTCTTTCAATTTTAGAAGTTATTTTCTTAAGTATGCTCTGTGGTTGCGGCCTTGGCTGATCTTCCACATCATAAAAACTGTCCTTAGCTGTTTATATGTTATTTTGATTATCTGATTACCGAAATAGAATGTAAACTGTGAAGAATACATGTCTAGGAAAGTTCTGGCTAAGGAAAGACCTGGTTTTTAAGTGTGTCCAGTGTGACCCTCCACTCTTTCCTGGGAACTTACCTAGTGTACTCTTTTACAGATTGCATTCTCTATTTCTGGTATGAATAGTGACCGTATGTATGAATAGTGACCGTACATATGAATAGTGACCATATGAATAGTAACCGTACATATGAACAGTATCTGTACGAAAACAATCCTGACGTATTTTCTCTAATCTTTCATGAAAATCTCCGTAGCAGAACACCGAAATTCACCTGAGAACTCTTGTCTGTAATAACTTAGAGAAGCGATGTTCGTACGGAATCCAGGTGAGTGAAACGACCCCGTTTTAATAGAGTTTTAGCATTACTGGTGATAAAAAGTATGTCGTAGGACACTCCCAAGATTCATAGGGGGAAATTGGATTCAGAATGGCAAATATAATGAGATAATTAATCCAGAAGTATGGATAAGAAAAAGCAAGTATCTCATGATGATGTGAAGATTGAATCTCTTGAATTGTGGTTTATAAAGCTATAATATAGTTATATACTATACCTGTTATATGGATGAATATTATATTGAGCTTCTAATTATGATATGAAATGCTATTGATTGTGATTGAGCGGGACAGTACCCCCTCTCACGGCAAGGCGGAAAACCCGGTTGACAGGGTGTCTTGACCAATGAGTGTGGAGACAACGATTCTCTCAGTAGGGATATAGCCCGGATTGGTGATAAATCCGTGAGGCGCCCTAGCTAAGAGGATGAGGTTGTGCGTCATGGCCGAAATATACATAATTGGTGAGCCGGCCTGTGTGCGCTCTCCGGGATATATTGCCATTGACTAGTACTAGTAACGTTTGTTGAATTGGATGAATTTTTATCTTATTGTATGTAATTTCTAACTATGTTTATTGGTTGAGTATGAGCCTTCGGATATGCTTGCATGACTGGTAATGTATTTGAATTTTATTAACGCGAGGCCGATTCGCTCATTGAGTTTAAAAGCTCACATTGTTTGTACAACCTTTTTGTTCAGATCAGGTTGCCAGCGAAGAATATCTGCTAGAGGAGTAGATCACTTTGGACCTTCCCGTTGTCGGGTAGACCCCTCTTTTGTTATAGATTATGTTGCTCTGTAATCGTCTAGGACATCTAGGTCAGGGGTTTGGCATTTGGTTTGTATGTCAGCATAATAATGTATTTTATATTGAGAATCTATTATTATGTGCAAATCATCTCTATGAATTACAAATAAGAAAATTTGATATATTTTCTTTAGGAATGGCTATTTTGATAAATGGGTAGAATTTATCGAAAGGCTTACAGTGATGGGATATTCATCATTGTGCCGGTCATGTACCCAGAAAACGGGTCGTGACACTCACAGTTAGTGGTGAAGTTTATAACTTCTATAAATCAACAAACTCTAATTAAAGTTAGAGATCTTACCAGTCATATCACACTCTTACAATTTCTACTGTTAACGTTGTTGTAGACCAATACGGCCATGCGTGTACTTGGTGTTTATGAGTGCTTTAGAGACTTGCCACGATCTCATAGGGGTGGCTCTACTCCATACTCATATAAGTGATTTCATAAAGTGTATTTGCAATAAATACATCATTCTTAAGGGCTAAAAAAATCATTAAGAGCTTTCGCTCAACCTTTCCATTAAATGCATCCTAGCACTTTCACACTTACATCATAGGAAAGGGACAAATAGTTAGTACTAGCAGAATTAACAAATGACTTATTATTATTCATATAAACATTCTTTATGGGGTCTCACAAAAGTTGGGTTACCATCACTTAGTCTCATTCCCTCGATGTTTGAATAATTAACTTATTACCTAAGGGTTTAGTCAATGGATCAGCCAAATTCACTTCTGACCTCACATGATCGATATTATTTCTTCTTTTAGCAATTGCTTAACCACATCTATCTTAAACGAATATGTCTACTTTTTTCATTAAAAATTTTATTTTTTGCGATAGCTATAGTAGCTTGGCAATCACAATATACAGACACAGAAGGTGTAGGTTTCATACCTAATAGTATACTTATTAAGAGGTTTCTCAATCACTCAGCCTTATTACCAGCCAATTCTAAAGCTATAAGCTCCTAACTTCATAGTGGATCTAGCTCTAACAATTTGTTTGGTAGATTTCCATGATAACACGCCACCATCAAGGGTGAACACATATCCACTAGTGGATTTTATCTCATCTAAATCAAAGATCCAATTAGCATCACTATATCCTTCTAATAGAGTGAGAAATCTATTATATCTTATACCATAATCCATAGCACCTCTCAAATATCTGAGGATTCTCACTAAAGCACTCCAATGGTCATTACTGAGATTGTGTATATATCTACTCAGTCTACACACAGCATACGCTATGTCAAGTTGGGTAAAATTCATCAAATACAACAAACTCCCAATAATCTGTGTAGCATAAGAGTATTCATTAGTTTATCATCAATGTAACCAAACTTTTTGAAAAGTTTTTTAACATAATGTTCTTATGATAATAATATATTATCTATCACCTTTCCTTATAATTTTCATTCCCAAAATTACACTAGCTTCACTAAGTCTTTCATGTCAAAATTAGATGCAAGAAAACATTTTATCCTATGTACCACATTCATGCTACTACTAAAAGTAAGCATATCATCTAGATATAGACAAATGATTACACACTCACCATCTATTAATTTTGTATATACATACCTATCTACTTATGGATGGACCCACGTTTATTTCAGATTTTGGCTAAAATCATAGTTTTAAGGATAATATTTTGAAAATTTATATTTTGGCCTTAAATTTTAATTTTTTTCATTTTACCCCCTTGTTTTTTTTATTGATTTTAACATTTATATATTTTGACCCCTTGACCTATGGGTCCTGGATCCGCCCCTGTATCTACTTCAACTTAAGTAGACCCATCACAAATCAAAACATGATTTAATTTTTCATGCCATTGTTTAGGTGCTTGTTTTAATCTATATAAGGATTTAAGAAGTTTGCAAACTTTCTTTTCTTTCCCAAGAAGAACACAATATTCAAGTTGTAATATATAAATTTCTTCCTCTAAATCACCATTTAGAAAAGTTGTTTTAATATCCATTTGATGAACATAAAGCCTATATATTGAAGTTAAAACAATTAAAACTCTTATAGAAGATATTCTAGTAATAAGAGCAAATGTATCAAAATAATCAATATTTGATTTTTGCGTAAAACCTTTGGCTACTAATCTATCTTTATATTTATCAATTGACCCGTCTAGGTTATATTTTCTTTTAAAAATCCATTTTTAACCAATGGTTTTTGCTCTTGGAAATAGATCTACAAAACCTCATATATTATTTTTCTTAATAGAGTCAATTTCAATTTTAATTGCTTCTTTTCAAAATTTTGTATCAGGAGATGCAATAACTTCAGTATATAATATATGTTCATCTTCAACAATAAAAATATAAAAATCATCTCCAAAGAAAGTTGTCTTACTTTATCGTTTGCTTATTTCTAAATCTTCATAGGCATTCTCAAATAAATTTCAAGATTTTTTCTCATTTATAGTTCCATTGTTAATATTTTGTATAGATGTACTATTAGTACATTTATTTTTTAATGGAAATATATGCTAAAAAAATTCTGCATTTTTTGTTTCTATTATAGTATTAATATCTAATACATCACTTTTCAAAACAAGAAATCTATATATTGCGCTATATTCAACATATTTTATAAATATACAATCAGATGTTTCAGGGCCTAATTTTCTTTTCTTAGGGTCATTCAATATAACTTTAGCAAATATCCCCACACTTTTATATATTTTAAATTAGGCATATGATTCTTTCATAATTCATATGGTGTTTTATTTATCTTTTTATATGGAATCCTATTTTATAAATAATAAGCAGATAACAAAGCCTCATCCTATAAATTTTTTGGTACTAAAGAACTAACTAACATAGTGTTTATCATTTTTTTTTAAAGTCATATTTTTCCTTTCAGCTACTCTATTAGATTCAGGCGAATAGGGAGAAGTTGTTTCATGAATTATCCCTTCTTTCTTACAATAATCATTAAATAAACTATATTCTCCTCTTCTATATGATCTAATTCTTTTAATATTTTTATTTAATTAATTTTCTACTTCAGCTTTATATAAAAGAAACGAATTAAACGTTTCATCTTTATTTCTAAGTAAATACATTTTTATATACCTAGAAAAATCATCTATAAAAAGTTACACAATATTTTTGACCGCCTCGCGTCATAATTTGTTTTAAGTCTCCCAAATCTGTATGAATTAAATTTAATAATTATATTTCTCTTTGTGTGTTATTACAAGGCTTTTTTGTTAATTTTGATACAGCACATATTTCACACTTATTCAAGTTAATATTTCTGAAAATAGAAATCAATCTTATTTCACGCATTTTCTTAATATAAGAAATACTAACGTGTCCTAATCTAGCATGCAATAAATCTATAGAGTCAATCAAATAAGTAGAATTCGCAGATTTTTTATTAATAATATTGGAAACATTCAGTACAAAAAATCCCTGATTACAATAGTCTTTCCCTACAAGAGTGTTATTTTTTGTCATCACAATTTTATCAAATTCAAACGACACTTTAACCTCAACTTTTCCTAATAAAGTTACAAAAACCAAATTTGCTCTAATATTAGGCACGTCTAGAAAATCAAAACCAAACTAATTAGTAGTGTTCAAAATCAAACTACACCAAATTAAATAAACTGAACTAAATCAAACTAAACTGACCAAAACGAAAAAGAATGTCAAAATTGAATATGAATTTTGATCAGTTTGATTTGATTGTCATTTTGATTTGGTTAAAATCAACCAAACCAAATTAATATTAAAAAAAATTATATATATATATATATATATATATATATTATTTACAAAAGAGATTTGGTAAATATTTATATATATACTCTTTTGTAAATAAATACCATATTTTTTGTTAATTATTTTATTATTTTACTAATTTTGTCTTCAAAATTTGAATCTATGTGTCTTAGTTGTTTCTTTGTATATAAAAAATTATAATACTAAAAATCAAGATTTGATTAATTTTTGTTTTAGCATTTAATATATTGACTTCAAAAACAAATATATGATTGCTTATAATATGATGGTATTACAAAAAAAAAAAAGTAAACAAAACTATTCAAAAATCGAATCAAACTGCCTAACAAAACCCGAATCAAATTGCTCAAAATTAAATCAAACTATCAAAAAATTAAAACTGAATAGGTTCACAATTTTACAAAACTAATGAACTTGACTTAGTTTGATTTAAGTTCAAAATCAAACCAATCCTACAACCACCCCTGTTAGAAACAATCATCTCTAAAAAACGAACTTATCACTAACCCTCGCTAACAGAGCTTTTTCTAATAGCAAAACAAAACAAGAGATTTACTGTGAGATTTAGGGGCTAGGCAGTCCCTCACCTTCTTACCTCCTTTTTCTTTTCTTTTTTTTTTGGCTTTTTTGTTTATCCACTCTTTTTGTGAAAGTTTCCTCTTCGTGAGTAGAAGATATTTCTTTCTTTTTATAAAAAAATTTTCTCCTCTTTCATAGAATAAGATTATTTTGAGGGATAATTTTTTCTCGTAAAGCTTGCAGCCTTAAAGACCTATTTTGCTTAATCCCTCCAAAAAATAAAAAGAATAGAAGAAAAGGGGTGTGTCGCCTGAAATCTTCTTAGAGTTGCTGTTATTGTATGGCTTTAGGTTTCATTTTCATGGGATGTGTTGCCTTTAATCTTGAATTGTAATTTCTCAAAAGTTCAGGCTTTATTTGTATTAAATTTATTTGTAGATCTTGTATTGTCTTCTATATTCCATGACTTAATGCCTTATCAATAATGAATTTTTTCTTTAGACCAAAAGAAAAATAGAAACAACCGTCTCTTGAACTCAAGTTTGGAGAATTGCCACACCTCATCTTGTCATTACTCTTATCTATATATATATATATATAGCTTTTCTATCTTTTATGGAAGCTTTTTTTCTTCTTGTTAAACAGAATTTTTCTTTCTCCTCTTTTTTTTTTTTGTAAATTTTTTTTTTCGGAAGATTTGCAACTCATATCTCAAAAATTGCACAGATTTTCTCAGATCATGCTTTGAAGGCTAGTGTTCCCAAAATCCTTTAAAGAACAAAGGAAGCACAGAGTATGTTGCATTGACAGTTGTCTTTTAAACAATGACGACGATGATAATGTTACTTGGCTTTAGTTAGTTATTACTTATTACACCAAGTGTATTTATATATGTTTTTTGTATCTTCCTCTTAGAAGTTACGGGCAGCACTTTAAAATAAATTTACCTATATCTTATAATATCTTTTGTATTCTTAAAGTGATACCATGTGAATGATACATCTCATTTATTAAACAAATCAAACTTGAACTTTTATTCAAATAAACTAGTTAAATTTTATCACATTTTTTAAACTAGTTTAATCAAATCAAATTTGGACTTATTTATATTCCTAATGGTATTATTTCAATGAATGAGTTTATGAATTGTACGGATGGAAGTGGCTAAGGTTGTAGTTGAATTGCAAGATGATCCAAGCAGCTAGATTCGTGTCTCCATCCATCATCGTTTTTATGTACCTTAAACTTATTTGAAAAATAGTGGGAGAAAATTAGGATTTGAACAAATTAAAGTTTGGATAGAAGCAAACTAGAGTTGTATCATAGCAAATTAAAATTTGAGTAAAATCAATTTTATAAAATCTTGATTTTAAACTCTGAAAGATTTAACGTGATGTAATAGATGCAATAATAAAAAATTGTTTAAATTATCTTCCCTAAAAACACTAATTTTTTTTGAAGTTAAGATATTTTACAAAAATATTTTATTTTTATTCTCATCTCTCTTTTTTTCCTCTTCTTTTTATAGGTACCAATATATTTTAAGTCTATGCATCTTATCTTACACATGTATGATTTATATTCTTTAGTTTTTAACTAGTTTATTTAAAATACTAATTCAAAACTTTAGATGACGTTATAGAAACAAAATACTAATTTAATGGTATCTCAGGGAGGAGTATGAGATGGCCAATTGGCTATCGACGATAGATTTAGAATTTTCAATAGAGATAGTAACTTTGACGCATCTGAGAATACTTGAGAATCCTCCTATAAGTTTGAAGCCCTTGTTGGCTAAGGATGTGGGCCGAAATGTTCAATGTAGATGGGTTTGTCCTGTAGGTTAAGCCTTGGCCTCTTATCAAAAAAAAAACCAATTTAATCAATAAAAAAAATCAAATCTTAAAAGATAATCATATTAGATTATTAGCTCAAAAGAGAGCGTATACATTTACTGCAAATTAATGAATGCTATCTTTTGTAAGACTTGCCTTTGAATTTCTTTTGGGGTCTATGTAATACTCGTGTAAAATAAAATATAAATGTATATTTATGAATTATGATTACTATTTCAGTATACGTATTATTCACTTGTATAATATTATTTACGTATATAATATTGTTTATATATACAATCGAAATGTCGAGTATTAGATGTGCTTTGGTTATAAGAGAAAATTAGAAAAAAGTTCATAGGAAAAAATAACATTTTATGTGAGAAAATACTTTCAGGGACTAAAATGAAACAACCAAATTGAAAAGAAACTTAAAGGTTTAAGGTGAAAAGATAATTTTTCCTTTAAGTTCTCAATAGTAAAGCCGCCTTTTACTTGTTCGTAATTGTACAATAAACTAAATATTAATATACACGAATTATTTTATTAAAAATGTCATTTTCATAAATAGTAAATTAAATATTTTATTAGTACATAGTATCAAATAGTATCCTTGACTTTTCCTAAGCCCTTTTATTTCACTTCTAAACTCATACATTTAACTTCTCTTCTTCTCTCCTTAAGTTTTCTTGCACCAACACTATGCTTCTGAGATTTTGGGCCTTTCCTTTTCAATTTAGATGATGATACTATGCCCTTTCTATGTCTTTGAAATTTTAGAAGTTATTTTCTTAAATATGCTCTATGGTTGCGACTTTGACTGATCTTCCATATCAAAAAAATTGTCTTTAGCTGCTTATATATTATTTTGATTATCTAATTACCAAAATATAATGTAAACTGTGACGAATACATGTCTAGGAAAGTTGTGGCTAAGGAAATACTTGTTACTTAAGTGTGTGTATTATGACCCTCCACTCTTTCCTAAGAACTTACTTAGTGTACTCTTTTACAGATTGTATTCTCTATTTCTAGTATGAATAGTGTCTGTATGTATGAATAGTAACTATATGTATAAATAGTAACCATATGTATAAATAGTATCTATACAAAAACAACCCTAACTTGTTTTCTCTAATCTTTCATGAAAATCTCCGTAGCAGAACACTGAAATCCACCTGTATACTCTTGTCCGTAACGACTTAGAGAAGTGATACTCCTACGAAATCCAAGTGAGTGAAACAATCCTGTTTTAATAAGATTTTAGCATCATTGGTGATAAAAAGTATATCGTAGGACACTCTCAATACTCATAGGGGTAGATTGGATTCGAATTGGCGAATCTAGGGAGATAATTCAAATTAATCCAGAAGTATGGATAAGACAAAACAAGTATTTCAGGGTGAATCTCCGTAGCATAACACTGAAATCCACCTGTGTACTCTTGTCCGTAACGACTTAGAGAAGTGATACTACTACGAAATCCAAGTGAGTGAAACAATCCTGTTTTAATAAGATTTTAGCATCATTGGTGATAAAAAGTATATCGTAGGACACTCTCAATATTCATAGGGGTAGATTGGATTCGAATTGGCGAATCTAGGGAGATAATTCAAATTAATCCAGAAGTATGGATAAGACAAAACAAGTATTTCAAGGTGATGTGAAGTTTGAATTTTTTTAAAGACAACTTAATTGTTATTTCTATTTGTGGTTTATAAACTTATAATATAATTATACACGATACATGTTATATGAATGAATATTACATTGTACTTCTAATTATGATATGAAATATTGTACTATTGTAGTGATTGAGCGGGTTAGTATCCCCTCTCATGACAAGGCGAAAAACTCAGTTTAAAGGGTGTCTTAACCAACGAGTGTGGAGATAACGATTCCCTCAGTAAGAATATAGCCGGATCGGTAACAGATCCGTAAAGTGTCCTAGTTGAGAAGATGAGGTTGTGCGTCATGACGAAAATAAATAAATTTGGTGAGCCAGCTCATATGCGCTCTTCGAGATATATTACCATTGATGAGTACTAGTACCGTTGGTTGAATTGGATAAATTTATATCTTCTAGTATATAATTTCTTACTATGTTTATTGGTTGAGTTTGAGCCTTCGGGTATACTTGCATGACTGATAATGTATTTGAATTTTATTAACACGAGGCTGATTCGCTCACTGAGTTTTAAAGCTCACACTCTCTGTGAAATCTTTTTGTTCAGATCATGTTACCGGCAAAGAATATCCGCTAGAGGAATCGATCACTTTAGACCTTCCTGTTGTCGGATAAGCCCCTCTTTATTGTAGAATATGTTGCTCTGTAATCGTCTAGGACATCTAGGTCAGGAGTTTGATATATTTGGATTGTATTTCAGTATAATAATATATTTTATAATGATGATCTATTATTATATGCAAGTCATTCCTGTGTATTTCAAATAAAAAAATTTGATATGTATTCATCGTATTTATTTGATAAGGAATGGTTATTTTCTATTACATAGAGATAATTACTAATAATTTAATTTGTGAGTAGAATTTATGAAAAGACTTATAATGATGAAAGATTCATCGTTATGCCTATGACAAAAAAGGGATCATGACAGTCTGAGAGAAAATATTAAGTTATTCTTTGCTATATTGAAAAATTTGTCTTCTTTGAATTTTGATAAATACATAATATTGTTGATTTGCTGGCGTAAATGCCGAAAGGGACGCAGAGGATTTAGATAGCCATATAAATCAGATTTGCTCAACCATTCACAAAATCACCGTTAAATTATTGATAAATATCATCTTTTATCCACACTAGACAATTTGCAAGCCTTGGCATATCAAAACAGAGGCCCTATAACTCTCGCAGTTTCAGATTCCCTTCAGATCGCGGAGGGCTTACGCGCATAGGAAACTAGTTGCATTGGGCAAATGGGCAAAGGGGGGAAATCACATGAAGGTCACGAGGAAGGCAAGAATGGTGAAGAAGAGAACATGGCTGCTTGGCTTATTGCGATAAATACCCTCAAGATTCAACCCTTCAAGCTTCCTCCTCTGGGTATCTATCTATCTTCAAATAACTGTGATTTAATTTTGCTTGCTCGTAAATTCTTAGTCAAATCAGTCGCTTACTTTCTTTCTGTAATTCGGAAGGACCCAACGATGTCAGAGTTAGAATGAAGGCTGTTGGTATCTGTGGCAGTGATGTTCACTACCTTAAGGTATATAAATTCCTTCTTCGGGTAAACTAACCATTTGGTCCCAGAGTTGTTAGGTGCATTTAAGAACCAATTTGTTAGTTTAGTCTACATGCTTCAATTGCATCAACCTTATGTTCAGTAGGAAGATACAGTAAAGCTAAATTTGCTACTGGTCTTGACAAGTCTTTTGACCTAGATTACTTGAGTTATCTATATTTGTTTGAAGGATAGCTAGACAACACAAGAATTTGTCCTGCTTGGGTGGGAAGTCTTGATTGAAGAGGCTATTTGCTGCAATTATCTATATTCTCTCTGCTAATGAGTTCCAATTTTTTGTTGGTCCATCTACTTTCAGACACTGAGATGTGCAGACTTCATAGTTAAAGAACCAATGGTGATTGGACATGAGTGTGCTGGGATCATAGAGGAGGTTGGTAGTCAGGTAAAGAATCTGGTGGCTGGAGACCGTGTGGCAATTGAACCTGGGATAAGTTGCTGGCGATGTGAACCCTGCAAAGAGGGTCGATATAATTTGTGCCCCAATATGCAGTTTTTTGCCACTCCTCCAGTTCATGGTTCCCTTGCTAATCAGGTTTGAAAGAATTTGCAGCTCCTCAAAGCATAGTTCTTTCGACAATGTAGAATTTAAAGTATACATGCGTTCATGAAAGTCTAAGAAACTCTTCATCCCAAAAGCTTAAGCTGTTAAAAGAAGCTTATCAATGGTTTTATTAATATTTCTAGCAATAAATAGAACGCATATTTAGATGATTATGTGCCTAGTAGGGAAGATAGCTATGTTTTATATGGTTCAAATGAAGAAATATATTGAATCCTTCAAAAGTATAAGTGAGTTGCTGGAAATTTTTAAACAATATGAAGCCAGCGACCACTGGTCTTGTGTTGCTGTCCTGTTGAGATGAAAAATAAGAGATTGATGTTATGAAACTCTACCTTTTCTTGGTTTTGTTTTCACACTAACCAAATGGAGGCAGTGTGTCACTTTAACGTAATTTGTCTTCTAAAAGCATGTAGTAGATTAGAGGTGTTTTTTTAGTTGTTTTGAGATGAAATGTTAGTGTCTGCTGAAAAAATTTGAAATGGCTCAAGGTCTTTGACAAATTATAAATATCAAGGGATAATTTTATTCATTAGAGTTAATTTTCATTCATGTCATTGATCTATTTGCTATGATGTTTACAAAAGCATTTTTAGAATTCCTGGTTTTGTTCTATAAGGTGTTCCTAAAGCACCACATATCTATGGAAACACCGGAAACATGGGGAATGATGAATTTACAAAAAACTTAATACAATTGCCTGTCCCTTTTGGGCTGTTACAGGTGACTTAAAAAAGTTATGCATATAAGCTGCACGAGCATAGATATCAGTGCATACATGTGCAGGGATAATTAAGCTAGCCAGTTCAAACTGTCAAATTTAATATTTTAGTCTGTTTTTTATTTCCATGATGTAATTGCTCTGATTCATGGGCATCCAGTCAATAAAATATTGAGATGTAGACCGCAATTGGGCTTTTATGTATTCTGGAGTATGAGATGGTGATTGTCATACAGTTTTGCAAGTTCTAATAATTTTGACGAGTAAAATAGGATCACATTTATGTTTTTTGGTATAAATAAGTTAGAACCAATGAACCATGATATAACCCCAACCTTTTATTTGTTAGTCATCAAATTTATGTGTTACTTTTGGTGAAATAAATTTACTGAAATCCAAATCCATGTTTCAATTGCATATTTCCTTTTGACAGATAGTTCATCCAGCAGATCTGTGTTTTAAACTACCAGACAATGTAAGCTTGGAAGAGGGGGCAATGTGTGAACCTCTGAGTGTTGGTGTTCATGCTTGTCGGCGAGCTAATATTGGACCAGAAACTAATGTGTTGATCATGGGAGCAGGACCCATAGGACTTGTCACAATGCTTGCAGCTCGTGCTTTTGGGTCACCCAGGATAATCATCGTCGATGTGGATGACTATCGTTTATCTGTTGCCAAAACACTTGGTGCAAATGAAATTGTGAAGGTTTCAACAAGCATTCAGGTACTTTTCTGTCACATTTTTTTTTTTAATAAACATATCAAACCTTCCTTTCTGCGGTATTGTTCCTATCCATCAATAATAATTGCAAGTATGTTTTATAGCCATTGATGTTGTCGTGTGCTTGTCCAAAATCAAAGATTTCAAAAAGAATGAAGAAAAAAACTGACGATCTAACAAAGGTCTTTTAAATATATTAGATCTGTTAGCTTGTTATGTTTTTTGCCTTCAATTTCCAGAAACCTATGCCCTAAACAGTTACTTTTTCTTTAGGCACCAGATGTCCAAGCAGTGTAATTTCTATTTGTCATGTGCTGCTTGATGTTTCATGCCGTTCCATATGGAGATTTCTATAAACAAAGACCCATTCATTTTCTACTCTGCAGGACATAGCTAAAGAAGTTCTACAGATACATAAGGCTATGAGAGCTGGTGTGGATGTTACCTTCGATTGTGTAGGTTTCAACAAAACCATGTCCACGGCGCTAAGGGCTACTCGTCCTGGCGGTAAAGTTTGCCTTGTGGGAATGGGTCATAGTGAAATGACTGTTCCACTTACCCCAGCTGCTGCTAGGTATGATGCTTATTTAGTCTCTGCATGGACCAGTATTACAAGGAAAACAACTTTCCCATATTAAATTTCACTGCTGCAACATTTGCTATATATTATATAACCAATTGTGGAAAAGGGGTTTGAAGGAATATGAGCAGAGTTTACCTCTTGCTACCATACAGTGACATTGTTTTATTGTGTATAAAATAATTACAAGGCACTGGTGACAAGATCATAGAACGTGGATGTGGGGAGGAAGAGAGAGCATACAATTCCTTGTTATGTGGTATGAGTAAAAAAAGGAATTTAGCAGTACTAATGCTACTGTGAGTAAGCTTTCATGAACTATAACAAGAAAAAGAAAATGTCAAAAAGGACATTTTTGGGTGGCCCTCATCTGTTGAATTAAGATTACATTAATTAATTAAGGCAAGTTATGAATTAATTCATTTTAATATGCCTTGTTACTCTAATTTTATATACGATTTCTTAATAATGATTTTATATTATAAATGCAGTGAAGTTGATATAATTGGCGTATTTCGCTATAAGAACACATGGCCTCTTTGCCTCGAGTTTCTAAGGAGTGGCAAGATTGATGTAAAACCCCTAGTAACTCACAGGTTTGGGTTCTCTCAGAGAGAGGTCGAAGAAGCCTTTGAAACTAGTGCTCGTGGTGGCAGTGCAATTAAAGTCATGTTCAATCTTTAGTAGTATGCAGTTATCCACACGCGCACAGAGGGAGAGACAGATGTTCTTGTGCTTATGTATAGTGGTAGACAATTAGTGCAATTATGAGCTGGTTATGGACAAAATGGCTTCAATAAGAGTTTTGAGTTTAAGAACAACGAATCTTGTAATTATTGGCAAAAATATTATTTTCATCCTTAAATCTTAACCCAAGTTTCAATCTTGTCTTAGAATTTTACTATCATTTTGTTAGATATTTGTTAATTAATTTCAATTTTAAGTGGCTCTAACATTATCTAATTGTTAACGATAAACATTAAGATGGTTATTTCTTTTTTTTTGGATGATATATAGCTACTTAATTTGCACATATAAATACCAATTCTTCCAACATTATACGCTAAAAATTGTCCCCTTCCGTCCTCCTCCTTTTTCAATTGTTGATATTCACTCCACTTAAACCATTGTTATTTCCAATATATATCTTAACATAAACATAATTGAATAAATTGATATTGGCATATATAATAAAAATTGTAATATTAACATTTATCATTATCAATTTAGACAAATTCATTGAAATTAATTAAAATAATTTAAAATAATATTGACACTAAAGTTTTTTAACAAAATTAAAACTTCAACCAAAGTTTAAATATTCAAATCATAGCATCGAATTAAGCCAACTCCTAATGTCGTTTGATTGTTCGTAACATTCAGTACACAACCGATGATGAAAAGCCTGGTCTCAAATGTAACGGTTATACAAATGGAATTTGTCTCGTTCTTTTTTATATTAATTAACATCTAATTTTGGGATTAAAAAACCATAACAAAAAAGGGCTTAGATACATTATAATACGACCTTCAAGATTTCCATAAAAAGAAGCAACACACTAGAAAGAGTTGCATACAATAATGCATAATTTCACTAAATGTTACTAATTCAATTTACCATCACGGGACAATCCTAATATAACATAAACCAAAAACTCATGGTAGATGTATTCTGCAAGCTCAAATTACAAACAACCCCCTTGGTTCCTCTCTTTCTTTTCCCAACCTCATCTCTGAATTCCCTTCTTGCAGCCAAAAAATTACAAAAAGGAAACGAAAAAAAAATGAAAATTACCTAAATGGTATAACATTAGAACTTATGCCATTTATTGGATGCTAGTAGTAGTTGGCTCCGTTGACCAATTCCACACTCTCACTTCACCAGTTCCATCACCAGTGAAAAATATGCAACCAGGACCTATTTGCATTGCTCGAACCTCTTGTTTATTGAAAATCTTGCCTCTCTCTGCAAATCTGGCCAAACAACACAATATATATATAGTTGTAGTGGAATTAATAATTTGCCCCCATAAATTAGGCTATTAGACCAAATAAATGAACAACAAGGCATCCTTTACACATGCAATGAACATACTGAAAATTTTGAAGTTAAAGTGGTAAGATTTCTTAGGATAAATGGATAACTCTAATCAAATAGCTTGGTATTTTACTACCAAACAGAAACGATTAAGATGAAGACACGTTCAATACTTTTAAATTAATTCAAAAAATGTCCAAACCAATTTCTGTTACTTTTATATGATTAGAACCGCTAGTATTCAAAAACCCACTAAACTATGACTAAACTTATTTAAACGGACTCGGACTACAAAGGTGTTAAAATCTCTTAGTGCCTCTTTCTTCATTTATAAGGCTCAAACTTAAAACCTTGCATAAGAGAAACTTGAATCAATTAACGTTGATTAATTATTACTATAAAAACTTTTCGAATTTTTGACTTACTTCTAAACTAAACAAGACTTATAATCACTACTACAAATCAATATACAGTATGATTCTATGCTTCAAATTTAGTTTTTAAAGTAATAACCATGATTCTCTAAGTAGATATTATAGGTAAAATATCTATATATGCATAATTGAAATTCCAATTCCTGCAATGGTGACTAATATTTTCAATCTCATTTACTTTTGGCTAATAATATCCAGAAGAGCCAAATTAGTTGACCTGGGCCAAGTCATCTAATTAACTCAGCTCATGAATAACAAAACCGTTTATTATTGGCCATGCTTGTGTTCGAGCAGCTCATTGGCCTAATGCAAGCCGTGTATTAGACAGCACTGAGAAGTTGTTGAGTTAACATCAAACTGAAGCCAATAACTTTTGAGACAGACAACCAAAAATATCAAAATCTGGTATGATTTGACTATTCCAAGCCATGTGTGCAATGGTGCTGGTGGGTGGTCTGGCCATGCACGGTAAGAGGCTCATACTGGGGATAGATAGGAGTAAGTGAGAGCATAAAAGTTGGAAGATAAACACTTACGATGGCAAATCATAGAGGCGCACAGTATTATCATTGCAAGAGCACAGCAAAATGGGCTTGCCTTGTGAATCATGCATCCCACAAAGGGTAAGTATGCCCTACAGACAGATCATAACATCAACATCCACGATAATATTCCTCTAGCCAAACTTATGTATGTTGTGCGAGTATATGATTTTTAAACCAAAACAATAAATATTAATATAATATACACAAGATGATAAAAAGGTAAATGCTTGGTGGCACAATAAGAAGCTATAACACATATAAGTCATTTTGGTCAAGTCCTTCATGGATTGCAAGCCAAGGCGTGTCATTTTCACTATCAGAAACTTTGATTGATTCTTATATTTTGCCATTGATGAGTTTAGCACAAAATAATGATGTTTGATGATGGATGAGATTTAACTCCTTAAGATTCTAATTATCAAGGATATTTTAAATTGAACAGGAAATGTTATATGACATTCCCCATGTATTCTGGAGAAGATAGATAAATTCATACATACATGTTCTTCATTGTGTGTATATGTCACTTCCAAGTTTCCACTTTCTGTAGCAACCCACACCTGCACAAACCATGTTAGGAACTATGGAGAATATCAAACAACCAAGACAGAATTAACCAAAGAAAATACTGAATTAATTCAAAGGAATGACAAAATCAGCCAATACATCAGTAATGACCAATTCCCAGAGCTAGGCTCCCTGTTAGTATAGTCTCCAGAATTACTAAACAATTACAATGAAAATACTAACGTAAAGACCACACACCCCCAACACCAACCCTTTATTCTCTCCTGACCAACGCCCCCTGCCAGCTCACCCACTAACGTAACAAACTCATAACAACCTAAAACATGAAACCCAAAATACCCTTACTGCACACTCAGACCCATTTACTGTTTCTTCCTTCTAGAATATACTTTCCACGTAGGAGGTACATTTTTATAATTCGATATTAATACTTCATCCTTGTCTCTCGGGTACCTAACAAACCATAAGAAATCAAGCCAGTAGAATTTGATTCCATACAAATCTTAAATATTGTCAAATACACACATCAGCAAATAACGTGAAACCAACCTTTACTGTCTTGTCCAATGAACAAGATAAGAGAAACTGGTCCCAACAAAGAACAGACATCACAACGGATGTGTGCCCTGTCAGTGTCTGTAAACATTGCAAAGTTTCAAGATTCCAGACCTGAAAGACAGCAATCAGTTGGAAGAGACTGAATGAATCACATGAACACAGAAAGTGCTACTATTTTATTGCTTTTAAAGATTCTAAAGCAAATCCGACTGAAAAAAATTATGGCAGAGTGCCTATGATACTTATGTAGACTTACTCTTATTGTATTGTCCATGGATCCAGAGTAGAGCCTATTAGCTCCAACAACTAAAGAAACAACCGCAAGGGAATGTCCTTTAAGAGATGCAGCTGGCTCAAAACAATGGGCAACTACATTAAACTTCCATGCCAATATAGATCCATCCTGCAAAAGTACTTCATTTGATATTAAAAAAGAGACTGACATTCAAAAGCCAGATGAAGACAGGAGACACAGAACAATTTCATACCATTATCAAATTTTAATCTTAAACACCATGATGGTTCTCACAACATATTGTGAATTTAAAACTTGAACATGAAGAAATGGAGGCAACATCAACATAGCCCATGCAAGAAACGAAGAGAAAATCACCTGGGTACCAGCAAAGAGCATATCATTACCCACAACCAATGCATAAACTTGTCCAACAGGACCACTCAGACTTAGCTCCATCGAATTTTGAGTGTTCCAGGCCTGCAATACCAGGGCCATTAACCAAGCAGGATATCAGTCATGCTGCAATGAGTGACATAACGAATATAATTTTGGAAAAATAAAACTTCACAAAATTAGTGTCGCTACTAAAAATTTCCCAGATATAATAAGAGAAAGTGACAGATATAAAGGTGATGGACACCCTTCCTTACCTTGACTAAATTAGTCATGCCAACAAAAATCCAAGGGCCTTCACTGATCATGCAACCTACTTCGCCACCAACAGTGATAACTGCCATACACTGCATAGGAACATAGATGAATACCTTCTTTTTGCTATGAATTTGCAGGGGGGAGTAGCCAATAAAATAGAAGAACACAAAGTTCACTGCATGCTTTTTATGCTGAGTTGGAAAGAGGAGATAAGAAAGAAGCAAAAACAGATTAATTTATTTAATGTAAAAAAAAATGGCTAGAACTAGTTCACTATGTTCAATTAAGTATATCCTTGTTGCATGGAAGGTATCATGGAGGAAAGTTTTGGATGGTATCATCAGGTAACCAACAGACAGATCATGAACTTATAGAGAAGTCTACTACAACCAGTCCCATAAGCACCAGAGAGTGAACAACAAGTATTTGGATGTGGTGAGAGATTAAAGTAAAGCCATGAACATTGAAAACTTGATCTTTTTAAACAAAAAATTCTTTCTTAGAGAAGAGAAAATACGTTTTTGACTAGCAAATGAATGGCCAACTTCTGTACATTCCCAAAAAAAAAAAAAAAGCACCTAAGAATGCACAGACAATATCTCCAAAGGTAACTACAGAATTTATGACTCCTCAAACACAAGAAAACTAAGTTGTC
Source organism: Biancaea sappan (assembly GCA_037074585.1). Classification (NCBI taxonomy): domain Eukaryota; kingdom Viridiplantae; phylum Streptophyta; class Magnoliopsida; order Fabales; family Fabaceae; genus Biancaea; species Biancaea sappan. The sequence continues at coordinate 10,747,555 of CM073490.1, read as the reverse complement.
CAAAAACCAACAAAACAAGAAAATTAAGGACCCAAACAATCTGATACAAAACAAATAAAATTAGTTATGCTGTTAAATATATCTTAAGATTTAGTCTTTTAAAGATCACGCATCTCAATGAAAAGGTTGCAAATATAATTATTTAACCTTCGCAACTGTTCACGCCTAGCAGTTTTGTGGGGAAGATGTTCTTTACCAAGTCCTAACTGAACAAAGTCAAACTTCAGAGTAAATTTTGTCCTTTTCCAAAGTTACGCAACCAAGTAGAATAACTCCAAATAGAGTTATCAAGGCATTAAATACTATATGTAAATTCAGCTTCTAAAGAAGAACAAGGAGAATGCAATAACAACCTTTCCAGATTGGCAGTCCCAAACCCGTACGCTCTCATCCTTGCTTCCAGTATACAGCTTATCAGAACCAGATGGCAGAGCAATTCCACTAATAACCTGCTCAACAAATCATAACAAACCCATTAACTCCCACGATCCAAAAGAAGAAAAAGAAATAACCTAAATTGCAGCCACTAAGAGATTATTTACCTTCTGATGCCCTTCAAGCCGTGTCAGTAACGCAAAACCATCACCTAAACTCCAAGAGTGAAGGTACCTACACCTGTCTCCATAACTACAACTCCCCTGAACCCAATAATTACAAACTTTATCATTCTTCCTAACTATTTTGTTACCACCATGAACCCGCCCCCAGGTTGAAGGGCCACTAAAATTCGGAGTCCTCCGTGGTCCCGAGAAACCAGAACCTTCGGCAGACCCATGTGATCGCTTCGAAGACATCCCGTTGGAGTTTGGAGGTGGCAATTCACCGTGCAAAAAGGGGCACGGATGCCTGTTGCACTTGCCAGCTTGCCAATGATAGCATACTTTCTGGTGCCTGGTATCCGCCTGTGGCCCGCCAAGACGGTGGAACACGCGCTTATTGCCGGCATCTACATCCATCGTATGGATGATATTAATGGTTGTCTCTCTGAATCGGAATAAGAACTCTGGAAGACTCTAAATTTTACAAGGATTCAAAACATAGATAAGAGAGGGTGGATCGTAGACTCCGGAAGGTCGAATCCCAAATCAACCATGTACGAACAATGAAGATTGATTGGAGATATCTGGCACGATGAAAACAGAGTGGGATCATTAAGTGTGGAACGTATCAGAAACCCTAATCGTTCTTCACCCTGGATGAACTAGGGTTTGAAGAACTCGAAGAAGAAAACCCTAATTAGCAAGTCCTATTGGGAATCGCCTGTGTGTCTTACAGGCGAAGAAGAAAGGATGCAGCTATGGTCAGAAAAACACAGCCCATGTGTAAGTGTAATCCTAGGCGGTAGGAGAAGATGGAATTACAAAACTACCCTAATGATGCTAGTAGTCAGTAGACAGTAGGTGAAATATTATCTCATCCTATAATTGACTTAATTTTCGGTTCCTTAAGAAATAGTAATTGAGGTTGGTCAATTTAAGTAAAATTCGATTTTGCATTAAAAAAAGGCTAAATTCGAATTCAATCTAAATAAATATCTCATATCATAAAATTTTATATATTATAAAATTTAATTAAAAATAAATTCACTCAGTTAATGTAGTGAGTTTTTTAAAATTATTTTTCAATGTAATGAAATGGTTAAGAAAGATAATTTATTAAATAATTATTTATCAAAATATATGTTTCTCTTTTTTTTAACTCTCTCTTATTATTTTAAGGAAATTAAACTCCTTAACATATGTAAACACCATCTTTATCACCCAGTGTCCAGGGGAAGCTTGGATTCCCTGTATACCCAGTGTGTTTTTCTTTTTTTGTATAAAAAAAATGTGTTTTTCTTTATAATTAATAATTTTTATATGTTATTTTTCAAAATTTCATATAGTTAATATATTTTTTAAACAAGAACTAATAATGATATGGCTATTAAATTTTCATAAATATTTATCTTTTTTTTAGATCCTTATTTTTTTTTCAATGGATAGGAGGAGAAAATATTAGATGTTTTTATTAATTTTTATTTGAAATAATGTGAACTATAAGTATTAACTCATTAGTAAATTTATCTACATAAATTACCGACTTTATTTCGTAGATTTTCGTACAACTAATCACCTTGATTTTATACTTTCAAAATAGGCGCAAAAAAAAGAGCGTTTGGTTTATATTTTAGTTAAATTCTCTTTTTTAGGTGATCCCTCCACTTAATTAATGTTTGAGAGTTTTGTATATTATGATAAACAATTTTGACTAAAATATTCGATAATAGTTTTTGTTATACTCATAATTAATAGAGTGATACATCTGACATTAATTAGTCTCAAATTTTTAAACATAATTAATATTGTAACCCGTACGATGCACGGTTAAATTATAACTCTAAAATTTTTTATAATTTATAAAAATAATAATAATTACAATTAATTTATATGAGACTTATAAGTTATGACATATATTTTTTAAACGTAAATAATTAAATATTTTTAATTAATTTATTAGTTCTATAAACAAATTTTATTTTACCTACTCTAACTTTGATTTGAATTGATTTATTTATTTAATAGAATAAATTTAAATGAATAAAACATGTAAATTAATTAATTTGTTAATTTGTTGATTATTTATTATTTATTATAAATTATTTGTTGCATAGATCAGTGATTAATTGAATATTGATTTCATCTTTACTTTTAAATGCATCTTTTTTTGTTTCAATCAGATCTATAAAAAAAAAAACATTGAAGGTTGCTGCTATATTTGGACTTGATCTCTAAGCCTCAGATTTTGTCTTTCAATAATTTGATTTTTATCTCTTTCTTCAGTTAAGGGATAATAATATAAAGATTCATATCTCAAACTTTGATTTCTATTAAATTAAAAATTATTTTAGAAGGAAATCAAAATAAAGTCAAATAAAATAAATTTTTTAAGTCACATATCAATTTCATAATCAAATTTATTTTACCTACTAAAAAAATTCTCTAAGACACTATAGTGGTCAATTAATGAAATTAATTTTTTTTAATTTTAATTCAAATAATTTAAATAAATTCAAATCAAATAATTAATATTATGTAATGTGATTAATTTATCAAATTTATTGATTTACCTAATTTATTTATTCATTCAAATCAATTCAAATTAAATAAAATAACAACATTTACTAATTATTAATTTCACTTATTAATAATTATTATAATAAAAATATATTCTACTATTTACTTTAACTATAACCCACATAATATATTAAATATATTGGGATCCACATAATATATTCTAATAATAATAATATAATTTGTAAATTTGTGAAATTTATCAAACTTATAAGATTTATGAGTTATGAAATATACTTTTTAAACATAAATATTCTAATATAAATTTTGATTATTTATACAATTATAAATTATAAATTTTAATAAAAATTTATGATAATAAATGACCACATTATATTATGATGTAGAATAAGCCATCAAATGAAATAAAGTAATAAGATACATGTGTAATCAATAAAAAAATTGTAATACCCAAGAAAAATAAAATATAAATATTTGTTTACAAACTACTGTTACTATTTCAGTATACGGTACTATTCACCAGTATAATACTATTTACGTATATGATACTGTTCATTTATACAATCGAAATGTCAAGTACTAGATGTTGTTTGGTCATAAGAGAAAACTAGAAAGAAGTTCGTAGGAGAAACTGACGTTTTATGTGTGAAAATACCCTTAGGGACTAAAGTGAAAGGACTGAATTGAAAAGAAACTTAAAGGTTTAAGGTGAAAGAATATTTTTCCCTTTTAAGTTTTCAATAGTAATAACAAATTTTCCCGTGAGGTGCACAGTAACTATATTATTAGAAATGTCATTTTCATGAATAGTAAATTGAATATTTTATTAGCGCATAGTGTCAAATAGTACCCTTGACTTTTGCTATAAATAGGCCATTGCATTTCACTTCTAAACTCACACCTTCAACTTCTCTTCTTCTCTCCTTAAGTTTCTCTTACTCCAAAGCTAGGCCTCTAAGATTTTGGGCCTTTCCTTTTCAGCTTAGGTAAGGATACTATACCCTTTCTATGTCTTTCAAATTTTAGAAGTTAATTTCTTAAGTATGCTCTGTGGTTGCGGTTTTGGCCAATCTTCCACATCAGAAAAACTGTCCTTAGCTGTTTATATGTTATTTTGATTCTCTGATTACCGAAATAGAATGTAAACTGTGAAGAATACATGTCTAGGAAAGTTCTGGCTAAGTAAAGACCTGGTTTTTAAGTGTGTCCAGTGTGACCCTCCACTCTTTCCTGGGAACTTACCTGGTGTACTCTTTTACAGATTGTATTCTCTATTTCTGGTATGAATAGTACCCGTACGTATGAATAGTAATTGTATGAATAGTAACTGTACATATGAATAGTATCCATACGTAAAAATAGTATTCATATGTATAAATAGTGACGTATGTACGAATATTATCCGTATGTATAAATAGTATCCGTACGTATAAATAGTAACCGTATATATAAATAGTACCGTATGTATGAATAGTACCATATGTATGAACAGTATCTATATGAAAACAATCCTAACTTGTTTTCTCTAATCTTTCATGAAAATCTCCGTAGCGGAATACTGAAATTCATCTGTGTACTCTTATCTGTAACGACTTAGAGAACCGATATTCGTACGGAATCCAGGTGAGTGAAACGACCCCGTTTTAATAAAGTTTTAGCATTACTGGTGATAAAAAGTATGTCGTAGGACACTCCCAAGATTCATAGGGGGAAATTGGATTCAGAATGGCGAATATAGTGAGATAATTAATTCAGAAATATGGATAAGAAAAAGCAAGTATCTCATGATGATGTGAAGATTGAATCTCTTGAATTGTGGTTTATAAAGCTATAATATAGTTATATACTATACCTGTTATATGGATGAATATTATATTGAGCTTCTGATTATGATATGAAATGCTATTGATTGTGATTGAGCGGGACAGTACCCCCTCTCACGGCAAGGCGGAAAACCCGGTTGACAGGGTGTCTTGACCAATGAGTGTGGAGACAACGATTCCCTCAGTAGGGATATAGCCCGGATTGGTGATAAATCCGTGAGGCACCCTAGCTAAGAGGATGAGGTTGTGCGTCATGGCGGAAATATACATAATTGGTGAGCCGGCCTGTGCGCTCTCCGGGATATATTGCCATTGACGAGTACTAGTAACGTTTGTTGAATTGGATGAATTTTTATCTTGTATGTAAGAGGATGATGTTGTGCGTCATGGCGAAAATATACATAATTGGTGAGCCGGCCTGTGTGCGCTCTCCGGGATATATTGCCATTGACGAGTACTAGTAACATTTGTTTAATTGGATAAATTTTTATCTTCTGTCTATTGGTTGAGTATGAGCCTTTGGATATGTTTGCATGACTGGTAATGTATTTGAATTTTATTAATGCGAGGCCGATTCGCTTATTGAGTTTAAAAGCTCACATTGTTTGTACAACCTTTTTGTTCAGATCAAGTTGCCATCGAAGAATATCTGCTAGAGGAGTAGATCACTTTAGACCTTCCCGTTGTCGGGTAGACCTCTCTTCTGTTATAGATTATGTTGCTCTGTAATCGTCTAGGACATCTAGTTCAGGGGTTCGACATTTGGCTTGTATGTCAGTATAATAATGTATTTTAAATTGATAATCTATGATTACATGCAAATCATCTCTATGATTTTCAGATAAGAAAATTTGATATATTTATCGGAAGGCTTACAGTGATGAGAGATTCATCATTGTGCCGGTCATGTGCCCAGAAAACGGGTCGTGACAAAAATTTTAATTTAAAAATTTTTTACAGAAAAATAATAATCAAATTAAAATGTTCATATAGAATTTAGGATAATGAACTGTAAAGAAATTTTATACATATGATTAATAATTAATTCCAATATGTCTTGATTATCGTGTATGTATATTTCAACAATTTATTATCTATATATTTCAATTCAAATCAATTCAAATCAAATAATAAAGGTAATAATTTTTTAATTTCAATTCAAATCAAATAATTCATTTAATATGATGTCATTAATTATCTTACAATAGTCAAATAATAAAGATAATTATTTTTGAATTTCAATTCAAATCTTTTCAATCAATTTAAATCAAATAATTAATATTATGTAATGTCATAAATTTACCAAATTTATCAAATTTATTAATTTACCTAATTTATTCATTTGAATCAATTCAAATCAAATAAAATAATGAAATTCACTAATTATTAATTTCACTAATTAATAATTATGATAATATATTCTGATAAAAATATATTATGCTATTTACTTTAACAATAACTCACATAATATATTAAATATATTGGAATTCACATAATATATTTTGATAATAATACTATAATTTATAAATTTGTGAAACTTATGAAACTTACGAGACTTGTGAGTTATAACATATATATTTTAAAACGTAAATATTCTGATATAAATTTTGATTATTTATACAAATATAAATTATAAATTTTAATAAAAAATTTATAATAATAAACGGTCACGTTATATTATGAAGAAAAATCATACCTTTGACATGAGATGAATGTTCTTTGCATATTATCTTAGCACTTTTTGAACTTTCACCAAGTCTGAACCTTTTCGAACAAAAGAAAAAAAATCATGTTAATTTTCTTGGGAACTCCCTATTTTAAGATATCTCCCTTGTCTTTTTCTGTCAGTGTAGAGAGATTCAATATCACTCAAAAAAGATTAACATTCTTTCTCTCGCCAAGAACTATCAAGTTCTCATAACGACATCAAACCAAACCTAATTTTTTGTCACATGATAAGACCGTAAATGAGATAATTTCATATGAGCACAGTATTACACTAACAAGCTTCACATCCTCAGCCAACTTTTTGTAGCTCATACAGATTGTATTCTCATCTCCTTTTATGTTATAGTCAGTTGATATGGTTATTTTCTGACCTTGTTTCAATTTAATAAGATTACTATCCTTCAGAAATCCAATTTGAATCTCACGGCCTTACAACATTAGAGACAAAATAAAAAATAAAGAACACCATAAAATTTGATTGCCTCCAAGATGTGATGTCACGCCTCTAACTTACGCACGTGACCGGCACGATAGATGAGCTTTTACCTCACCACCGTAAGCCTAATTCCGTACCAATTTGATATATATAAAAATGCTATCTCATGAAAGAGAGTACAATAAATATTTCAAATATATCCATTTATTCATTAATAAATGATATTCTCAACGAGCATTGTTCGTCCAAGATTTACCTACCCAAATTACAGAGCTACTACTATAATACTTTTGATAAAGTTTTACATAATAACAAATATTTACCCCCGATCAATGGGGTTGAGGACTCGAACGATTAGCTGGTTGTGCGTCTACTTCTTCTTGAGAATCTGTGAGGGGAGGAATGGCATGAGTATATTTTACTCAGTGAGGAAATATATTATTCTATCACAAACATAAGAAACAATCATATAAAATCACAAAACATATCATATAGTTCCAAATTAAATTTCCAGACATTTTTCGGGTCCAATCCACATAAGGTGGTCATTGTCCCACGGCCCCTGCCGCATCCTCCCTTATTACTGCTTTCATAAATGCCTCCCTTATTTCACCCCTATATTTTCAATACTCTTTGTATTGGAACAAATTTTTGTTTAACATGATTTGCCACCCTTATTATCTCCTGCTCCTCCCTTTTTCCTCCCACACAGGGACCCGTCCCCGTAACATTCTCCATCAATCACAAACATAACAATAATTCAACCTTACACACAATACTACCCATGTATGTGATGTTGTTCACATATATAGTATATGACACTCTTCATAAATATGGCACTGTTCACATGTACGTACAATACCATTCACAAATATGGTACGATACTATTCACGAATATGTCACTGTTCATATGTACGTATGATATTGTTCATATGTACTGTATGATACTATTCATAAATACGACACTATTCATAAGTATAGTATAATACTATTTACAAATACGGTACAATACTATTCATGAATATGTCACTGTTCATATGAACTATTCATAAATACGGTACTGTTCATAAATACGATATAATACTATTTACAAATACGGTAGATACTATTCATGAATATGTCACTATTCATATGTACGTATGATACTATTCATAAATATGGTACTGTTCATAAGTACGGTATAATACTATTTACAAATACGGTACGATACTATTCATGACTATGTCACTATTCATATGTACGTATGATATTATTCATAAATACGGTACTGTTCATAAGTACAGTATAATACTATTCACAAATACGATACGATACTATTCATGAATATGTCACTGTTCATATGTACGTATGATATTGTACATTGTGATACTATTCATAAATACAGCACTGTTCATATGTACTGTATAATACTATTTACGGTATGGTACTATTTATATATGCGATAATCAGAAATAATTTTCAAGTAGCTGAGGATAATTCCTTTTTGATGTGGAGGATCGGCTAAGGCCGCAACCACAGAGCATACTAAGAACTTATCACACAGGTATTTGTAAAAATATAGTACCCTCACAGTATCTTAGTAATCAATAAATAATTCTTAAACAATCGAGGTTAGTTCCTTTCTGATATGGAAGATCAGCTAAGGCCGCAACCACAGAGCATACTAAGAATTTAACCTCTAAATTATTATAAGAATTTAAAAGAGCATAGTAGAATATTCCCTCACCTCGAATCCAAGCTATAAAGGATGACTTTTATAATAACTCAGAATCTTAACACCAGAATCAGAAGAATTAGAGGAGAGGAGAGAATAGAATCTGAAGGTGTGTGTTTAGAAGTGAAATGGAAGGGCCTATTTATAGGAGAAGTTATGGTACTATTTGCTACTATTCCATCTACCATTCTCCTATACTATTTCATCTACCAGTTTCACTTACCAGTTTTCATCTACCATTCTCTTATACTATTTCATCTACCAGTTTCACTTACCAGTTTTCATCTACCATTCTCTTATACTATTTCATCTACCAGTTTTCATCTACCATTCTCTTATACTATTTCATCTACCAGTTTCACTTACCAGTTTTCATCTACCGTTCTCATATACTATTACATCTACCAGTCTCACTTTCAGCTATACATTCTAAATTCCACTTTTGAATTGTATTTTACTTAATAGGATAAATTCCATAACGTACCATTCATTATATCTCACAATTTATTCAATTTATAATTGAAAATTCATATTTTCAACATCATACACAGCCAAGATAAAATTTACGTAAAAATTTAAGTAGACATAATTTTTTTTTTGACGGGTATTACAGTTACGAAAAGGTTGTCATGGATTTCTGGCCTTTGTTAAAGATACAGACAAGTGAAAGAAATGGTTGGATCCCAAGAGGGGGGGTGAATTGGGTTTTATAAAAATTTTCACAAAACTTAATTGGAAGTTAAAATGATTTTCTGAAATTGGACAATGTTAAAGATAATAATTTAATTCAGAAAATCAAAGTGTTATCAAGATGAATAATTTTATAGTGCAAGGAATTAAGGAGAAAATATAAATCTACACACGTTAATTAATACTTGAAGTAGAAATCAAATATAAACGCAAAGCATTAATTAATTAACTTCAAATGTAAATAGAGTAGGGATAGAGAAAGCAAACTCAGAGATTTATACTGGTTCGGCTAATCTCAAGCCTACATCCAGTCCTCAAGAGACCACTTGAGTATTTCCACTATAATTGCAAGTTTAATTCAGGTACTTGCAAACCACTACAACATAGATCTTTTTTTTTCCTCAAGGGTGTCTATCCCCCTTACAACGTGTTTTCTCTCAAACACTAACTCAAGGAACCAATCCTTGAGCAACTAAATTTAAAGGCTTAAGGAAAATAATGGTGGATACTCTCAAAGTGTAGATAACGCAGAAATTAAGCTCAGAATTTTTCTCTAACAAATTAGAGAGAATGGAACTCAAGATAATATGAGAAATGAACAATTGAAGCTTGATGCAAATGGTGTTGTGAAGTCCCCTTTATATAGTGAAACTTTGCTGCTACAGTGACTGCTTTAGTCAAAATTGCTACAGTAAGCTTCATCATCATTTTTCAACCTTTCTACAACAACCAAAAAACTTTATCATACTTTTTCAACAATCAAATTTCTTTTTCAAAAGTGCTAAAGTAAAATATATTCTTTTTCAAATTATATTACAACACCCAATAAACTTTATCATACTTTTTCAACAATCAAATTTCTTTTTCAAAAGTGCTACAGGAAAAAGTATTCTTTTTCAAATTATATTACAACAATCAATAAACTTTATCATACTTTTTCAATAACCAATAAAGTTTATCATACTTCTTCAACAATCAAATTTCTTTTTCAAAAGTGCTACAGTAAAAATATTCTTTTTCAAATTATATTATAACAACCAATAAATTTTATCAAAAATCAATTTATACTACTATATTTAAATATATAAAGCATTAAATATATTTGGGCCAAGAAAGATTGAATCATGCATTTGGGCCAATAAGATTAAATCATTCATTTGGGTCAAGAAGATTAAATCATACTATTTGGGCTAAGAAAGATTAAATCATATATTGGGCCAAGAAGATTAAATCATTCATTTGGGTCAAGAAGATTAAATCATTCATTTGGGCCAAGAAGATTAAGTCATACTATAATTCCCACATATTTGTCATCATCAAAACTTATAGCATAATACATTAGGACTAACAATCTCCCCCTTTTTGATGATGACAAATCACCAAATAAAAATATGTTACAATGTAATAATCATTATACAATATACACATATTTTTCTTTCCATATTCTTCTCCCCCTATTTGACATCAACAAAAAGGTATAAGAAAGGCAATATATAAAGGCTAAAGCGTATTCCTTCTTTAAGCAAGAATATCATATGACGTCATGGGGTAAAATTTCATCAAAACTTATCATTGATATGCCAAAAATATATAGTTAAGGAAAACATTGCATCTCAGATAAAGTGAGCTTAAAGATATAGATGATTTAAGTATAGATTAGGCTCCCCCTCAATCAATGCATATTAAACAAATGTAATTTTTAAGATGTATTCATATATGTATCTTGAGGATGAGCACCTACAAAAATTTTGACAACCACTCCGATGCTTAAGTTAGTAATGTAAATCAAGGATTAAAGGCAAAATTAACTGCTTACGGTCGCATGCATCAAGCATTATCATAATGCAAGAAAATCATTGCCTTTCATTTGCCCACAAAAGCATTATATGTAAGTATGTGTAACTATGAAGATGTATCATCCTTTACACATTTCATTTTATTCAAGTCATTTTTTTTTTCATTTTCTATGAGTGCGTGTGGAATCATGACATATTATTCTTAGCCATAGCCTTCGCTCATGATGCATGAATAGCATACACAACATATGTTCTTAGATACATGTAATCATAGCATGATGCAATCAATCATGTATATTATACTGAAAGCTCTCAAGAACAACACAACAAAGCAGAGAAATACGGTTCTGTTTATCACCATTTTATTAATCCTTAAATTTTTAATCAAAACAAATTAAATCAGCCGCAAATCCACCGAAAATTGACTTTCGTGGTTTTGCCATTAATGCGACGCGTTGTTGGTGTGCATGCGTACCCTAGAGTTCTGGCTTCCAGCTTGCAAAATCCGTAGGATGAGCGTAGGGGTGCAGTGAAGAGATATCTTCGTTGGCTCTAAGTCATCATTTTCTCTCTATAAAGACTGCCCCAGAGCTCTCAATTACCACACCACAAAGAGTATTCATCTCTGAGCCTACAACTTCCTGACATTCCTCTCTCTTCATACTCCTACAAAAATTTCTAAAAATTTCAAACCATGGCAGCAAGAAAGTTCATTGATCTCACAGTAGAGGCCAGGGAGGAAGAGCTCGACTTAAACTTGAGTCTAGGAAGGGACAAGGGTAAAAGGCCTTTGGAGGGATCTCAGGAGAATCGAAAGAAGAAGATGAAGATCGAAGAAGCTGAAGAGATTAGTACAGGCCATACGTCAGAAGACAAAATTGCTTGTCTGGAGCAGGAGGTGAAGAAACTCAAGAAGATGATAGAGGACCAGGAGAAGTTAGCTAAACGCAACAATGCGGCACTGACTTCAAGAATAGATAGGTTCTTCTATTGGTCTACCCAATGCTTCTGCAATCAACAACAAAGAAGTGTTGATTGTATGAATGGGATTTACACTACCCTCCGTGACATTGCTCAGTCTCTTGCTCCAAGGAATGGCCGAGGGGTGATGATACAATACGGGCCTCCTAATCCAAGACCACCTCGCCTGTAGATTGCTCATGCATGAGCAAACCTTCCTTTTTTTTTTTGCAATGTAATCCTTCAGTTTATTTTTTTAATGCAAGTGGTTTCTTTTATTGGACGATACAAAAAAATAATAATAAAGAAAGATAAAAGAAATCAGCTACACAAA